>CM060433.1:179623422-180823422 GCA_030545235.1 Helianthus tuberosus
ATATATATATACATATATATATATATATATATATATATATTCTTCATGTGATTGAAATTGCATACTACATTACATGTAATAGTGCATATAAATACTATTATTTTTTATTATTGTGTATCTTTTAAATATAAGTTTTATTAAAAAAAGGTGAAAATAAATTTATTGGTATGTTATAAATTAGATTTGTTATTCTTATTAGACCATGAGTAATGGGCATTATAGGAGACATGAAGTGGCTTGATAATTCCCCCAACACCATCTCCGTAGGCTATAAGGGGCATGAAGATGGATGGGTATTTCAAGTATAATTCCTTATGGGGAAAACAAAATTGGAAAGAAATAATGGAATGAGTGCATTAAGGGGCGTTAACCATTATACAATTTTTTAAGGGACATTATGGTGTTGATGTGGCGGAGAATGCCCATTAGGGGTAATTAACCATTACGGATGACCATAATAACTGTTATACAAATTTTAATTAATGATTAGTTAATTAAATGTATTCATAATTAATGGTTAATTTACTATGTCACGAATTGATAAAAAAAGAAATAAATAACAAAAAAATAGAATTAAGTTACTATTTCTTACTTTATAAAACATTTCTTTATTTAGGGTCATGGAGGGACTGGGTGGGAAAAAATTGGTGAGGTGAAATATGGCAGTGACACGTGTCCAAGTTTATATTCATTTATTAAGTAAGTGTATTTTTGTTTACGTTCGTGAATTAGTCGTTTAGATTTAAAACGGACAAACATAAACGACTATGAACATGTCCATCTTCTTATTGAACTAACAAGAACAAATAAAATTTGCTCGATATATGTTCGTGTTCGGATAAAGTTAAATGAACAAACACATTTTGTTTCGTTCAATTTATTTACAGGCCTAAACGCATACTGTAATATCCTGACACTAGAAACGATGATAATACTCATTGTTGTAATGTATTAGAGCACTCACATAATCACGTCCCATTTGGTACAATTCTCGTCTTTATATTCATTGAAATTTAAATAAAGAAACTCCAAAATCATTCCTCTATCTCATTCTTTAAAATAATCATTTTTCTTTAGAATTTTAAGGTATATTTTATAGTAGGTTCTCAGAATTACCAACTCATGTATACTTCATATCCTTATCTTTATAATTTGAAGAAATGGCATCTGTGAGATTTTTGGAAAAAAGAACTAAATATAAGAGATGATGATTTTTAGTTAAATTTTAAGGATATGGATACCAAATAAGATGTAAATACTCGTAGACCAGTGTAATATTAGTGATAATTTAGAGTCTCGATTGTAATATGTCTCTCTATGTAAGGCTACAGTTGTAACCGTAATCACACAACATTATCAATACAATCACATTATTGGTATTAATTTGGTATCACAGCTCACAAACACAACCATTAAAAAACGTCATTGGTGAGACGGCCGGTTGGCGCTGTCACTCGATCCAAACACCTTTCATTTCATCATTTCTTTACAAGCTTTCTTTTTATTCCTTTATATAATCGTCCATAGATCAGATCCAGGGAGCCATCAGTGCCTTCACAACACAACTTCCACAAACAGTCGCCACAAATATACCTTAGATTCGCTACCATTGCTGCCCTCCTACATTACCCTACATCATGTTGCTGCCACCACAGGCAGCTGCCGCTCCATCTCCTTACCATCAACTGTCCCGTGTATGTTTAGGCTTCACAAATACAACATGCGCTTAGAATCGTGGTCGTCGTATACAACGCGATGGCTTTTTGTCTTCATCATCGCCATCGCTATACAACATAGGCATTGTGTTCAGGGTTGACAAAACCCCTATTATCTGTGAACCGGCGATGATTTCATATAAGATGGAGTTCTCGCATGATCAAACTTCATAGCGATAGTTTTCGCATCACCAATGGCGGTCAGCGGTGATCAGAAGAAGCATACATAACTCGGAGGAAGAAGCGTACGATGGTAGCAATTCGATGGCAGTTGTTCCTTTTAATGTATGGTAATAATATTCACGCCGTGACATTTTTAATTATGTGAAATACTATATGCAATATATTCAAATGTAATACCCCTAAAAATATCTAATACTTAACATTAATATTTACCTTAATGGTAAATATTATAAACATGAATGATATCATAATTTAACTTGGTTAGTTGTTTGTTGTTAGTTAATAAAACATTGAAAAGTGTCCCTTTTATAATAAATAATACATGAAGGGATGAAATGGACAATTAGGAAACTTAATTTAATAAAAAGGAAATAATAAAACCCAGAACACACACTTGTGTGTGTTCATGGACCAGAGAGAAAGAAGAAGGAAGAAACCTTCTTTAAACCAAAATCAACAAATTGAAGATCAAATAGGGACCTAAATTCGTGCATGATTAAGGATTTTCGTTCATCTAATCATAACTAACACAAGGTATGTTGCAATTTTTGTTTTTGAAGATAATCTTTTCCGAAGTTTCAAGAACAAGTTCTGGACCTGTGACTTGGCTGTCACCCACCTCAGCCCAACAAAGGGGAGAACGGCATTTCCGGCCGTACAATGCTTCAAACGGAGATGCCTGAATGCTAGTGTGGTAACTGTTGTTGTAGGAGAACTCAATCAACGACAAGTGTTTCTCCCACCCTTTCCCAAAATCGATCACACATGCCCATAGCATGTCTTCAAGCTTCTGGATGGTTCGCTCGCTTTGACCATCCGTTTGTGGATGATACGCAGTACTCATGTCGAGGCGTGAGCCGGACGATTTATGCATCGACTGCCATAAATCAGATATGAAACGCGGATCACGATCAGAGATAATAGAGGTCGGCACTCCGTGCCTAGATACGGCTTCCTTCAGATAAACAGCAGCAAGTTGTGAGAACTTATCCGTTTCCTTGATCGCTAGAAAATGTGCTGACTTTGTGAGACGGTCAACGATCACCCAGATGGTATCATTTCCGTTTTGAGTTCTAGGTAGCCCAGTGACAAAATCCATGGCGATCTGTTCCCATTTCCACATGGGTATCTCTGGTTGCTGAAGTAGGCCTGAGGGTTTCTGATACTCCACCTTGACCTTCGCACAAGTCAAACACTTACTCACATACGTCGCGATGTTGGCTTTCATCTTCGGCCACCAGTACAAAACTCTGAGGTCCTGATACATCTTATCTGAACCTGGTTGAACGGAGTATCGGGACTTGTGCGTTTCGTCCATCGCCAGCTCTCTAAGGTTACCAAACAAAGGGATCCATACCCGTTCCATAAAATAATAAATGTCGTCTGATCTATTCTCAAGTCGTTTCTCCATGCCCCGTAAGTATTCAGCTTCCAAGTTTTCTTCCTTTAATGCTTCAGTCTGAACCGAACGGATCAGATCAGGAAGATTCGAGTGAATGGTGAGCTGTA
This sequence comes from Helianthus tuberosus, assembly GCA_030545235.1. Lineage (NCBI taxonomy): Eukaryota > Viridiplantae > Streptophyta > Magnoliopsida > Asterales > Asteraceae > Helianthus > Helianthus tuberosus. Next base: position 179,626,830 of record CM060433.1, read on the forward strand.
AGACTCGCACACGCTTAGGTTTCGTCTCCTTCCGACTAAGGGCATCAGCTACAACGTTAGCTTTACCGGGATGATACTTGATGGCGCAATCGTAGTCGTTCAGTAGTTCTAACCAGCGACGCTGTCGCATATTCAATTCCTTCTGGTCGAAAATATGCTGGAGGCTTCTGTGATCGGTGTAGATAGTGCATTTGGTACCGTACAGATAATGCCTCCAAATCTTCAAAAACAAAAACCACAGCTCCCAGCTCCAAGTCGTGAGTTGTATAATTCTTCTCGTGCACCTTTAGTTGTCGAGAAGCATAGGCTATCATCTTCTCGCGTTGCATCAACACGCAACTAAGACCCTGAATAGAAGCATCGCAATATACCACGAAATCCTCGGTACCTTCAGGTAGAGACAAGATTGGTGCACTGCAGAGTTTCTGTTTCAAAAGTTGGAAAGCATCCTCCTGCTTGTTTCCCCAAGAATATACAACGCCTTTCTGTGTCAACGAGGTAAGAGGTTGAGCGATCTTCAAGAAATCCTTGATAAATCTTCGATAATACCCAGCGAGACCAAGAAATTGTCGCACCTCCGAATGATTCTTTGGTGCCACCCAATTTCTGATAGCATCAATCTTAGCAGGATCCACGTGTATTCCCGATTCATTCACAATGTGACCAAGGAAGTGCATTTCTCGTATCCAGAAGTCACACTTAGAAAACTTCGCGTAGAGTTGTTCCTTCCTCAGGAGTTCCAAAATAAGACGCAAGTGTCGCTCATGGTCTTCCTTGCTCTTAGAGTAGATCAAGATGTCATCAATAAACACAATAATGAAGTCATCAAGATACGGTTTGCACACACGATTCATGAGGTCCATGAAGACCGCCGATGCATTAGTCAACCCGAACGGCATAACCAAAAACTCATAATGTCCATATCGCGTCCTAAAAGCCGTTTTAGGAACATCCTCCTCTCGGACTCTCATCTGATGAGAGCCTGACCTTAAATCGATCTTCGAGTAAAAACTTGACCATTGCAACTAGTCAAACAAGTCGTCAATATGCGGTAAAGGGTAGCGGTTCTTGACTGTCACCTTGTTGAGTTCTCTATAGTTAATACACATATGGAAAGATCCGTCCTTCTTCTTTACAAACAAAACTGGGGCTCCACAAGGCGAAGAACTGGGTCGGATAAAACCTCTATCCAACAGTTCTTGGAGTTGATTCGATAGCTCTTGCAACTCTCCCGGTGCAAGACGATAAGGAGCACGAGCAATTGGAGCTGCTCCTGGCATAAGGTCAATCTGAAATTCTACCTGACGATGTGGAGGTAAACCAGGTAACTCTTCAGGAAACACGTCAGAAAACTCACGAACAACTGGAAGGTCCTCGATCTTCTTTTCTTTAGGTTGTGAATCGGTAACAAGAGCTAGGATAGCAGGGTAGCCCTTTCGTAGACACTTCTGGGCTTTCATGGCTGAGATGATGTCGACCATGGCACCACTACGATGACCTTGAACCGATAAAGATTCCCCACTGGGGAGAGGGATACGCACGATTTTCTCTTTACAGAGAATTTCCGCTTGATGCTTAGACAACCAATCCATGCCAACGACCACATCAAAACTTCCAAGAGTAACGGGGAGTAGGTCAATGTCGAACACTTGACCCATGAGATCAAGTTTACAACCAAAAAGGACATGAGAAGCTTCAATCGATTTACCATCAGCTAATTCTACTACATGCTTATTTACAAGAGGTGTTGGAGTCAATCCTATCTGACGACTGAACCCCAAAGACACATAACTCCAATCGGCACCAGATTCGAATAAAACAGAAGCAAATATGTTGTTTATGGAGAATGTACCAGTCACCACGTTGCCATCATTTCTGGCTTCCCCAGCTCCAATAGTGAACACCCTCCCGTGCGCACCATTTCCACCATTGCTCCCATTGTTGTTGTTTCCGTTGTTACTGTTCCCATTGTTGTTACCACCAGCATTTTGATTTAGTTGAGGGCAGTCTCGCCTGATGTGACCCTAGGCTCCACATTGAAAGCATCCCTTACGATTCCCACGATTTTGCTGGGGATGTTGCCATTCCTACTGTTGTGGCTGTTGCTGTTGCGGGGTGTGTTGCTACTGCTGGTTCAGAAGTGAAACCCTACAATCCCTGACCATATACCCCACTTTGTTGCACCTGTGACATACTCGGGTACACGGCCCCCGATGTTGATAGTTGCACTTATTGCAGTTTGGTTGTTTCCCCGCATAAGAACCCTGACCCGAACTGTTGCCATGGCTTTAACTAACGGAGGACGACTGACTGAAACTGCGATTGCTGCTATTGTCTTGCCGCTTCTGTGACGGATTCGAGTTCGTCACCTTATCTACATCATCCCATTTCCGCTTGCTATCAGTAACGGGCGTTGTAACGCCCAGCGTTTTCATACTTTCTATATTTGGAAACACTTGCTTGAACTTCTATCTTTGGAAATTTTTGTGTTCTTGTAATCATCGTTTCGATGTAATCTTTGTAGAACCCGAGACTTAAAACACAACGAAATTCTCGTTTGAACGAAATATTTTTCAACGATTCTTGATTCTTTATTTATCGACACTTGATACACGTTAAACCAGTTAAAACTCTTAAAATAATGAGATTCGGAAGCTTTGTGAAGTAAATAATCTTTTAAAGATTATTTTAATCTAATTTAAATTCGTACATAAATATGGTTATTTATCCATCCTATTGTATTTAATTAATTAAATTAATTAATACTACTATTTAAAAAGTTTAATTTTTATAATATCTAGTTAGTCTCGTTAGATATTAAAGTTAGTAAACTAACCTAGTTAGTTTGTATTATAAAGTTAGTTCTTTCTCTTAAAAACTATATAACTTAGTTAGATTAAATTGTAAGTTAGTTCCTTTAAATAGTAACATAAGTTACTAAATTAAAGCCCAGGGGTTGTTTATGCAATTTCTGAAAGTTTAGTGCTGTAATAATAATAAAAAAATTAATTAACACAAAACTGATGACCACGGGGATCGAACCCGTGTCACCAGCTCTAACATGCGCGCACATCACCACTCCACCATGGCCTTCACATTGAAGGAACCTGGCTCTTATAATTCTTATACACTCGCTCAGCAAGCCTGATCAGCGCGACCAGGCCCTTCCCAGCTCGAATTTGAGCGCGATTTTGATGAATTTTTGAGTTTTAAACCACTTTTAACATTAATTACTCACCCAACAACTACCCAAACTCTTCCCTATAAATACCAAACCATTCCCAAGCTCTTTTCACTTTACAAACACCTCACAATCACTCTCAAACACCTCTCAATCTGCTGAAATTCGGAAGAGAAGACAGATTCGTATCAAGTCGCTAAAACAAGCATAACTTCTTTATTTCTCATCCGTTTTAGCTCATTCTTTTTCCAGAACGCTTGGCTTAACCTTAGCTTCGATTCCATGGGTATTTCGCAGAGAATAAGTCCCTGGAACTCCGGAAAATAGGCTCCAAAGTTCACTGTTCGTTTTGTTTTGAATCAAACCTTGTTTTTACTTGTGCAAACTTGAGTTTAACTCACTCAAACCCACGTCCTTATGCTCATAACCACTTCTATGGTTAGTTAAGCTTAAAAACGGGGCTGAGACATACAAAATCAAAGGTTAATCCTCAAATACTTTCTGTTTTATTTAGGATTTTTAACCCACAAGTCATGTTCAAGCTTCAAGCTTGATGAATGTGTGATCATGGACTAACTTGGATTGTCCAACATAGAATCCCCACATTACTTGATGATTTCTCTTAGTATAGTTGTTTCTTATTCTTGTATTGATATTAGTTCATGACCCTCCTTGTATGTTTTTACATCAAGTGTAGTGGTGAACCATAAGAGGTACCTAAATGGAAGCTTGTTCTTCCTACCTCCTACATGAATTCTATGACACAATAGAGGTACCTAAATGAAGATTTATCTTCTACCTCATGCTTGAATAATGGACTAAATAATACATATAATACTTATACATATATATACTATTCGAACCCTTGATGGTGGACTTGTGTTCATTCGTCAAGATATTAGAATAACATCATCTAAGACATAAGACTTGTTACGATTCTAATGAGTATATTACTCATGAAAACATTAACCCTTGAGGTTTCATAGTGTCAAGAACAAGTACTTGGTGTTAAAGGATAATTACTTTCGAATACCTATATTCTTGTGTTTTAACTTCCTAAATCCCTACGCGAACATATTCAACCTTCTAACCTCGTCAACTTCGTCACATTGGATAATCGGAAAGCATATGCAAATTTTGTGAGTATACTCGCAACCCCTTTTTATGTTTACCACTTTCGGGGTGTAACATGTTTACCTATTAAACTACACTTAAACTTATTCTTTATGCAATGCACGAAAACAATCCTTATACATGAATACTATGTTGTTATACTTGATGCTTACGTGGACATTAGCTTTCACGAGCCTCCATTTGACATGTATAGCGCTATAGGAGTAACGCACCGCCCGTAAACTAGTGGTCATGTTGAATTATATCATTTTTGCGTAAACAGAATGTTGACTAGAAATATTGCATGCCATGTTAGGTTGATCTTGTATAAACTAAGTTACCATGTGGATTCGTTTTTAGCCTTTTAAACTTATACTTATACTTATTCTTAAACTTGTATACTGGCCTTTGCTTTTGCATTGAACTTTATTTTAAAACATGTTATGGATTGAGGACGATGACACTTTGAACTTGAAGTAGTGATGATGCTTAGATACACATTTAGACGTCTTAAGTTAATGTACTTGTTTGTTGTATTCTTGTATTGAACATATTGTACATCAAGTTGTGGTATTTGATTTTAATCCTTGTAATCGACCTTTAGAAATGAAATGAAATCCATTATTTAATTATTGTCACAATTAGTGTTATGAAGTCTCTTGCAATCTAGTTTTTGTCTCACTCCGATGTTTCCGCCATCGGTTGGGGTGTGACAGGCGTATTAACTGTGGTTGTAGCAGCAGTAGTGGCAGAAACACGCGGTGGTAGCGAGCCACGCTCCACCTCCTGATCTGTGATCTTGTGGGCCAAGCGGATAATCTGAGCTAAGTTGTTGAGGTTCGCTGCAGTAACCAAACCCTTCACCTGTGGGGCTAACCCTTTGATGTACAGCTCGATTCTTCGGTGTGGAGGTCGTGATAAGTTCGGGCACATATTAGCTAACTCATGAGACCTCAACGACACTTTGAACTTGAAGTAGTGATGATGCTTAGATACACATTTAGACGTCTTAAGTTAATGTACTTGTTTGTTGTATTCTTGTATTGAACATATTGTACATCAAGTTGTGGTATTTGATTTTAATCCTTGTAATCGACCTTTAGAAATGAAATGAAATCCATTATTTAATTATTGTCACAATTAGTGTTATGAAGTCTCTTGCAATCTAGTTTTCGTCTCACTTCGATGTTTCCGCCATCAGTTGGGGTGTGACAGGTGTATTAACTGTGGTTGTAGCAGCAGTAGTGGCTGAAACACGCGATGGTAGCGAGCCACGCTCCACCTCCTGATCTATGATCTTGTGGGCCAAGCGGATAATCTGAGCTAAGTTGTTGAGGTTCGCTGCAGTAACCAAACCCTTCACCTGTGGGGCTAACCCTTTGATGTACAGCTCGATTCTTCGGTGTGGAGGTCATGATAAGTTCGGGCACATATTAGCTAACTCATGAGACCTCTTCGTGTATGCCTCGATCTCCGACCCCACCATCTTCAGATCATAATACTCATTCTCTAGTTTCTGCACCTCATCGCGAGGACAGTACTCCTCCCTTATCAGCTCCTTAAAATCGTCCCAAGTGGTCGCATTTGCCATTTCTATACCCAACATCTGAACCTGGGCATTCCACCATGTCAGGGCACCATCCTCGAGTGTTCCTATAGCATACTTCACTCTGTCCCCAACAGGACAATTACACATCGCAAACACCGATTTTGCCTTCTCAAACCAACGCAAAAGTCCCACAGCCCCTCAGTCCCACTGAAGGTCTGTGGCTTACAATCCATGAACGTCTTGAACGTACAAGCAGGTGGATGGTTTTGATTCTGATTTGCTTGCTAACCTAAGGACGAAAGAAAATACAACACACGGGTAAGAGTTGTGTACGCGACACAAGAATAAAGGGTAATTGGCACATATCGTACCAGCTTGGTAGGCTGCCAAAGCCTCAGCCACACGTGTGTTAATCAAGTTTGTCAGCTCAGCCTGTGTCATCGCAATGTGACCACGTCCGTGACCTCGTCCGCTCATGATTCTATATAAGAGAAGGGGAAAAGGTCAAGAGTCGAGATAAGGTAGGAGTCAAACTCACAACGACTTCTACAGATTACAAAGTACTTCAGACAACAAGGCGGAACCCCTCTCACACTCATTAGGTCTCACTGGGGCTCCATGCACCCCAAATTATTATTATGTGTGCACCCATAATAATAATGTGATTTGCATGTTTATCTCAGCTCCTCCTAACTCATGCTAAAAGGTTCCTCGGGTTCTCACAACAAGACAAAACACCACAAACATAAACCACGAAAAGCTAACGGGATATCGCACTGCGACTCTATCAATCACATATCTCAGGTACATACACATGAATCTAGTCTGAAATGCTAAGTGTGTGCAATCGCATGCAACATCATACATAAGGGTATACTAGATATACTAGACGATAAATAAACGAGAGACGAACCTTGCAATCTGGAGCTGAGTGTCATGGTCGCTTTCTGAACTGTTCGGTTATAGTCTGGTTTTATAAAAATGTTTTAAAACCTAGTTCACTATAACCAATGGCTCTGATACCAAACTGTCACACCCCCAAAATACCACATGCGGTAACCCCGCTGGCATGTGACGTACCAGGATCTAGCCACCAATCACATTGAACTAACCATAAGATGTTTTACAAAATTCCCATTCATTAAGTAAAACATTCATAAAACATATTCCAAGTTAAATAGTGTCAGCGGAAGCAAATAGTAAAACACAGTTCAAATGTTTCAAAACCAATGTATGCAAAATCCGTACACAAGTCTTGCAAATCCAAGCGACACGACCCATGACCACTCCCGCCATCCAGATAGCAAGTTCCTCGTCCAAAGTACCTAACGACCTGCGAGCATGCAACAAGTGTATCAGACAACGCTGGTGAGTTCACAGTTTTTACGAAAACATTAATTACCAAGTGTTTAATCTAGTTTGTTAACAAATCTGACAATAATGTTGATAATATCTCGATACTGAACAAGACGGCTCCTGATGTATGTTTTGCCCGTTCCCAAGTGCTCCTATCAAAGCACTTGGCATGACTGGGTCATTAGTTCACACTCGTCCTCTCCGGTACGGGGTGAGGGTGCCAAACCTAAGTAGCGCTACCAACTAATACCCTCTTACCTTTCCGGTAACAAAAAGATGGGACTTAAAGGTGATAGGATGAGAGTATTATCCAACATTCTAGTGTTTACCCAAAAGACTTATCCCTCCCCGGGATACCCACTGACTGTCCCAACCACCGGGACACATGCTCAAGAGTAGTGAACTCACCTTGGATTGCTCGGTATGCTAAGTTACCAACCAGTTAATCAACCAACCCTACCGAGGTTACCAATAACAATTAGTTTCACGATTTATCAATTATGCCACGTATTTCGGAGATCATGATGTGTGCAAAATGCAACATATAAATTACATCAATTGTGGCATAAAACTAACCGTTTTTTTAGTACTAATGTTGGAAAAAGTGTGCTTTTGTCTTCCTTTTGTATTTTCAGGATTAAATGAGCTCAAATTAACAAAAGAAGCAAAAAGACAGCAAAATCTAACATAAATACAAGAAAATGAGCAAACGTGACATGCCTGACCCCACGACAGCATCTTCCCAAGCAAAACAAGAAAACAGAAGACTGAACACGCCCCGTGCCCAGCCAGCACGGGGGCGTGCCCAAGTGTCGGCAGAAAAGACAAAGTGGTAGAAGCTTCCATTGCCCACCAGGGGGCCGTACTCAGCGGGCACGGGGCCGTGGTCAACTATAAGATTCTCAGAATCCAGGCAAATCTTCATAGTACAGATATGCTTCTGCACACGGGGTCGTGCTCAGCGGACACGGGGGCGTGGTCAACTAATACAGACAAGCTGCATTAAATGAAGAAAGAGAAGGATGTGGACACGGGGCCGTGCCCGATCTTCTGTTCAGCCTATAAATAGGAGTGATTGGCTCAAGCTCAAACCATCCCTCGGCACACCACCTCCCTCACACTTCACCCACCACCCACCACCACCATAACACCATCATCCACCACCATCATCCATTGTCCATCATAGAGTGTGTGTGAGTCGTCTCGGGATCCAAGATTGATCGTAAGAGTTCTTGACAATCAAGGCCATGTTTAGCCCAAGTCTCTTACATCACTTGGTGAAGACAAAGTGTCTAGTGTAATACTTTTTATTTTTAATCTTTTTGCACTTTTTAATTGGTTATGTATTAATGACTTTAATAACTAGTTTCTTATGTTGAAGGTGATTCTTCCTTATCGTTTGTCCGTGGTGTCTTGGCATTATTTTACTGTCTATATAAAATAAAAGATTTTCACCATTCATATCTCCACGGTCTATATGGAGGTATGTTGGCTACCTGGTCGGGGGTTAACGTAACGGTTTGGTAAGAGTCTTGCCGTTGTTCAGCGTTTAGATATCCTGCAAGGGACCTGGGTCAAATTTAGTAGGACCTCCTTCAATACTTAACGGTATTGGATGGCGGGGGTCCAAACACTTTGATCCCCTCATAAGTTAAACTACTATTAATACTATAACCCGGCTACTTAGGACTGTATCCTTGCTGACTCAGACTACTTAGCCGAGGGTAACGTCACCTTCAAAAGAGGGGCCTACCATAATTTGTATTAATAACTTAATTAATTATCTTTCAATAATCCGACCCTTTAGGATTGTATCCTTGCTGACTCAAACTACTGGGTTGAGGGTAACGTCACCTTCAAAAGAGGGGCCTACTACAATAACTAAGATAATCTCTTAAATAAGTGCAAAAGTGCGGAAATAATCAAAGGTTACACTATACACGAGTCGGAACCAAGTGATTCATCTTGTCTATCTGTTTTTATTTTATTTTTATTTTCAGCATTTTAGTTAGTTTTTATTTTTCTAGTTTAAAACTTTTTTCTAACTTTTTGATTTGATTAGACGTTGAGGATAAACCGGTACTAAAAGCTCTTGTGTCCTTGGACGACCTCGGTATCTTACCAACACTATACTACGCTCATGATGGGTGCACTTGCCCATATGTGTGTTTAGTGTTAGTAAATATCGTTTTTTATAAATTTAAAACTTGGCTAAAAAAGTGTAAAAGGGCTTAAAATATACTTAAACTTATATATACACTTCACACGCATCAAGTTTTTGGCGCCGTTGCCGGGGACACAAGGATTTTAAGAAAGTTAGGAATCAACGGCCTAATCGTGTTTTCTTATTTTTCATCTTTTTAGGATTTTTCTTAGTTTTTCAGTTTCTGCAAAGCTCAGCACGGGTCGTGCCTGGTCGGACACGGGCCTTGCCCAGTGTTATCACTGGCAGTTTTTATTTTCCGAGTTACAGAGAGCTGAGCACGGGGCCGTGCCGGTGCAACACGGGGCCGTGTCCAACTCCCAGTAACAGGGATCCGGAGAACAGTCACTGTAACTCTGACCACGGGCCGTGTTCACTGAGCACGGGGCCGTGGTGAACCTTCTGACCAACATTCTTTTCTGTTTTTATTGCAGGACTTGGAACCTCGGCGCCACATTTGAACTCCCTACGTAGTGCATGAGCTCCAGTTCTAGTAGAGACATAAAAGAACCTCTAGAAGAACCCGAACGCTTTCTCAGAAAAAGACTTAAAGCTAAAAATCAAGAGAAAGTTTCGGGGGACCCACTTCCAATGGCGGACCAACGTACCCTCATGGATTACCTACGGCCAACCGTAGGTAATCTCGGCGCCGCTATCAATGCACCGAATGTCGAAGCCAATAACTTCGAACTTCGACCGCATTTGATACAAATGCTTCAAAACTCCGTGACCTTTCATGGGCTTGCGGACGAGGATCCCCATCTACATATTACTAATTTCTTAGAAATATGTGATACATTTCGGATCAATGGAGCATCAAATGACGCCATCCGCCTTCGAATGTTTCCATTTTCGCTAAAAGACCGAGCTAAGGCTTGGCTTAACACCCTCCCAGTTGGATCGGTAAACACCTGGGATGAACTAGCCCAAAAGTTCCTATATAAGTATTTCCCTCATGCTAAAACAGCTAAATTAATGACTGAAATTAACACATATTCACAAGAGGATGGGGAATCCTTATATGAAACTTGGGAAAGGTTCAAGGAGCTACTAAGAAAGTGTCCTCATCACGGTCTTGCGGTATGGCAACAAGTATCCACTTTCTACAATGGGTTGTTGCCACACACAAGACAAACACTTGATTCTAGCTCCGGGGGACTTCTAGGTAATCGTCGCCCAAATGAGATATATAATCAAATTGAGGAAATTGCCCAAACCAATTTTCAGTGGCACACTCCCCGAGGCAATAAATCTATTGCCTCGGGCGCCCATAAGGTTGATGAAAGCACTTCTTTACAAGCCCAAATCGAGGCCCTTTCTTCAAAAATAAAAAAATTAGAAATGGCTAAAACGGCCTCGGTTATGGCTTATGAAGGGTGTGGTGGACCACATGAAAATTGGAGTTGTATGAAAGAAGTTGATGATCAAACGGAAACGGTAAACTACATTGACAATAGACCTAGGCCGTCGGGTCCACCAACGGGTACCTACAACCAAGGATGGCGTAACCACTCCAACCTTGGTTGTAGAGATCCCGGCAATAGTAGTAACCAACAAAACCAATGAACTAACTTTCAACAACCACAAAATTTTTCTCAACAATAAGGTGGAAGAGAAAGGCTTGAAGATACTGTATCTCGCCTCATCTCCGAAACCGAAAAGAAAAACTTGGATCGGTTTCAGCAATTGGAATCGAATTTTAGAAATCAACAAGCTAGCATTCAAAACATTGAAAAACAATTAAATCAAATAGCTCAAAATTTCTCCGAGAGACCACAAGGCGCGTTACCAAGCAATACCGAAACCAACCCAAAGGCGCAAGTACATCTCATCATATTGAGAAACCGAACCGTGGGTCCCGAGGATTCCCCATTACCACCGGTTGAAAGAAGTCAGCTCAGCCAAAGCACGACTTCACCCGCGCCCCAACCAGAAAAGGCTTCTCCACCAAATCAAGAGCCCACCAAGACTCCTCCGGTTCCATACCCCGGTCAGTTAAATCATCAAAAGACCGATGAGCAATTCGCAAAATTCGAAAATTTACTAAAACAATTGCATGTTAATATCCCTTTTATTGAGGTCCTAACCCAAATGCCTAAATATGCAAAATTTATGAGGGACTTCCTCACTCACAAAAGGAAAATTGAATCATTGCAATTAGTTAACTTAGGCGAAGAATGCTCCGCCTTAGTACTCAACAAACTCCCACAAAAGAAAATTGATCCCGGAAGCTTCACGATTCCTTGCTCGATCGGGGAATCCCCCATTCGTAATGCATTAGCCGATCTTGGGGCTAGCATTAACCTCATGCCCACATCGATGTTCAAACGACCCGGCCTAGGAACAACGAGCCCTACAAAGATGAGCATACAACTCGCCGACTGATCCGTCAAATTTCCACAAGGTGTCGCTGAAAATCTATTGGTCAAAGTTGACAATTTCGTTTTCCCGACCGATTTTGTCATCCTAGACATGGAGGAAGACACCGATGTCCCTCTCATCCTCGGGAGGCCATTTCTAGCCACCGCCCAAGCAGTGGTAGACATGAATAACGGAACACTAACATTGAAGTTTGGGGACAAGGAAGTGAAGTTTGAATGTGGAAAGAGAGTAGAGGGCGAAGACCCGGTCAACTACATGAAGGTCATAGACTCAAGCTTGGATGACGCTCTCCGACGGTGTAGCATGGGATGCAAAACATCCCACTTGGGTAACATATGACCAGGCTTTGGGTCTAGCCAAGGACCCTTATAAACGTGGCGCACCACGGAGGCATTCCGCGGAACTATCCTTAGCTTAGTTTAGATTAATCTTTATATTTTCTAGTTAATTTTAAATTTTCAGGAATAAAACACACTTGAGATGGCAAAGGAAACAAGGGAAGCTTGAACCAGCACCCCATGCAGGAAAACAGGACCATCCGACAAAAATTCTTCGTTTACAGTAAGTTCGGCACGGGCCGTGTCCGCCCAACACGGCCCCGTGCTGCAAAGTCTGCAGAAATACCCAGTTCAGGTAAACTGGACACGGGCCGTGCTCACCCAACACGCCCCCGTGTCCAGGCTTCTGTTTCTCTTGATTTAATTTTGTTACTGGCACTTGAACACGGGGCCGTGCCCGGACACCACGGGGCAGTGTTCAGCGCCCAGTAACACAAAATTTTTGCTTTTTCACACCTTTTTACACATTCAATCAACCTAAAAACTTATTTTTGGGACACATTGAGGACAATGTGTAATTTAAGTGTGGGGGGATGCTAAAACCTTGAATCTTGCAAGTCCTAAATACAAGCCTTACATAAAACTCTATTGGAACCGCTAATCACCCCAAATTTTTTAAAAAATTTTCATTTTTTTTACTTGTTTAGGTTTAACTTGGGAATTTCAAGTTCTAAAAAGGTTATATTTTTACAAATTTACAACCGATAGCGTCGTGATAAAAAGAACCAACATAAGAAAATTATGAAAAGGCATGACAAACTTAGTTAAAATTTGATTATATATACTTGATCACATAAAAACCCATTCCCACAAAAGTGAGTTTTGAGCCTTTATTGAGCATACAAATACATATCTTTAAATAAAATGCTCATTTTTCATTTCTTGTGTGAATAGCCGCTTGGTTCTTACGACTCTAGAACTTGCCACGACGATACATTCCCGGTCCTTACCAACTTAAACCCGAGTAAGTAAATGATGGAGGCATTAGGACTAACCCTTTTTATTTCTACACCATTATTATTATTTTTTACCACCTACCCAAAATCCCCCTAGTTAGCCCATTTGAGCCTAAACCTTTTCATTTCATAACCCAAACCAAACACCCTTTCACCCACCAAAACCTTTTTCATTTTTTACCCCTTGTTTTAGTAACTAGCTCGGTTTTTCGTATGACTTTTCAAAAAAAAAATGTTGATGATGAAGCAAAGGAAAATAAACAAACAAGTTCATCAAAAATAACTTTGTTTGAATAATAGCTTTATCAAAATAAAAGATACAAAAATAAAAAGTCTTACGACAACCGACGCTTGTTACGCTTTTTCGCCCTTTCTACTAACCACTAACCCAACCACCTACCTTTAACCCAAGCATAACCCTTCACCCAAAAAGTCCTCTTGATGTTTACAAAGTTATATAGTTAAAAAGGTGGAGGATTGATTGCTTGGCAAGCTTATGGTAGGAGTAAGTTCCATGCCGCTCTCGAGTGATCCGTTAAAATACATTTTCGGCCGAGTGTTGAGTGATCCCCGTGAGGTATGTGAACTTGTATATAAAGAGAATTTTAAAGAGGTATGTTATGCCCTAATAAATAATTTATCTTATGAAAAGTTTTAAATAAATCATGACGAATAGGATTGTAAATAAATAAAAATAAAACTTAATAAAGAATCTTGAAAATCCCGACACTCTATGACAAGCCCAAAAACTTTCTCTTCTACCCATTCCATTTGGGAGTGTAAAGCCACATTATAAAGAGTTTTGCTTGAGGACAAGCAAAGATTCAAGTGTGGGGGTATTTGATGTGTGCAAAATGCAACATATAAATTACATCAATTGTGACATAAAACTAACCTTTTTTTTAGTACTAATGTTGGAAAAAGTGTGCTTTTGTCTTCCTTTTGTATTTTCAGGATTAAATGAGCTCAAATTAACAAAAGAAGCAAAAAAGACAACAAAATCTAACATAAATACAAGAAAAGGAGCAAACGTGACATGCCCGACCCCACGACAGCATCTTCCCAAGCAAAACAAGAAAATAGAAGACTGAACACGCCCCGTGCTCAGCTAGCACGGGGGCGTGCCCAAGTGTCAGCAGAAAAGACAAAGTGGTAGAAGCTTCCATTGCCCACCACGGGGCCGTGCTCAGCGGGAACGGGGCCGTGGTCAACTATAAGATTCGCAGAATCCAGGCAAATCTTCATAGTACAGATATGCTTTTGCACACGGGGTCGTGCTCAGCGGACACGGGGGCGTGGTCAACTAATACAGACAAGCTGCATTAAATGAAGAAAGAGAAGGATGTGGACATGGGGCCGTGCCCACTGGACACGGGGCCGTGCCCGAGCTTCTGTTCAGCCTCTAAATAGGAGTGTTTGGCTCAAGCTCAAACCATCCCTTGGCACACCACCTCTCTCACACTTCACCCACCACCCACCACCACCATAACACCATCATCCACCACCATCATCCATTGTCCATCATAGAGTGTGTGAGTCGTCTCGGGATCCAAGATTGATCGTAAGAGTTCTTGACAATCAAGGCCATGTTTGCCTAAGTCTCTTACATCACTTGGTGAAGACAAAGTGTCTAGTGTAATACTTTTTATTTTTAATCTTTTCGCAATTTTTAATTGGTTATGTATTTATGACTTTAATAACTAGTTTCTAATGTTGAAGGTGATTCTTCCTTATCGTTTGTCCGTGGTGTCTTGGCATTATTTTACAGTCTATATAAAATAAAATATTTTCACCATTCATATCTCCACGGTCTATATGGAGGTATGTTGGCTACCTGGTCGGGGGTTAAGGGAACGGTTTAGTAAGAGTCTTGCCGTTGTTCAGCATTTAGATATCCTGCAAGGGACCTGGGTCAAATTTAGTAGGACCTCCTTCAATACTTAACGGTATTGGATAGCGGGGGTCCAAACTCTTTGATCCCCTCATAAGTTAAACTACTATTAATACTATAACCCGGCTACTTAGGACTGTATCCTTGCTGACTCAGACTACTTAGCCGAGGTTAACGTCACCTTCAAAAGAGGGGCCTACCATAATTTGTATTAATAACTTAATTAATTATCTTTCAATAATCCGACCCTTTAGGATTGTATCCTTGCTAACTCAAACTACTGGGTTGAGGGTAACGTCACCTTCAAAAGAGGGTCCTACTATAATAACTAAGATAATCTCTTAAATAAGTGCAAAAGTGTGGAAATAATCAAAGGTTACACTATACACGAGTCGGAACCAAGTGATTCATCTTGTCTATCTGTTTTTATTTTATTTTTATTTTCAGCATTTTAGTTAGTTTTTATTTTTCTAGTTTAAAACCTTTTTCTAACTTTTTTGATTTGATTAGACGTTGAGGATAAACCGGTACTAAAAGCTCTTGTGTCCTTGGACGACCTCGGTATCTTACCAACACTATACTACGCTCACGATGGGTGCACTTGCCCATATGTGTGTTTAGTGTTAGTAAATATCGTGTTTTATAAATTTAAAACTTGGCTAAAAAAGTGTAAAAGGGCTTAAAATATACTTAAACTTATATATACACTTCACACGCATCAGATCACATTCATTACAAGTACTGCCATGCATCACATAACATATAATGAGTTCATACATGTGTCTATATCCCATATATAACACGCAATAGTCACACAACAGATAACTGGCTACCTAACCAAGCCCAAGCCCAAACCGATCACCCTTCGGCGAAAAACCCTCCGACGAAGAACCCTATGGTTTGTCAAGGTAAGGTATGAAGAAAGACCAGATGTTTCGTCGAGATCAACTATGACAAAATACCCTGTCTTTCGTCGAGGTGAAGTATGACGAAAGACTCTATGTTTCGTCGAGATACAGTTACAGATTCAATCAGTTACAATTTCACGTTTTCCTAGAACCCTAATCATTACAACGGTTTCAACACGATCATCGACCAATCATCAAGTTTCCAATTATTATTAACATGTAACAAGGCATTAACAATCCACATATTCATATTATCGTTTCTATCATAACCATTAACATCATTCGAATCAATTTAACATAACAGTTTTGAATATTCATATCCTAATCACTATCATAACAATCATTCGATCAACACCTGTTTATCATTCTAACAGAATCCGAAATCATTAGGATACACAAGAATCCTCAACCCTCCATCATGCAACCCTAGCTACGTGATACAGTTCATAAACAATGAAACATTATGCATATAGGATCCTACACATTCGTACAATATCATCACCATATAAATCCACGTATCAGATATAAATCCAGCGAATAAGAATTAGATACTAACCAAGGTTCCGGATTGATTAGATTGTTAGAATATGAAAGGCTCCGGACTTCACAGTTGTCGTCGCATAAGAGAGAGGAAGAAAGAGTTTTTAGGGTTTTTAGTTTACGTCTGACAGCTATAAGGGTTTTATAATCATCTACAGTTGGGCCGCGAAACAGATTGGGCCAAGGCCCTTATCGACGAAAGACCATCTTCGACGAAAGACCCTATCTTTCGTCGAGATGTGGTTGGTGAAAGACTCTGTCTTTCGTCGAGGTGAGTATGTGACGAAAACATTAACAAGTCTTAATTAAACTATTCTTAATTATAACTAATACCTACACCAATAACAATCACCAATACACATAACAATCACCAATATACACACACATTAATCATTCAGATAAACTTTAGGACACCTCGTAAACCAAATTGTAAACAGGATTGTGAGATCAATGATGTGTAAAGGGAGAGACCTTGAAATCTCGGGTTGTCACATCATCCCCAACTTGAAAGAATTTCGTCCCGAAATTTGACAAGTAATCCAAAGCGGCAAGATATTTAATCAGGATGACTGTGGGTTTTCCGTAGGTGCCACAATGTATATGGAAGAACTTGGTTGATTGGGTTCTTGAGAAATTGTTGTTAGAATGGTCTAAGTAAGGTGTAATACAGGCCTAAGGCTTTAATTTTAACTGAAATTGCAAATACTTTAGCAAGAATCAAGTGTTAGGGTGTGATCTTGGTGTATCAGAAAGTGGGTTTTCGAAGAGATTGTGTAATACATGGATTATGCTGGTAAAATTACATATTTGATAGAAACTCTATTGAATCCTAGTTACTAATTGAGTATTTGATCATGTTGAAGTCATAAGATGCAAATACATGGCCTAATATTGATTAGTAGAAACCGTTTAACTAATATATGAATTCATGTCCACAAGGTGTTTGACAATATGCCTAAAAGAAGATTTATTTGTCAAACAGATTGTATTATTTAATAAGGAACTTGTGTATGATAATTGACAAGTTTACATGTCATAGAATATGCTATGAGTTCTAAACGATAAATTGGGTTGCACTCTTTAGGCAACTCGAGTGGAGCTCCGGACGGTCAAACCGGGACATATATATTATGTAACAAGAAATTTGTATGTTACATTTTTTTGGAAATATATATGAGTTGTGAAAACTTATACGAGTTGTGAGAACTTAAAGAACTCGGCCTTACGAAATGTTTTTTCAAAAAAAAAATTACAAAAAATCCTGAAAAAATCAACTTTTCAAAAAAAAAAAAAACTAGCTTTTTTTTTCATTTACGGCAGCCTTAAATGCTATAAAAAATGATGTCATGCTTAAGTAATCAGCTTTTTACAGCTGTTGTAAGGGGCCCTAAAACACCACTTTGAATTTAAAAAAAAATTACGACAGTTTTTCTAACATTTTAATCTAGGAGTGTGAAAAAAATGGGGCAAAACTCGCACGGGAAGGCCGAGTTCTCTAAGTTCTCATAACTCGGACGGGTTTTCCCTTGATCTAGATATGGGTGAGGTTCGGCTACAAAGTCCAAATTTCCTAAAAAGTATAAAAAGTCATAAAACACACCTAAACCTCACAAATAACATAGTGAAGATTACTAAAACATTATATTCAAACCATAATATTCCAAAAAAACTTCAAAGACAATCGTAGCACTATGAATATAAAACACAACATGCTAATCAACATAAAACACAATAATGTTTGTTATTCGATAATCGGAACCTTATCTTCCAAAACACAAAACACGACCCACATATATGATGTTTTAGTAATATCATTTTATTTGTTGTGTGTTTTTTATGGTTGATATTTTGGTGTTTTATGACTTTTTACACTTTTTAGGAAAATTTGTACTTTGTAGCCAACTCCTAGCCATATATATATATAGTGAAAGTGTAAAATACAATATTGCTTAGCGTACAAGCATACGTTGTGAAATTACGCACGTTGTAAAATTCAAAACCCTAATCGAGCATGTTGAAAAAATCATAATCATGTATGTTATACTTAGGTAATGAAACATGTTATAATTATGTAATGAAGCATGTTATGGTTTTCAACATTCTTGATTATATCTTTTCAACATGCATGAATAGGGTTTGAGTTTTACAATGTGCGTGATTTCACAGAGTACACTCGTACGTTAAGGAACATTGTACGTTAACCGGACTATATATATATATATATATATATATATATATATATATATATATATATATATATATATATAGGAGAGAGATAATGAGAAAACTTTTCTTTTATGAGAAAACTCTATCTAACTATTACTAAACTCTAAATCTTAATCCCCTAAAACTCTAAAAGGGGTAACCCATGTTCCCGTCGGAGCATTTAGCTTCTAGAATGTAATTACTTTGGCTAAACTCTAGCCTCTAAGTATTAAACCCCTAAAACCCAATAAAAATTCAACACAATCGTTTGATAGAGTTTTCTAACAGAGAGAGTTTTTTCATTATCCTTTATATATATATAGAGGGTCGAGATTTAGAGAAAACGCTCAAAAGTGTGAGAACGGTGAGAACGCTTAACGATCGTCCGATCAAAACAATCTATGGACTAGATTGGCGCGGTGGCGTTTTCATAAATAACATCAGTTTTATTACGTGGACGCGCTTCATTAAGGGTAAAATGGTCTTTTGACTACTTCAAACAAAACGTCATCTCATGAATATAAAAAACCAAAACAAAAATCACACAGCATTCTGCTAAAAACGCCATTAGATATAAAACGCCAAACTTAATTATAGTAAAATCCCGCCTAAAAAAAACCGCCAAAAAATCCTATATATACAACAACTCAGACATTCAATTAAATAAACACAAACAAAAACCACAAACGCCATATTTAATATATACCATTCGACTGATAAACGCCAGAAACCCCAAACATCAAATATATTGTTGTGAATAAAGTGTAGCTGTATGGTGTGGACAACATTGTCAATTATATTTCTTAACTGAGGATTAACAAATGTTATCCAAATCCATACATCAACACTTTATTGATTTTAGCATGATCAAATTTACAGTTTTAAGATAGTTTATTTTGTGGCGTTCTTTTTATCGGTAAAACGCCAAAAAAGATAAGATTTTGGCTGAAAGAGTGTAAAATCAATAACATTTTTGCTGCATGAGATGGATAAAAATTATAGAAAAAGAGGCTGATTTCATACGAAAGTCGAAACAGCCAGTGAAGATGCTTCAAAAGAAGAAAGAGACTGGTGACAGTGAAGATTTGAAGATCAATATTTATTTTGTTTAATTTTCTTTTTCAGTTGATTGTTATTTAATAAACAACGTCATATCTAATAAAAACGTCAAAAAAGGCAAATGTCTTACACCTTTGGCGTTTATCAAACCATCATAAAATGACTTTGGACAAGTATTATAAAAAAAAACTTTTTTTATGTATACTTTTTTTTATTTTCTTTTTCAGTTGATTGTTGTATATAATAAAACACCATATATAATAAAAACGTCAAAACAGCCAAAATGCTTGTTTAAACGATATCATCCAGTTAAAATGCCCCCCCCCCCCCCCCAAACTCTCAAACTATAATAAAATTAGATTAAAAAAGTATTATAAAAAACAAAAAATAAAAAAAAAACAAAAAAATAAAAAACAAACTTGAAAATGTAACTAGAAACAGTAACTTCAAATCAGAAAAACTGAAGTTAGGGGAAATTTATTATATTAGAATCTAAAACGCCAAACTTGAAAGATGAGACGTGTTATAGACTCCAGAGATAAAGCTTGTAAAAAACAATAATTACAAACAGTAACTGAAAAGACGAATACTTTATTATAATAACGCACCGCCTAACTTACGCGCCAAAAAGAGATTTTATAAAATGATACATCTCAGCAACTTCCATTTGATCAAACAAAAAAAAAAAACAAACGTCAATACTACTAAAATATCACTCACTGTAAAACGCCAAAAAAATCAAGATGGCTAATATGCTTTCTTGGATATTCAGTATTGTTATTCGTCTAGTTTCACTGAATGAATTGTTAGGGAGGCAAGTAACTCAGTAAGATTTTGCTGCATGAGATGGACAAAAATTCAAGAAAAATATACTAATGCAAGTCATATGGCATTTTGTATTTTTTGTTCTTGAAGAAGGCTTGGATGAGGAGAAGAAATCATTCACACTGAAGAGTGGGATGATGATAAAGATGAAGATCAACATGAATAAAAAGTGAAAAACTCACCCACACGTCATAGATCTATGTACCCAAACATCCACAAAAAAAGCCATTACAACAGACGAGCAGGCAAAATAATCAAACCGATGGGTTTGTTAAGTTTTAAATAAAACGCCATATTTTGGTGTCAGTTCTTGTACTATTAAATAACAGAGAGACTGATGACAGTGAATATTGTGAAGAGAGATCCGATTAGCATTTTTAATTTATTTTCTTCGCTTGTATTTTTTTTTTACTGTGGCTGAAATATAATCCAACAATTGTAAAACGCCAAGATAACCCAAACGCCAAAATGTTTATAAAAAATAATAGAACAATGACCCATCTTGTTTAAAACCCCTTCAAAAACGCCATTCAAATAGATTTCTTGCCCCCTGGGCTCCAATGCCATACGTTGTGAATAAACGCCATAAACGCCAAAAATGTTGATACAATGGAACCATTAAAACGCCATTAATTATTGAATTTGGTTAACGCCAAAATCTTAAAAACCAAAAATTAAAACAACATTGGGAAAAAGTGGAACAGGAAAAACAGAAGATGAAAGGACAAAAAAGCCCCTCCGCCCTTTTCTAAGCGGCGTGACACGTGTTGGGCCAGGAAGCGTTCTCACCGTTCTCACACTTTTGATCGTTTTCTCCCGATCCCGTTTCTCTCTCTCTCTCTCTCTATATATATATATATATGTATATATATATATATATGTATTTTTGTATTTGAATATGACTTTATGTTGTTGTTTGGTAGTATACTTTTAGGATTCTGTTGACCCCATGCATTTTTTTAGTGCAAGTTTCTGCAGCTTAGCAGCCGTGTCTGTGGCTGCACTGAATAAGACCTCCACAGTTTCTAACTCATCATCACAAAACTGTTCTCCCACCATACTCATTTCTGTTCCTTGTTTTTTCACTAACTCTTTTTTTCTTTCTTTCTTTCTTTCTGCAATCCATGTTTACATCACAAAATTCATACGGAGGGTTTAGTATTTCATGACGCACTGTTACTCTATCGATCACAATTATTATTAAATGTTAGGTATAAGTATTTTTAGAAATTTACATGTACAATATGCGGTCTAATCGAGAACTGTCATATATAGTTGTCAATACCACTGGATGTATCTCGTAATTGTAAATATAAAATATCTTGTTTTTAATTTTTAATGTGAGACAAAATAGCATCATCCATGAAGACATGGAGTAGCAGAATAAAAGATTATAGGGGATCGGTATTGGGTACGTACAGCGTTTTTTTTTTTTTTTTTTTTTCTTTTTGTATTTTTTTATACCTTTACCCATCAACTTTCTTCAACATTGATACTTACAACCTCTTAACTTTCTAATCGAGTTTTATGTGTTTATTTTAGGGTTATTGGATTTTAATAATTCTAAGTTTCATCTATTGGCCGATAATAATCATAACTTTAAAAATTCCCTCCAACGATCCCAACTTATAAGAATTTGGCCCCCATTGATCATTTTCTAACATAGTTGCACTTAAATCAATTAAGGAATCTGCACGTGCACTTGAATCTATTGAGGAGACCAAATTCTTATATGTATGAAAAGGATCAATGGGGGCCAAACTTTTACAAGTTGGGATCGTTGGAGTGAATTTTTAAAGTTGAGATTATTATCGGCCAACAGGTGAAACTTAGGATTATTAAAATCCAATAACCCTTATTTTTATGTACATGTGGGTATAAATTTAAGTTGATTTACGTTTCGGTGTAAATTTTCCTTAGAAATGAGTCGGGTCAAATATGATATGTTCTTATGCTTATTAGTATGTGTGTTTTCGATTGGTCTACATTTTGAAGTAAATTTTATTTTATTTTTTTTCCGGAAAATAAGTCCGGTCAAAAAATAATATGTTGCCGTGACAACGCGCGGGGTAATTTACTCGTTCTCATCTATAACCTGAAATATATTATAGTTTAGATGGATTTAGATTCCATATTCCAACATTACTGGCAGCCCAATAACTGTGGGCAAGGTCCAATTGTTAGGCCCTTGAATATTGTTATAACTATTTCATCTAAAAATGTGAAAGGCCCAGGCCAACTCATAAATTAAAAGGCTTGCGTATCTCAAATACATATACCATCTAAAATAGATGATGTGTGTATAGATAAAACTTCTAAACGATGTGTAATGTTGCGACAGTTTTGGCCCTAGCTAGATATATAATTCAAGTGGCCTGTTAGACAGACTGCATTTGATGACAGTTTCCATCGAATTGGTATGTAATTGACTCTCAGACCATGGGGTGTGGTTTGCTTAGTCTCTTTGGGGACTACCCGCCACGTAGGCGCCACATCACCATGGGTGGAGGATCATCCCCTTGGGAACTACCCAAGGGTGTGGAGGATAGTCCCAAATCTGAAAAAAGTGGCCCACAACAATTAAATATCTCTCTCTCTCTATATATATATATATGGTGGCCCACATCAAACATTCAGCCAATCAATTGGCTCGTCCCAAACGGCTGAATTTGGACGCCAGCGACGCGACGGAGAGAGGGGGCGGTGTGCGACGGAGGGGACGAGCGGCGCCGGGGTGGGGGTGGGGGGGGGGACGATCCCCACACCCCATGGTCTCACTCCTGCAAGTGGTTCGTTTGAATTCGCAAAGCTACTCCTTCAGTCTTTCTTTAAACAACAAGGCAGGCAGGCTAACTTCTTATTCCTTTATCTGGCCCAAATTGGTGTAATCCAGTGCTTTGTTGAAATGTGGTTTAGCTTGTGCAACTAAACTGGTGACTCAACCGGTTCCTGGTTCAATCGGCCGGTCTGGACTGGTCCTAAGACATTGTTGGTGCCGCTTCAAACAACTAAAGTATCACCCTCGTTACATTGTCATAGAGATCTAAGTGGATCTTTTTAGCAACATTAGCATCATCCGTGAGACTCAAGCTTGCGTGGTTAAAGTTGGCGTAAAAAGACAAAATTGATTCATGAGTGTTGTGTTGATTTTAGTATTGTCTTGATAATGTAATCCTTTGGGTACTTTATACTTAAATGGTCTATGTTTATACTATCCCTATCTAATTTGACATACTTTGATAAGATAGATTCAAATTTGATAAACACTGAAAAACTTTTTAATTAAAAACAAGCTGTTAAAAAAAGAAAATTATAGATGTCTTATTCTAAGATTATTGTAGACAAACAAACTACACCGTTATTAAAATCTATATTTAATAATTGGTGAGGACTAACTTGGTAAATTATGCATGTCTATTTATGAAAGTGGATAATTATTTTAATATAAACTAAACAATATTTTCCGGACCAATTCTAGGTGAATTTGGGTTGAAAATATATCACCAAATAAAAAACAATTAATTTTTAATATGTTTAGTTAAAAAAAATAAAGTATTAAATAAAAATAATTTGATGTGTACGTCTCTTTCTCTGAAAGAGTCCAAGCATGAGTAAAAGGATAGTAAAGGATCGGGCCTACATGGGTTGCATGTGTGCATCCACTACCTCCATTTTGTGCATTGTGTATTTGGTAAGACAAAACAACATCATTAATGATGAAAGAGCTGAGCAGAATGGTCATCAACACAAAGCCGGTGAATGTACGAACCCACCAGAAATGATTTATCATAACTTTCATGATGCATCCATTATAGCAATATTACCAAGACAAAAAGAGATAGATCAAAATTTTATTAAATTTGGAGGAAAATATGTACATGTTACATAACGAATAAAACTTATTGTGATAGGCGTGTTCATGAACAATATAATCTTACTTAATGATAAAGTAATATAAAAAGTTATTGTCAAGACGATTTCTTCGCTACATATAGTAAGTGTCTCGTCCTAGGAACCTCTATTGTGTGATGGGAATCTTAGTGGTGTCCTAGAGATTGTCCTTACTCATGTGGTCCTTCAAAACAAGATTTGTGGTTGGATCTTTTCGGCATCATTGCAAAGCATGATGGTTGTATGTGTGTGTTATTGGGGGACATTAACTTTGTCATAAGTAAGGAGGAGTGATTGGGATCACCTTTTGGGTGAAAAAAAATATATTTATTTTAGGTAATTTTAATATTGGATTCTTCAACATGTAACTAGTCATTTTGATAAAATGGTCACTCGTCAACGAACTAGGTTGATAATTTAAGTTACGTGGAAGATGAGTTGGACTATTACATTACATTTACGATTGTTATTGTTATTAATTAATATATCAATATAATTGTCACCTAACAAACCACTTATGCTCACCTCACACACCATCGTTGATATTCTAATACCCAAAGAAAATACAACATATATCTAAGACCATATGCACGGATTTTGGTTTAGTGCATGTTGTGGTCAGAACTGCGAACATGTTTAGTTAAACGAACGTATTTAATAGACCTGATGAGTTCATTGTTTGATCGGTTTAACTCGTTTATTTTTATAATAATTAAAAGTAAGTGGTTTGTGACAAAAGTAAGATTGATAGTGTATATTTGTATGCCAAAAGTTGGAAAATAATAAAAAAATGAGTATTGAGGTTTATAGTTTAAACATAATTATTTATACATGTAATGTTTTTCTTGTTGTTAACTTGTATTATTAGATATTTAACTTAAAAGAAAATTAAATATTGAGTTAAACTGGTCGGGTTCGTGTATACCCTGAAAATTCGTAGTGTGACCGACTTCACAAATTTGACATGATTTCAATTCATGTTCTTATCGAGTTTTAGACTAGTGTTGTATCCAGTTTATCGAACCAAAACACGGCCTATTTAACCCCGCTTGAACTTCTTCCCTAACCATACACTTAGATAGTGTGTGTTCCTAAATAAATAAAAAAATATTATACTTGTATTATCTTTTTGTTTTAGTTTGTTTAAAAACACTATCAACATTAAAATAAAGTTATATGTTATTCTAAACTAATAGTACTTCAGTTTTACTCATTTACAAGAGTAATTTTGACATTCAATTGTATAAAAAGTGTTATAACAATATATTTCCGGTGTCTCGTAAATACTTATTTTAACACCAAGTTGATATTTTATTTTTACCTTTTTATTCTCTAACAAAAATACAAGTTAAATTTCTTTTACATGATACAAATGACAAAATGTGAATGGGCCAAAAATATTCAAAGTGGTATCACATGTGTTTAAACATGATCACTAGGCATGCACACATGGAAACTCAACTCAATCCCACCACAAAAGCAATCATTCATTTCATCCTCAATGTTTTACAAATTAAATTTATTATTACACTCACATATATAGTGTCATATCAAACTAACTTTTATGGTGCAAGTGTACGAATCGAAAAAAAAAAATATACAGTGTTATTTTCGTAATTATTGTAGATAGAGTAATTACGCTACAGCAAATGAATTAAAGTAAAATGAACTAAAGTAATAATAATTACGTTGCTAGTTCAAAATTCAACAGTGTGATTACTTTAGTTATTCACACACTAAGGTGCTGTTTGTTTTTTCTGCACGAAAACCTCTTCTGCTGCAGGCCACATCTGCAGGCATTTGCAGGAGAAGAGGTGGACCAAATGTCTTCAGTCTGCAAGGAGAAGATGGTTTGTTTTTTTATTTTTATATAAAACCTCTTCACACACAAACACACACAAACACACACACAGATCTCTCTCTACTCTCTCTCTACTCTCTCTCTACCACCGCCATCTTCACCACCGCCACCACTTCACCACCGTCATCATCACCACCGCCATCATCACCACCACTTCACCACCGTCATCATCACCACCGCCATCATCACCACCACTTCACCACCGCCATCATCATCACCACCACTTCACCACCGCCATCATCATCACCGCCATCAAAACCCACCGCCACCGCCGCCCCTTCTCTCTCTACGATCTCTCTCTCTCTTCGTTTTTAGGGTTTTCGATTTGGGGGTTTTCGATTTTAGGGTTTTCGATTTGGGGGTTTTGTTTGTTGATGATGATGTCGGAGGTGGTGGCGGAGTGGAGGTGGAGCAGATGTCGGAGGTGGAGCAGAGGTGGTGGCGGAGCAGAGGTGGAGGTGGAGAAGATTTGGGGGTTTTGTTTGTGACGTCGATTTGGGGCTGGAGCAGCGGAGGTGGTGGCGGAGTGGAGGTGGTGGTGGCGGAGCAGGGGTGGAGGTGGAGGTGGTGCCAAGAAGAGGTAAACCTCTGCTTGGAGAAGCTTACCTCTCATCACTTCCCCAAGAAGAGGTTGGGGAGAGGTAAAAAGCACTTCTCGAAAAAAAAAACAAACACTCTTCTGAGGCTAAACCTCTTCCCGCGTCTGCACGGTGCAGACAGAAGAGGCCAGGAAGCTCTTCTTCCAAAAAACAAACACCACCTAAAAGTTATTTGTATTGCATCCCACCCCTATATATGTGTGTATATATATATTATTAATGTAAAAATAAAAGCTATTTATTTTTTCATTTTCTAGAAATATATTTAATATTTTGTATTTCATGTAATTTATATATTAGTTTAATTTAATATATAGGAGGTTCTTTTGTATGAACCTAAACAATGTAAGGGGGATTAGTTATCATGCCATTAGTGAATGTTCCTCGATTAAGTAACGAGAGTTTAAATTTTGGTGTTCGATTAAGTAACGAGAGTTCAAATTTTGTTGTGAAATAGATAGATGTGAGATGGTAATTAGAAACTATGTCAAGTGCTAAATCACTTGATATAGGCTTTTGCCTTTTAATGAAAGGTCTCTGGTTCAATCCCAAGCAAAGAATGAATTATGATTTATTTGGTGTAATTTAGGAGTATATAAACGTTGTCATTCAAAAAAAAGTGTAAACTGTCAAAATGGTCTATATGGTTTGATCACTTTTGTCACTTTAGTGCAAAACTCAAACCTTTTGAATCTGTGTCCATGTGATTACATTTTTGTTGCTATTTTCATCCAAAATCAAAACCTGATTAGATTTTTCGGTTAACATCAAGTTTTTTTTTCTTTTTCCTCCCTTTTAATATATTTGTCCTTCTTTTTCTAAACCGATTCCTATTTTTAATCTCATTAATTAATAAACCAAATATGTTATCACCTAAAGTCATTTGGTTATTACATTGTTAAGGCTTAATATGTATAAGATAATCAAAAGTTTATTTTAATTTTGGCTTAAAATAACTGGAAATAAATGCCTCAGTTTTTAGTAATTGTGATTTGTTGAAAATGAATGCCCAAATTATTGTTGAAAGGTAATATTCACATGCCTTGTTTTGTTTTGTTTTGGTGCTCGTGTAAATACGTTAACAACGCAACGGCATTAGTTCTACATGATGACTGTCGTTTTTTAACAACACGTTTGTAGTGGGCCGGTGGGCCCTCTTAGTGTCGGAATCTAATCCCATAATATTTGTTTGGTGATTCTTTTGTTCGTGGTATTTAATAATATTGATTGTTTGATTAAATGTAAAAGACGTTACATGATAATGATGATAAAATGACGCAAAGAAGAAAAGGAAATAATAAAGATGTGATACCTTTGATGAGAAAATTGATATAAGAATGAAGGCCCAAACTATTATATTATATAATTTTATAAGGTAAAAAAAAATATATATTTGATAGATCGAATACAATGGAATGCTTAAAGAAAATGCGTAACTTTTAATCATATTTGACAGATCCAATACACTGGAATGCTTAAAGAAAATGTGTAACTTTTAATAAAATGAGTCAGATTTTTTACGATGAAAAATGAGTACTATTCAAAGAAAAGACGATGAGTTAAATATAGAGCTCCATATGATGGAAAATGAATACTTTAAACAACAAAAATTAAAGAAAAGATGATCAGTTAAATATAGAGCTCCAAGTGATAGAAATTTGTGTGTAACGGTTGGGATACACAACCTATAGTGTTTGTTACATGATTCGGCTAGTTGAGATAATTTCTTAGCCTTGTAAGTTCGAACATGATGAAAACATGTTTTTAAGTTGGAGTCTTTTCTAACCTATTTAACTCTATCAAGTTAATCATCCATGTATTAATAGCTAGCTCTTGTCTTGGCTCCTGTATAAAAGTTATATTTTGCCCATGCATAAGTTTGCATCTAGTGTAAAATAACCTATTTAAACGACGAAATTCTTCTCTTTATAGGATTTATTTAGGTGCGTAAATGAGTCGACTTGCTTGTGAGTTACGCAAGATCAGCTTGATAATAGTTCAAACTAAATTTATAACAGAGCTCCTTTAATAAAGATTCAAGCTCGAGTATCACATATGGAGCTTGAGTAAACTTGAGAATTTAGATGCAATTATTTTTTATAGAGTTAATTGCCAAAATCGTCCCTGAGATTTGGGCATGTTTGTAATTTTCGTCTAAAATGACTTTTTTGTACCATATTGCCCCCACGTTTGTAACTTTTTGTCATTTTCATCAAAATGCCTAACCAGGTTACTTTATGCACATGAAGCGGTACTTTTGTTCTTTTTCTTAGTGACGAAATGTAGCGATTTTTTATAAAAAAAAATTGTGTGTTTTTAATTTTTTTAGGTGTTTTTTGTTGTGTTCACATTGGTTCCCACGATTCTCGCAATAAAAGGGTGGTTCCTAACAGATCCTTACACACACACACACACACACACACACACACATATATATATATATATACATACATACATACATACTTCAAAAACCAAACCATGATATCAACCAAACCATGGTTCAATATGATATGGTAAGGTGGAAAATATCTTGATCTTGGATTTCCTCATTTTTTGTTTCTAATGAGTGTTTAACACTCATAAAAAACACAAACTAATAAATAAGTGTCTAAGAAAGCTATGTTTTATGTATTCTCATACTCGTAGATTACGTTTATTTTCCAATATCCAAGCCCTTATAGTCATACACCTTTGTTTACCTTTTTTATGGTAACTTTGATGATTCCATCCTTCAAACCATTCAATCACATTTTGTGAAAAATCTTCGCAAATCGTGAGTTCATACTTGACCCTTTTACGCTTTAAACACTATGTGGGTTGCAACATGTATCAATACTAAAATACACACACACACACACACTGTCACACCCCAGCGAAACAGATTGTCCAGAAGTTTTTCCATAACAATTATCAATACTATTCAATTTAAATAATACGTCCCATACCGTATCTCAAACAGCAAAACAATTACTACAGACATAAATCCAGGCAAATATTCTGTTCCGACAACTCATATTTAAATAGACAGTAATTGTTTATCTGCTTCTAGAGACCCTTGATTCGTTATCTACAGACAACTATTTGTTGGGCTCTAAAGCGTTATTCTAGCTTCAAATTCGTACCACATATACATCCTAAGCACCTGTCACATACGTTAAAATAAAAGTCAATACACATAATGTAAAGGTGAGCATACAAGTTTGATAATAGCGTATAGAGTTCGAATTCGTTTACGCATAACCAGCACGTACACATAGTGAAATGAAGCACGTTAGTTATCGACACAGATCCATCGATACCAATGACTGCGGGTTGACTGCCCGAGGCAGTTCGCAATACATTATTACCACCGTAATCCATGCAAGTAAAAGATCCTTAACAACCCCCGTGTGAACGGGTGCTGAGTCCAAACTATAGTACTATCGTTGCTAAGGCAGGTAGACAGCATTCCATGTGTAAACATAACAAACAAGCATTCATAAGCCACGTATATCATGCATTAGCGGTTAGCGTTCAAATGGCATTTGAGTAGTGTGATTGTTGTAGTTTGAATATTCGTAACGTATGTAACACCCAAAAGTGCGTAAAGCAAAAAGGGTTCGAGTATACTCACAGCGATTAATGGATTGAAGGGAGCGCTTAGCGAGTAAGATTAGCTTGAATAGATTGGGTAGCATAACGATAAGTGAAGCGTAAAACGGAAAACAAGTGTTGGAGGGTCGGACAGCTGGTCGATCGGACGGCTGACCGTTCGGTTGACAGTTCGTTCGGTCCGCTGTCCGGTCGGTCGGTAGGCTGATCGGATGACTGTTTGAGTGGATTGTTTCTTCCTATAAGAAGTATGTGTTTGTGTATGATGGCTTGACTTTTGAAGTTTTCGTTGTAGTATTTGAAAACTTTGAAGTACATAAACTTTTTAGGTCGGTCGATCGGACGACTGTTCGATCGGTCGGCAACCCGATCGGTTAGGCATTCAAATGAATTGCAATGCTTAGTCTTTGGATCGGACATGTGTTCGATCGGACATGTCAACTAGTCAAAGACCTTAAATGAAATGTAAAGTATGGTGCAGTGGATCGGATAGTTGATCGATCGAATAACACTACTGCTGTTCGATCGGACAACAGGGTGTCACCTGATCGGACGGCTGTTCGATCAGGTGACACTTCTAGTGCATTAAACACGTTGAAAAATCGATTAAGTATTGAAGCATAGTATCTCATGATCCAAGGAGTAATCCGATCGAACAGTAGTTCGATCGAACGACAGTTCGTTCAAAACTAGTCTTCAAAATAGGTTAGTCGATTGTGTGGGACCATGTGTTAACCGATCGGCTGGCCGATCGATCGGCTGACTGTCCGTTCGGACAGCAGTCCGATCGGTCAGCTTCCTGACCTGATCAGCCCTTTCGTCTAAGACTTGGTTGTTCTGTTCGTTTGTCGTTTTATTGAGGTATTTTGACAACGGGTAGAACCATAGATCCCTCGTCCTTACTTGGTTCCCCTGGTCAGACAGGAATCACCCAAATCCGGTCGGTGGACTGTTCGGAACGGAGTTTAACGTTTAACCCGTAACCGGTTAACCTCGTAGGTAGAATCCGGATCTTGAGCCATACAACCACCGAAGTGATTTGTAAACCGGCTCAGGGTCCGTTTCTACAGGTTTTGAAGTTATTGAGTGAAAAGGGTTGAAAGAAAGTTGGAAAATCCATCTTTCAATCCTTTTCACCGTGTATATGTTTAGATCTATGAAAGATCCTTGTTTGTTTATGTGGAAATCGGCTAGATCCAAGCTATTCTTGGTGGATCGAGGCCAAATCATGAAGTTCTTCAAGAACCCATGATGACATCATCCTATAACACTTGAATCTTGATGATTTCACGGTTAAAAGTTATGATTTGAAAGATAGAAAGGTGTAGGAGTGTGTATAGATCAAGAAAGTACAAGGATTAGGACGAAAACTTACCAGAATCGAGAGGAATCTGCGAAAAGATGAGCTAAGCATGCTGGTCGGTCAGAGGTTTCCAAAAGTGGAAAGAATGACAATGACAGGGGTATTAATAGGATGCCAAAAGGGGTAAGTGCTGGCCGATCGGCCAGGCAGCTCGATCGGACAGCCTGTCCGATCGGACTGCAGTCCGTTCGGCTGGCTGTTCGATCGGCTGGGAGCCTGATCGATCAGTCGCACCCTTCGAGTGTTTTGCGCGACGATTTTTTTGATATTTCGATTTCGATTGCGATTGCGAGCGGTACGATACGATAGGGTTTCCTAATCGATTTACTTTCAGTCCTAAACACTCATATCTCGCATAATCTATTTTCCACCATTTATCATAGTTCGTTCACGATTCGAGTTCGATTGTATTTCGAGTTAGATTTCGAGTTTCGATTGAGTTTGCTTGATTATCACCACACAACATAAATAAACATGCACAGGTAACACGTAAGGCACACACACGTATAATAACAAGTAAAATTCGTAGCTCGAGTTGCGATTAGAAGTCGATTCGATTAGCATTGCTTGATTATTGATTAGTTAACTTTATCGCATTGTTACTTCCTATAATTCACAGTCGTAAGTCGATTGATTAACGATAAACACACATCGATTATTGCCATTAACAACACTTACTCCACATAATACGAATTAAATAAAGAAATTTCTACGAGTCAAGTTGCGCGAAATCGGTCGTTGACTTAGACCTTGACTTTGACTTTGACTTATGAAAACACGGGGTGTTACAGCCTCCCCTTGTTTAGGGAATTTCGTCCCGAAATTAAGCTGGAAGTTGTACATCACCGTGAATCACGTTTGAGAACTTTCTCTTTCTAGACTTTCTCTTTAAACAGCTGCGGGTACTTAGCCTTCAAAAAGCTTCTTAAGTCAAGAAAATAATTTACACAACATTGTTTTAAGTTATTTCTGCTCAAAAAGCTTCTTAAGTCAAGAAAATAATTTGAAACCCCAAGATTCCTTGTTCCAAAAAATCTGCAGAAAGTTGAACACGGGGCCGTGCTCATTGAGCACGGGGCCGTGCCCGTGGTACTGTTTCATTAAAACGAACTGTTTTTGGTTTATTTTCATAGAATGTCTAGCCAAAACAGCGGAACCTCTTCTACACACTCAAGGAATAGTCGACGAGAAAGGAGGCCATCGATTGAAGCAACTCTCGTAAGATACGTAATGGCACTACGTGAAGCACTTGACGAGATGACTTCAGTGGAGGAGGTCCTCATTGACCGTATAAACTATCTCTCGGTGGGGTTGGAAAACAGTTTCCGGGAAATAAACCTCTTGCACCAGAGGTTAAACATCCTGGTAACACCTCCTGTGGAACCAATCCTCCCTCAAGAGGATTGGAACCTCGCACTTGGAATTCAAAATCCTACCGGTTGGGACGACATTCCGGCGGAGCCTCCTCTTGAAGAACTCCAAGAAATTCCGGTGGAAGTTACACCCCCTCAACCCAATGCTCATGAGCCCGCTTTTCTTCTCCCTAGGGAGATCGAAGAGTGGCTCGCCGATGTATGAGGAGCCCATACCCGGAGGAAGAAGTTGTCAAGCCACTTTTAACCGAGATATCTATCTTTTCGGAAATTTTGCTAGTAGAATAAATAGTAGGCTAGAAACTTCTTGGATTTCTTGTGTTCCTTTGACCTAACTAGCTAATATTTTAATTTTTAGAACTATTATGTAATTCTCTCTATGATTAATGAATTATGGTTTTAGTTAATTTGGTGTTTTGGATGGTGTTGAAATGAATAAAACCCACTTGAGATGGCAAAGGATGCAAGGGAAACTTGAACCAGCACTCCATACAGGAAAACAGAACCGTCCAACAAATTTCTTCGTTTACAGAAAGTTTGGCACGGGCCGTGTCCACCCAACACGGCCCCGTGCTGCACAGTCTGCAGAAAAAGACCCAGCTCAGGTAACTGGACACGGGCCGTGTTCACCCAACACGCCCCCGTGTCCAGGCTTCTGTTTCTCTTGTTTTAATTTTGTTACTGGCACTTGAACACGGGGCCGTGCCCGGACAACACGGGGCCGTGTTCAGCGCCCAGTAACACAAATTTTTTGCTTTTTACACCTTTTTACACATTCAATCAACCTAAAAACTTATTTTTGGGACACATTGAGGACAATGTGTAATTTAAGTGTGGGGGGGATGCTAAAACCTTGAATCTTACAAGTCCTAAATACAAGCCTTACACAAAACTCTATTGGAATCGCTAATTACCCCAAATTTTTTCAAAAAAAAATTCATTTTTTTACTTGTCTAGGTTTAACTCGGGAAATTCAAGTTTTTCTCAAAAAGTTATATTTTTACGAATTTACAACCGATAGCGTCGTGATAAAAAGAACCAACATAAGAAAATTATGAAAAGGCATGACAAGCTTAGTTAAAATTTGATTATATATACTTGATCACATAAAAACCCATTCCCACAAAAGTGAGTTTTGAGCCCTTATTGAGCATACAAGTACATATCATTAGACTAAATGCTCATTTTTCGTTTCTTGTGTGAATAGCCGCTTGGTTCTTACGACTCTAGAACTTGCCATGACGATACATTCCCGGTCCTTACCAACTTAAACCCGAGTAAGTAAATGATGGAGGCATTAGGACTAACCCTTTTTATTTCTACACCATTATTTTTCCTTTTTTTTTACCACCTACCCAAAATCCCCCTAGTTAGCCCCTTTGAGCCTAAACATTTTCATTTCATAACCCAAACCAAACACCCTTTTACCCACCAAAACCTTTTTATTTTTAACCCTTTGTTTTAGTAACAAGTTCGATTTTTCGTATGACTTTAAAAAAAAAAATTTGTGTTGAGGATGAAGCAAAAGAAAATAAATAAACAAGTTCATCAAAAATAACTTGGTTTGAATAATAGCTTCATCAAAACAAAAGTTACAAAAATAGAAAGTCTTACGAAAACCGACACTTGTTACGCTTTTCGCCCTTTTTCTACTAACCACCAACCCAACCACCTACCTTTAACCCAAGCCTAACCCTTCACCCACAAAGTCCTCTTGATATTTGCAAAGGTATATAAGTTAAAAAGGAGGAGGATTGATTGCTTGGCAAGCCTATGGTAGGAGTAAGTTCCATGCCGCTCTTGAGTGATCCACAAAAATACATTTTCGGCCGAGTGTTGAGTGATCCCTGTGAGGTATGTGAACTTGTATATAAATAGAATTTTACAAAGGCATGCTATGCCCTAATAAGTAATTTATCTTATGAAAAGTTTTAAATAAATCATGACGAATAGGATTGTAAATAAATAAAAATAAAATTAAATAAAGAATCTTGGAAATCCCGACACTCTACGACAAGCCCAAAAACCTTCTTCTCTACCCATTCCATTTGGGAGTGTAATAGCCACATATTAAATAGTTTTGCTTGAGGGCAAGCAAAGATTCAAGTGTGGGGGTATTTGATGTGTTCAAATTGTAACATATAAATTTCATCAAATGAGGCATAAAACTAACCCTTTTTAGTACTAATGTTGGAAAAAGTGTGCTTTTGTCTTCCTTTTGTATTTTCAGGATTAAATGAGCTCAAATTAACAAAAGAAGCAAAAAGACATCAAAATCTAACATAAATACAAGAAAAGGAACAAGACGTGACATGCCCGACCCCACGACAGCATCTTCCCAAGCAAAACAAGAAATCAGAAGCCTGAACACGCCCCGTGCTCAGCCAGCACGGGGGCGTGCCCAAGTGTCAGCAGAAAAGACAAAGTGGTAGAAGCTTCTATTGCCCATCACGGGGCCGTGCTCAACGGACACGGGGCCGTGGTCAACTACAAGATTCGCACAATCTAGGCAAATCTTCATAGTACAAAGATTCTTCTGCACACGGGGTCGTGCTCAACGGACACGGGGGCGTGGTAAACTAATAAGACAAAGCTGCATTAAATGAAGAAAGAGAAGGATGTGGACACGGGGCCGTGCCCACTGGACACGGGGCCGTGCCCGAGCTTCTGTTCAGCCTATAAATAGAAGTGTTTGGCTCAAGCTCAAACTATCCATTGGCACACCACCTCTCTCACACTTCACCCACCACCCACCACCACCATAACACCATCATCCACCACCATCATCCA
The DNA here is from genome assembly GCA_030545235.1 of Helianthus tuberosus. Lineage (NCBI taxonomy): Eukaryota > Viridiplantae > Streptophyta > Magnoliopsida > Asterales > Asteraceae > Helianthus > Helianthus tuberosus. Next base: position 179,662,804 of record CM060433.1, read on the forward strand.
TTGTCCATCGTAGAGTGTGTGAGTCGTCTCGGGATCCAATATTGATCGTAAGAGTTCTTGACAATCAAGGCCATGTTTGCCTAAGTCTCTTAGATCACTTGGTGAAGACAAAGTGTCTAGTGTAATACTTTTTATTTCTAATCTTTTCGCACTTTTTATTTGGTTTCGTATTAATGACTTTAATAACTAGTTGCTTATGTTGAAGGTGATCTTTCTTTATCGTTTGTTCGTGGTGTCTTGAAATTATTTTACTGTCTATATAAAATAAAAGATTTTCACCATTCATATCTCCACGGTCTATATGGAGGTATGTTGGCTACCTGGTCGGGGGTTAAGGGAACGGTTTGGTAAAGGTCTTGCCATTGTTCAGCGTTTAGAGGTCCTGCGATGGACCTGGGTCAAATTTAGTAGGACCTCCTTCAATACTTAGCGGTATTGGATGGCGGGGTAACACCCCAAAAATGGGGTTTGATAATTTAAACCCGGTTAATATAAAGGAACGGGTAAATTACCGTTTGGGGTAAAAGCGACCCGTAAATAAAAGTTGACTAGGAATAATTTACCGAGTGGTGACATGTATATATAAGTAACAAGATAATGAGTGTTAGTCTCTTTATTAATTGAAACGAAGTTGAGGGACCAAAACCGTTAAAAAGGAAACATGATTTATTAAATAAAGGAAAACCCCCACACACACACACACGCTTCGTGTGTGTGTGAGACGATCAGGAAGAAGAAGAACAAGGGTTCAATCCCTAGTTCTTGATAAATCTTCAAATTGAAGGGTGGAATGAAGTCTAAAATCATAGCCGAGCATGGATAAATGATCACTATCACGAGGGGATCATAAGGTATGTCTTAAATTTAAGATTGGTGATCATGGGTGAAGTGGGTTATGTTCTAATCCGTGAGTTAATATGAAATTAATCATGTACAAGGGTTAGAACCCTCGTATAGAACATCGGTTACGTATGGTTAGTGCTAATTTGATGATTAGAGGTGAAACCCGTTAGTTATGGTGAAGATGATGACTAGAATCACCATCTATGTCCAAGTCTTGTGGAAAGATTGATGTATTATGTGGGTATGATGAATTCTTGTTAGATGAATTAGGAGAAATATGATGATGCTATGCTTGATGTTTATGTGCTAATGATACTTGTTGATTAGTAAGAAGATTTGATGAAATATGAATGAACTAGGAAGATTATGCATAAACTAGTTGTACATGGTGCCTAGGAAGTAGTACGCATGCCACGTGTTTGATGAAATGTCTAAATGACAATAATATGTGAAGGTTGTGTTATGATGATGTTGAGTATGCTATATGCTTGTTTGAATCGGCTAATGGAATACATATGTGAGATATGAACTTGATGTGATCGTTCATATGAATAATCATGTATGCTAATAAGGATGTTAATGTAATGACATGAAAGTATAGGAATCATGTCAAGATGGATGGGAGCGTGGAAGGCTAACGGGACAAGAAGACTCAAGTAAGCGAATACAAATACGGACGAGTAAAGTAAGTAAATCCCGGACTTACACTTTAGATGTAAAATATATTGTACTATGATCATTATTGTAATACATGTGAAAGTATTAAACAATGGAAGTAAATAGGTAAGTTTACGGAAAAAGAAGTCGAAAGTGAATAGGAAAGTATAATGATGCTAATTGTTTTCTGTTAAGAATGAAATGAAAGTGCAGGTATACTAATAATGGAGAGTGAAGGTTAAGTATGGAAGTCGTACGAGAGTGTCCGAATGGATGGACGAATGGACTTATATGAACGAGAATAAGAGATGTTGATGTTTGATTATGCACGTTTTAAAGTATATATATTATGTCACTGGTTGCTAATATAGTAATTGGTTGTGGTGACTGCAGGTTGTACAGGTTTATGAATGTTTGTTCAAGATGTGTAAGCGGTTGAAGATCGAGTCAAGACATGGGTTGTACTTGGGTGTGTATGTGGTCACTTAATTCGACATACGTATGTTAGTTTTTAATTAATTTATGAAAAGGGATTAATGTATTTAAGTGAAAGAAAGAATAACTTATAAAGAAATTTTTAGTATGTATTTTCCGCTGCGTCAAAATTTGGTTAAAACGTGTTAGGGCGTTACAAAACTCTTTGATCCCCTCATAAGTTAACTACTATTAATACTATAACCCGGCTATTTAGGACTGTATCCCTGCTGACTCTGACTACTTAGTCGAGGGTAACGTCACCTCCAAAAGAGGGGCCTACCATAATTTGCATTAATAACTTAATTAATTATCTTCCAATAATACACCCTTTTAGGATTGTATCATTGCTGACTCAAACTACTGGGGTGAGGGTAACGTCACCTTCAAAAGAGGGGCCTACTACAATAACTAAGATAATCTCTTAAAATAGTGCAAAAGTGCGGAAATAATCAAAGGTTACACTAGATACGAGTCGGAACCAAGTGATTCATCTTGTCTATCTGTTTTTTCTTTTTATTTTTATTTTCAGCATTTTAGTTAGTTTTTATTTTTCTTAGTTAAAAACATTTTTCTAAACTTTTTGATTTGATTAGACGTTGAGGATAAACCGGTACTAAAAGCTCTTGTGTCCTTGGACGACCTCGGTATCTTACCAACACTATACTACGCTCACGATGGGTGCACTTGCCCATATGTGTGTCTAGTGTTAGTAAATATCGTGTTTTATAAATTTAAAACTTGACTAAAAAGTGTTAAAGGGGCTTAAAATATACACCTAATAAATATAACACTCGACTACGCATCAAGTTTTTGGCGCCGTTGCCGAGGACACAAGGATTTTAAGAAAGTTAGGAATCAACGGCCTAATCGTTTTTCTTATTTTTCATTTTTTTTAGGATTTTTCTTAATTTTTCAGCTTCTGCAGAACTCAGCACGGGTCGTGCCCGCTGAACACGCCCCGTGCCCAATCATTGGAACTGGCAATCCTGTTTTAAGTCAGACAGTAGGCTGAACACGGGGCCGTGCCCACTCAACACGCCCCCGTGCCCAAGTTTCAGTTACTGAAAACAGAACCGTAAGATCCCGACGGTTGGTAATTTCTGACACAAACATGAGTGATACTGATAATTTTTACTTTCGGCACTCTTATGTTACTATGTGGTGTCAATTATGTGGTGGTAACCATAAAGAATTAGAATGTTTTTTTCTAAATTATAAACCCCACTATATTGACCCATCATTTCCTAGTATCCTTAAGAGGGGTGAAAGTAAAAATAATCCCTATCGCTCCCTCGAATGCGCCCAACCGGATATTTTAGGAGAAATGCTTCTCGATGAATTATTTCAACTAGAAGATCTAATTTTTAATTGGTTAAAAGAACTTAGGGAAGATTTCAATAATCTTTTCCAATACAATAACCAAGAAGAAAGGTTGGAAACGCATTCAAACGACTTCATTGTTTCCAATGATACTTCTAACTCTAGTGAGGACTTGAGCTATAGTCGTCCCTGTGTCGATTGTGCCGTGAAGGACTCCCCATCGACTTCGTTCGATGCATACATAGACCTGAGCGATTCGACATACACCTTCTTTAACGAGAGCCCGGGAAAGGGTTGGACTTGTCCACCTACATATAGCATAGGAATCACCCTCACCGACAACCTCTTGCGTTCTCGTCTTAATCTAGAACAATTAAGGTATCTTAGGCACTTTGGGGTTGTTCCATCCAGTAAGGAACCACCCGATCCGGAAAAGTTCCTTAAAAATAGACGCACTTCATAAATCAGCCTTCCGACACGGGGCCGTGTCCAGGTCAACACGTCCCCGTGTCCACCAAAAGATTCCCTTCTGACTTTTGTCAGAATACGGAAAAAACGTGTCAGGATCTTGCCTGCACACGGGGCCGTGTCCAACCGACACGGGGCCGTGTCCAGCACGCTGTCGTTTTCTATAAATGCAGCCAAGAACCCTGCACATTTGGACCATCTAGGGACAGAGATTTGGAAGGATTTTCTGACTTACCATCCTAGGTATGTTCTAAAAGAAGGTTCCTACAAGCATCTTGTCCTTTCCTCTTTTATCTATTGCCTTCTTCTTCATCTTTCTTGCACCAAGGACTCCATTAAAGCTTGATTTCAAGCTTTGTTGTGATGTTTATTGAGTTTTTGTTCAAGGAATCTTGTTAAAAATAAGTTACACAACATTGTTTTAAGTTATTTCTGCTCAAAAAGCTTCTTAAGTCAAGAAAATAATTTGAAACCCCAAGATTCCTTGTTCCAAAAAATCTGCAGAAAGTTGAACACGGGGCCGTGCCCGTGGTACTGTTTCATTAAAACGAACTGTTTTTGGTTTATTTTCATAGAATGTCTAGCCAAAACAGCGGAACCTCTTCTGCACACTCAAGGAACAGTCGACGAGAAAGGAGGCCATCGATTGAAGCAACTCTCGTAAGATACGTAACGGCACTACGTGAAGCACTTGACGAGATGACTTCAGGGGAGGAGGTCCTCATTGACCGTATAAACTATCTCTCGGTGGGGTTGGAAAATAGTTTTCGGGAAATAAACCTCTTGCACCAGAGGTTAAACATCCTGGTAACACTTCCTGTGGAACCAATCCTCCCTCAAGAGGATTGGAACCTTGCACTTGGAATTCAAAATCCTACCGGTTGGGACGACATTCCGGCGGAGCCTCCTCTTGAAGAACTCCAAGAAATTCCGGTGGAAGTTACACCCCCTCAACCCAATGCTCATGAGCCCTCTTTTCTTCTCCCTAGGGAGATCGAAGAGTGGCTCGCCGATGTATGAGGAGCCCATACCCGGAGGAAGAAGTTGTCAAGCCACTTTTAACCGAGAGATCTATCTTTTCGGAAATTTTGCTAGTAGAATAAATAGTAGGCTAGAAACTTCTTGGATTTCTTGTGTTCCTTTGACCTAACTAGCTAATATTTTAATTTTTAGGACTATTATGTAATTCTCTCTATGATTAATGAATGATGGTTTTAGTTAATTTGGTGTTTTGGATGGTGTTGAAATGAATAAAACACACTTGAGATGGCAAAGGATGCAAGGGAAACTTGAACCAGCACTCCATACAGGAAAACAGAACCGTCCGACAAATTTCTTCGTTTACAGAAAGTTCGGCACGGGCCGTGTCCACCCAACACGGCCCCGTGCTGCACAGTCTGCAGAAAAAGACCCAGCTCAGGTAACTGGACACGGGCCGTGTTCACCCAACATGCCCCCGTGTCCAGGCTTCTGTTTCTCTTGTTTTAATTTTGTTACTGGCACTTGAACACGGGGCCGTGCCCGGACAACACGGGGCCGTGCCCGGACAACACGGGGCCGTGTTCAGCGCCCAGTAACACAAAATTTTTGCTTTTTACACCTTTTTACACATTCAATCAACCTAAAAACTTATTTTTGGGACACATTGAGGACAATGTGTAATTTAAGTGTGGGGGGGGATGCTAAAACCTTGAATCTTACAAGTCCTAAATACAAGCCTTACACAAAACTCTATTGGAATCGCTAATTACCCCAAATTTTTTCAAAAAAAAATTCATTTTTTTACTTGTCTAGGTTTAACTCGGGAAATTCAAGTTCTCAAAAAGTTATATTTTTACGAATTTACAACCGATAGCGTCGTGATAAAAAGAACCAACATAAGAAAATTATGAAAAGGCATGACAAGCTTAGTTAAAATTTGATTATATATACTTGATCACTTAAAAACTCATTCCCACAAAAGTGAGTTTTGAGCCCTTTATTGAGCATACAATTACATATCATTAGACTAAATGCTCATTTTTCGTTTCTTGTGTGAATAGCCGCTTGGTTCTTACGACTCTAGAACTTGCCATGACGATACATTCCCGGTCCTTACCAACTTAAACCCGAGTAAGTAAATGATGGAGGCATTAGGACTAACCCTTTTTATTTCTACACCATTATTTTTCCTTTTTTTTACCACCTACCCAAAATCCCCCTAGTTAGCCCCTTTGAGCCTAAACCTTTTCATTTCATAACCCAAACCAAACACCCTTTTACCCACCAAAACCTTTTTATTTTTAACCCTTTGTTTTAGTAACAAGTTCGATTTTTCGTATGACTTTAAAAAAAAAATTGTGTTGAGGATGAAGCAAAAGAAAATAAATAAACAAGTTCATCAAAAATAACTTGGTTTGAATAATAGCTTCATCAAAACAAAAGTTACAAAAATAGAAAGTCTTACGAAAACCGACACTTGTTACGCTTTTCGCCCTTTTTCTACTAACCACCAACCCAACCACCTACCTTTAACCCAAGCCTAACTCTTCACCCACAAAGTCCTCTTGATATTTGCAAAGGTATATAAGTTAAAAAGGAGGAGGATTGATTGCTTGGCAAGCCTATGGTAGGAGTAAGTTCCATGCCGCTCTCGAGTGATCCACAAAAATACATTTTCGGCCGAGTGTTGAGTGATCCCCGTGAGGTATGTGAACTTGTATATAAATAGAATTTTACAAAGGCATGCTATGCCCTAATAAGTAATTTATCTTATGAAAAGTTTTAAATAAATCATGACGAATAGGATTGTAAATAAATAAAAATAAAATTAAATAAAGAATCTTGGAAATCCCGACACTCTACGACAAGCCCAAAAACCTTCTTCTCTACCCATTCCATTTGGGAGTGTAATAGCCACATATTAAAGAGTTTTGCTTGAGGACAAGCAAAGATTCAAGTGTGGGGGTATTTGATGTGTTCAAAATGTAACATATAAATTTCATCAAATGAGGCATAAAACTAACCCTTTTTAGTACTAATGTTGGAAAAAGTGTGTTTTTGTCTTCCTTTTGTATTTTCAGGATTAAATGAGCTCAAATTAACAAAAGAAGCAAAAAGACATCAAAATCTAACATAAATACAAGAAAAGGAACAAGACGTGACATGCCCGACCCCACGACAGCATCTTCCCAAGCAAAACAAGAAATCAGAAGCCTGAACACGCCCCGTGCTCAGCCAGCACGGGGGCGTGCCCAAGTGTCAGCAGAAAAGACAAAGTGGTAGAAGCTTCTATTGCCCACCACGGGGCCGTGCTCAGCGGACACGGGGCCGTGGTCAACTATAAGATTCGCACAATCTAGGCAAATCTTCATAGTACAAAGATTCTTCTGCACACGGGGTCGTGCTCAGCGGACACGGGGGCGTGGTCAACTAATAAGACAAAGCTGCATTAAATGAAGAAAGAGAAGGATGTGGACACGGGGCCGTGCCCACTGGACACGGGGCCGTGCCCGAGCTTCTGTTCAGCCTATAAATAGAAGTGCTTGGCTCAAGCTCAAACTATCCCTTGGCACACCACCTCTCTCACACTTCACCCACCACCCACCATCATCCACCACCATCATCCATTGTCCATCGTAGAGTGTGTGAGTCGTCTCGGGATCCAAGATTGATCGTAAGAGTTCTTGACAATCAAGGCCATGTTTGCCTAAGTCTCTTACATCACTTGGTGAAGACAAAGTGTCTAGTGTAATACTTTTTATTTCTAATCTTTTCGCACTTTTTATTTGGTTTCGTATTAATGACTTTAATAACTAGTTGCTTATGTTGAAGGTGATCTTTCTTTATCGTTTGTCTGTGGTGTCTTGAAATTATTTTACTGTCTATATAAAATAAAAGATTTTCACCATTCATATCTCCACGGTCTATATGGAGGTATGTTGGCTACCTGGTCGGGGGTTAAGGGAACGGTTTGGTAAAGGTCTTGCCATTGTTCAGCATTTAGAGGTCCTGCAATGGACCTGGGTCAAATTTAGTAGGACCTCCTTCAATACTTAGCAGTATTGGATGGCGGGGGTCCAAACTCTTTGATCCCCTCATAAGTTAACTACTATTAATACTATAACCCGGCTATTTAGGACTGTATCCCTGCTGACTCAGACTACTTAGTCGAGGGTAACGTCACCTCCAAAAGAGGGGCCTACCATAATTTGCATTAATAACTTAATTAATTATCTTCCAATAATCCACCCTTTTAGGATTGTATCCTTGCTGACTCAAACTACTGGGGTGAGGGTAACGTCACCTTCAAAAGAGGGGCCTACTACAATAACTAAGATAATCTCTTAAAATAGTGCAAAAGTGCGGAAATAATCAAAGGTTACACTAGATACGAGTCGGAACCAAGTGATTCATCTTGTCTATCTGTTTTTTCTTTTTATTTTTATTTTCAGCATTTTAGTTAGTTTTTATTTTTCTTAGTTAAAAACATTTTTCTAAACTTTTTGATTTGATTAGACGTTGAGGATAAACCGGTACTAAAAGCTCTTGTGTCCTTGGACGACCTCGGTATCTTACCAACACTATACTACGCTCACGATGGGTGCACTTGCCCATATGTGTGTCTAGTGTTAGTAAATATCGTGTTTTATAAATTTAAAGCTTGACTAAAAAGTGTTAAAGGGGCTTAAAATATACACCTAATAAATATAACACTCGACTACGCATCACGTGCCATACAATAGGCGATCGGCATCTTCTTCCGTATAATGCCTCGAATGGTGCCATTTGGATGCTAGAATGGTAGCTGTTGTTATACGAGAATTCGACTAACGGCAGGTATTTATCCCAATTGCCGTCGAAGTCTAAAACACACGAGCGGAGCATGTCTTCAAGAGTACGAATCGTTCTTTCAGTCTTACCGTCGGTTTGTGGGTGGAAAGCGGTACTTAGATTAAGCGACGTACCGAGTGCCGTTTGAAATGTTTCCCACAGTCGCGAGGTAAACCGAGCATCACGATCAGAGATGATGTCGCGAGGCGTCCCATGATTACAAATGATCTCGTCGGTGTAGATTCGGGCTAATCGTTCTACCTTGTAGTCTTCTCGTATCGGCAAAAAGTGAGCTGATTTAGTCAAACGGTCGACCACAACCCAAATGCTGTCGTGACCTGATGACGTGTGCGGTAGCTTGGTTATAAAGTCCATGGCTATGCTCTCCCACTTCCACATGGGAATTGGTGATTGTTCGAGTAAGCCAGAGGGTCTTTGATGTTCAGCCATGACTCTAGCACAAGTTAGGCATTTTCCGACGTAGAGAGCGATATCTCTTTTCATACCCGGCCACCAGTACTTATAACGAAGGTCGTGGTACATTTTATCAGCACCGGGATGAATAGAATACCGGGATTTGTGGGCTTCGTCCATCAAAATCTGTCGCAATTCAGTTCGTTTGGGAATCCAAATTCGGTCCAGAAAGTGGAATATCCCGTTCGATTTGCTCACAAGTTGGGCTCCATCGTGGTAGATTCTTTCTTTCTTTCTTCAGGGTGCGTTCGTTAAAACATGCATGTTGAGCGTCGCGGATGAGGGTTTCGAGATCGTGTTGGGCTTGAACATTACGGGTGCTAAGCAGATAACTCCGTCTGCTGAGTGCGTCGGCAACCACATTCGCCTTGCCTGGGTGATAACGGATCTCACAGTCGTAATCGTTGAGAAGTTCTACCCATCGGCGTTGACGCATATTAAGTTCCTTCTGATTAAAGATGTGTTGTAGGCTCCTATGATCGGTGAAGATCGTACACTTGGTACCATACAGGTAGTGCTGCCAAATCTTTAACGCAAAAACAACTGCGCCTAGCTCGAGATCATGGGTTGTATAGTTCTTCTCGTGGACTTTGAGCTGACGAGATGCGTAAGCTATGACCTTGTCCCGTTGCATGAGAACACAACCAAGACCAAGGTTGGAAGCATCACAGTAGACAATGAAATCATTGTTTTCGTCAGGCAACATGAGAACAGGAGCGTTGCAAAGCATGTGCTTGAGGGTTTGAAAGGCAGTCTCTTATTTGGTTCCCCAGACAAAAGGCTGATCTTTATGCGTAAGAGAGGTAAGCGGCACATCAATCTTTGAGAATCCTTCGATAAATCGTCGATAGTAGCCCGCTAGTCCGAGAAAAGAGCGGACTTCAGACGGGTTCTTAGGCGTAACCCAGCTCTTGACAGCTTCAATCTTTGCAGGGTCGACGTGAATGCCTTGACTATTTACAATGTGACCCAGAAACTGAACTTCCTCCAACCAAAATTCGCACTTGGAGAACTTGGCATAGAGTTGGTTCCCCTGGAGTAACTCAAGAACCAAACGTAGATGTTGCGCGTATTCGGCTTTCAATTTGGAATAGATAAAGACATCGTCGATGAATACGATGACAAAACGGTCGAGATATGGTTTACACACGCGATTCATCAGATCCATGAAAATCGCTGGTGCGTTGGTTAAACCAAAAGGCATGACAACGAATTCGTAGTGACCGTATCGAGTGCGAAATGCGGTTTTGGGTATATCCTCTTCTTGAATGCGTAGCTGATGATATCCTGAACGTAGGTCGATCTTGGAGAAACACGTAGCGCCTTGTAGTTGATCAAACAAATCGTCGATGCGAGGTAGGGGATAGCGGTTCTTGATAGTCAACTTATTCAATTCCCGGTAGTCGATGCACATCCGGAACGACCCGTCCTTCTCTTTGACGAAAAGGACCGGCGCGCCCCAAGGAGAGGTGCTCGGGCGAATGAAGCCTTTCTCAAGTAATTCCTAGAGTTGGGTTGAGAGTTCGCGCATTTCGGACGGCGCGAGTCGGTAAGGAGCTTTGGCAATAGGATTGGCTCCAGGAGTGAGGTCGATACGAAAGTCGATATCACGACTTGGCGGTAGCCCGGGAAGATCCCCTGGAAAAACATTAGGAAATTCTCGAACCACAGGGATGTCTTTCACTTCCTTCTTCTCTTACTTTTCCTTCTCCGCTACTACAATGTTAGCCAAGAAAGCCCTGTATTCCTTACGGAGATACTTGCTAGCTTGGACACATGACATAAGCTTGAGCCCCTCTGAAGTAGTATCACTGTATACACACAGTAAGTTACCGTTCGCGAGCGAGAATCGAATCATCTTATCATAACACACAACTTCAGCATGGTTTTCACGTAGAAAGTCCATGCCTACTATGACATCAAAACTTCCGAGTTGCATCGGAATGAGGTCGATTGGAAAGATGTGATTGTTGAGCTCGAGAGTACAATCACGAAGAACATAATTGACGGCGACGGTTCTTCCTGTAGCGACTTCAACATCGAATGTTGAGGAAAGTTGGGAGCGTTTACGACTAAGGAGTTTCTCAAATTCGAATGACACAAAGCAGTTATCGGCTCCAGTATCAAACAAACATGATGCATAAATACCATTCACAAGGAACGTACCATTGACCACGTTGTTGTCGGCCTGGGCTTGACGCACGTTGAGGTTGAAAGTTCTGGCGCGTGCGGCCTGTTGTTGTTGCTGTTGTTGTTGCTGTTGTTGTTGCTGCTGAGGCTGCTGTTGTTGAGGCTCTTGTTTCACGACCCTGTTTGGGCACATGTTGGCGAAGTGGTTCGGGTCGCCACATGCGAAGCAGGCTCTGACTTTGACCGCGGGTGCCGGAGGAGCTTGTTGACCCTGTGGGGCAGTGAGTAGAGCTTGATGAGCAGGAGCTTGTCGGATGCGGCAGTTAGCGGTAAAATGGCCGTATACGTTGCAATGAGCACAAAAACGGCAAGCAATGGCAGTTGGGTGGTGGTAGGTGCAAGTAGGGCAGAGCGGATGTGGCCCAGTGTATGCACGCTTTGCAAGAGGTTCATTTGCCACAGGCGCTGCCACTTGGCGCTGTTGAGCTGGTACGGATTGAACTGGTGCAGCAGTGATCGCACAGTTCTTGTTGCTGGAGCTGTTCTTTCTCTTGTTCTTTCTCTTGTTGCTTGATGAGGTGGGTTCTGCAGTTGGTGCGGTAGTGGTAGCTTGATGCAGATGCTTCGAAGTCTTATCCCAGACACCAGCCTTTACCCGCTTGTCGTTGATTTCAGCGGGCAGTAGATAAGTTTCCTCGATCGTCGTAGTCTTAGCCGCTTGCATGAAATCAGCAACGCAGTCGGGCAGGGCCCGGATGTACTTCTTGATTGTCATGTCGGGAGTCTTAACTTGATCGGGACAGATAATGCTGAGCTGTTTGAAACGAGCAGTGAGACCAGCATTGTCACCGTCATTTTGCTGTATGTGCCAAAATTCATCTTCTAGCTTTTGACGTTCGTGAGGAGGGCAGAATTCCTCTAGCATAACTTCCTTGAGCTCGTCCCACGACAGACCGTAGGCTGCATCGTTCCCTCGCTTGTTCCTCTCGGTCGTCCACCAGTCTAGTGCACGGGACTGGAAAACGCCGGTAGCATTCAGAGTTCGAAGGTCATCAGGGCAACCACTCTGTCGCAGAGTAACCTCAATGGAATCAAACCAGTGAAATAATGCAGTAGGACCTCCTTCGCCAGTGAATTCTTTTGGCCCACAAGACTTGAATTGCTTGAAACTGAAGGGCCTTGCGACAGCTTTGGGTGCGTCGGTTCTTGATTCTTCAGACGATTTGCTGGCATTCTCATAGACATCACTCACGAACTTTGCCACACTTTTAGCGATGATGGAAGCAAGGCGTTTGTCTCTCTTTTCTTGACGAGAAAGTGCATGACGGGATCCAGACGACATTGTCTGCAACAGACATCGTCACAGGACTCAGCACATTGTATTCGAATCTCACCTCACACGTCTACTAACTACTAAAGCTCAGGAACACGCAGATTTACGTAAACACATAATACATAGAGCACAATTTCACATATACACATACGCACGTAGAGCACATAATCACATAACGCCTAAGCACGTAGAGCAGAGAAGCATTTTCACACAAGAGGCAGTCAGAATACAGAAACCTATCATTCAAAGCTTGCGATCGTTCGACCATAGCGATTGCGTTTTAGTATACCGAATAGCGTACCGTAGCCTAAGGTTGTCCACAATTCAAAGATTTGTTAGCGGTTTGAGATAGAAAAGCAATGCGAGTCGTATGTGTCGATCGAAGTGAAAGCAAAATTGAGTAAATCTCCAAAAATTTAAACACATAAACAGGTAAACACATATAAACTCATAAAAATCGATGAATCATCAGAGTCAGCAGTTGCGGCTCAGAACTAAAAACACATAAAATTTCGAGATGTAGATCGTCTGCGGCTAGTAGACTTCGACTAACCAAAGTAATTCAACTATTCACAAGGATCCGCTGTACACGTTTGACTTCCAGGAATATGCCCTTGCCTCGATTCTTGGGCGTTGGCACACAATTCGTTGGTCTTATTGTGACTTCAGGTCGTTGGAGTCCGTCGAACTTTGGTGTGAGTTTTGTAAAATGTGCGGAACAAGTCGTCAAGGTTAGGGTTTCACCCCTGGCTTAACAACTTCGTCCTTGTTTTTAATAAAATTGAGAGGAGATTATTCATCAAAATATGGATTTCACTCCTGATTTGGCATAATTCCCCTCGTTTGTAGTTAGAATGCGGGTGGATGAAGCAACTTTAGTCGAGAGTTCGCGGTTTTCACACCTATTCTCGACTTTTATTGCCCATTCACAATTGAAAATTCGAGTGTGGTGATAGTGTAGAATAAGCGAGAATAGCGAGTGATAGTAGTGAGCTCATGCATATTCCCTACTGGCTATGCACAAATCGGTCTGTTGGTTCCTAACTATAGACTAGGTTTCTAAGACATCGACCCGGACTAGGTCAAGTCTTGCCTAATTCCCTATAGTTATGGCTCTAATACCAATCTGTCACACCCCAACCGATGGCGGAATCATTGGGGCGTGGCACTGAGCGAAACAGATTGTCCAGAAGTTTTTCCATAACAATTATCAATACTATTCAATTTAAATAATACGTCCCATACCGTATCTCAAACAGCAAAATAATTACTACAGACATAAATCCAGGAAAATATTCTGTTCCGACAACTCAGATTTAAATAGACAGCAATTGTTTATTTGCTTCTAGAGACCCTTGATTCGTTATCTACAGACAACTATTTGTTGGGCTCTAAAGCGTTATTCTAGCTTCAAATTCCTACCACATATGCATCCTAAGCACCTGTCACATACATTAAAATAAAAGTCAATACACATAATGTAAAGGTGAGCATACAAGTTTGATAATAGCGTATAGAGTTCGAATTCGTTTACTCGTAACCAGCACGTACACATAGTGAAATGAAGCACGTTAGTTATCGACACAGATCCATCAATACCAATGACTGCGGGTTGACTACCCGAGGCAGTTCGCAATACATGATTACCATCATAATCCATGCAAGTAAAAGATCCTTAACAACCCCCGTGTGAACGGGTGCTGAGTCCAAACTATAGTACTATCGTTGCTAAGGCAGGTAGACAACATTCCATGTGTAAACATAACAAACAAGCATTCATAAGCCACGTATATCATGCATTAGTGGTTAGCGTTCAAATGGCATTTGAGTAGTCTGATTGTTGTAGTTTGAATATTCGTAACGTATGTAACACCCAAAAGTGCGTAAAGCAAAAAGGGTTCGAGTATACTCACAGCGATTAATGGATTGAAGGGAGCGCTTAGCGAGTAAGATTAGCCTGAATAGATTGGGTAGCATAACGATAAGTGAAGCGTAAAATGGAAACCAAGTGTTGGAGGGTCGGACAGCTGGTCGATCGGACGGTAGTTCGATCGGACGGCTGACCGTTCGGTTGACAGTTCATTCGGTCGGTAGGCCGATCGGATGACTGTTCGAGTGGATTGTTTCTTCCTATAAGAAGTATGTGTTTGTGTATGATGGCTTGACTTTTGAAGTTTTCGTTGTAGTATTTGAAAACTTTGAAGTACCTTTATTTTCAGGTCGGTCGATCGGACGACTGTCCGATCGGTCGGGAACCCGATCTGTTAGGCATTCAAATGAATTGCAATGCTTAGTCTTTGGATCGGACAGGTGTTCGATCGGACTGGTGTTCGATCGGATAGGTCAACTAGTCAAAGACCTTAAATGAAATGTAAAGTATGGTGCAGTGGATCGAATAGTTGATCGATCGATTAACACTACTGCTGTTCGATCGGACAACAGGGTGTCACCTGATCGGACGGCTGTTCGATCGGGTGGCACTTCTAGTGCGTTAAACACGTTGAAAAATCGATTAAGTATTGAAGCATAGTATCTCATGATCCGAGGAGTAATCCGATCGAACAGTAGTTCGATCGAACGACAGTTCGTTCAATACTAGTCTTCAAAATAGGTTAGTCGATTGTGTGGGACCATGTGTTAACCGATCGGGTGGTCGGTCGATCGGCTGACTGTCCGTTCGGACGGCAGTCCGATCGGTCAGCTTCCTGACCTGATCAGCCCTTTCGTCTAACACTTGGTTATTCTGTTCGTTTGTCGTTTTATTGAGGTATTTTGACAACAGGTAGAACCATAGATCCCTCGTCCTTACTTGGTTCCCCTGGTCGGACAGGAATCACCCAAATCCGGTCGGTGGACTGTTCGGAAAGGAGTTTAACGTTTAACCCGTAACAGGTTAACCTCGTAGGTAGAATCCGGATCTTGAGCCATACAACCACCGAAGTGATTTGTAAACCAGCTCAGGGTCCGTTTCTACAGGTTTTGAAGTTATTGAGTGAAAAGGGTTGAAAGAAAGTTGGAAAATCCATCTTTCAATCCTTTTCACCGTGTATATGTTTAGATCTATGAAAGATCCTTGTTTGTTTATGTGGAAATCGGCTAGATCCAAGCTATTCTTGGTGGATCGAGGCCAAATCATGAAGTTCTTCAAGAATCCATGATGACATCATCCTAGAACACTTGAATCTTGATGATTTCACGGTTAAAAGTTAAGATTTGAAAGATAGAAAGGTGTAGGAGTGTGTATAGATCAAGAAAGTACAAGGATTAAGACGAAAACTTACCGGAATTGAGAGGAATCTGCGAAAAGATGAGCTAAGCGTGCTGGTCGGTCAGAGGTTTCCAAAAGTGGAAAGAATGACAATGACAGGGGTATTCATAGGATGCCAAAAGGGGTAACTGCTGGCCGATCGGCCAGGCAGCTCGATCGGACAGCCTGGCCGATCGGACTGCAGTCCGTTCGGCTGGCTGTTCGATCGGCTGGGAGCCTGATCGATCAGTCGCACCCTTCGAGTGTTTTGCGCGACGATTTTTTTGATATTTCGATTTCGATTGCGAGCGGTACGATACGATAGGGTTTCCTAATCGATTTACTTTCAGTCCCAAACACTCATTTCTCGCATAATCTATTTTCCACCATTTATCATAGTTCATTCACGATTCGAGTTCGATTGTATTTCGAGTTAGATTTCGAGTTTCGATTGAGTTTGCTTGATTATCACCACACAACATAAATAAACATGCACAGGTAACACGTAAGGCACACACACACGTGTAATAACAAGTAAGTCGTAAGTCGATTGATTAACGATTCGAGTTGCGATTTGATGTCGATTCGATTAGCATAGCTTGATTATTGATTAGTTAACTTTATCGCATTGTTACTTCATATAATTCACAGTCGTAAGTCGATTGATTAACGATTAACACACGTCCATTATTGCCATTAACAACACTTACTCCACATAATACGAATTAAATAAAGAAATTTCTAGGAGTCAAGTTGCGCGAAATCGGTCGTTGACTTAGACCTTGACTTTGACTTATGAAAGCACGGGGTGTTACACACACATACAAACAAACTTATGCAAACACTCAATCCTGAAACATGCGTATTTGTTATGCTAATTTGTTATGCATGCTAGAACATTCTTATGCTTTGTTATACATCATTAACCTTGCAAGCTTCCCTTAACATGAATAGTGCTATAGGATTAGCAAACTGCTCATTTTGTGGGTCATTGTTAAGTTACTCTTTACGGTCTTATTACTTCGGTAATAAGGTTATGGTAGTGCCAAAATTTGGATTGATATTTAGTCTTTGCATGCTAGTATGATACAAAATTTAGTAAACTATAAACATGTGAATTTGAGATTTATTCATACTTATGCTATGTAGACAAACTAGTATGCTCACCGACATAATTTGTGTTGATGGAAATTTTATACATGTTGTAGGAATTTTTTGATGATGCTATCGAAAGAGATCTACTTAAGGTGGATTTAGAAACTCACCAAAATTTACATAAGCATTTTGATGTTTAGTTATGAAATTTCAAATTGTCGTACTTCTTTCCTTTTGAAAAATGTAATATTTGATTTGATGATATGAAATGAAATTTTGAATTTTAGATTATTATCGCAAAGTAAGTGTTATGTTGTCTTTGAGTAACCTATCACGTCTCGCCTCGATGTTTCCGCCATTAGTTGGGGTGTGACATTTGTACAGGTGGGGACATTAGTTGACTTTGTAGGGATGGTGTGTCTCATCGTGGAAGATTTTCGGTAGGCAATGGTCGGTATTCACCTTGGCCAGTATTGGTGTTGACGATCCACGGGTTGTCTTGAGTGGTTCTGTAACACAGATGGTTCGAATCAAACACGTTTGAAGCATTGTTGACTGGAAATATGATGGAATCAGGCTGTGAAATGAGATATATTCTTTAAATAAGAAAGGATAATTGTGTATAAAATATGATGTGTGCAAAATGCAACATATAAATTACATCAATTGTGGCATAAAACTAACCCTTTTTTAGTACTAATGTTGGAAAAAGTGTGCTTTTGTCTTCCTTTTGTATTTTCAGGATTAAATGAGCTCAAATTAACAAAAGAAGCAAAAAGACATCAAAATCTAACATAAATACAAGAAAAGGAACAAGACGTGACATGCCCGACCCCACGACAGCATCTTCTCAAGCAAAACAAGAAGACAGGAGACTGAACACGCCCCGTGCTCAGCCAGCACGGGGGCGTGCCCAAGTGTCAGCAGAAAAGACAAAGTGGTAGAAGCTTCTATTGCCCACCACGGGGCCGTGCTCAGTGGACACGGGGTCGTGGTCAACTATAAGATTCGCACAATCTAAGCAAATCTTCATAGTACAAAGATTCTTCTGCACACGGGGTCGTGCTCAGCGGACACGGGGGCGTGGTCAACTAATCAGACAAGCTGCATTAAATGAAGAAAGAGAAGGATGTGGACACGGGGCCGTGCCCGAGCTTCTGTTCAGCCTATAAATAGGAGTGCTTGGCTCAAGCTCAAACCATCCCTTGGCACACCACCTCTCTCACACTTCACCCACCACCCACCACCACCATAACACCATCATCCACCACCATCATCCATTGTCCATCATAGAGTGTGTGAGTCATCTCGGGATCCAAAATTGATCGTAAGAGTTCTTGACAATCAAGGCCATGTTTTCCTAAGTCTCTTACATCACTTGGTGAAGACAAAGTGTCTAGTGTAATACTTTTTATTTCTAATCTTTTTGCACTTTTTATTTGGTTTTGTATTAATGACTTTAATAACTAGTTTCTTATGTTGAAGGTGATTCTTCCTTATCATTTGTCCGTGGTGTCTTGACATTATTTTACTGTCTATATAAAATAAAAGATTTTCACCATTCATATCTCCACGGTCTATATGGAGGTATGTTGGCTACCTGGTCGGGGGTTAAGGGAACGGTTTGGTAAGAGTCTTGCCATTGTTCAGCGTTTAGAGGTCCTGCAATGGACCTGGGTCAAATTTAGTAGGACCTCCTTCAATGCTTAACGGTATTGGATGGCGGGGGTCCAAACTCTTTGATCCCCTCATAAGTTAACTACTATTAATACTATAACCCGGCTATTTAGGACTGTATCCCTGCTGACTCAGACTACTTAGTCGAGGGTAACGTCACCTCCAAAAGAGGGGCCTACCATAATTTGCATTAATAACTTAATTCATTATCTTTCAATAATCCGACCCTTTAGGATTGTATCCTTGCTGACTCAAACTACTGGGTTGAGGGTAACGTCACCTTCAAAAGAGGCCTACTACAATAACTAAGATAATCTCTTAAATAAGTGCAAAAGTGCGGATATAATCAAAGGTTACACTATACACGAGTCGGAACCAAGTGATTCATCTTGTCTATCTGTTTTTTCTTTTTATTTTTATTTTCAGCATTTTTAGTTAGATTTTATTTTTCTTAGTTTAAAACATTTTTCTAAACTTTTTGATTTGATTAGACGTTGAGGATAAACCGGTACTAAAAGCTCTTGTGTCCTTGGACGACCTCGGTATCTTACCAACACTATACTACGCTCACGATGGGTGCACTTGCCCATATGAGTGTCTAGTGTTAGTAAATATCGTGTTTTATAAATTTAAAACTTGACTAAAAAAGTGTTAAAGGGGCTTAAAATATACACCTAATATATATAACACTCGACACCATCAAGTTCTTGGCGCCGTTGCCGGGGACACAAGGATTTTAAGAAAGTTAGGAATCAACGGCCTAATCGTTTTTCTTATTTTTCAATTTTTTCTAGGATTTTTTTT
This sequence comes from Helianthus tuberosus, assembly GCA_030545235.1. Classification (NCBI taxonomy): domain Eukaryota; kingdom Viridiplantae; phylum Streptophyta; class Magnoliopsida; order Asterales; family Asteraceae; genus Helianthus; species Helianthus tuberosus. The sequence goes on from CM060433.1 coordinate 179,682,141, forward strand.
TAGTTTTTCTGTTTCTGCATAGCTCAGCACGGGCCGTGCCTGGTCGGACACGGGCCGTGCCCAGCACTATCACTAGCAGTTTTTATTTTCCGAGTTACAGAGGGCTGAGCACGGGGCCGTGTCGGTGCAACACGGGGCCGTGTCCAACTCCCAGTAACAGGGATCCGGAGAACAATTACTGTAAACTTGACCACGGGCCCTGTTCGCTGAGCACGGGGCCGTGGTGAACCTTCTGACCAACATTCTTTTCTGTTTTTATCGCAGGACTTGGAACCTTGGCGCCACATTTGAACTTCCTACGTAGTGCATAAGCTCCAGTTCTAGTAGAGACATAAAAGAACCTCTAGAAGAACCCGAACGCTTTCTCAGAAAAAGACTTAAAGATAAAAATCAAGAGAAAGTTTCGGGGAACCCACTTCCAATGGCGGACCAACGTACCCTCATTGATTACCTACGGTCAACGTACCCTCATTGATTACCTACGGCCCACCGTAGGTAATCTCGGCGCCGCTATCAATGCACCGAATGTCGAAGCCAATAACTTCGAACTTCGGCCACATTTGATACAAATGCTTCAAAACTCCGCAACCTTCCATGGGCTTGCGGACGAGGATCCTCATCTACATATTACTAATTTCTTAGAAATATGTGATACCTTTCGGATCAATGGAGCATCAAATGACGCCATCCGCCTTCGAATGTTTCCATTTTCACTAAAAGACCGAGCTTAGGCTTGGCTTAACACCCTCCCAGTTGGCTCGGTAAACACTTGGGATGAACTAGCCCAAAAGTTTCTATATAAGTATTTCCCTCCTGCTAAAACGGCTAAATTAATGACTGAAATTAATACATATTCACAAGAGGATGGGGAATCCTTATATGAAACTTGGGAAAGGTTCAAGGAGCTACTAAGAAAGTGTCCTCATCATGGTCTTGCGGTATGGCAACAAGTATCCACTTTCTACAATGGGTTGTTGCCACACACGAGACAAACACTTGATTCTAGCTCCGGGGGACTTTTAGGTAATCGTCGCCCAAATGAAATATATAATCAAATTGAGGAAATTGCTCAAACCAATTTTCAATGGCACACTCCCCGAGGTAATAAATGTATTGCCCCGGGCGCCCATAAGGTTGATGAAAGCACTTCTTTACAAGCCCAAATCGAGGCCCTCTCTTCGAAAATCAAAAAGCTAGAAATGACAAAAATGGCCTCGGTTATGGCTTGTGAAGGGTGTGGTGGGCCACATGAAAATTGGAGTTGTATGAAAGAAGTAGATGACCAAACAGAAACGGTAAACTACATTGATAATAGACCTAGGCCGTCGGGTCCACCAACGGGTACCTACAACCAAGGATGGCGTAACCACCCTAATCTTGGTTGGAGAGATCCCGGCAATAGTAGTAACCAACAAAACCAACGAACTAACTTTCAACAACCACAAAATTTCTCTCAACAACAAGGTGGAAGAGAAAGGCTTGAAGATACTGTATCTCGCCTCATCTCCGACACCGAAAAGAAAAACTCGGATCGATTTCAACAATTGGAATCGAATTTTAGAAATCAACAAGCTAGCATTCAAAACATTGAAAAACAATTAAATCAAATAGCTCAAAATTTCTCCGAGAGACCACAAGGCGCGTTACCTAGCAATACCGAAACCAACCCGAAAGCACAAGTACATCTCATCACATTAAGAAATCGAACCGTGGGTCCCGAGGAGGCTCCATTACCGCCAGATGAAAGAAGCCAGTCTAGCCAAACCACGACTCCGCCCGCATCAGAAAAGGCTTCTTTACCAAATCAAGAGCCCACCAAGACTCCTCCAATTCCGTACCCCGGTAGGTTAAATCGTCAAAAGACCGATGAGCAATTCGCAAAGTTCGAAAATTTACTAAAACAATTGCATGTTAATATTCCTTTTATTGAGGTCCTAACCCAAATGCCTAAATATGCAAAATTCATGAGGGATTTCCTCACTCACAAAAGGAAAATTGAATCATTGCAATTAGTTAACTTAGGCGAAGAATGCTCCGCCTTAGTACTCAACAAACTTCCACAAAAGAAAATCGATCCCGGAAGCTTCACAATTCCTTGCTCAATTGGGGAATCCCCTGTTCGTAATGCATTAGCCGACCTTGGGGCTAGCATTAACCTCATGCCCACATCAATGTTCAAACGACTCAGCCTAGGAACAACAAGCCCTATAAAGATGAGCATACAACTCGCCGACAGATCCGTCAAATTTCCACAAGGTGTCGCTGAAAATCTATTGGTCAAAGTTGACAACTTCGTTTTCCCAACCGACTTTGTCATCCTAGACATGGAAAAAGACACCGATGTCCCTCTCATCCTCGGGAGGCCATTTCTAGCCACCGCCCAAGCAGTGGTGGATATGAATGACGGAACGTTAACATTGAAGTTTGGGGACAAGGAAGTGAAGTTTGAATGTGGAAAAAGAGTAGAGGATGAAGACCCGGTCAACTACATGAAGGTCATAGACTCAAGCTTGGATGACGCTCTCCGACGGTGTGACATGGGATGCAATACTCCCACTTGGGTAACATATGACCAGGCTTTGGGTCTAGCCAAGGACCCTTATAAACGTGGCGCACCACGGAGGCATTCCGCGGAACTATCCTTAGTTTAGTTTAGATTAATTTTCATGTTTTCTAGTTAGTTTTAATTTTCAGGAATAAAAGACAATTGAGATGGCAAAGGATACAAGGGAAACTTGAACCAGCACCACATGCAGGAAAACAGAGCCATCCGACAAAATTCTTCATTTACAGTAACCTCGGCATGGGCCGTGTCCGCCCAACACGGCCCCGTGCTGCACAGTCTGCAGAAAAAGACCCAGTTCAGGTAACTGGGCACGGGCCGTGTTCACTCAACACGCCCCCGTGTCCAGGCTTCTGTTTCTCTTGATTCGATTTTGTTACTGGCACTTGAACACGGGGCCGTGCCCGGACAACACGGGGCCGTGTTCAGCGCCCAGTAACACAAAATTTTTGCTTTTTACACCTTTTTACACATTCAATCAACCTAAAAACTTATTTTTGGGACACATTGAGGACAATGTGTAATTTAAGTGTGGGGGGGGGGGGGATGCTAAAACCTTGAATCTTGCAAGTCCTAAATACAAGCCTTACACAAAACTCTATTGGAACCGCTAATCACCCCAAATTTTTTCAAAAATTTTCATTTTTTTTAACTTGTCTAGGTTTAACTAGGGAAATTCAAGTTCTAAAAAGGTTATATTTTTACGAATTTACAACCGATAGCGTCGTGATAAAAAAAGAACCAACATAAGAAAATTATGAAAAGGCAAGACAAGCTTAGTTAAAATTTGATTATATATACTTGATCACATAAAAACCCATTCCTACAAAAGTGAGTTTTGAGCCTTTATTGAGCATACAATTACATATCATTAGACTAAATGCTCATTTTTCGTTTCTTGTGTGAATAGCCGCTTGGTTCTTACGACTCTAGAACTTGCCATGACGATACATTCCCGGTCCTTACCAACTTAAACCCGAGTAAGTAAATGATGGAGGCATTAGGACTAACCCTTTTTATTTCTACACCATTATTTTTCTTTTTTTTTACCACCTACCCAAAATACCCCTAGTTAGCCCCTTTGAGCCTAAACCTTTTCATTTCATAACCCAAACCAAACACCCTTTTACCCACCAAAACCTTTTTCATTTTTAACCCTTTGTTTTAGTAACAAGTTCGGTTTTTCGTATGACTTTTCAAAAAAAAATAAAAAAATAAAAAAAAATATGTGTGTTGATGATGAAGCAAAAGAAAATAAACAAACAAGTTCATCAAAAATAACTTTGTTTGAATAATAGCTTCATCAAAATAAAAGTTACAAAAAAATAAAAAGTCTTACGAAAACCGACGCTTGTTACGTTTTTCGCCCTTTTTCTACTAACCACTAAGCCAACCACCTACTTTTAACCCAAGCCTAACCCTTCACCCACAAAGTTCTCTTGATATTTACAAAGGTATATAAGTTAAAAAGGAGGAGGATTGATTGATTGGGAAGCCTATGGTATGAATAAGTTCCATACCGCTCTCGAGTGATCCACAAAAATACATTTTCGGCCGAGTGTTGAGTGATCCCCGTGAGGTATGTGAACTTGTATATAAATAGAATTTTAAAGAGGCATGTTATGCCCTAATAAGTAATTTATCTTATGAAAAGTTTTAAATAAATCATGACGAATAGGATTGTAAATAAATAAAAATAAAACTAAATAAAGAATCTTGGAAATCCCGACACTCTATGACAAGCCCAAAAACCTTCTTCTCTACCCATTCCATTTGTGAGTGTAATAGCCACATATTAAAGAGTTTTGCTTGAGGACAAGCAAAGATTCAAGTGTGGGGGTATTTGATGTGTGCAAAATGCAACATATAAATTACATCAATTGTGGCATAAAACTAACCCTTTTTTAGTACTAATGTTGGAAAAAGTGTGCTTTTGTCTTCCTTTTGTATTTTCAGGATTAAATGAGCTCCAATTAACAAAAGAAGCAAAAAGACATCAAAATCTAACATAAATACAAGAAAAGGAACAAGACGTGACATGCCCGACCCCACGACAGCATCTTCTCAAGCAAAACAAGAAGACAAGAGACTGAACACGCCCCGTGCTCAGCCAGCACGGGGGCGTGCCCAAGTGTCAGCAGAAAAGACAAAGTGGTAGAAGCTTCTATTGCCCACCACGGGGCCGTGCTCAGTGGACACGGGGCTGTGGTCAACTATAAGATTCGCACAATCTAGCAAATCTTCATAGTACAAAGATTCTTCTGCACACGGGGTCGTGCTCAGCGGACACGGGGGCGTGGTCAACTAATAAGACAAGCTGCATTAAATGAAGAAAGAGAAGGATGTGGACACGGGGCCGTGCCCGAGCTTCTGTTCAGCCTATAAGTAGGAGTGCTTGGCTCAAGCTCAAACCATCCCTTGGCACACCACCTCTCTCACACTTCACCCACCACCCACCACCACCATAACACCATCATCCACCACCATCATCCATTGTCCATCATAGAGTGTGTGAGTTGTCTCGGGTTCCAAGATTGATCGTAAGAGTTCTTGACAAGCAAGGACATGTTTTGTAACGCCCCAAAATCTGAATGTTTATAATTGACATATATTCTTATTTAATATATCCTGAAATAAATAATTAGGCTATTTTACCTAGTTAAAGTGTATGGCCAAAACTAATAAATGATGAAAGTTGGGCCAAGTATGTTAAATGGTAAACATGAGGGGCTAGATGGTATAGAATGAAAGTTGGGTTATTAAAAGAAAATAACAACACACACAAACACACATTCATGTGTGTTCTAGATCGATCAAGAGCTCCCATTTGAGCCAAACCCTAGCTCAACCTTATATGATCAAATTGAAGGATAAATCGAAGCTCAAATTCGAGAATGAACATGGATTAATGATCACCTTCACAAGGGGATCATAAGGTATGTCTCAAAACTAAGATTGGTGATCTTGTATGAAGTGGGTTATGTTTTAATCCGTGAATCGGGATGAAATTGAGTATGAGTATGTGTTAGTATCATGATATAGAACATAGACTATGAATGGTTTAGGTTAATTTTATGTTTAGAGGTGAAACCCATTTGTTTTGGTGAAGATGATGACTTGAATGATCATCCATGTGCAATTCTTATTGATTGTTGATGTATTATGATGGATATGATGAATTCTTGTGAGTTGAATGGAAAGAAATGCGAGGTTAATATGTTTGGTGTTTATATGTGAATGATGCATGATGATTAGTAGTAGGATTTGATGAATTACATATGAACTAGGAAGAACGTGCTTTAATTAGTTGTACAATGTGCATTAAATGGTGTACACACACCAAGTGTATGATGAAATGTATATAGTGTCGTCCGTATAGTCTGTTATGATGTTATGAGTATATGATGATAAGTCGAAAGTTAAATTAATGAACTGTTGACTTTCTTAAAGTCAACTACGCATATGAAGTACGATTTGACTAGTTACCGTAAGGGTAGGATTATAGGAAGTGGTATGGTACCTGTTATGTCGATACGTATTAAACGGAATGACATGATGAATTACATGCATTTAAAGGGATATGAATTTGGTTATATGTTTGTGTTAGCTAGAATCGACTAACGAAAGTCAAATGTGAAACATGTGACTAATATGATCGTTAACATGTACAATGATGTAAGCTAACGAGAATGCGATGTTGGTGATATGAAAGTATAGGAATCATATAGAGGCGGACTCAAGCATGAAAGGCTAACGGGTCAAGAGAAGGCAAGGAAGCGGATAGGAACGCGGATGCATAAGGTAAGTGATTTCTGTAATCACTTCTTAGTTCAATTAAGAAATAAAGTGTTTTAATTAATTAAATATGATGTTTGAGGTCAAACATGTGTTGAAGTCTTTCGTCGTAAATGATGGGATTAAAGTTGACCAAAATGCCCTTGATGGGTATTTTGGGCAAACGATCTTAAAAGTAGTTTAGAAACAAGCTATTCGATTAGTGTAATGTTTTGGTCAAGTATGAAAGTGAGGAGTATGGTGTTGTAAGTCAGAAATGTTTTAATGCGCAATTACCCTTAACGGGTCAAAAATAAGCTTTTGAGCGCAAAACGGGTGGATTAAGATGTAAGGTATTCGGGAATGAATCTTTTATGACAAATGACCTTGAAATTATCAATTCATATGAAGTTAAGGTCAAACAAACAAGTTATGTGGGTAAATGCATGAACGGGTCAAAATATGGGAAAAGGGTAATGGGCCGAAGGCTTAAAAGTTATAAATTTCGGTAGTTCAAATATTGAATTTTTACTCCATGTGATGGAGAATTAAATTACGATCACGTAGGAAAAAGAATCGGGTAAAACGGATCAAAAACGAGGGAGTTATGCTCGTTTCCGTAAAACCGGATCGTGCTGGGAATATGCAGCAACCAGCTGCAAAGTTTCTACCAAAACAGGGGATAGGCGTGACGCCAAGGCCCTTGGCGTCACGCGAGGCCCCCCTGGGTTGGCGAAATTCGTTCGTTTGCTCTGTTTTGTCTTGGGAACTCGTTTAAACGCGTTTCAAGTTACGTATGACTAATTTAACTTACGTTTTTATAAGTTTAAGTGTATACCCATGTGTAGATAGGTATGTATGTATGTATGTTTATAAGTATGTGAGCAAGTATTTGGATATATGATGGTATGTATGAGAGTAGAAATTTATGAGTTTGGTATTATGCAAGTAGGGATGTATGTATGTATGTATATATGTATAATGTTATGAGTGTACGCAATGATGCAGGTATGTGTATATGTAGATACGTATATTATGATGTAGATGTGTTTATATGTAAGTATGCATGTAGGTTGGTGTGTATGCGCGTGAGTATGTATGCAAGTAGGTAAGTATGCATGTGTTAACGTGTGTATGTATGGAGATAACATGTATGAAGTTTAGGTATGTGTGTAAATCATTCAGTATGATTTAGTTTTTACGATGTTAAGCGAGTACATGGAGATTTAGGCGTAATGCAGGTACAGTATCGAAGACTCACCAGAGACGAGGTACTCAGAAGGAACGTTTAATGTACAGGAATAAAGAAATGGAAAATAAACCAAGGCTAAGCATCGTTTATATTTATAAAAGTTATTAATGTCTTGTATGTGTTTGGTGAGTGCAGGTTGTCCGAGCCAGCTTATCAATCTAAAGAGGGGCGATCAAAGACCGAGTCACAAGATAGATTGTACGGGAGTGGAGAGTATGTAATTGAGTGAAGTTAAGTTATGTTTCCTTATTGTAAATAAGTCCAATAAATGTGTTTATTGTGAAAGGGTTAACTATTAAAATGATTTTTCAGTAGGTCAAGATGTTTATAATGTAAGAAAATTTTATGGTACGAATTTCCGCTGTGACTTTTGTCAAATACGTATTAGGGTCTTACAAGTTGGTATCAGAGCCCTGGTTTGAGGGAATCAAGTACGAGAAGGTAAGTACTTGAACTCAAACTTGTGTGCTCTTGGGATAAGAAACCCGTACAACCTAAGACTCGATCAAGATCCAAAGGTAAAAGCTAATGAAAGTATGTATTTATGTATACGTATAAAGAAAACTGACGGTTTTGTATGTGCAAGGTAAGCATAAGTGTTGGAAGAGGATGATATGTAAATGCAGTATAGGATGAATACTAATGCAGGCAAGAAGTAACAAGACAAATTTGAATCCAGGTACGTAAATCCGATATGTGGGTATATGTAATAATAAAACTCATTAAGAGAAGGAAAATGTTAAATGAAGGATAATGATAGTATGGTAATGAAGTACTGAAAGTGATACACGCGCCGAAACTTAAGTCTACGGACATAAGGTGACAATTACATGAAGGCACGAAACTACTATGTGGATTGTGTACCTGGCCAGTACACGAGAAACGTATGACGTTCGTGAGATCATGATAATTGTTACAGGTATGTCCGGTAGAGTTGGGTAACGGGCGGGCGTGTGGGTGAAATGGGAAGTAAGACTCTCGGGAAATTGAGAGTACTATGTAAGAATGAAAAACATGCCTGATAAGAATGAAGAATGTTGAATCCGTGATTAAGTGCGGATCAACAAGATATGAATAATATGTTTGAATCCGTAAGACAGATTCAGGGAATGAAAGGTATGAATGCAATGTTTGAATCCGTGAGACGGATTCAAGGATGAAAGACATGAATGATATGTTGGAATCCGTGAGACGGATTCAAGGATGAAAGGCATGGATAATATATGTTTGAATCCGCGAGAAGGATTCAAAATGCAGAAGTAATGAAAGGCATGAATGTAATATTTGAATCCGTAAGGCGGATTCACTGAATGAAAAAGCATGAATGATGCGTCTGAATCCGTGGGACAGGTTTAAAAATATAAAAAGATGAAATTAATCCGTACAAGGAGATGTCGACAGTTTGACCATGATTGAGTCGAACGGGTCACAGAAATAAGTATAAAGTAAAAGGTGATAGTATAATAGACGAAGTTTTGTATAAGTTACGTGTTAGATGTGTTAGTAGTTGACTCTTAGAAGTCAGAATAATGACGGGCTGTGACCCGGACAATAACTTGAGTATGGGCGGGAAGGGTAAGATTGGCAAGAAATACTGAAATGATGCAATGAAAATTTTGCAAGAAAGCATGTGAGTAAAGAAGTACGAGCATGTGCTTCAATATATTTACGATAAGTAAAGAAATGCCATTTGGCCTTGAAAATTCAAATTGTAGCAAGATGGCGAAGGATTAATAGAATGAAAGAATTGCGTATAAGAAATGGAATGTGTGATATGTTATAGTATGTACGTAGGAAATTGTAGAAGAGTTATAGGTGGGTAATCACCTAGTATAATGAATGTTTGAATGAAATGTGCTAACCGCCAATTTGTTGATGATAATGTTAGAACTATTGATGTGATGAAACCAATCGTATTGGTGAAAGGATGTGCATAAGCGAAAGCTCATTACACGGATGAATGAAACCTGGCCTGTTGTGGCTAGTACTCGAGGAGAAGATGATCGATCTGGGTTACGGATCGTTGGATTGTGAAATGAAAAGAGGTTAGTAAAATGTTTAACTCATGATTGGGTAGATATGAACTAGTATGACACATGTATATGTGTAAATTAAGTAATGCATGAAGTGAAAGCAATAATAATGTGAAATGAGCGAAATGATTTAAAGGTAACGTAAAGGTATGCAAGGTACAAGTAACTGTAGAAAACGTAGAATGAGGGTAACGTTAGAGTTAAGCACGTAGGTGTGATTATGTAATAGTAGTTTTGTTGTGATAACAAAACAAGGACTAAATGTTATATGATATACATGTATAGAATGTAATCTTAAGAGATGAGATGGAGGTATTAGGTATGTTATAAACGGGTAAATAAAATAAGAACGTTATGTGAAGGTAAGGTAAGGCATGGAAAGTATGCACTTGTTAAAAAGAAGTCAATTAAATGAGTAGTTATGAATCGAAACTGGATAGTTACTTAGTATTATGATGTACCTGTCAAAATTAAAAATAGATGTGCATGTATAAATTACGAAATTAGATCGTATGGTCGATGAAGGTAATATGAATGTTAAAATGAATAAAAAAGAAGGTTATTAATGGGAGGTTGGAATTGCTTCAAACAAACCAAATGGTATATTGTGCGTGATGCACGATTATTGGAAGGATGAATAAACCACTAGCTATGAAGCGCGATTGGACTAGTGTCAGCTAGGGAAAGCGACACTAATAAGAAATCCGGGATGGGTTCTTGAAGATAGAAGGTCGTCATTGGATGGGCTCGTGGCCAGGTTGATGAACAGGAAGAAAGGATAATTACTGTTAAATAGAAGTGAGAAAGGTTTCGGGGACGAAACCTTGTTTAAGGGGGGTAGACTTGTAACGCCCCAAAATCCGAATGTTTATAATTGACATATATTCTTATTTAATATATCCTGAAATAAATAATTAGGCTATTTTACCTAGTTAAAGTGTATGGCCAAAACTAATAAATGATGAAAGTTGGGCCAAGTATGTTAAATGGTAAACATGAGGGGCTAGATGGTATAGAATGAAAGTTGGGTTATTAAAAGAAAATAACAACACACACAAACACACATTCGTGTGTGTTCTAGATCGATCAGGAGCTCCCATTTGAGCCAAACCCTAGCTCAACCTTATATGATCAAATTGAAGGATAAATCGAAGCTCAAATTCAAGAATGAACATGGATTAATGATCACCTTCAAAAGGGGATCATAAGGTATGTCTCAAAACTAAGATTGGTGATCTTGTATGAAGTGGGTTATGTTTTAATCCGTGAATCGGGATGAAATTGAGTATGAGTATGTGTTAGTATCATGATATAGAACATAGACTATGAATGGTTTAGGTTAATTTTATGTTTAGAGGTGAAACCCATTTGTTTTGGTGAAGATGATGACTTGAATGATCATCCATGTGCAATTCTTATTGATTGTTGATGTATTATGATGGATATGATGAATTCTTGTGAGTTGAATGGAAAGAAATGCGAGGTTAATATGTTTGGTGTTTATATGTGAATGATGCATGATGATTAGTAGTAGGATTTGATGAATTACATATGAACTAGGAAGAACGTGCTTTAATTAGTTGTACAATGTGCATTAAATGGTGTACACACACCAAGTGTATGATGAAATGTATATAGTGTCGTCCGTATAGTCTGTTATGATGATATGAGTATATGATGATAAGTCGAAAGTTAAATTAATGAACTGTTGACTTTCTGAAAGTCAACTACGCATATGAAGTACGATTTGACTAGTTACCGTAAGGGTAGGATTATAGGAAGTGGTATGGTACCTGTTATGTTGATACGTATTAAACGGAATGACATGATGAATTACATGCGTTTAAAGGGATATGAATTTGGTTATATGTTTGTGTTAGCTAGAATCGACTAACGAAAGTCAAATGTGAAACATGTGATTAATATGATCGTTAACATGTACAATGATGTAAGCTAACGAGAATGCGATGTTGGTGATATGAAAGTATAGGAATCATATAGAGGCGGACTCAAGCATGAAAGGCTAACGGGTCAAGAGAAGGCAAGGAAGCGGATAGGAACGCGGATGCATAAGGTAAGTGATTTATGTAATCACTTCTTAGTTCAATTAAGAAATAAAGTGTTTTAATTAATTAAATATGATGTTTGAGGTCAAACATGTGTTGAAGTCTTTCGTCGTAAATGATGGGATTAAAGTTGACCAAAATGCCCTTGATGGGTATTTTGGGCAAACGATCTTAAAAGTAGTTTAGAAACAAGCTATTCGATTAGTGTAATGTTTTGGTCAAGTATGAAAGTGAGGAGTATGGTGTTGTAAGTCAGAAATGTTTTAATGCGCAATTACCCTTAACGGGTCAAAAATAAGCTTTTGAGCGCAAAACGGGTGGATTAAGATGTAAGGTATTCGGGAATGAATCTTTTATGACAAATGACCTTGAAATTATCAATTCATATGAAGTTAAGGTCAAACAAACAAGTTATGTGGGTAAATGCATGAACGGGTCAAAATATGGGAAAAGGGTAATGGGCCGAAGGCTTAAAAGTTATAAATTTCGGTAGTTCAAATATTGAATTTTTACTCCATGTGATGGAGAATTAAATTACGATCACGTAGGAAAAAGAATCGGGTAAAACGGATCAAAAACGAGGGAGTTATGCTCGTTTCCGTAAAACCAGATCGTGCTGGGAATATGCAGCAACCAGCTGCAAAGTTTCTGCCAAAACAGGGGCTAGGCGTGACGCCAAGGCCCTTGGCGTCACGCGAGGCCCCCCTGGGTTGGCGAAATCCGTTCGTTTGCTCTGTTTTGTCTTGGTAACTCGTTAAAACGCGTTTCAAGTTACGTAGGACTAATTTAACTTACGTTTTTATAAGTTTAAGTGTATGCCCATGTGTAGATAGGTATGTATGTATGTATGTTTATAAGTATGTGAGCAAGTATTTGGATATATGATGGTATGTATGAGAGTAGAAATGTATGAGTTTGGTATTATGCAAGTAGGGATGTATGTATGTATATATGTATAATGTCATGAGTGTACGCAATGATGCAGGTATGTGTATATGTAGATACGTATATTATGATGTAGATGTGTTTATATGTAAGTATGCATGTAGGTTGGTGTGTATGCGCGTGAGTATGTATGCAAGTAGGTAAGTATGCATGTGTGAACGTGTGTATGTATGGAGATAACATGTATGAAGTTTAGGTATGTGTGTAAATCATTCAGTATGATTTAGTTTTTACGATGTTAAGCGAGTACATGGAGATTTAGGCGTAATGCAGGTACAGTATCGAAGACTCACCAGAGACGAGGTACTCAGAAGGAACGTTTAATGTACAGGAATAAAGAAATGGAAAATAAACCAAGGCTAAGCATCGTTTATATTTATAAAAGTTATTAATGTCTTGTATGTGTTTGGTGAGTGCAGGTTGTCCGAGCCAGCTTATCAATCTAAAGAGGAGTGATCAAAGACCGAGTCACAAGATAGATTGTACGGGAGTGGAGAGTATGTAATTGAGTGAAGTTAAGTTATGTTTCCTTATTGTAAATAAGTCCAATAAATGTGTTTATTGTGAAAGGGTTAACTATTAAAATGATTTTTCAGTACGTCAAGATGTTTATAATGTAAGAAAATTTTATGGTACGAATTTCCGCTGCGACTTTTGTCAAATACGTATTAGGGTCTTACATGTTTGCCTAAGTCTCTTACATCACTTGGTGAAGATAAGTGTCTAGTGTAATACTTTTTATTTCTAATCTTTTCGCACTTTTTATTTTGTTTTGTATTGATGACTTTAATAACTAGTTTCTTATGTTGAAGGTGATTCTTCCTTATCGTTTGTCCGTAGTGTCTTGACATTATTTTACTGTCTATATAAAATAAAAGATTTTCACCATTCATATCTCCACGGTTTATATGGAGGTATGTTGGCTACCTGGTCGGGGGTTAAGGGAACGGTTTGGTAAGAGTCTTGCCATTGTTCAGCGTTTAGAGGTCCTGCAATGGACCTGGGTCAAATTTAGTAGGACCTCCTTCAATGCTTAACGGTATTGGATAGCGGGGGTCCAAACTCTTTGATCCCCTCATAAGTTAACTACTATTAATACTATAACCCGGCTATTTAGGACTGTATCCCTGCTGACTCAGACTACTTAGTCGAGGGTAACGTCACCTCCAAAAGAGGGGCCTACCATAATTTGCATTAATAACTTAATTCATTATCTTTCAATAATCCGACCCTTTATAATTGTATCCTTGCTGACTCAAACTACTGCGTTGAGGGTAACGTCACCTTCAAAAGAGGGGCCTACTACAATAACTAAGATAATCTCTTAAATAAGTGCAAAAGTACGGAAATAATCATAGAATACACTATACACGAGTCGGAACCAAGTGATTCATCTTGTCTATCTGTTTTTTCTTTTTATTTTTATTTTCAGCATTTTTAGTTAGATTTTATTTTTCTTAGTTTAAAACATTTTTCTAAACGTTTTGATTTGATTAGACGTTGAGGATAAACCGGTACTAAAAGCTCTTGTGTCCTTAGACGACATCGGTATCTTACCAACACTATACTACGCTCACGATGGGTGCACTTGCCCATATGAGTGTCTAATGTTAGTAAATATCGTGTTTTATAAATTTAAAACTTGACTAAAAAAGTTTTAAAGGGGCTTAAAATATACACCTAATATATATAACACTCGACACCCATCAAAATAGATAAAGTGAATGGGTTTATACATGTGGTAAAAAATGGGCTTTAAAAATAATTTCTTTTTTAATTTTTGACCGTTCTCCAACGGTCCAAACACATGGTCCCCACGAAAAGAGTCGTTTGGGCTCGTTATTGCCTTGGCGGAAGAACAACAGTGCCCCTTAATAGCTCTCAGAAAATGGATGGGAGTGGGAGGGGGCGTTATTGCTTGAAAAATGGTTGAGGTGAAAGGGGCCAACTCAAACCCATCGGCCTAATTAATTAAAGAGTAAATAGTTAATGAAAAATGTTATAATCTATTTAGTGTTTTCCTATTATGTTATTTCTTTCTCCTCTTTCTCTTTCTATACGCGTATGTTTGTGTGTTTCAAACTGCATGAGTAATCATGCAATTATGTTTTTTAATATGCAAATATATTGATCTCATGATGACTTTAACAATTATCTAAAACTCTATGATTATTGAACAATTATCTAAAACTCTATGATTAATGTTTTGATTTTTATCGATGAATTTATAGATAAAATCAAAAAAGAATAATCCAAAGACGAATGTTTTACCTAACATAACGGATGTATGTAATGGTTATGTGAAACCGATCACAAAAACATTAAGAATCGGGGAACAAAGATAGAGTTTTAGATTAAAAGGTTAACTGACTAAAATTTGTATAATCACATTTTTTTATATATATATTAAAAGAGCATGTATATGATTTTATTCACATGCTATTTTTCATTCATTCATGTTTGTACTTACTCTTGAACGCCTGCACTTTTTTAAAACAATCATCAAATTCTTTCATTGGTTTTTTGTTCTCAACTGAATTTCTTAAAACACACACATATATAATAGATAGAAAGATAGAAAGATAGATATAGATTAAGATATGATTTCAGTTAATGATTTAATCATATGTCAATATACACATGAACACATGCATGTCCTAATTCACGTCTGTCGATTGATTCGCATGTGATGTGTTTTAATAAAATTTAATATTCGACAAAAGCCATAATAACCATTATTTGTCATTAGTTTTGAATACATAAGTGAAATTTGGATCCATTCATCTGCATTCAAAATTGATAAGTGGACATCAAACGGTCAATGGCTCATATATTTTTATTAGATATTTAGTTCTTTTTGTGTGATTAAAATAAACATATTATATCACACGCTCTTTTAATTTATAGTATTACTTACTTACGTTTGTACCTAGTTTAGCCAACAGCGTCCACCTAAATAGCATTCGAGAGGACTAGGTTCTATTTGCAAACATATAAGTATGTTATATACATAAAAACACATTAAATTATTTCTTTCATATGTTTTTAACGTTTGTTTTTTTCCTAAACATATGTTAGATTAAGTATTTATTTGTCTTCTGAATAGAACCTCCTCCTAGATACATAATATTCTTTATTTGTCTTCTGAATAGAACCTCCTCCTAGATACATGCACACACAAATATATTTATATATTTATATTTATAGATTATAGATAATCTCTAACACAGGTTCAAAGAGGGTTGTAACAATGGTTAACTTGTGTAACTTCTCTCGTCTTCCATGAAAATCAAGTATCAACTGGTCTAATACAAGAGACACAATCTGCATCAAGACGCTTTTAATACAACTAATATTCAAATCATGTAACAATTTGCCTCTAATATTCATTTTAATGCAACTAATATTTCCATCATGTCATAGGACATATTATTGGTCTAAATGAAGAGAGACAATGAGACAAAGATACGTGCTTTTTACCCGAATAAAATATAAATCGCATGGATATTGGCAATAAAGGGGATGCTTTTATAATTATAAGTATAATTACCAAAGCATAATGTTACTTTATTATTAAGATTTCATAATTAATTAAATTATTAATAATATAGCGGAATATTTTGGCACACTTTTTTCACAAGCAAGACAATGCAAAGGCATAATTGAACATCACATGCTCGTTGCTTTTTTAGTTGAGTGAGTATTTGAGCGTATTTTCTTTTTGTCTTGAGAGACATTTAATTGAAATTCTATAACTTTAATGTGATAGTTATACTTATACAGGTAAACTTTGGCGGAAAATACGAATATTGAATTTTAGAAATATAAAAGAAGATATTTCTTCTAAAGTATATCAAAAAATTAAAAGACAAAATCACAGGTGACAATATACGAAGAAAATGCTTATATTTTTGCATATACTTCAGATATTTTGGATTATACGAAGGTGACAAGATAATGTCGAACAGTGCACTAAAAATGTCTTTTGTGACCATTGTGAAAAAAAATGATAAATTGATACAAAAGTAAAGATATAAGAAACAAACCACAGGTGAATTAGTTGTGAGCATATAAATATTAATAATAAGCTGTTAACTTCTTATATAAATACTGTTGGCCACATCAAATTAACTAGTTAATATTGCATTTTAAATTTAGCGTGCCAACTTAAGATTGCTAATAATAAGTTGTAATTAGTATATGTATAAATTAACGTTTATGTACGTCCTTAGCTCTTAAACTTAACTTCATATGTATAAATTAACATCTATGTACGTCCTTAACTCTTAAACTTAACTTCATATGTATAAATTAACATCTATGTACGTCCTTAACTCTTAAACTTAACTTCGTAGCAAACCCCAAATTAATTTGTAAAGGGAACACATAAGAACTCAAAACAAAAGTACTATAGCTCCTATGATTTATGAGGATCTATCCTTTTTATTAGAACTAGCGTAATGGGCGTTTTTTGCCCTCAATCCCGCCCAATCACGCCGGCAAGGCCGCCCCCAGGCGTGTTATGGCGTTTTCTTTCAAAAAAATTTGGCCAACGTGTTTTTAATCACGCCGGAGAAGAAGGGTGGTGGCCAATGAATGTGCTCCTGTTCTTTGTTTGGCCAATAACAATTTTTTCATGGTTTTTTTTATTTAAATTCTATTTACACCCCTTTTAACATAATGTTCCATATCCTCAGGAAACCCATTTTAGAAAACGTCCCATAATGCCTCATTGCTGACTGGGCTGCCACATAGCGGAAAACGCCCAAAGGTGGAGTGTTAACCACTACACATGGTCTTAGTATTAATTGTTATCATTATTTAACTAAATTTAGTATTCTTGGGGTGCTACCCCATAAGAAACATATATAATTTTAAAAGATGAGGATTAAAGGTGAAAAATAAAACAACCACATGGAGCATCCACACAATTCGATCACTCAATAATTTATCATCATCAGTCAGTTAAAGGCTGGTTAAACTAAAATTTTATAAAAGCAAAGTACTTTTTATATAATTGTTTTTAAATTTACCTAATATGATACTAAAAATAAATATAAAAGAGTGTATAATTTTATAAATGTTTGATATGTGCATCATTTTCTTGGACGGTTTGGCATATGATTTAAACTTCTTAATCCTTGTGTGTGTTTTTTTTTTATTTCAGCATGCGTCTGTATCCTTTTATTTTTGTTAACTCGATTTTAAACATTTAACATGTGAATTCAGTATATGAATCATTTCTCTTTGGTAGATTCGCGGGACTCGTGAAAATGGATTGGTAATAAAGACGAGACTTTCAGTGTGGGGCAGTGAAACGATTACTCGACTGTAACAGGGTTCATAATGGGATTGTTGAAGACAACTGCAAATGGATTCCGGCTAAATGTAATATTTTTGTTTGGAGAGCGAGCTTGAATAGAATTGCCACGGCGGAAGCTTTAAAAATTCGGAACATTGGTTTAGTCGATGAAAATTGCAAGTTTTGTGGCGATAATATGGAGACAGAGGACAACATTTTTACGTCTTGTATTGTCGCGACAACGGTTTGGAATCACGTTAGCAGGTAGTGTATGGTGGCCCCGATGCTTTTCTTTGAGTTCAAGGATTTACTTCATATACACGAGCATGTCGGCTTTAAGGGCCCTAAAAAGGAAATCATAAAGGGGTTGATTAGAATTGGTTGTTGGTGCATATGGAAGGCGAGGAACGGGGTGGTTTTCAACAACAAAGAGGCAAAGATCGAAGATATTATTAGTAATATAAAAGCTTTGGGTTTTCTTTGGTGTAATAGTAGGTTAAAAAGTTTTTCGTGCTCTTGACAAGATTGGTGTAAATTTGTAATTATGTAGTGTGTTTGTTGGGTTGGTTGCCTTGGTTTTGAGGTGAGCTGGTGTTTTAATGAAATTTTCCTTCAAAAAAAATCATTTCTAAAATGTACATCATACTATACTTAGGTAAAATACAGTATTTGTTATAGCACATAACTTAACAAAACACTATTGTTTACTGCAGAAATTTAAAATCCTCCCAATAAAATAAATCTATTATTAGTTTCAAGTAAGAATACATTAACCACTTAAAAAAGTGCGTATGTTTTTTTTTTTTTAAATAGGATATCAAGAAACCATGATACACTATCCTATAACCTATGTAACACCTCGATAAATTTATATACTCTTAAATATAAAGGTCGGTGACCTGAACAAAAGACATACTTGCCCCTAAGAAACAACAGCTCATTAGCATAATTACAAAAATGCCACTCTTCCAAATTACAATATTATCCAGTCTTCACAAACAAACACCACTGTCTTCTTTCTCTATCTAGGATTAGATCTCCGATCATACAACCAACACAACCACCACCATGCCGTCATGATCTTCAAACGATTCTCCGATAGATTCTTCATATTCCCCACAAGATTTCTTCAATTTTACACCCTTTTTTGTTAGGGTTTTGAATGGTTCGAGAAGGCTGAGGTCGAATTCACTGATTTTGTCGCTTGAAAAGATCGAATTGAGTGAGGGGAATCGAAGATGATGTCAGTGTACCAGCAGATCAGAATATTAATACTTCTCAGTTTGGTCCTTAGCAGATCACTGTTTCTAATTCTTTTCCGGTGAGTGAATCTTTCTTATAAAGTTTTGATTTTTCTTATGGGTTTGTTCTTCATTTTTCATATAGTTTGTTATTTTAGCTGGGTTTTGTTTAATTTTGGGTTTTTATGAATCTTTTTGATGTGAATGTAAGTTAGTGTTGCTCTGATTTGAGGATAGGTTGTGCTGATCTTTGAACTAAGTGAATTTTTGTTATAAAGTTGAGATTTTTGTGATGGGTTTGAGGAAATTACTTTGATTTCTTTCATGTTTTTTTTTTGAATATTTGAGGTGGGTTTTGTTAAATTTTTGATTTTTATGAATCTTTTAGATATAATATAAGTTGGATATCAATTTGGTCCTAAACAGATCACTGCATCTCACTCTTCTTGATGTAAGCCCTAATTTTGAGTTTTATTGTTTCAATTACCAGGGTTGTTGACACGTGTAAGTTTGTTGTTGGTTTTGAAAACCCTTCTGAGGAAGTTGAGTTTGGTGGGTCTGAGTTACGGCTGCATAAGAAATGGGTCGGTGGCAAATGGGTGCAGCAGCCTCACAAGCAGGTTTCATTTTTACGTTTTTTAAGTTGTTTTTTAGTCATAGTTTTTGAATTAGTGTGTATGCTATGCACTCTCTATTTGTGCTAGGGTTTGTTGTTCTTACTATAAAAAGACATTTAATTTGGGGATTATTTGGTGTCGGGTTGATGGGTTGCGGGTTGGTGGGTTGAAATGTGGAATTTGAACCCGACCTATATTATTATGTGTGTCAAAGATTTCCACCCTAACCTGCACACATAAATTTGGGTCAACCCAAACCCGACCTGTTTAACCCCTTTTTTTTTTTTTTTTTTTTTTTTTTTTTTACAGAAACACATCTATTTTGTGGATTATATGTCTTCTTCACCATACAGTAAGGGTGATGAGGGCACCTTTGGGTAACCCTTTCGGGTAGTTTGGGTAAATAGGGTACACTGGGGTGATGCTTATATCTGATAGTAAGCCTAAGCTATATGAATTTGTTACAATTAGGGTATTTGATTTTGAGATTTTAATGCATGTGCTTACATTGTAACAAATATAATTGTTGTGTTATGCTCAATTAGAATTGCATTTATTAATTTTGTAAGGGTTTTAAATACTGATGGTAAGCCTAAGCTACATATATTTGTTACAAATAGGGAAATTGATTTTTGTCATTTTCACCTGGTGCTTGCACTTACATATTGTAGTTATGGTTGGTGGGTATTATTTCAGTCTTGATGGTTGAGTTCACAATTGGTTGATTGGGAGCTAAGATGTCTTGAAGTTATATATATCTACTGGAATATTGTATTGGGATTAGCTTCAGTTTACATTTGTTATGTTTTGATTGTGCAGGGGAAGCCTTTGAAGAACAGTGGGAATCAAGTTTGCCACATATGTGGGGAAAATACTAATAGCATAGAGAAAGAAAAAGTGTTTATGCCTGTGATGTATGTGCATTCCCAGTTCGCAGGTTGTGCTATGAGTATGAGCGCAAGGATGTCAATCAGTCTTGCCATCAATGCAAAACTAGATACAGGTGACAAAAAGGTTTCATTCACTTCAAAGCCAGCTTATACCAATCTCTTTGCTAATTTACTATGTATATATTGTAGGGTTATGAGCATCTATTGTTCATAAACAAGATTGATAAGGATCTGTTTTTAATTTGTTGATGATATTCCTGCATTCTTATCTTTTATTTGGTCCAGATGTAAATTTTGCTTGGCAACCACATATCTATGTTTGAATTCCAGTTACTCTATGTTTCGATTTCTATGTAAATTTTGTTTAGAATGAGACGGGTACGCCGCCGCAACGCGCGGTGGGTAAAATTACTAGTGAAATATGGATTTGGAAATGACTATGTAACAACACACCTAAAAGAAAAGTTATGGTAAACCCATAAGGTCCAAAATGGTAAATTGTGTATGCAACTAGGGCTGCAAACGAATCAAACGAACACGAACAAGACCTTGTTCGTGTTCGTTTGTTAAGAAATATATGTGTTAGCGAACCGTTCACGAACACTTATCAAACGAGATTTTATTTTCGTGTTCGTTTGTTAAGGAAATGAACTTGTTCGTGTTCGTTTGTGTTTGTTTGTTAATTTTAGGCAACGAACATTGATGAACACAAATAAGCACAAACTAATGTTCATGAACACAAATGGAAACAAACGAACACAAACAATCATTCATGAACAGAATATATAATACACCGACACTTATTAGATATTTATTTTGTCGGAATTTTGAAGTATTTAAATAAATATAAAAACTAAAAACACTAATGAAGTATTGAACACAAACGAACACGTTACCGAACGTTCACGAACATAAACGAACGAACACGACTTCTGTTCATGTTTGTTCATTTAACTAAACAAACAAAATTTCTTATTCGTGTTCGTTTGTTTAGTAAACAAACGAACACAAATGAACTTCCTGCCGAACGGTTCACGAATTGTTCGCCGAACGTATGGTTCATTTGCAGCCCTATATGCAACCCTAATTTGCAGCCCGGTACTATGCCGGTTCATGATTAACCGACACACCACTTATTCCCTTATTGGGAAACCCATATTGGGTATAAAATTAATTAATAAACCATATTGCATATGTCGGGTGTATGCCTACACCCCGTGCTTAGGTCGTGGCCATTTGCAAATAATGAGTCAAGGATATCCAGGACACGGTCGCATTAACCCCCAATGTTTCAGTCAAGCAATACGAATTAAAACGGGTTATTTGAATTTCCCGACTTATTAGTCTTCGAATCCCATACCCGACCATGCGGTACTTATATTACCGTATCCCAAGCCCGTATAAGGGAAAATAGGTTAAGAGTATTCACCTGAGCTAGCTCCTGTCTTAAATTGCAAGATTTATAATAACTTAGCCGTATTCAATTAAGTAAGCGTAGGTACAATTTACCGGAAGGCTCTAGTCTGGAATGATGGTATAAATAACCAATTAGAATGCTAACGGGTTTTATTAAAGTCATAGACTTAAACCGGCTAACTTAAAGTATTAGAAACGGTACGATACGCTAGATTAAGCGATGATCGGAATGGAATGTAATTTAGACCCAACAAGTATGAAGACTTTTATAATATGGGTAAACTAAATACATTCTGGATTTTGACGTAAAAATGATAAGGTTTAACTCGTTTCGGTAAACTTACGTAAACTAATTACGTAAGCCTAACCGTACGCGTATAAGCGATAACGAGTAACCTGATGAGTCATGGACAAGTTCCATATGCCAATATACTTTAAACAAGTTATAATATCAGTAGGATATCAACTTGTATGCCCGTTAAGGTTTTAAAATCAAACTATGCCTCATAAGGGCGTTTCGGTCATTTTACGACGTATAAAAGAAACTTGCGTACAAAGGACTTTGCTGAACAGATGCCCTCACAGGGACTTTAAATTAAAAACTATATTGGTACAACATGCGCACAAAGGACTATGCTGAACTGATGCCCTCACAGGGACTTTAAATTAAAAATTATAATAAACCAACGTCCGCACAGGGACTATACAGAAAAGATAGGTCCTAATAGGGACTTTGAAGCGATACTAGTCCACGTGGGAACTGAAAGGAAAATATAAGTCCATATAGGGACTATACGATATGTCAACACCAGGACTATGTTGAATTATTATATTTGCCAGGGGACTTTAATGAAATAACATGTATATGAAAGAATTTTAGTGAAATAACATGTTGACCAAAAAGATTTTAATGAAATGACATGTCCATAAAAGGACTATAAGGGAGTATAAAGTCCAGAAAATGACTATTTTGAAATATGATGACCATGAAAGGATTATATGGAAATATAACGTCCAGAAAAGACTATATTGTAATATAACATCCATGAAGGGACTATGATAGATAAACGTTTATATAAGGTTTTATCAGAAGAGGTAGGTCCACACAGGGACTATGATGAATTAATATGTCCACAAAGGACTATAATAATCAAATGCCCATACAGGGACTTAAGGGGAAAACGAAATATAATGAAAGATTGATTTTCTAATGCCTTCTTGCTTCATTCCGATTGTTTCTCTTCTTTCTTTGTCGTATGCCATAGTGACGCTGAAGATTTCAGTGAATTAAATAAGCATTCCAGTTCAGGATTTATTGCTAGGAGTAGGATCCAAAGATTTAATGATTAGAAAATTTTAAATTGGATCACGGATTTGAAGTTTAATAAGCATAGTCCAAGTTTGGAACTCCAAAACTTGGAGGTAAGAAATAGGGATCATTAGCATCCACTAGCATTATTTTCAATACGGGAGCCTCAAGGACCATCTGGTATGGACTCCAAAGTCTGATTACAAGTTTCAATGGGTTTGGTTTTTTTTGGAATAAATCCATGAAGGTCTTCCTCCAAACCGGTCGCACGCTTAACATAGCCGTGATACGAAGCTTAACATTCGTTGGCTTTAGATGAGGAGAATTTCCATCAACAACTTCTGTGATCGGCGAGATATTCAAAATACATAAAATCGAAACAATGTTTACTTAATAGGGATGAGAGCATTCCTACGTTAAGTCTAGTCTCAGAAGGTCTAAGGAATATGCTATTGTGTCATTTGAGATTAAACACAAAAAGGCTAGTGTTTAATTCACTCAAATGTTGGCTCTGATACCAAAGGTGTCACACCCCGATATTTCCACGTATTACCGGTGGGCCCGGCGTGGAGTATCGTGACGTAAGATTGGAATCGTCATAGTCAAACATACACAGAATAGCACAGCGGAAGTCTTAGAATATAAAATATTATTACAAACACAAATGTCTGAAAATATCAAAGTATTACGTACAGACAAGCTTGTAATAATCCACAGGCGGATCATTTAAAACAAAAGAAGTTTATTAGACTAATGGTTTATGCGAAGGAGTTGCAAGTTCCTTGTCTAACAATCCCGAGCAGCTTCCAGCCTATTTACGTATTTGTACCTGTCATTTAGACTTTTGAAAATACGCCAGTTTTCACTGGTAAATACAATCAACCGACACATTTGAAAAATGTTTCATAAATTGGTTTAGGTGCACAAAGCACGAAAATATTTTATACTTGGGACAAACTATATCTCATGTTATCAGTTTTACATAACTTGCTCTACATACGGGGCCCGGTACTATGCCGGTTCATGATTAACCGACACACCACTTATTCCCTTATTGGGAAACCCATATTGGGTATAAAATTATTTAATAAACCATATTGCATCTGTCGGGTGTATGCCTACACTCCGTGCTTAGGTCGTGGCCATTTGCAATTAATGAGTCAAGGATATCCAGGACACGGTCGCATTAACCCCCAATGTTTCAGTCAAGCAATACGAATTAAAACGGGTTATTTGAATTTTCCGACTTATTAGTCTTCGAATCCCATACCCGACCATGTGGTACTTATATTACCGTATCCCAAGCCCGTATAAGGGAAAATAGGTTAAGAGTATTTACCTGAGCTAGCTCCTGTCTTAAATTGCAAGATTTATAATAACTCAGCCGTATTCAATTAAGTAAGCGTAGGTACAATTTACCGGAAGGCTCTAGTCTGGAATGATGGTATAAATAACCAATTAGAATGCTAACGGGTTTTATTTAAGTCATAGACTTAAACCGGCTAACTTAAATTATTAGAAACGGTACGATATGCTAGATTAAGCGATGACCAGAATGGAATGTAATTTAGACCCAACAAGTGTGAAGACTTTTATAATATGGGTAAACTAAATACATTCTGGATTTTGAAGTAAAAATGATAAGGTTTAACTTGTTTCGGTAAACTTACGTAAACTAATTACGTAAGCCTAACCGTACGCGTATAAGCGATAACGAGCAACCTGATGAGTTATGGACAAGTTCCATATTCCAATATACTTTAAACAAGTTATAATATCAGTAGGATATCAACTTGTATGCCCGTTAAGGTTTTAAAATCAAACTATGCCTCATAAGGGCGTTTCGGTCATTTTACGACGTATAAAAGAAACTTGCGTACAATCTGATGTTACGACCATAATCATTTTTTGAAAATATTTTATTTATGATATAATATCAGTAGGATATCAAACATATGTGTGTTTTATAGTTTTAAACCAAGCTATGCTCCGTAGGGGCATTTCGGTAATTTCACACATAGTTTTGAAGGCTAAATTTGGGAATCTGAGTTCATACCCTATACCTACTGTAAAAATATTTAAAATGATTTTTAAATCAGTATGTAACAAGTCTTGATCGGTAGTTATGGTTTAAAACCATACTACGCGCCGAAACGGTGTTAAAATCGTTAAATGACGATATGTGCGATGTTTAAGGAAAACCAATGTTATGACCAGGTCTATATGACCAAAATATGTTAATTAATATAACATATCAGTAAATAAAAGGTTTTGTTTGAAAATCATGCTTTTAAATCATTTTAGGTGCAAAAAGGGCATTATCATCATTTAAGGACATAATTCAAGAACGTATACGAAAACTCAGTTTGTAAACTGAATGGACATCCCAAATTATCCTAATTATGATATTCCATCAGTAGGCAATGAGTTTGTTATGAAAACATATGCTTAAAACCGATCTACGCGCCTAAAGGGCATTTTAGTCAATTTAAAGCACAATTTATGATATTATATGCAAACTCAATTTATGATCAGGTTCGTAACATCGATATATGTTAAACATGTTAACATATCAGTACTTAAGTTATTTGAATGCTTATTAGTGTCTAAAACCTTATTTTTGCTAAAAAGGGCATAACGGTCAAATTACGGCATATTAATGGAACTTGCATAAAATTCAGATTTCTAATACGATTATGTAATAAAACCTTGTGGGTTATGCTACATAATAATATGATCCTAACGGAACCTAAAATCAGTAGCAAACTAATCTAATTCGATTCATAATCGAAAGTCAACGCAGAAGTCAAACTTCGCGACTTTCGGTTGCGAACCGACCCTAAAACTGGAATTGACGAGCCGAACATTTTTACACATGTTCTAATAATCATTACCAAGTTTTTTTAAATGATAAAACTTATTTTAGAATACTTCTAAACGCATATCGCAATTATTTCAAAAACTGCCCCGTTGTCTTTTTAAAACAATATTACGTTGACTCGTCAATTGACCAAGCAAACGTGATTCTTAGGAGGTGTCATTTTGAGGGTTTAACACCTACCTAATTACAATCACGTAGCCATGTTCGTTGCGAACAATGGCTTGACCGTTTACGGGCTAACTAGAAGTCAAAGTGTTTATCGTAAACGCTTGACTTTTCGGCTTTTTAAGCCAAATAAAAGAACTAGTCATGAAAGGAACACTTACAAGTGGTCCTATGGATTGAAGAAAACTCAAAGGTGGTTCCCATTTACTTAGGATCCTCCAAGATGAGAAGTTAGGAAGAAAGAATGAAGGTGTGAGTTTGAAAGAATGAATTCTAAGCCTTTATATAGATTTTGAGAATTGATAGGATCTTGCCAAGTGTTCTAGGGGATTTATGAGATGATTACATGTGTTATACCATTTTTAAAAACCAACTAACAACCCATAGATTCATCAAATGGTTTAGGAGTTTTGTGTGGTGAATAAGTAATGAATAAAATAATAATAATAATAATGACCAATATTAGGCACACCCGGGAGTATGACCGAGCATCACAGAGTTCCTGGTTCGTTTAAAAGGTCTCTCAAAGGTGTAGATTTACACGTTAACGCTTTTAGTCCTTTTAACGCACAAACTTGTGCGTATTACCGTTTAATGGCATCAAAGCCTTAAACGGCCAATGTTAGGCATTCCTCTGAGTATTATCAAACATCACGATGCTTCGGGTTCGTTAAAAGGTCACTCAGAGGTAAGAATTAGCATGTTGACACTTTTAACCATTTTTAACGCACAAACTAGTGCGTATTATCATTTATCGGCATTAAAGCCCTATACGGCCAATATTATGTATTCCCCAGAATACAATCAGATATTTTAATGCTCCGGGTTTGTTAAAAGGTCACTCAGAGGTATAATTAAACATGTTGATGCTTTTAACCATTCGTCGCGCAAACTTTTAATTAATTACGTAAACGGTTCCTTTCGGTCAACAAGTGGCTCAATTATAATTATGAATACCCTGTATTGTTATTCAGAGGCTTAGTTTAAGCATGTTAACACTTTACATATTCAAAGTTTTTGTTTTTTTCGCAAAATTAGTCCCTAATAGTCAACGTTTGACTTCATTAGGGTTTAGTACACGTGTCAACACATCGTTGGGCATGATTTTACGAGTTGTTACATTTTGGTACCATATTGTTTCGTAGGATTAAAAGGGGTAATCAAAGGAGTAGTTTGGCACCCTCATCAGACGTGAAAGGTGTGGGAAGTTGTGACGCCCTAACACGTTATTACCCTTAATTTGCAGCGGAAAGTACAAACCTAATATTTCTTACATGATAATCTTTCTTTCACTTAAATACATCAATTCCTTTCTCTAAAATTAATCAAAAACTAATATACTTATATCAATTTAAGTGACCACATACACCCTCCACGTACAATCCATGACTTGACTCGATCTTCAACCGCGTACACTTCTTGCTGATTCATCCAAAACTCTGTACGGCCTGCAGTCACCACATTCAATCAAACCATTAGCAACAGGTGACATAAAAAAAATATAAATCTTAACACATGCATAGTAAAGCGTCAACATATCCTGCTTTCTCTTATACCAGCCCCTTTCATGCATCCATTCGATCACTAGCATCGGATTTCGGAGTTAACCTTCACTTCCAGTGTTAACATGCCTATACTTTACATTAATTCTCAATAGAAACGGTTAGTATCATTAGCTTCCCTTTATATGAACATATTCTCGAATATCTACAACTCATCTTATTCATTCAGCGTATAATTAAATACTCCATCAAGCATGTATTCACTTTCTATTTATACATGTATTTACTATTTACATCCTACATGTATAACTCCTTAATTCATCTTTATACCTAATTCATTATGTAAGTTCTCTTTCTTACCCATCTTAATCGAATCTCTTTATTAACCACTCCCAACTCATTTGTACTAAAACTTAGCTTAGTAATAACATCGATTCATATCTTCTCACACTACATTCAATAATTACCATATATCATAACTACTGTACCAAACAAAAGGGTAAGTTAGGAGTTCACTTACCTCATGCGTCCGAGTTCAAGCATAGCTTCCGTGTTTATCCTTGGCCTGTTGCCCTTCCATGCTTGTGTCCATGTTTACATGACTCCTATCCGTACATGTCATCACATTCATCATAACATGATTAGCATACAATCTCACTTATCTTTTCTCCTAAGCATTTCATCAAACACTTGGTGTGCATATCATATCATATCCTAAGCATAAGGTACAAGTGCTTTAAGCATGTTCTTCCCTATTTTATCTTATGAACTATCACATTCAAGCAACATCTCATAATCATAAATTTCCACATCAAGTTTATCTATCTCAGTCTATCATATAACACCTTATACATCATAAGATCACACTATAACATCTACAAGTTCATCATGATCATCATCTTCACACTCATGAAATGGGTTTCATTCTAAATCACCCAATTACTTGAAATTATTCATGACACAAGTTCTATTTGGTGTTTCTAATACCTCTACATGCTTAATTTCATATAAATTCATGGATTTGAACATAGCCCACTTCACACATGATCACCAATATTAGATTTAAGACATACCTTATGATCCCCTCGTGTTAGTGATCATTAATCCATGCTCGGTTATGGATTTAAGCTTCATCTTGCCTTCCGATTTGATGATCTTCATGATTAGGGTTTGTGGAGCTCTCATGGAGCTCCTGGCTCTTTCTCGAACACACACGATGTGTGTGGTTATTTGTGTTTTGATTTCTTTTAATTAGTAAATAAACTTTCACTTGTTCCACTTTAGCCCCTCGGGTTTACCTTTAAGACATAACTGACACTACCTTTATCATTTAATACTTTTGACCACACCCTTAACTAGGTTAAGTAGCCTAGTTATTTATTTCATGACGTGTCTACCCACCTTAAATTATCAAACCCATTTTTGGGGTGTTACAGAAGCAGGCCGTTGAAGCTGGTTTTCGTAGTTCTTGAGCTTGGATTCACGGTTTTCAAAAACAACGTAAGATTCATGTAAAAGTTAACATGTTTTTTGTTTTTTAATGCACAAAAAAATGTTACAAGATGATTATGATGCATTTATAACGTTAAAGATGGGATTTTGATGCAAAATTCAAGCAAGAAAAGGTTATAACCGCCATGTATGAGATTTAGGGTTCTGCGCGAGGGTTCGCAAAATTGTCCAAGCGAACCCAAGGTTTCGCTAAAGTGTTCATGCGGAAGCTAATTTCACTACATTGGTTCACACGTGAAACCTATGTTTCACTACACGTGAAACCTATGTTTCACTACCTTATCCACACAAAAGTGAATAATAAATAAGTTGAAAGTGTATATTATTTAAAGTATAAGGGGTGCAATTGAAAATTAAAAATATTGCCACTAAAACAAAATTATATATATCCGGTCGACATCAGTTCAACATATGTACCAGCTAAAAACAAGTTCTTATCGAACTTTTCGAGACTTAGAGCGTTCACAACAACTTTATCATATCTTTCACTGTTTTCAAAATTTAAGGTAAATGTATAATATCATCTTTTTTCACTCCGAATTAGAATCACCAAATCTACACTCTATTTTTATAATTTGAAAAATTGCTACAACAACTTTTTATATATAAAAAACTACTATTCATCTTTCATCAAATTATTTATAGTGTATAAAAACGAGGAATATAATAAAATAAGTGTTTTTGAGTAATATAAAGACAAATATGATAGATGAAATGTGATAAGTTTGTGATAAGTTTTTTAAAATGAGAGATAAATTTTGAAAAATGTGCTTTTAATTAAAGTATAAAGTAAAATATGATGAGCTTTTGTAAATGCTATTGATGTGTAGTGGTAATGCTCCTACCTTTGGGTGTTTTGCGTCATGTGGCAGCCCAGTTAACAATGAAACATTATGGGACGTTTTCTAAAATTGGTGTAGTGAGGATGTGGGCATTGTGGGGCATTATGTTTGTAATAAAATTAAATAAAAAAATTAAAAAATCTTATTGGTTTTACAAAAGGAAGATGAAGGTGATTGGACCAAAGGAATGAAGCTGGGCGTGGAAAAAAGCACGCCAAAAGCATTTTGGGAAAAAAAACGCCCCTTGGGGTGGTGTGCGGGCGTGGTGGGGCGTTTTTGAGGCAAAAAACACCCAAATACCACCCAAATAAGGTGGTGTGCTTTCATTATTATTTTGTTTTCGCTTTTGGATTTATAGGTTTTAGATTTTAGAATTTTTGTTTATTATCATTTTGTCTTTTATTTATCATTGTGTCGTTTCTATATTTGCGTTATTATGTCTTTTTGCGACTCATTGCTTTATATTTTTCAGCATTGTGTTATATTTGCTCGACGTTGTGTCATCTTGTGTGATCCATTGAGTCTTTGTACACTTCTTATTTTAGAAGACTTTGTAGAATAACTCCTAGAATCATTACTTTTCACTCTATTTTAGGAGTCAAAGTTTACCAAGTATTCAAAGAAACATAAAGAGTAAGGGTGTAGGGAGTGGTTAGACACTAACTTCAAAATCAACCAATGATAGCGTGCCATGTCAAAGTGATAAACTATACTCAAAAGTGTTAGCAATGGTTAGACACTTGATGAATTGGTAAACTATTAAAAAAAAGGAAAAATGTGTGATTGGTTGACATGACATGGACCCCACCCCCACACACCCCCTCTCTCTCTCCTCTCCTCCCTCTCCCGGCATCGGTGTTCCTTCACCGATTTCTTCCCCATTTTCGGTAACACTTGTGCGACAAAAGGGTTGGCAGTGGTTGCCGCTTGGTGCCGAACCCATTTGCCGCTGCCACTCCGGATAGCCAAGTTGTTGATGGTGCTTCTTATATCTTATCATCATATCACTGTCTCTATCCAACCAATTTAACTAAACAGCACTTGCTTTTATGAGTTATGAGTTATGACCCATACCACACATTTTCAACAAAATATTTCATTCACTTCAATAACACGTTTGCGTGTAGTAAGTTCCATGAAAGTCACCTGTATAGATAAAACTATAACTCTATAATCATTTCCTTAGGTTTTGTGTATAGTCAGTAAGAAATATTGATAATAAGAATTAAATTAATAGTAAAATAAGGTTTGGTAATTATTGATTAAATAATAGTTATAAATTACAAATTAAATTTATATGGATTTAATTGGTATTTATGAGATTTTTAATAAACTACTTTTTGGAAAAAAAAAAAAAATATCTGTGATATCATGAGAGTGCTTATTAGATTTTTTTAAATGATAAAGAATAAAGCACAAACTCTTAAACCCTATCCTAATAGAATTCACACTCGCGCATGACTTTATAGCCTAGTGGCATCTTAGAGGTGGGATAAAACTTTGGGACCAATAGGTCCTGAGTTCGATTCTTACAAGGGGGTTTTCTCATATTTATTGGGTTCACTCCTGAATTGGTGTATAGGCATTATGCCTAGTGGAGATGGATATGATCGGGTGGTTCCGCTGGTGGCACGATGATGGTCCGTCAGTGATCCAAATTTGCCGTTAAAAAAAAAAATAGGATTCACACATAATTATTAGTTGTTGAACCTCTTCTAGGCTAAAGTACTATTAGTATTTATTTAAAATTCTTATTAATTTGTATTTATATTTTAAATAAACTAACAAATGATATTTTAGTCTATGTGGTTTGGCCCATTTTGCATGTTTAGTCCAAATGTTTCATTTTTCGCCTGTGGGTCCAAAAAAGTTTCACTGTTGCAATTTTAGTCCACTGGGTTAACTTCAACCATTTTTTTTCTGTTAACGAGAAGGGAAATTCGGTCATTTTAT
Organism: Helianthus tuberosus; assembly: GCA_030545235.1. Lineage (NCBI taxonomy): Eukaryota > Viridiplantae > Streptophyta > Magnoliopsida > Asterales > Asteraceae > Helianthus > Helianthus tuberosus. The sequence goes on from CM060433.1 coordinate 179,714,404, forward strand.
ATGTAATTTTGTTAACTAGAAGGACAATTCAGCCATATATAATGGTCGAATTGCTCTTCTGATTAACAGAAAAAATGGATAAAGTTAACTGAAAAATAAAATATTTGGACTAAATTGTCCAAACAGTCTAAACCATAGGAACTAAAATAACATTTAACAATAAATAAACTAACAAATGATATTTTGAAATAACAATTTACTTATGTTTGGTAACTAATAAATATATGTTTGGTTATATACAAGTAAACCACCTTCACTCCCTGCAGTCATTGAGACACTAGACAGTGAAAATATGGTTTGGTGATAAAAAAGGTAAGGTTAAAACAGGAAACAAAAAGAAAAGAATTCTGATCTCCACAAGTGTTTAATTCTATTCAGTGAGAGAGAAGTAAAAGGGACAAAGGAGAGAGAAAGTGAGGAGAGAGAAGTGTAAAATAAAAGAAATGCCATCTCAAGAAGAATCTCAAGAGGAGATAAAGAAAGGTGTAGAGCAGTGGAAATGGTCTGAAATGCAAGGCCTTGAACTTGTATCTGAAAACCCAACTCCAAATTCAAATCAAAATCAAAACTTTGACCCACTTAGTGAAGAAGAAGAAGAAGCTCAACAGAAAAGATTGCCAATGGATGGTGAGGGGCAAAATGGTAATAATAATAATGATGGAGGTGAGAAAGAGAAGAAGAAAGTGACAAGTGCACCAGCAGTTGGGTTTGGGGAGTTGTTTAGATTTGCAGATGGGTTAGATTATGTACTCATGGGAATTGGAACAATTGGTGCTTTTGTTCATGGATGTTCTTTGCCTATTTTTCTCAGATTCTTTGCTGATCTTGTTAATTCATTTGGGGCCAATGCAAATAACATTGATAAAATGACTCAAGAAGTGTTAAAGGTACCAACTTTATACTCTTTTTTCATAAAGATTTGATTTTTCTGTTAAAGTTTGTTGCTTTTCTTGATGGGTGTTACTGTTTGTAGTATGCATTTTACTTTCTTGTGGTTGGAGCTGCAATATGGGCATCTTCATGGGCAGGTAAATTTAGGGTTTTATTCTTAAAGATTCTTGAAAAGGAATGAAAATATGAAATGTTTTTGTTTTTTTATTGCAGAGATATCATGTTGGATGTATACAGGAGAGAGACAGTCAACTAAAATGAGGATCAAATACCTAGAAGCAGCACTGAGTCAAGACATTCAGTTCTTTGACACTGAAGTTAGAACTTCTGATGTTGTGTTTGCTATCAACACTGAAGCTGTTATGGTCCAAGATGCCATTAGTGAGAAAGTAAAAAATTAAAAATCAAGTCTTTTTTTTGGAATAAGTTAATTATATTATATGACTGTGTGTTATGGTGTTGTGTGTGTATGGCAGTTGGGAAATTTCATACACTACATGGCAACATTTGTTTCTGGATTTGTGGTGGGATTCACAGCAGTTTGGCAGTTGGCACTGGTAACACTAGCTGTGGTGCCTCTTATTGCAGTTATTGGTGGTATACACACCACCACATTAGCTAAACTATCTTCTAAGAGTCAAGATGCACTTTCACAAGCTGGAAACATTGCTGAGCAGGTGAACTTCAAATTACCCTGTTTTCATTGTTTTACTTTTTTTTTAATATCTTTTCTTTTTCCCTTTTTTAAACTAGTTTTTTTGAAACCATTAGCAAATTTTTCACTGTTCATCCTAGGACTATTGCTTAATTTTAAAGTATAACTTTCTAGCTTTTTCATCATCTGGGTGGATGACAAAATTATGATGTTATTAAAGATAACCATCTCTCTGGTCTTTTATTATTCGAGTGTAATGAATTGAGCTAAATCAAGAAAATAACAAGTTTTTGTATGAAAAATTGGAACTTTCATCTGTTTTCTACCTGGGTTATTATTTTTCCTCCATTTTAAGTTAAGTCAAGTTAACAAATATTGTGACCAAAAGATCATCACCACATTCTACAGTCATCTTGCCATAATGGGTCTTCAACTGACACAATGGGATACTCACTCACAAATGATTTATAATGATCTTTGAGTTGCACTCCTGAAATTATAAGGGAATCAATTAAACAAACATGTATCAGAGTGCAACTGTGGACGAAAATATCCCTTATCAAGTAAAAAAATAAAGAACATGAATGAAAAACAGTTTTGCCATAATGATATTAATGTTTATAAAAGAGAAACAGTTTTACCATCTGGAAATTCTCTTTAACATATCCAAATTCACAGACGATTGTACAAATCCGGACCGTTTTGGCATATGTGGGTGAATCAAGAGCATTACAAGCGTATTCCTCTGCATTAAAGATCTCACAGAAACTTGGATACAAAACTGGATTTTCTAAAGGATTTGGATTAGGAGCAACATATTTTACCGTCTTCTGTTGCTATGCACTTCTTCTATGGTACGGAGGCTATCTCGTTCGAAACAATCACACCAACGGCGGACTCGCCATTGCCACCATGTTCTCCGTCATGATAGGTGGACTGTAAGTTCTCCAGTTTCACAATTATTTAACTTTATTTTCAATCGTATTACGTCTATATAATCATATATATATCGACAGTGCTTTAGGCCAATCCGCTCCGAGTATGTCTGCATTTGCGAAAGCTCGGGTGGCCGCAGCGAAAATCTTTCAAATAATCGATCACAAACCGAGCGTTGACAAAAATGGTGAAACGGGCATTGAACTAGACTCGGTTTCGGGACTCGTGGAGCTAAAAGATGTTAACTTTTCATACCCTTCAAGACCAGATGTCAAAATTCTTAATAATTTTAGTTTAAGTGTTCCTTCTGGTAAGACCATTGCCTTGGTTGGAAGCAGTGGCTCTGGAAAAAGCACAGTGGTTTCCCTCATTGAAAGGTTCTATGATCCCACTTCAGGTAACTGACAATGACTCTTCATTAGTAGAATTTTCTTATGTCCAGAAAATTAATAGTCTTGTATTGACTTTTTTACAGGACAAGTAATGCTTGATGGACATGACATTAAGGGACTAAAATTGAAATGGTTAAGACAACAAATTGGGTTGGTTAGCCAGGAACCGGCTCTTTTTGCTACAACCATTCAAGAAAACATACTTTTGGGTCGACCCGATGCATCGATGGTCGAGATCGAGGAAGCGGCCCGTGTTTCCAATGCTCATTCGTTCATTATTAAACTACCCGATGCCTATGATACTCAGGTTAGTCCGTTTTTGAACCGTTTTGAACCGAAGGGTATTTTGGTCAATTTAACATGGGACCACTTGTTTGCTTGTTGTTCATTTAATTGTGTTAGTGAGGGGCCAACTTGGGTTGAGTATGTTGGGGGTAAAATATAGTCACTTTGCCTAGAAAGATGAAAAACATGATAAAGTGTGTTGCTTTTTGGTTGCAACATTATTACATTGTACAAATTCGGTGAATGGGACATTTGGTCAACCAAAAAAGTCAATATGTGGGGGAGGTGAAATTTTCTTTAATTAAGCACATTCATTAATGGATATGTTGATACAACATGGTTATTAAGTCAACAGTGCATGTGCCAACCCATAATCCTAAGCATGAGAGAGTGGTTGACCTAAAAGTCAAACCCTAAGATGAACTATAAAGTAAAGTAAACAATAATTAAGAACAAAGTCAGAGATTTAGTTTGACCAGGAACATGTTAATCCAAGATTAAAGATTACAGAAACAATTAAATAAGAATGTATTTTAGTTCTTGAAATTGTTTTAAAGATTTGATTTTTATAACAAAATAATTATTTTTGGCAGGTTGGGGAGAGGGGGTTACAATTATCAGGAGGTCAAAAGCAGAGAATCGCGATAGCACGCGCGATGTTAAAGAATCCCGCAATCTTGCTTCTTGACGAAGCAACGAGTGCTTTGGATTCCGAATCTGAAAAGTTGGTTCAAGAGGCGTTGGATCGGTTCATGATCGGGAGGACAACTCTTGTGATTGCCCACCGTCTCTCCACCATAAGGAAGGCGGATCTTGTGGCGGTTTTACAGCAGGGTGGTGTGTTGGAAATGGGAACTCATGATGAGCTTTTTGCAAAGGGTGAAAATGGTGTTTATGCTAAGCTTATAAAGATGCAAGAAATCGCACATGAAACTGCTATGAGTAATGCAAGAAAGAGTAGTGCAAGGTAGTTATTGTTCTCATATGAATTGCTCACTACTGTTGACTTTTAAAAAAAATCAATGGGGCTAATTTTTCGAATTAAAAATTCATACTGACTATATTGAATTATAAGAACTTTAATGAGACATTGAATGTAATAATACATAGGACATGCTAGATCCTAAGCTAGTGGCAAGATTCTTATCAATTTAATGATTTATAATCTCATTGCAAATTAGTTGGTTTGACCTTAAAAGTCAAACTTTAGCTCTTGCAACTAGGATTTGTTTATACTTTGACTTTTGAGGGCTAATGGATGAGGATTCAACTTGATTATAATATGATTTTTTTAGAATAAAGATATACCATGAAAAGTTTCGGTTTCAATTTGGCTAATGCTGGTTTGACTTGAAAAGTCAAAACTGTTACACTTGTCATATAGATTTGCTCACTTATGGTAAATTCTTTTTTTTTGTCTTTTAGGCCTTCTAGTGCAAGGAACTCAGTGAGTTCACCTATAATCACCCGAAACTCGTCTTACGGTAGATCGCCATACTCCCGACGGTTATCAGATTTCTCGACATCGGACTTCAGCCTATCAGTTGAAGGTAACTACCCTAGTTACCGCCACGAGAAGCTTCCGTTTAAGGTGCAAGCAAGTTCTTTTTGGCGGCTGGCAAAAATGAACTCACCTGAATGGACCTACGCGTTGATCGGTTCAGTGGGGTCCGTGATTTGCGGGTCCCTGAGTGCATTCTTTGCTTACGTCTTAAGTGCTGTCCTGAGTGTATACTACAACCCAGACGACGCCTATATGATTCGAGAAATCGGGAAATACTGTTATCTTTTAATCGGGGTGTCATCCGCCGCACTCATTTTCAACACTTTGCAGCATTATTTCTGGGATGTTGTTGGAGAAAACTTGACGAAACGCGTTCGGGAGAAAATGTTGGCTGCGGTTTTGAAGAATGAAATGGCGTGGTTCGATCAGGAGGAGAATGAGAGCTCGAGAATCGCTGCTCGGTTGTCTCTTGATGCTAATAATGTTCGGTCAGCAATTGGCGATCGGATTTCGGTTATTATGCAGAACTCCGCCCTTATGTTGGTGGCATGCACCGCTGGTTTTGTTCTTCAGTGGCGGCTAGCACTTGTTCTCGTTGCGGTTTTCCCGCTCGTGGTTGCAGCTACTGTTTTGCAGGTCTGTGTGTTATATTCACAGAAAATGAGTTTTCATTGGTTACCGTATTTTTAATTTGTTGTTTTTGACAGAAAATGTTCATGCAAGGATTTTCTGGTGACTTGGAAGGGGCCCACGCGAAAGCAACACAGTTAGCCGGGGAGGCCGTGGCTAATATGAGAACAGTCGCCGCGTTCAATTCAGAGGATAAAATAGTCAACCTTTTTACAATAAGTCTCGAGAAGCCGCTTCGGAAATGCTTCTGGAAGGGGCAGATAGCTGGAAGTGGGTTCGGGATAGCACAGTTTTTGCTCTATACTTCATACGCGCTCGGCCTTTGGTACGCGTCATGGCTCGTTAAGCACGGGATCTCCGACTTCTCAAAGACGATACGCGTGTTCATGGTTCTCATGGTCTCCGCGAACGGTGCAGCCGAGACCTTGACCCTTGCTCCAGATTTTATCAAAGGTGGGCGAGCCATGAAGTCGGTTTTCGACCTTCTTGATCGGAAAACAGAGATCGAGCCCGACGAGATAGACTCCATCCCCGTCCCAGACCGTCTCCGAGGTGAAGTTGAACTCAAACATGTTGACTTTTCTTACCCGACTCGCCCGGACGTCCCCGTGTTCCGTGACCTCTGCCTACGGGCTCGTGCCGGGAAAACCCTCGCCCTCGTGGGCCCGAGCGGGTGTGGGAAGAGTTCGGTCGTGGCATTGATACAGAGATTTTACGAACCGTCATCTGGACGTGTGATGATAGACGGAAAAGATATACGGAAATACAACTTAAAGTCGTTAAGGCGCCACATCGCCACCGTCCCTCAAGAACCGTGCCTATTCGCCACCACAATATACGACAACATCGCATATGGTGTCGAGTCAGCAACCGAGGCTGACATCATCGAAGCCGCCACCCTCGCTAACGCTCACAAATTCATCTCCGCGTTACCCGACGGCTACAAAACATTTGTCGGGGAAAGAGGCGTACAACTTTCGGGTGGTCAAAAACAAAGAGTTGCCATCGCAAGGGCGTTTTTAAGAAAAGCTGAAATAATGTTGCTAGACGAGGCTACAAGTGCACTAGATGCAGAGTCGGAGAAATGCATACAAGAGGCTATTGAACGTGTATGCTCGGGGAAAACGACCATTGTTGTAGCACATAGGTTATCGACTATAAGGAATGCTCATGTGATTGTGGTGATTGATGACGGGAAGGTGGCGGAACAAGGGTCCCACTCGCACCTGTTGAAGAATTACCCAGACGGGTGTTACGCGAAAATGATACAGTTGCAAAGATTCTCACACGGAGAGGCTGTGAATATAGCTTCAGCTTCCAGTTCTAAACATGGTTAGTCAGTCTGTCACATTGTTATCATACGAAAACTGGATTTTGGGTTTATATAATTTGGTATAGTAATATATTAAGTGTATTATTTTGATAATTTTATCATGGTATTAGGGCTGTAAACGAACCGAACGAACACGAACAAGTCCTTGTTCGTGTTCGTTCGTTAAGGAAATAAATGTGTTCACGAATGGTTCACGAACACTTATCGAACGGGATTTTATGTTTGTGTTCGTTCATTAAGAAAATGAGCGTGTTCGCGAACGTTTCACGAACACAAAAAAATACAAATAAATTTGGCGAACGCGACAAAGGATAAAGATAGATGGCCAGAGAGTAGCACTCGAACTTGAATACCTTGTTGTGGAACGGAGGTCGATCGTATTCGCCGATGTAAATAATGATAAATGAAAGGGAAATGATGCATAAACAAGGTGAAAGTGGGTTTCCTAGTTTAATTATTAGGGTAATAAAATAAATAAAAGTTTAATAATATAAAAAGTACAATTAAAATATAAGAAAGTACAAAGATCTTCAATTAAAACACAAACATACGAACGCAAATTAACGAATGTTCACGAACACGTTCACGAACACCTTACCAAACGTTCACGAACACAACCGAACGAACGAGACCTCTGTTCATGTTCGTTCATTTAACTAATCGAACGAAATTTCTTGTTCATGTTCGTTCATTTATTAAACGAACGAACATAAACGAACTTCCCGCCGAACGGTTCACAAACTGTTCGCTGAACGTTCGGTTCGTTTACATCCCTAATGGTATATGTTTGGCTGAAAAAGGGTGAGATATATTATAGATTATAATTGTCATGTTGTGTATACCAGTTTTTAAATATAAACACTAATAACAATTTATTTACAATCATTTTTATATTTTTAGTTGAATCAATTTATTAAACAAATTAACCTTAACACAACTTATTTAATAAATTGGTTAACCTAAACATTACATGTTCAATGAATGAGTTGATGTGTTTTAACCCGTCTGAGGTTTATATGATGTCTAATGATAAATACACATGTGCGTATAGCCCGAAAAAATGCACGTGTATCTTTGAGGAAAACATGTCCGAATTTTGTAAAGATGAGAGGAGAGATGAGTAAATAAATTTTTTTAACGGCCAACGAATACTACACAAGCCTGGCCGCCCTGCAAACACAGATGGTGCTGGTGACTCGCCCTGTCCACCATTTCAATAGAAACCTACCACCCTAAGGTTCACTATAGTAAAACCCTTGGTCCATCTGAAATATATTACACCAAGTGGAACTCGAACTCATGACCTCCACATTAGGTCATGGGGTGCCTCCAAAACCTGATCTGGGCGATGAGTAGATAAATTAATCTGAGAGACTATTTAATAGATTACCATTAATATTATTTTTTCTATTTATAGTTCATGGCACTACAAAATAAGTGTTGGGGTGAAGGGGGGCGTCCCTTTCATGTACTTTAGCCCCCTTTAGTCCTGCACTGTCACATCATTTTTACCCTAAACTACCTTCAAGCCACCAAGATACTGGCATAACTTCTTTCAACTATCTTAGAACTTTTTATTTTTATATTAAATAAATAATTTAATTATAATTTCATTAAAAAACAAAGATAATACATAACTTAGAAATAACAAATACCATAACTTAAAATTGATAGAAAACATTCCATTGCGGATGAGTTCTAATAGTCTACCAAACCTCAAGGTGAGATTCAAATTCTTTGTTTGAGCTCGTATGTCCGTTTATACTCACCAAGGGCAACGTGAAACGAACATTTCACCGAAGGTTTAGTTCGTTTACAACCCTACCTAGATCATTTCATTTATGTACCTAGAGCATTCATGGTGGGTTTGAAAAAACCGTCACATTTCACTCATTATATTTATCTCTATTTAATTACAAAAAAAACTCCTTTAATTAACTTTTACTATTGTTTTCTCTTTCTTCCACTTACTAAAGAATTATAAAGGAAGAATAGTGAGTTGGTAAATGGGAAAAATAGACCTCATTGTCACATCTAGACCCTCAAAATGGATGATCAACATATTCCAATGGAGGGTTTGAGAATAGGTCGATTGTGGCCTGGGTGTTGAGGCACAAAGACAAAAACAGAAACAAGAAAATTTGAAAAAAACGATCCGATATGCATCAAGAAAGGCTTATCCGGACAAAAGGCCTAGGATCAAAGGTTGTCTTGCTAAAAGAATGATGCCAATGTTGATGTGGATCAGTTATCCCCTACAAATCATGTGATTGGAGGCGGATATGGAATTGTACCCTCATTTTAAAGACGAGTGGAACAATGGGTGTATCTTGTTTTCGCAAAAGGGTCCATCACGAACATCAAAATTAAGACGATTTTGCATCATCTCAAGAAGCAAGAACTAATCCGGGTATGGGTTCTTTCTAATGGTAAATGTAGCTATAAAATACATATTTTATGTACCTTTATTTATTTAGAGTAAACTGCCAAAATGGTCCCTGAGGTTTGGTCACTTTTGCCACTTTAGTTCAAAACTCAAACCTTTTGAATCTGAGTCTTTGTGGTTTCAATTTTGTTGCCATTTTTATCCAAAATCAAAATCAAAATCTTGTCAGATTTTTCAAACTTGTGATGTTTAAGAAATGAGAGAATGTTTAAGCTTACTCAGAGACCATTTTTACAGTTTACTTATTTATTTATTTTTGTTTAAAGCTTCTGATGTTTAAGAAATGAGAGAATGTATGTTGAATCATTGGCCACAGGGCCGGCCCAAGGGTAAGTCAAATGAGGCTTGGGCCTTGGGCCACCAAAACTATAGGGCCTTCATAATTTGATGAAGCCACAGTCTATTTATAAAAGATTTAGGGTGTGGGTTATCAATAGATTGATGGTTGGTAGTGTAGTGTAGTGGTTTTGTGTATGTATGGATTTTTGTGAGACTCGGGTTCGAATCCCTGGTTTAGTATTTTTTTCCTTGTTTTTAAATTTTAACACAATCTTTCAAATAATTACACTTGGGCCCTTCAAGTTTAACTTTCAATTACATACATTTTTTTGGGAAAAAGGCCACAAGATTTTACTTCGCTTTAGGCCACCAAAATGGTTGAGCCGGCCCTGATTGGCCACTAACATTGAACTCACTTCGATCTTTAAAGAAAAAAAATCGTTTGTTGAAAAGTTTGTTTAGGCCCATTTAACACCCAATGGCCTTATCTACAAGCAAATTAAAAGCCCAATTTCGATTAACCTTTAGTTCTCAAAATATTTAAATTTGTAATGTGTCTGCATTACAAAAAGTTCATAAATTGGATATTTTTAATAACCGGTTTCAAATTATTCATTTACGAATTACAATAAGTTCACAAATTGGGTACTTTTAATAACCGTTTCCAAATTATTCAATTACGATTTTCTAGAAAAAATGTATATCGTTTTCTTTCAAAGGCAGCTTTAACAATCATTAAGCGTGTCTAATTGTTTATGCTATTAAATTTAGCATAATATATATTTTTTTAATCCAAATTTATTTGTTTTATACCAACACAACTATGGTTGTAAAACAAGGTCTCCAAGGCCGAGTACTCCCCAAGTAGTCGCTACAAGGTAGGCTGCCAAGACGATTTTCTTCAACTCCGCCTAATTACTTGAAATCGATCAAACGTGGTTAACCTCGGCCAGAATCGGATCTAGAAGGTCAACTTAGGCCGAGTTTGACTTGAAAAAAATAAAACATAATTTTTGTGCCTATCATATTAAAGAATAAATATCATGTTCACGCATTTTGTTATAAATATTGGTAAAGGATCAAATAAAAATAATATTAACGTACGAAACGTACGCATTGAGGGAAAAAGCAAAAAGTGGCGGTGTCATTTTGGTAATTATCAGCAACTTCAAAATTACTGGGGAAAAAGCAAAAAGTGTCTTGTAGAGTAATTTTGAGCATCTGTAGAGTAATTTTGGGAAATGTAGGGTAATTATCAAATTACTCTAGTAGAGTAATTTTGACTTCTGTAGAGTAATTTTGGAAAATGTCTTGTAGAGTAATTTTGTTAGCATTTAGTTATGAGGTTTAGCTTTATGGTTTAGTTTTTAGCTTTTAGTTGGGGGGGGGGGGGGGGGGGTTTTGGGGGGTGGGGTGGTTAGTGTAATTTTGATAATTACCCTACACGACCAAAATTACTCTACATGAACATTTACAATGGTTTAGGTTTTTTTTTTTTTTTAGGTTTTTTTTTGGGGGGGGGGGGGGGGGGGTTAGTGTAATTTTGATAATTACCCTACAATTTTGATAATTACCCTACACGACCAAAATTACTCTACATGAACATTTACAATGGTTTAGGTTTTTTTTTTTTGGGGGGGCGCGGGGGGGGGGGGGGGGCGGGGGTTAGTGTAATTTTGATAATTACCCTACAATTTTGATAATTACCCTACACGACCAAAATTACTCTACATGAACATTTACAAAATTACTCTACAGAAGCTCAAAATTACTCTACTGGAGTAATTTTGAAGTTGCTGATAATTACCAAAATGACACCGCCACTTTTTTGACTTTTCTTTCAATTCGTACGTTTCGTACGTTTATTTTATTTTTACGGGAACTTAACTCTATAAATATTAGTAAACTAGCTTATAACCCCGTGTGTTACACGAGTTGAATAAATGTAATTTTATATATTTAATAATAAAAAGTTATATCTATAAGATACAATAGTTAAACATATTATCCAAGAAGCAAATAAGCAGCCATTTAAGTGACAAAATATAAATTATATTTAAAAAACCCGTAATAAATCTAATTTTATATATAAAGTAATATTGAAAGTTATATACAATTTGTTTAAAAATTATGTAATAGAATCGATATAATAATTTTTTTAATAATGAAAATACAAAAATTAATATATTAATACAAAGTTTGGTTTTGGTAATAAATAAATTGGTTTTAAAAATATCTTAAATTAACAATTTAAATTTAATAATAATATTTTATTAGAAAAATAGAAGTATTCTATTCCCCATTTAAAGAAGAATAAGATTTAATATTAATTTTTATTTAGTTAATATAAGATAGAAAAAAAATATGATTGAATAGTTGGGAGGTTGTATGATGATAAATCGGTTAACTTTATTATAATGTCATATGTTTTTAGTTATATATTTTTGAATTATTTAAAAAAAAATTAAGACTATGTTATTGTTAGTAAAATCAATGATTTTATATTTGTAATTTTGTTTGGTATTATTTTATTAAAAAGTGCATATTATACATATAATTATATTGTGTCTTAAGTTATTGATGTCACACAAAATGTTTTTCGATTTTATGTCTAGTATTATATATACTATGGTAAAAGTTTAAAGTTTATTAGAAATGATTACATCATCAAAAAGAATAAGAGTAAATTTGTATATTACAAATAAAAAGTAGGCGCCTATAAAAAAGAAGTAATAATTTTGGGTAAAAAAAACTAAAAATTGTAAGTGTCTGTCAAGTAATAATTTTGGGTCAAAAAGTAAGTGAATGGTTTTTTTTAGGGGAATTCTATTCCCACACCTTGCTATCTATTTGCACACCTTTGAATTTGAATACGCATCGTATAGAGGTATACGATCCGTATAGAAAAAGTTAAAAAACCCCGCAGACTGACAGGTTCAGGTGTTGTCTGGCGGCTGGAATCATACGCATCGTATAGGCCTATACGATGCGTATTGTCCCCCTGAATTTTTGAAGTTTATTTTTTGTGTGTTGTGTTGGGATTTTGGTGTTTTGGGTTTGTTATTGGTGTTTATTATTAGTTATTTTTATTTTAATAAGTTTTAAAATCTTTATTATTTTTATATCGTACCGTATCACATTTTTAACTTAATATCGTATTATCGATTGTACGTAACCAAGCATATCAATCTAAACAGTTAAAATAAACACTCACAAATACAAATAAACTGAAACTGCAAATTTAATTACATAATAAGTTTGTACATACATAGATAATTGTTCAAAATACATAAACCGTCAAAATACAACAAAAGTACAACGATCCAAAAGCTATGGATCATGAGTGGTGCCAGAGGGCCCCGGCCCCGCAGTGCCTGAGGTCCCCGCCCCCTGAGTGGTGCCTGAGGGCCTCGCCCCCCGCAGTGCCTGGATCGCCTCCATCCGCGCCTGCATCCGGTCCTCCAACTCAGCCAACGCACGTGCCACAGCTGGATCGAGCTCGTCGTTGAATACGTGCTGGGGGTACTGAGGCACCCCATGTGGCTGCGCCTGCTGTGCCGGAGCACCTAACAGAAATGGAGGCGGCGGTGGAGGTGGTGGTGGCTGAACGTGGTCACCATCGTCGTCGTCGCCGCCGTCGCCCTCTGCGGCATCACCATCCGCCGGTTGACCCTCACCCTGTGCCGGCTCCGGAAGCAACTCCGGTAGCTCGTCTGGGAGAGCGACAGGCTCGAAGACCTGCCCGTTCCCTCCTATAAGTCGCAGACCGAGTCCCGGGAAGTCACGCGTCATGTGCATGCCGATCAGGGTAGTACGGGTCAACAAGCTCGGCTCCACCACACCCCCATCCGAGAATAACTGGTCCTGCTGGGGAACAAGGCCCAAGGAGACGACGATACGTGTGATGTACGCCCCCCCCCCCCCCCCCGTACAGCACAGACCTGTCCTGCCTGTGGAACGCCGTCGCGAACCACCAGGCTAGGCAGCGATGGAGGGCGCACCTCTCCCCCCATATAGGGCAGTACAGGTAAAAGAGACCCCCCTGAGTGCACCACTCACGACTCTGCTCGCGTGGTGCTATAGATGTGGCAATAAGCTTGTGCAGGTATGTAACACCCCGAAAATATAAAACTTTATATTTGAATTATTAAATATTAGATAAACAAGAACAAACTAACTAGGGATAGATAACCCAGTTAGTTACGAGTCTTGTAATGCCAAATAAGTGGATTAAAACTTCTAAATTATAAACAAAACAATAAGTCAAGGGACCTAAGTTGTTGAAAAAGGAAACTTGAATGATTAAAATTGAAATAACACACACCAAACACACACTTAGGTGTGTCTGGTCGATCAAGAACACAGGGGCGACACAAGAGCTCCCCACCAAACCCTAGACTTGCAATTTTCACCAAATTGAAGGCTCTAATCTAGTCTAAATCGATTTCCAAGCACAAATTCGTGATCACCTCGTTGAAGGGATCATAAGGTATGCAAAATCTTGATGTTTTGATTCATCTTAAATTTCAGGTTAATTGTGAAAATCGAATTTTAGCTTGATTTTGGGATGATTAGATGAAACTTGTAATGAAAACAGGTTTATGAGTGAATCCTAGTTGATAATTAGCAAGAATTATGTTTAAAATTCTGAAAATTATGATAACCCATTCATGAGTTAAATGGGTTTTCACAAAGAAGATGAACACAAAAATTTGGGTTATTAGAAGTAGTATTACTTGAATCCTCTATGATAATTTTGTAGAATTCATGCATGCATGATATGAGGAAATCGAAATTTGTGATTGAAATTAGTTAAAGTAACAAGACATGAACTTGATTCTAATTGTGTAGAAATCAGACCCGCTAGGTGTTTGTTAAAATGCCTAAGTGAGGATTAAAGTGCTAAAAATCGGATGAAAACGCATATTTGATTATTATAGCAAAGTATGCGTTAATGATTATGAAAAGAGTTCTAAATAGGTTGTGAATTGAACTCTTTAGGCAAAGAAACCGGGGCGTCAAGCGGATAAGCCGGTGGTGACGCGCGATTGAAGGGTGTGCTCTAAAGGTACGTAACTACGGTTTCGTTACGTTATGCTTGATTATGTATTTCCATTAGTAGACTTTAAATTGGCATAATATATAAAATTTGTATTTAGTTGTAGTGACGAAGATCACTAGATAAATAAACGGGTCAAATATTGGCTAGCATAAGTTTGGTGTGTTATAAAATGGTGCTTTCCATTAGACAACCAAACGGGTCGAACAATGGTTGAAATTATAGTGTTGAAGTGACGTAAACGTCATTCATTAAATTTGAGTTATAAAAGCATAAACCATGGAATGGACATGATACGCCAAGATTGACAAGCCCGGGAATGGGTAATTATGGTTAGAATCCAATGTTGATGAATTATGCAAGTACGTAACTAATAGTTCCGTTACTTAGTACAAAGAATGTTAGTATATCTTGTTAATAATGTTGTAGTGTGATAAGGATGTTGATGTATCAATGAAGTGGCGAAGTTCACTCGATAGATCAAATGGGTCAAATTGAATAACTTGTGTATGTATGGTAGCCATTGAAGTGACGAAGTTCACTCGGCAAACAAAACGGACTTGAAATAAATGGTTAAGGCATGATTGATATAAGCGATACAAATTGAAAAGAGCGGTTAGAACCGTTCGGCACATCATAGAAAATGGGTCAAAATAATAGTCGGAATAAATCTTAGTTGTCATCAAAGTGAAGGTTTTCACTTGACAACTAAACGGGTCAAACTATGTTTTAAAACGACAGTGTATGTAGAGACTTGAAGGTCAGATAATATGTTAGTGAGAAGAGGTGATATACCAAGATATTGGATGCACCAAATTGATTTTCACGAACCCTTGATATTGGGTCAAATAAATAGAAATCGCTTGCATGATTTGCGTAAAGCGGTACGGTTAAAATATGGAAGAACGAGCATGAAATTATAGTGTGTGCGTGAAACCATGTAATGGTGATGATACACCATAATTGGCAAGCCCGGGGAATGGGTAATTAAGCTTAGAAATCATTGAAATTGAATGATGAAAACTATGCTACAAAACAAACGGGTCGAATAATTGAAACATGGATTTGTGAACAATTCGTTTATAAATCAGGTTTCGTAGCACGAAATTTGAATGATTGGATCCGTATTTTTATTTCGGACGCGTAGGAAAAAGAATCGACTAAAACGGACAAGTAGGCAAAAAGTTATGCACATTTGAAGTTTGATTTTGTAAAGAAAATAGAGCTGGGCAGAAAATGCAGGTTCAGAAACGGACCTGCTGGAAATTAGTCTTCCCCGCGCCACGCGACAGGATCCCATAGTTGGGGCGCGACACGCGACGGGTGTCGCGACACGCGACAGATTAAAGGACGCCTTCCGCGACTCGCGGGAGGCATCAATTTGGAAAATTTATTTTTATTTTCATTGTTTGATATTGGAACTCGATTGTACTTGTTTATATGTTGTCAAAACTAACATTTTAGTTGGTTTTGATGTTAGGTAATGTTGGCGATGCTCTGGATGGCGATTAAGCAATATGTCAAGAACCGAACACAACACTTTTGAAGCTTCCGCGTTAATATAATTTGTTTTTAACTAAATGTGAACATGTAACTCTGGATGTCACTTTTGTACGTTCTAAACTAGTAGGGATGTTAATCCTAAATACTCTAATCATGTAAGAGTATTAAACGTAACAACTTTTTTTGTTAACCCGTATTTTACGCCAACTAAATGCGTATTTAGTAGTAAATTCATATTAACTTAATATGGGTGTTACAAGTTGGTAATCAGAGCTCATGGTTGAAGACAAAGTGTGTTCGGTTCGAAGCTTGATCAAACATCCGGTAAGAATTAGTTAGTTTAGTACATTTCCTTAAAACATTAAAAAAAATGAATGAAATGAATGCGATTAGATGTGCATGGGAAGAGTGCGTAATACACTCAAACCCGGAAAGTGCACCAAACATGAATGGTCTAAGCAAGTTGTGAACTTGGCTATATCAAAACGAAAGATGCAAATGATATAGATTGAAATGTTTAACAATTAATATGAACATTCAGATTCAAGATGAATGAAGAGGGCAATAACGATATGGTGCCAAAAGTCACCGAACAGATGAAAGAAATGTCCGGTGTAACCGGGGACGAATTAGCATCTCAATTAACTGAAGAGATGGAAGCTAAAATTTCCGAAGAAGTCGGAAAGGCAGTAAAAGTCAGTGTACCGCAATATGTCGAGATACTACAAACCACAATCTTGCTAGTGGTGGAGGACATGATGACTGAATTAAAAGATAGTCTCTCACAAGAAAAAGATGACGGGAGTGAGTCGGATGTGGACCCAAGACCCGTAAAGAAATCAAAGCTTGATACCCCAAAAGAGAAGGCAAGGTCTTCCCACGTGACAGCCGCAGAGGCTACAGCTGAACCTGATGTCGTTTCAGGTATGTTTCTTGTAAATTTAATTTAACACAAATTTTATTCGATACGAGTGCGAATGATAGTTGCATAAGGACATATATGAGTAGTGAAATGAGTGAATTATGTAAAAGAAATACCTATATATATATATGTATATAAGAAAATAAATAATGGTGAGCATGTGAAGTCGAGACAAAAAGTAATCTCGATGAATATTGAAATGGGAAGGAGTGCGTGTACACTCGAACCCGGGAACTTAATGAAGTGAATAAATGTTGTATTGGGAAGAAGTGAAATTACACCCGAACCCGGAAATTGCAATAGCAATAAATGGCGAAGACAAGGTTACAGAGTTGGCTAAACTAAATAAAACATGTAGAAGCATCGTTTATATCAATAAACGATGTAGATAAATTTCATACAACAATATGGAATAATAATATCAAATGAATTAATTTTGTTATTGTTACAATAGATTAAGGTCAAAAATGAGAAATTAAGACTCGGACCGAAAATATCCTCGAGAAGGAAGCTAAAGGGATGACACGTATTATTCGCTACTGTGAATAATGAAGTATCAATAAATACAAATTTAGAAACTTGGGTATGGGTAACCATCCAAGTAAACCATTATTAATCAAATTTTTTTTATGAGGAAGGACGGTGACCACAGTGATGGACATGATTGTATAAAAGATTAGTAAAATAAACGTTTTGAAAGTGTTAGAATAAGACCAGGTAGATCCCAAAGGTCGTATAACAATAGCAGTGGTTTCACCAAATAAGGCTTAAGAAATAGGCCTTCAGACATAAAAAAAAAAAAGGAGAAACAGACCTAAGGGTCGCTAACAAGAGAAATGTGGTGTTCGGATCAAATAAGTAAGATGCTTGATAATAAAGGTAAACACAAACCGAAAAATGGAAGTGCGAGAATCTATGTGATAGGTCGTAAAAGAATATGGAAACCATGAACCAAATAACTGTATGAGTGAAATAAACCGACGCGAAAATGACGTAAGAAGTTATAGAGTCGGAAAGATAATCCGAAAGAAAATGAGTGTAGCCTTAGACTACGGTCAAGGTCAAATGAATTTTGAAGGCAAAAATTTGTTTATTCTAAACATAAAAAAAAGGGTGCCTTGACGCCATGTGTATACATATGCAACTAAATAAAGATATGAAAAAAAAAAAAAAGATGATCCATGGGATCACCATAACCTTCAGATTATAAACAATGTAAGGGTCTACGGGACCAAAATTACCATAGGGTCGCAAATACAAAGGAACAAACTATAGGGTCTCACCCTAAAAAGGTGAAGACCTAATAAAATAGCCTACGAGGCTAAGTAAAGGAACCTACGGGTCAATAATATAAAGCGTAGGAACCAGTTATGATTTCCCGCGTAAAATGGTAACGGCGAAGAATAATTCTTGTCGTCAATTTCTTGATATGATTAATTGACATGTGTTAAAGAGAAAAACATTAAACTAAAATTCAGTTTTAGTAAGAAACGACGTTTTAACAAATATAAATATTATGAGAGAAATTAGAAAATGGTTAATACTAAAGGATATAGGTCTTAACGCCGACAGGTGTAAGACGATGCGTTCGAAAGAAGATTCATAATAATGTAAAGCCGACGTAAACCTAAACATGACGTGATGTGATCACGGACACAAAAGTGATACATAATACAGCCACGTTGTAATATGAGTTACTAGATATGAAATTTAAACATGCAAAGGGCTGATAATGGCAATGTAGTATACCCTAGTGACGAGGTATGAGGTAAAATGGTGACCAATCACTTTAGGCGATAAAACAAGTTATAGTCATAATAATGCTGTGACCTATGTAGAGCGCTTGTCAATGTAAGACTAGCGTGAAGTAAGTATGCCGACGGACTCAGTGACTGGATGGTCAAAAGACAACCCGGTCAAATAGGCGACAAAGATAGTAAATAGATGATAAAAGGTTACGATCCAATAGGACATATGCCCAAATGACTACTTAAAGAAGGTTTCGGGGACGAAACCCTTTTTAAGTGGGGTGGACTTGTAACACCCCGAAAATATAAAACTTTATATTTGAATTATTAAGTATTAGATAAACAAGAACAAACTAACTAGGGATAGATAACCCAGTTAGTTACGAGTTTTGTAATGCCAAATAAGTGGATTAAAACTTCTAAATTATAAACAAAACAATAAGTCAAGGGACCTAAGTTGTTGAAAAAGGAAACTTGAATGATTAAAATTGAAATAACACACACCAAACACACACTTAGGTGTGTCTGGTCGATCAAGAACACAGGGGCGGCACAAGAGCTCCCCACCAAACCCTAGACTTGCAATTTTCACCAAATTGAAGGCTCTAATCCAGTCTAAATCGATTTCCAAGCACAAATTCGTGATCACCTCGTTGAAGGGATCATAAGGTATGCAAAATCTTGATGTTTTGATTCATCTTAAATTTCAGGTTAATTGTGAAAATCGAATTTTAGCTTGATTTTGGGATGATTAGATGAAACTTGTAATGAAAACAGGTTTATGAGTGAATCCTAGTTGATAATTAGCAAGAATTATGTTTAAAATTCTGAAAATTATGATAACCCATTCATGAGTTAAATGGGTTTTCACAAAGAAGATGAACACAAAAATTTGGGTTATTTGAAGTAGTATTACTTGAATCCTCTATGATAATTTTGTAGAATTCATGCATGCATGACATGAGGAAATCGAAATTTGTGATTGAAATTAGTTAAAGTAACAAGACATGAACTTGATTCTAATTGTGTAGAAATCAGACCCGCTAGGTGTTTGTTAAAATGCCTAAGTGAGGATTAAAGTGCTAAAAATCGAATGAAAACGCATATTTGATTATTATAGCAAATTATGCGTTAATGATTATGAAAAGAGTTCTAAATAGGATGTGAATTGAACTCTTTAGGCAAAGAAACCGGGGCGTCAAGCGGACAAGCCGGTGGTGACGCGCGATTGAAGGGTGTGCTCTAAAGGTACGTAACTACGGTTTCGTTACGTTATGCTTGATTATGTATTTCCGTTAGTAGACTTTAAATTGGCATAATATATAAAATTTGTATTTAGTTGTAGTGACGAAGATCACTAGATAAATAAACGGGTCAAATATTGGCTAGCATAAGTTTGGTGTGTTATAAAATGGTGCTTTCCATTAGACAACCAAACGGGTCAAACAATGGTTGAAATTATAGTGTTGAAGTGACTTAAACGTCATTCATTAAATTTGAGTTATAAAAGCATAAACCATGGAATGGACATGATACGCCAAGATTGACAAGCCCGGGAATGGGTAATTATGGTTAGAATCCAATGTTGATGAATTATGCAAGTACGTAACTAATAGTTCCGTTACTTAGTACAAAGAATGTTAGTATATCTTGTTAATAATGTTGTAGTGTGATAAGGATGTTGATGTATCAATGAAGTGGCGAAGTTCACTCGATAGATCAAATGGGTCAAATTGAATAACTTGTGTATGTATGGTAGCCATTGAAGTGACGAAGTTCACTCGGCAAACAAAACGGACTTGAAATAAATGGTTAAGGCATGATTGATATAAGCGATATGTAACAACCCTCATTTAAAGTCCTATTTATATTATTATTTTAGTCAATAGGAAACCCTAATTAAGACACCCAAGTGATTCTGCACAAAACCTACAAATTTCAGAACAATCAGAATCAGGATCAGGGCCCCTAAAACTCAGGGGGGGCATTCCCTACTCAACGATTATCTTTATATCTCGTTGTCTAAATTAAATTTTACCAAAGTATCGACTCAGCAAGCCTACACCCACACGTGGCGACCCTATGGAGAAAAGGTGTCCCTTACGGACCGTAAGGGAATATTGTTACGGTCCGTAAGCAATGCCAAATTGGTGTATAAATAGCAGGCTTTGGGACTTGCTTCTGTGCGTTCGTTCGACGATAAAATTCAACTCAGGCGCGGAGATATCATCCAAATACTCTCAATTAACACACACAAATCACTAATTAGTATAGCGGGGTGCTGCTGCACAGGGTATTAACTCGATCGCTGCTACGATTCAATGTCCGATCGATAAAACTATCCAATGGATGTTTAAGTGCTGCTCAAATTGGGTTATACTTTGTTATTCATCGTGATTTCGACTTGAATGTTTGAGTGCTGTTCGAACTCGGACTATACTCTGTCATTCGTTGTGAATCCGCTGAATTGTTAAGTATTGCACTTTCTCATTCGTTGTGAGGGTTTTATCTCGTGAGTTATCGTAAATGCTGTATTAGTTACTACCTAGTTCGTGTGCACTAGGTTACCAGGCTAAGAAATAGGCTAGGCTCTTCTCAAATTAAATATGCAAAATATCAAGGATTATCTGTAGACTAAGCTTTGCCCGTAGAAATCTGCAATGTGAGTTCATTTCTCTTTTCTCCCAGTTTGTGAGTCCACTCTATTTTCTCACAGTTTTATCACCTTTTTGTGATACAATTATATTTACAAAGGCTTTACAGAATCCTAAACAGTTACCAGTTATACTTACAGTGATTAAGTTTTTATATTAACTGCCGGTATGAAAGGTTTTATACATTATTTGATTCTCGTTATTAATGGCCAGAAAGTTAGTCAATATTAGCATGACTACAATAACAGTGGAAATTATGCATTTTACTAAGATTATATTTTAGTCTTAGTCACGTTAAAATATTAAATAATGATATTACAATTATTTAATTAACATACTATATTTGATACGTTATAGTAATTTGACATAAAATGATATATGTCATTTTCTGGATTAAATGGTTTTATGCCATAAGAAATATATTTGACAAAGAAATGTCACAGGACACAATTAAGTCCGGAGTCACTAGTTGAGAGAATGATCAACAGTGACATGTCCAAAGACACTAGTTGAGAGAATGATCAACAGTGTTATGAATAGAAATTACTAGTTGAGAGAATGATCAACAGTAATATGATCCGAGTCATTAGTTGAAAGAATGATCAACAGTGACATGACCAAAAGCACTAGTTGAGAGAATGATCAACAGTGTTATAGAATCACTAGTTGAAAGAATGATCAACAGTGATATGACCAGAATCATTAGTTAAAAGAATGATCAACAATGATATGATTATAGTCACAGGAATCGCCTAGTGACAAATAAATTGAATAATAGTAAAATATAATTACTTGATAAATTCACTATTGGACAAACGTGAGCCAATAGGTGATATGATTAATGTCATATTGGAACTGCCGCTATGTGACAAATACTGATTGAGTTAGATAAATATAAATAGATATAAAAACCTTAATTCTGTAAGGTATAATAATATATTTTATAAAAATGGAATGAATTCACTCAGTATTTTCGCTGACAAAACCTTTTTCAAACATTTTTCAGGTAATTACAGTAGATTGGAATAAGAGCTGGATACGACACTGAAAGGCTTCAAGAAGTGGCTTATTTTATTAATTAAATTAAATTAAGAAATATTGTTTTATGTAAACAAATTTATCTTATAAAACATGGGTTTATCCCATCTATTTAATAAATAAAATCCGGTGTTTCTAAACTCTGATATTTTTCCTAACTCACGGTCCTGATGAAATTTCCGCTGCAACGTTTTTAAAATAATCACCGGTACCGCTGGACTGTTCACGGCTGCCGATTCCATCCAGGGTGGGTCGGGGGTCGTGACAGAAGGTGGTATCAGAGCCACTTGTTTAAGCCATTTAGGTGTTCTTTTAATACCTAAACTTAACAATAAAGTTAGGAAACTGATATAAATTAACATATGTGTTATATATGAATATATATATGTCAATATGCACATATAATATCTTGGAAGTATTGTTTTGTTCTAATTATTCTGTGATGTTAATAAGTAAAAATGTTTGCAATTCAGATGTCGAATGAAGTACCACATAATCCAGAAGTTTATGCTAATAATGAAAATCCTTTGGATAAAAATGCTATAGAAAATCTAATAGCTCAAGGAATAGCTAATGCTTTACCTTTAATAATTAAAGCTATTAAAAATCCCGTAGAACCTACCAAAGTTGTGAGTAGCAAGCATACTTATGACGATGGTTTTAGCCATAGTGTCAATGGAGGTAATGATGATATTATCAAAACCCCATTTCCCAAGAAAAAGAAGGTGATGACTCCCGGGTGTACCTAGAAAGAATTTCTAGCTTGTAAACCAACTGAGTTCGCAGGCAGTGAAGGAGCCACGGCTGCTCTGCGATGGTTAGAAAAGACGGAAGCTGTTCTTACAATCAGCAAATGTGCCGAAGAAGATAAGGTGATGTATGCATCTAACCTCTTTAAGGAAGAAGCCTTAGAATGGTGGAATACAATTCTTCAGGCAAAAGGAAGTGGCATGGCTTATGCCATGAACTGGGAAAAATTCAAGGAAATGACAGAAAGGAAATTTTGTCCTCCTTATGAAAAGGAACAAATAACTAACAAGTTCCTAAATCATAAAATGATAGATGTGAATTGTCGTGAATATACGACTACGTTCTTCGAATATGCAAGAATGGTACCAACTCTGGCTGCGCCAGAACCCGTACTTATTTCTCGTTATATTTGGGGATTAGTTAGCGAAATTCGAGACATAGTTAAGGCCACTAGACCACAGACTATTGAAGAAGCAGTCGAACTAGCTAACATGCTGACAGATGGACTAATCCGCACAAGAGAAGAAAACAAGAAGAAAGAGTTAGCCCAGAAAATTTCCCAAGAATTCTACAAGAAGACAGGAACTGAATCGTCACTGGAACAACCTATCTGCAGAAGCTGTAACAAAAAGCATTCAGGAAGATGCCGTTTTAGGAAAACATCCTACTGTGACTTCTGCAAGATGACCGGACATATAGAGGAAGAGTGTAGAAGGAAAACTAATGTTTGTTTCAATTGCGGAGAAACATGACACATTAAACCATACTGCCCGAAACTAACCAAAGCATTTGACAACAAGGCCAGAACAACAGACGGAGCTAAGAAGAACGCGTGAGCATTCGTACTTACTACGCAAGAAGCAGAAATGATTCCAGACGTAATAGCTGATATATAATATCTAAGTTAAGTTATTATTTGACCCTAGTACAAATAAAAGTTTATAAATAAATATATTCTGTCAAGTACTTCATCTATTCAAAACTATAACAAAATTGTTTGGTTTTCACTTTCACTGAATCATTCATTTGGTCACGATCACCTTGTGGTGACGTTTTCACAAAACTTGAAGCTTGTGCTAATCTCGTTGCATACGGGTTTAATTATTCATTTATATTGAATCCGCTTTGTTGTCTTATTCTATAAAATCAATCTTAACACAATCATGTTCTAAGATAATGATACACAAATTCATTTCATATATTCAGTGTATCTCCTAAAGATTTTTATATCAACAATCGAGCGTTTCGTAATCCTTATTGTTTTATCATCTTTGATCGAAAAACATTATTCAAGTATTTCGATTTCAATCCTACTAGATTTATTTGAAACATTCGGATTTACTTCATTTGATTTAAAGCATGGTGAAACTCGTTTCATTCACCGCTACTATTTCCAATTACTATGACACCTTGTGGTGGCATTTTCTTTAATTTGTAGTTTGAGCTATTCTCATTTTCACTCCTAATGAACGAATTTTAATTTTGTCGGTTCATTATCTTAAACTGTCTTAATACAATTATGTGTTAAGATAAGAGTACACAAATTCATATCATATTCCGGTGTACCTCTTAACGTTTCTTTCCTCAATTATCGAAAATTCTATAATATTCATTTGGTCTTTTCACTATCAATTGAAAATCCTATTCGAAATGAATATCCAAATTGACTTCATTAAAACTTTCAGTTGATTATACGGTGAAATTATTCGGTTACCGTAATTATTGAATTATTTCAATCATTTCGACACCTTGCGGCGTCGTTATAAACTTGTAGCTTGGGCTAATCAAAAGCATATGAATCATTCAAAATCACGTATGTATTTCGTTTGACTCATCATTTGAAAGTAGTCTTGATGCAATTATGTATTAAGACAATGATACACTAAACTCTATTGTATTTCGGTGTATCCTTGCAACTCCCTGTCAACACCCTGATTTTTCTCTTGTTATAGTTTGATAGTTGACAAATTATTTTCGTGCTTCTATTTCATTTTGAGCTTGTTGATTCTGAGTCCTCTTCAGTTGCCAATCAAAGTAAGCTTTCTTTTGACAAAGAATTTTTATTGATTCTAAAAGTTCTTCACATTCATTCTAAATATCTATTGCTCATATATCTTTTGGCTTGAAAATAGTCACATTAGAAATTATATTATTTCATCTCATCCGTTTGACAACGATTTCTTCAACTAATTCAGTTGAACCTTTGAATTCTACTTATGATACAACTAGTATTCACAAAATTTGATAATCAATTCTGTGTCATCTACCTTAATATTGTTTTTATTGACTAGAATATGACATAAGTCTAAAAGAAATATCGTAACCTAAATCTCGAGGACGAGATTTTTATTAAGGTGGGGAGAATGTAACAACCCTCATTTAAAGTCCTATTTATATTATTATTTTAGTCAATAGGAAACCCTAATTAAGACACCCAAGTGATTCTGCACAAAACCTACAAATTTCAGAACAATCAGAATCAGGATCAGGGCCCCTAAAACTCAGGGGGGGCATTCCCTACTCAACGATTATCTTTATATCTCGTTGTCTAAATTAAATTTTACGAAAGTATCGACTCAGCAAGCCTACACCCACACGTGGCGACCCTATGGTGAAAAGGTGTCCCTTACGGACCGTAAGGGAATATTGTTACGGTCCGTAAGCAATGCCAAATTGGTGTATAAATAGCAGGCTTTGGGACTTGCTTCTGTGCGTTCGTTCGACGATAAAATTCAACTCAGGCGCGGAGATATCGTCCAAATACTCTCAATTAACACACACAAATCACTAATTAGTATAGCGGGGTGCTGCTGCACAGGGTATTAACTCGATCACTGCTACGATTCAATGTCCGATCGATTAAACTATCCAATGGATGTTTAAGTGCTGCTCAAATTGGGTTATACTTTGTTATTCATCGTGATTTCGACTTGAATGTTTGAGTGCTGTTCGAACTCGGACTATACTCTGTCATTCGTTGTGAATCCGCTGAATTGTTAAGTATTGCACTTTCTCATTCGTTGTGAGGGTTTTATCTCGTGAGTTATCGTAAATGCTGTATTAGTTACTACCTAGTTCGTGTACACTAGGTTACCAGGCTAAGAAATAGGCTAAGCTCTTCTCAAATTAAATCTGCAAAATATCAAGGATTATCTGTAGACTAAGCTTTGCCTGTAGAAATCTGCAATGTGAGTTCATTTCTCTTTTCTCACAGTTTGTGAGTCCACTCTATTTTCTCACAGTTTTATCACCTTTTTGTGATACAATTATATTTACAAAGGCTTTACAGAATCCTAAACAGTTACCAGTTATACTTACAGTGATTAAGTTTTTATATTAACTGCCGGTATGAAAGGTTTTATACATTATTTGATTCTCGTTATTAATGGCCAGAAAGTTAGTCAATATTAGCATGACTACAATAACAGTGGAAATTATGCATTTTACTAAGATTATATTTTAGTCTTAGTCACGTTAAAATATTAAATAATGATATTACAATTATTTAATTAACATATTATATTTGATAAGTTATAGTAATTTGACATAAAATGATATATGTCATTTTCTGGATTAAATGGTTTTATGCCATAAGAAATATATTTGACAAAGAAATGTCACGGGACACAATTAAGTCCGGAGTCACTAGTTGAGAGAATGATCAACAGTGACATGTCCAAAGACACTAGTTGACAGAATGATCAACAGTGTTATGAATAGAAATTACTAGTTGAGAGAATGATCAACAGTAATATGATCTGAGTCATTAGTTGAAAGAATGATCAACAGTGACATGACCAAAAGCACTAGTTGAGAGAATGATCAACAGTGTTATAGAATCACTAGTTGAAAGAATGATCAACAGTGATATGACCAGAATCATTAGTTAAAAGAATGATCAACAATGATATGATTATAGTCACAGGAATCGCCTAGTGACAGATAAATTGAGTAATAGTAAAATATAATTACTTGATAAATTCACTATTGGACAAACGTGAGCCAATGTGTGATATGATTAATGTCATATTGGAACTGCCGCTATGTGACAAATACTGATTGAGTTAGATAAATATAAATAGATATAAAAACCTTAATACTGTAAGGTATAATAATATATTTTATAAAAATGGAATGAATTCACTCAGTATTTTCGCTGACAAAACCTTTTTCAAACATTTTTCAGGTAATTACATTAGATTGGAATAAGAGCTGGATACGACACTGAAAGGCTTCAAGAAGTGGCTTATTTTATTAATTAAATCAAATTAAGAAATATTGTTTTATGTAAACAAATTTATCTTATAAAACATGGGTTTATCCCATCTATTTAATAAATAAAATCCGGTGTATCTAAACTCTGATATTTTTCCTAACTCACGGTCCTGATGAAATTTCCGCTGCAACGTTTTTAAAATAATCACCGGTACCGCTGGACTGTTCACGGCTGCCGATTCCGTCCAGGGTGGGTCGGGGGTCGTGACACGATACAAATTGAAAAGAGCGGTTAGAACCGTTCGGCACATCATAGAAAATGGGTCAAAATAATAGTCGGAATAAATCTTAGTTGTCATCAAAGTGAAGGTTTTCACTTGACAACTAAACGGGTCAAACTATGTTTTAAAACGACAGTGTATGTAGAGACTTGAAGGTCAGATAATATGTTAGTGAGAAGAGGTGATATACCAAGATATTGGATGCACCAAATTGATTTTCACGAACCCTTGATATTGGGTCAAATAAATAGAAATCGGTTGCATGATTTGCGTAAAGCGGTACGGTTAAAATATGGAAGAACGAGCATGAAATTATAGTGTGTGCGTGAAACCATGTAATGGTGATGATACACCATAATTGGCAAGCCCGGGGAATGGGTAATTAAGCTTAGAAATCATTGAAATTGAATGATGAAAACTATGCTACAAAACAAACGGGTCGAATAATTGAAACATGGATTTGTGAACAATTCGTTTATAAATCAGGTTTCGTAGCACGAAATTTGAATGATTGGATCCGTATTTTTATTTCGGACGCGTAGGAAAAAGAATCGACTAAAACGGACAACTAGGCAAAAAGTTATGCACATTTGAAGTTTGATTTTGTAAAGAAAATAGAGCTGGGCAGAAAATGCAGGTTCAGAAACGGACCTGCTGGAAATTAGTCTTCCCCGCGCCACGCGACAGGATCCCATAGTTGGGGCGCGACACGCGACAGATTAAAGGACGCCTTCCGCGACTCGCGGGAGGCATCAATTTGGAAAATTTATTTTTATTTTCATTGTTTGATATTGGAACTCGATTGTACTTGTTTATATGTTGTCAAAAGGAACATTTTAGTTGGTTTTGATGTTAGGTAATGTTGGCGATGCTCTGGATGGCGATCAAGCAATATGTCAAGAACCGAACACAACACTTTTGAAGCTTCCGCGTTAATATAATTTGTTTTTAACTAAATGTGAACATGTAACTCTGGATGTCACTTTTGTACGTTCTAAACTAGTAGGGATGTTAATCCTAAATACTCTAATCATGTAAGAGTATTAAACGTAACAATTTTTTTGTTAACCCGTATTTTACGCCAACTAAATGCGTATTTAGTAGTAAATTCATATTAACTTAATATGGGTGTTACAAGTTGGTAATCAGAGCTCATGGTTGAAGACAAAGTGTGTTCGGTTCGAAGCTTGATCAAACATCCGGTAAGAATTAGTTAGTTTAGTACATTTCCTTAAAACATTAAAAAAAATGAATGAAATGAATGCGATTAGATGTGCATGGGAAGAGTGCGTAATACACTCAAACCCGGAAAGTGCACCAAACATGAATGGTCTAAGCAAGTTGTGAACTTGGCTATATCAAAACGAAAGATGCAAATGATATAGATTGAAATGTTTAACAATTAATATGAACATTCAGATTCAAGATGAATGAAGAGGGCAATAACGATATGGTGCCAAAAGTCACCGAACAGATGAAAGAAATGTCCGGTGTAACCGGGGACGAATTAGCATCTCAATTAACTGAAGAGATGGAAGCTAAAATTTCCGAAGAAGTCGGAAAGGCAGTAAAAGTCAGTGTACCGCAATTTGTCGAGAGACTACAAACCACAATCTTGCTAGTGGTGGAGGACATGATGACTGAATTAAAAGATAGTCTCTCACAAGAAAAAGATGACGGGAGTGAGTCGGATGTGGACCCAAGACCCGTAAAGAAATCAAAGCTTGATACCCCAAAAGAGAAGGCAAGGTCTTCCCACGTGACAGCCGCAGAGGCTAAAGCTGAACCTGATGTCGTTTCAGGTATGTTTCTTGTAAATTTAATTTAACACAAATTTTATTCGATACGAGTGCGAATGATAGTTGCATAAGGACATATATGAGTAGTGAAATGAGTGAATTATGTAAAAGAAATACCTATATATATATATGTATATAAGAAAATAAATAATGGTGAGCATGTGAAGTCGAGACAAAAAGTAATCTCGATGAATATTGAAATGGGAAGGAGTGCGCGTACACTCGAACCCGGGAACTTAATGAAGTGAATAAATGTTGTATTGGGGAGAAGTGAAATTACACCCGAACCCGGAAATTGCAATAGCAATAAATGGCGAAGACAAGGTTACAGAGTTGGCTAAACTAAATAAAACATGTAGAAGCATCGTTTATATCAATAAACGATGTAGATAAATTTCATACAACAATATGGAATAATAATATCAAATGAATTAATTTTGTTATTGTTACAATAGATTAAGGTCAAAAATGAGAAATTAAGACTCGGACCGAAAATATCCTCGAGAAGGAAGCTAAAGGGATGACACGTATTATTCGCTACTGTGAATAATGAAGTATCAATAAATACAAATTTAGAAACTTGGGTATGGGTAACCATCCAAGTAAACCATTATTAATCAAATTTTTTTTATGAGGAAGGACGGTGACCACAGTGATGGACATGATTGTATAAAAGATTAGTAAAATAAACGTTTTGAAAGTGTTAGAATAAGAACAGGTAGATCCCAAAGGTCGTATAACAATAGCAGTGGTTTCACCAAATAAGGCTTAAGAAATAGGCCTTCGGACATAAAAAAAAAGGAGAAACAGACCTAAGGGTCGCTAACAAGAGAAATGTGGTGTTCGGATCAAATAAGTAAGATGCTTGATAATAAAGGTAAACACAAACCGAAAAATGGAAGTGCGAGAATCTATGTGATAGGTCGTAAAAGAATATGGAAACCATGAACCAAATAACTGTATGAGTGAAATAAACCGACGCGAAAATGACGTAAGAAGTTATAGAGTCGGAAAGATAATCCGAAAGAAAATGAGTGTAGCCTTAGACTACGGTTAAGGTCAAATGAATTTTGAAGGCGAAAATTTGTTTATTCTAAACATAAAAAAAGGGTGCCTTGACGCCATGTGTATACATATGCAATTAAATAAAGATATGAAAAAAAAAAAGATGATCCATGGGATCACCATAACCTTCAGATTATAAACAATGTAAGGGTCTACGGGACCAAAATTACCATAGGGTCGCAAATACAAAGGAACAAACTATAGGGTCTCACCCTAAAAAGGTGAAGTCCTAATAAAATAGCCTACGAGGCTAAGTAAAGGAACCTACGGGTCAATAATATAAAGCGTAGGAACCAGTTATGATTTCTCGCGTAAAATGGTAACGGAGAAGAATAATTCTTGTCGTCAATTTCTTGATATGATTAATTGACATGTGTTAAAGAGAAAAACATTAAACTAAAATTCAGTTTTAGTAAGAAACGACGTTTTAACAAATATAAATATTATGAGAGAAATTAGAAAATGGTTAATACTAAAGGATATAGGTCTTAACGCCGACAAGTGTAAGACGATGCGTTCGAAAGAAGATTCATAATAATGTAAAGCCGACGTAAACCTAAACATGACGTGATGTGATCTCGGACACAAAAGTGATACATAATACAGCCACGTTGTAATATGAGTTACTAGATATGAAATTTAAACATGCAAAGGGCTGATAATGGCAATATAGTATACCCTAGTGACGAGGTATGAGGTAAAATGGTGACCAATCACTTTAGGCGATAAAACAAGTTATAGTCATAATAATGCTGTGACCTATGTAGAGCGCTTGTCAATGTAAGACTAGCGTGAAGTAAGTATGCCGACGGACTCAGTGACTGGATGGTCAAAAGACAACCCGGTCAAATAGGCGACAAAGATATGAAATAGATGATAAAAGGTTACGGTCCAATAGGACATATGCCCAAATGACTACTTAAAGAAGGTTTCGGGGACGAAACCCTTTTTAAGGGGGGTGGACTTATAACACCCCGAAAATATAAAACTTTATATTTGAATTATTAAATATTAGATAAACAAGAACAAACTAACTAGGGATAGATAACCCAGTTAGTTACGAGTCTTGTAATGCCAAATAAGTGGATTAAAACTTCTAAATTATAAACAAAACAATAAGTCAAGGGACCTAAGTTGTTGAAAAAGGAAACTTGAATGATTAAAATTGAAATAACACACACCAAACACACACTTAGGTGTGTTTGGTCGATCAAGAACACAGGGGCGACACAAGAGCTCCCCACCAAACCCTAGACTTGCAATTTTCACCAAATTGAAGGCTCTAATCTAGTCTAAATCGATTTCCAAGCACAAATTCGTGATCACCTCGTTGAAGGCATCATAAGGTATGCAAAATCTTGATGTTTTGATTCATCTTAAATTTCAGGTTAATTGTGAAAATCGAATTTTAGCTTGATTTTGGGATGATTAGATGAAACTTGTAATGAAAATAGGTTTATGAGTGAATCCTAGTTGATAATTAGCAAGAATTATGTTTAAAATTCTAAAAATTATGATAACCCATTCATGAGTTAAATGGGTTTTCACAAAGAAGATGAACACAAAAATTTGGGTTATTAGAAGTAGTATTACTTGAATCCTCTATGATAATTTTGTAGAATTCATGCATGCATGACATGAGGAAATCGAAATTTGTGATTGAAATTAGTTAAAGTAACAAGACATGAACTTGATTCTAATTGTGTAGAAATCAGACCCGCTAGGTGTTTGTTAAAATGCCTAAGTGAGGATTAAAGTGCTAAAAATCGGATGAAAACGCATATTTGATTATTATAGCAAACTATGCGTTAACGATTATGAAAAGAGTTCTAAATAGTTTGTGAATTGAACTCTTTAGGCAAAGAAACCGGGGCGTCAAGCGGACAAGCCGGTGGTGACGCGCGATTGAAGGGTGTGCTCTAAAGGTACGTAACTACGGTTTCGTTACGTTATGCTTGATTATGTATTTCCGTTAGTAGACTTTAAATTGGCATAATATATAAAATTTGTATTTAGTTGTAGTGACGAAGATCACTAGATAAATAAACGGGTCAAATATTGGCTAGCATAAGTTTGGTGTGTTATAAAATGGTGCTTTCCATTAGACAACCAAACGGGTCGAACAATGGTTGAAATTATAGTGTTGAAGTGACTTAAACGTCATTCATTAAATTTGAGTTATAAAAGCATAAACCATGGAATGGACATGATACGCCAAGATTGACAAGCCCGGGAATGGGTAATTATGGTTAGAATCCAATGTTGATGAATTATGCAAGTACGTAACTAATAGTTCCGTTACTTAGTACAAAGAATGTTAGTATATCTTGTTAATAATGTTGTAGTGTGATAAGGTTGTTGATGTATCAATGAAGTGGCGAAGTTCACTCGATAGATCAAATGGGTCAAATTGAATAACTTGTGTATGTATGGTAGCCATTGAAGTGACGAAGTTCACTCGGCAAACAAAACGGACTTGAAATAAATGGTTAAGGCATGATTAATATAAGCGATACAAATTGAAAAGAGCGGTTAGAACCGTTCGGCACATCATAGAAAATGGGTCAAAATAATAGTCGGAATAAATCTTAGTTGTCATCAAAGTGAAGGTTTTCACTTGACAACTAAACGGGTCAAACTATGTTTTAAAACGACAGTGTATGTAGAGACTTGAAGGTCAGATAATATGTTAGTGAGAAGAGGTGATATACCAAGATATTGGATGCACCAAATTGATTTTCATGAACCCTTGATATTGGGTCAAATAAATAGAAATCGCTTGCATGATTTGCGTAAAGCGGTACGGTTAAAATATGGAAGAACGAGCATGAAATTATAGTGTGTGCGTGAAACCATGTAATGGTGATGATACACCATAATTGGCAAGCCCGGGGAATGGGTAATTAAGCTTAGAAATCATTGAAATTGAATGATGAAATCTATGCTACAAAACAAATGGGTCGAATAATTGAAACATGGATTTGTGAACAATTCGTTTATAAATCAGGTTTCGTAGCACGAAATTTGATTGATTGGATCCGTATTTTTATTTCGGACGCGTAGGAAAAAGAATCGACAAAAACGGACAAGTAGGCAAAAAGTTATGCACATTTGAAGTTTGATTTTGTAAAGAAAATAGAGCTGGGCAGAAAATGCAGGTTCAGAAACGGACCTGCTGGAAATTAGTCTTCCCCGCGCCACGCGACAGGATCCCATAGTTGGGGCGCGACACGCGACGGGTGTCGCGACACGCGACAGATTAAAGGACGCCTTCCACGACTCGCGGGAGGCATCAATTTGGAAAATTTATTTTTATTTTCATTGTTTGATATTGGAACTCGATTGTACTTGTTTATATGTTGTCAAAACTAACATTTTAGTTGGTTTTGATGTTAGGTAATGTTGGCGATGCTCTGGATGGTGATCAAGCAATATGTCAAGAACCGAACATAACACTTTTGAAGCTTCCGCGTTAATATAATTTGTTTTTAACTAAATGTGAACATGTAACTCTGGATGTCACTTTTGTACGTTCTAAACTAGTAGGGATGTTAATCCTAAATACTCTAATCATGTAAGAGTATTAAACGTAACAATTTTTTTTGTTAACCCGTATTTTACGCCAACTAAATGCGTATTTAGTAGTAAATTCATATTAACTTAATATGGGTGTTACAAGGTAGCGGTAGAGGGGATTGGTGATATAGGAAGCCTCTGCTTCGACGTCGTGCCGAAGCGATGCTGGCTGATCACCTGCCAGAACCGCATCAGAGTCGTACGGGGGGCCATCCATATGCCATCGGTGTAGATGGGGGGTGTCTAACTCCTCAACCCTGTAAAGGCCGGAGTGCTCTGCAAACTGTCTGAGTGACATCAAATGCCACTGCCCCGCTAGACGAAAGCTAACCTCTATCCACGGGTCGTCCTCGTCGTCATCCTCCCCTGGACGGTCTGCAGGCCTGGGAGCGTAGTCGAAACTCGAAAAAAACTCGCACGCCGTGACTCTGTAAGACGGCGTGTATGCCATATCGAACAACCTGTCACACAGTGTGGTTAGTATGCATGTCGTATACAAAACAAAGAAAAAACAGTAACAAATAGTATACCTCGACCATGGAGTATCGTCTCCGATGAGCCCTCGGGCTCTCGCCGCCTCCGCGACCCTTTCTAGAGCACCCCAATCGAGGGCACAGTGGCCGCCGATCTCCATACGACGAAACTTTTCACATCTGTGATAAGCCTCGCTCCCCTCCTGGAACCTCAGATAATCATTCTCCAACAGGGGATCCTCACCAAGGTCAGGGTCAGCGCCACGCCCGTGCCCACGTCCAGCGCCACGCCCGCGTCCACGCCCCCAGGCGCCGCCACCGCGATCAACGCCCCTGCCGCTCCATGTCCGCGGCCATGGCCACGTCCACGTCTACCTCCACCGCGACCGCCACCTCGACCGCCAGCTCCACCGCCACCTCCACCCCCACCGCCACCTCCCCGGCCTCTCCCTCTACCCATAGCGACTTCCATATCTTTTCTTGAAAAAAAATTTGAAA
Organism: Helianthus tuberosus; assembly: GCA_030545235.1. NCBI lineage: Eukaryota > Viridiplantae > Streptophyta > Magnoliopsida > Asterales > Asteraceae > Helianthus > Helianthus tuberosus. Next base: position 179,749,336 of record CM060433.1, read on the forward strand.
TTTTGAAACGACACCCATCGTATAGGTCGATACGCATCGTATCGACCCATATGTTCTTGAAAAAAAATTGAAATTTTGAAACGATACACATCGTATAGGTCGATACGCATCGTATCGACCCATCTGTTCTTGAAAAAAATTTAAATTTTGAAACGATACGATGCGTATAGGCCGATACGCATCGTATCTACTCAAACGTTCTTCAAAAACCCAAAAAAACCCCGGTTTTCAACCCAAAATTCAGAACAAACCTACGGCTAAAATGCAAAATCTAACACGTTAAAATGATGAGGGTGTGGAGATGAATACCGTACTAGTCTTCGATCTTCAAATCTCGAGCGTATGTCGACCGTATGTATACCACCATATGTGTGTGTATTTGGGTGTTTTGTTTGTTTTTGGATCGTATAAACCCCCTGTGTTTTAAGGGGTTATATCGTTTTCTTATTCTATACGAATCGTATAGATCTATACGATGGTTTGTAAATTACCAATATACCCCTGGTTTTCAAATGAATCCAGGGGTTAATACACATCGTATAGGACTATACGATGCGTTTTATAGTGAACTACGATACAACTTTGGCCTATACGATCGTATATGCCATAGTTTGAAAAGTTGGGTTTTCGTGTTTTCCTCGGTTCAACGCGTATACGAGTCGTTTTTTGATGAAATTTCGCATATTTTGTCGTTTTAGGACGTATGACTTCAACATACGTCGTTTCGGTGACGCTCGGTTGCGTGCGAATATCGTATTTTACGATTACGTACAGTTTTGTTTGAAGTCCACTTGTACTCCATAGTGCCGTGTTATATGTATACGTTCGTGTTATATCATTTTCGAACATTTTAGCGTATTTTAACGCATGTTTGCGTATTTTAGCATATTTTCATGTATGTGGTGGTATTTTAAGGTATTTTAGCGCATTTTAGCATATTTCGGCGTATTTTGACGTATTTAATTGTATTTTGACGTATTTTACCGAATTTTCGCACATTTTACCGTATTTTAACGTATGTTAGCGTACTTTAGCATATTTTAGCATATTTTCTTGTATGTTATGGTATTTTAAGGTATTCTAGCGCATTTTAGCGTATTTCGGCGTATTTTGACATATTTAATTGTATTTTGACGTATTTTACCGAATTTTCGCACATTTTACCGTATTTTAACGTATGTTAGCGTACTTTAGCATATTTTAGCATATTTTCTTGTATGTTATGGTATTTTAAGGTATTTTAGCGTATTTCGGCGTATTTTGACGTATTTTACCGAATTTTCGCACATTTTACCGTATTTTAACGTATGTTAGCATACTTTAGCATATTTTCTTGTATGTTATGGTATCTTAAGGTATTTTAGCGCATTTTAGCGTATTTCGGCGTATTTTGACGTATTTAATTGTATTTTTACGTATTTTACCGTATTTTCGAACATTTTACCGTATTTTCGTATTACATGAAAATCAATATAATGCATTGATTTGGCAATAAACAAACGGAATACATTATACAAATAAATTATTGTTTAAAATTACAAATCAATCAATAACAAGCAATGTAGGGTCAATGTTAGGCTTTATTAGCATATCATACCACGCTATCCGTTCCGTATAGTTTTCTGTCCAACGTAAAGCTTCTTGGCGCGTGCATCTACTCCATGTAAGGTTTGGTGGCGGCATTGGATAGTCCCCTTCAAGTCTGACATGGATGAAATGACAACGATTAACAAATAACAGTGAAACGAACTGATGGGGGTCACGTGCGTACTTTGGATCATATAAGGGAAATACAGTAGAACAACCTTGGATGTCTAATATGTGAACAATCACACCAAACCTATTGGCAAGAAGGAGTGCTGCTTGAGGCATCTCCATCCAATGTTCCCTGGGTGCCATTCCAACCCAGGTAAAATTTATTCTCTGTACTTGTTCGTCGTAGTCCCCTGGTAGTTCACTATCGAACATGTACTCCCACATTTCTTTGTTCGGACCCGTCAGCTCCTCAAGTAGTTGGTTTCGAATATGCCCAAAGTAATCTTGTTCAAACCCTAAACCCATAGCCGCCGCCCGAAACCCACAATGTCCATCCGGCCTGACATCTTTTATTCTTGAAATGTAGCGGTGGAACACTTTTGGAATTTCGTTTTTGTATCTGTGCGCATATTCAAGCATTCCCTCATCAGTGATTAACGGAAAGGCATTGCCCTTCCCAGGCTCTTCTTCACGTGAAGATGTTGAACGACCGCGTCGATTTAACGACCTTTGAGACTTTAGAGACATTGCAGACGTAGACGGTATTATGGAATCTTGCGATGTAGATGGTACATAAGAGCTATGTCGAGGAGGGTCACGCCTACTTTGTTTCCTGGGAGGCCCAACTGAGCTATCTCTAGCAGCTTGCTCTTTTCTTTGTTGTTGGACCTTGGAAGTTGGCCGCCCACGAGTGTTTTCTTGTACGATAGTGTAACACCTCGCAAATTTCGGGTTTAATATTAAAACGACACGTGTCATGTAAGACAAAAACGCGTTGAAAACCCGGATTTAATAAAGATGTTTTCGGTAGGATTTAAGGTGGCGTCATGTTAAATTGTTACCTCTGAACACCTCAATAATAAATCCCAAGACCCGATTAAATGTTATATACATCTAATATACCCTCAATTCAGAAAAGGGTTCACAATAATGAACTTTCAAATGCATGATGTGATCCCATGATGAAATGAACGATAAACCGTTATTTTCGGGTCTTGTAAATGCAATCAATTGAAACAAGGGATAATGGTAGGGTATGTTCAAGCATATAGACACTTATGGAAGGCCCCTACTGATAATTTAAGTCAACAAGTCGATTATAACGGGTGCCCTTTCGATCCAACAACAAACAACAAAATTCGGATGAGAGCAAGGCGTCGCGTAGCGCGACAGCCCCTCGCGCTACGCGAGGGTGCGCCCAGCGACAGCAAACCTGCTGTTGGCTGTTTTGTGCGAATGTGACCTCCTTGGCCGGTTTTTCTTGCACATGCATGGCCCCTAGACATCCCTAAACACTACTAACATGTGTTGATCAGTTGTGGATGGCCCTAGGCTTGGTTGTCACTTGTTTGTGGTGTTTGAAACTTGTATATAAAGCCCCATTCATTCACAACTTATTCACACATCAATTGCAAAGCATTTGGAGCATTGGAGGAGCTTACAATCTGATTGAAGGCCTTCCTAGTCATCCATTAATCATCTAGTAAGTCTCTAATCCCTTCTAAATTAATTCTAGTTTAGTTTTTAGCTTAAAAGTCAACATATCGTATTAAACGGTTGACTTCGGGTTTAGTTATCGATAGCTCAGTCGTAACCCGAATTAAAAGCACCGTTAGATAGGTAATTATATGGGTATTAAACCCTCATATGGGCAAGTACCAAATCCAGACCTAACTAGGTCGTTTGTCGGGTCAAACGTTGACCGAAAAAGTCAACAGAATTTCAATATGCGATTTAATGCACGACTAGCAATCCGCGAGGCGTGCAACCTGTTTTAAACTTAATATAACTTAGTAATAAGTATAAAAACTTGTTTACGCTTGTCCGACTCGACAAATTTCTATTTAGAACCGATTCGGAGCCGAAAGACGCAAAAGTTTGACTTTTGCGTTGACCTCAGTTCTGACCCGATTCTTATAGGTTTAGACATGCCATAAGGTTCCTTTAGGACCTAGATACATGTGTGTATAAGCCTCTGCGTTTATACCACTCGAATCCCTAATCGTTCGATGTTTCCGTTAATCGCCTAAATATTGACCGTAATGCCCTTATGACCATAAAACGGGATTTTTGGAAATGTGGAAGTGCCATAATCTTAGTTACTGATTATTAGGCATGTCCCGAAAATTTCACGTTAATCGGAGGTCTAGAATAGGAGATATGCTTAATGACGTAATTAAGAACGCTTTTATTAATTAAACGGCGTCATTAGCATAAAGCCTATCTAAACCCAATTTTTAACACCAAACCTTTTACCAACTGATGTAATATAATATTTTGGGATTTTTGAAGATTTTTAATTATTTTTAAACTGATCGTAAGCTTGGATTAGCGCCTTAATTCGGTTAATACCGAATATACCCTTTTCGGCCATAAAAATGAGTTTTACAAATCCTTTTAACGCCAATCCAATTGCTACTGATTTTAAATATTAAATACAGTGTTTTGAACCTGTTTAACTGATCAGGAAACTCAGAATCGTATTTTAAACCGTACGTCGCTTAAAACGGCTTTATACGCGTATTATACGCATAGTTTGGGTTTAAAAACTATTTTTGACATATAAGACTTATAACCAAATGCTATAACCTGTTAAAATAAGCTATTTTACTGATGTAATCAGACCCGGTTCATAGAAACCTAATTAAATCCTTTTATAATCTTTAAAATGACCAAAATACCCCTGCGGGGCTTATTAAGAGATTAAACTCGTTTTGGGCATAACGGAAGGTATCCTACTGATATCACAACTTATTTAAGGTGTATTAACTTAGGAAACCTGTTTAGGACTCTTACGGATACCCGTTACGCTTCATGCGCGTTCGGTTCGGTTTATGTAACTAGTTTACATAAATTAGCCGAAACGGGTCAAACCTTATCGGTTTATTCTCAAAATCCAGAATGTGTATCATATACCCATATTAAACAAGTCTCCAAACTTGTCGGGTCTAAATCACATTCTATCCGGTCTTCGCTTAATCGTGCGTACGAACCGTATCTTTAAAACTAACCGGTCTAAGCGTAGGCTTAACTAAAGACCCGTTAGGATTCTAATAGGTTATTAAAAACCTTCGTTCCAGATTTAGGAGCTCAGTAAAAGCTATCTGTACTTGCTGATTTGATACGGCTGGGATTGAATTTATATTTAAGCTCAGGTAAATACTTTTAACTTATTTCCCTATACGGGCTTGGGGTACGGTATATAAAATACCGCTTGGTCGGGCATTGAATATTTAATCTTACTATGGTTAAATGATTGAGATGTCTCCGTTTAATTTGTTTTGTTTGCTTAAAGCCTTTGGGGGTTAATGACCGTTGTCCCGGATATCCCTGGCATCATCTTACGAGATGGCCACGACCTTAGCACCCGGCGTAGGCGTACGCCGTCGGTGTCTCATAATTAAATGTGGTGTGTCCATTAATCTTTAACCCGGCTAGATCCGGCCTACTGAACGCATAAGGAACATGTAAATCCTGTACAAGTTTATATATTAGATAAGTATCCCAAGTTATAAAATATTATTTGTGCCAGGTGCATTCAAATCAATCATTTTATTAAACCTTTTCAAATGAGTCGGTTGATTGTATTTACCAGTGTAAACTGACGTATTTTCCCAAAAAGGCTAAGTGCAGGTACTAATTGGAATTGGCTGGCTACTCCTAGCATCAATAAAGAGTTTCGCAAGCTTAGATGCCTAAAGTCTGTTGAACCATGTTATTTTATTTGCGATCCGCCTGTGGATCCTTTACTTCCGTTGTAATACTTTGATATTACACTATTACGGATTTGTAATATATTTATCCTTTTGCTTCCGCTGTGCATTTATATATTGTGTTGTTTGACTATGATGTTGCCAACCACGTCACGTTACTCCCCTACCGGGCCCACCGGTAACACGTGGAAATTTGGGGTGTGACAGGTTGGTATCAGAGCCAACATTGAGTGAATTAAACACTATCTTTTCATGTTTAATCTCAATGACACATTAGCACATACCTTGACCTTCTGAGTCTAGACTTAACATAGGAATACTCACAATCCTTATCTGAAAATTCTGCTTTCCAAATTTTTATTTTGGATACGTCGCCAAGCGAAGAAGCCGTAATAATAATTCTCCACACCAGGAGCCTTGATTTGCTGACCTTCGTACAGCGGCTAGGACGAAACGTGCAACCAAAGAGAAAGCATTCAGGAAATGAATGAAGAAGAAACTCCTTGTTGAAGATCATTTCCTCAATAATCCTTATAAGGACGTTTTTATCTTTTCAGTCCCTAGGAGGACAACATTATTCCTTTCAAGTCCCGCTTAGGGCAACTCTGTACTTTTATTTCATATATTGGATTTTTCCAATATTCTTATCTAGTCTATTGATCTAGAAAATTCTAGCTTATATCATCCTATAAGATGATCATATTATAACCATCCCTTAGAAGGGAAGTGCCTCCGGGCTATAACGTATTATCCATCTGAGACACTGACATTGTGATCTTTATGATTCCTTGTCTATGGTGGTGAGCTATGCTCAAGCCTATTAGCCTATATGATCAATGTGATCATGATTAATATGTCTCCGACATTGTGATCTTTATGATTCCTTGTCTATGGTGGTGAGCTATGCTCAAGCCTATTAGCCTATGATCAGTGTGATCATGACTAATATCATCAATATGATGATCATATTATTAACATCCTTAGTGACGAAGTGCCTACTGGCTATACTTTGTAATATTGTCAATACGACAATGACAGTTGTAACTCTTAGGGTTCCTGTCTAAGGTGGTGGGCTATGCCCAAGCCTCATAGTCAATATGATCAATATTATCATGACTACTATCACCAGTGTGATGATTATTAATTTCTCAAAAATCGTTTTGTAATGTCAATTGATCCGCCTACGGGCCATATTGTATCGTCAATTTGACAACGACAGTAGTAGTCTTTGACTCTCTGTCCAGGAAAGATAATGAACTATGTTCAAACCTAAATGCTTTGATTCTCTGAAATCATGGCTTATAAATTAAACTCGTCTACTTGACTAAGCCTTTTGTACTATTACTAACTTATAATTTAGGATTAATAAGTGAGCATCCTGAATAAGATAAATATCATTCTCTTCCTGTCAGTTTAAATATTAAAAGAGAATCTTAAAAGGTTTGACCTAGCCTGAATGTTATTATAGACCTTGCTAAGATGGTAAAACCTGGTTAAAAAGAGATTCAAATCATTGTTAACGCTTTAAAATGTGTTGACACTCCCGACAACAATGATAGGATAAAATCACGCTTGTCATCCCTATATTAAGATTTTTCCATATCTCTTAGCTAGTGTAAGTGATCAATAGGAATCATGGCTGGAAAACGTCGAAAATGAAGTACGCATCAAAACATCCATTTGGGATGTATATAAACGAGGAAAGATGAATACATGAAAAAGATAGTTTTATTTCATAACTTCTTGTCAAGACAATGAACTATGGAATTTTCCGATCCAAAGGAATCATCGATTATGTTTTAGATTTTTCCCTAATGACAAGGCCCCTGTGCCATCAAGAGTCCCTGGGAACTAGCTCTTGTGCTATATATAAAAGATGTCAGTATGACATTGGCAGTCGTGACTTATGTCCCCTGTCTAATAAATATGGAGGATTATTTTCCGCTTAAATGCCAAAGATGGTTTATTTAAACTTAGGCAAAACATAATCAAATAAATTAAATTCTATCTATTGGCCTATGTGGTTAATTGCGCCATGGCTATCTATTCATCAAATTCGACAATTCACTATATGATTAAACAAATTGTTTCTACTTGGATAGTAGCCTTCAAAGCTTCACCATGGCTGACTCCTCTGAAGCTCACCATCATCCAGTTAATCAGAATGATGAAGTAAGACTGAACTTAACAAGAACCGAGTTACAGGCTATGTTAAATACGGCCATAAATAACGTTGTAGATCGTGTACTGAAGGATCACAAACGGAAGGGCGATGATACCCCAATTCAAGGTCGTAAAAAGGGTAAGACCGGTTCAAACTATAACCAGTCCCAGCCAAAGGAGGCTAAACCCGAATGTAAGAATTGCGGGAAGAAGAGGCACTTCAGTAAATGCATATATGAACAGATCAGGGGATGTGGTATCTGTAAAGAGATGGATCACAAGACCCATGAATGCAAGGAATTGAAAAACAACCAACAGTCGGGTGAAAAACCCAGATGCAAAATCTGCCAGAAACAACACTTCGGGAAGTGCAGGTATGAATCAAACTTGCATACACAGTCGAGAACTGTTGCATGTGGGATATGCAAGTCCAAGGGGCATAAGACCTTGGACTGCAAAAAGATGGAGGACGCAACCTGTAACGGTTGCAATGAAATAGGGCACATCAAAACTAATTGCCCTAATAAAACCAAGAAGTCTGGGAAGGATTCGAAGGACAAACCACGGACTGGTAAAAAGCCCAAATGCAAAACCTGTAGGAAATATCACCTCGGGAAATGCAGATATGAAGTTCCGCCTCTACCCTGTGGAATCTGCAAGTCCAGGGAGCATAAGACCTTGGATTGCAAGGGATTGGGAGATGCAACCTGCTATGGTTGCAATGGAAAAGGGCACATTAAGACCAACTGCCCTAAATACGCTAAAAAGCTTGAGGAAGATAAGAAGACCAAAGCTGGAAGCTCTCAAATGGATGATGCTCAGGAGATTGTTCAGGATAACAATGTCACCACAGGTACTTTCTTTACCAGTAACGCACATGCTAGAGTATTAATTGATTCATGTACAGATAAGTCTCTTATAGACAATAGATATTGTAAATCATTAAATCTGCCTGATAAAACTCTAAGCGTTAAGTATAAAGAAAAATTGGCCGATAGTACCTCAGAGACTAATTCTGCAATATTAGATAGATGTTTTATATCCATTAAGAATTACCCTTCTCCGTTGTCCTTGTTCCGTTAATAAGAGGACTCTATATAGTAATAGGTAAGGATTTGTCGTCTTGTGACCAAGCCCATATTATGGGTGATAAGAAGCAGTTAATTATCAAGACTGTCATTATGAAGGTTTGCTTCGGATCAGAAGATCCATGCGGCCCGCGTAAGCCCTGGGTGATACCTTACGCGGCCCGCGTCAAAAAAAAAATGATGGAACCGGCCGTCCCCGGAATCGAACCTGGGTCTAGACCGCACCTTTTCGCGCGCCTAGCCAACCGAGCTAGGTGCCTAGTTTGATTAAATATCCAGGTTGATTAAATATAAGCACATGTACAATAACTTTCTTACTTCTTACTATGAGTCACCTACTTATCCTTCTTCTGTTAACTAAGTATTAGAATCCAAGATTTTATCTTTATGTTTTAATTACTCTTGGCTTGCTTATGATGACTAAACACTAGAAAGGATGAAGTAGAAACCATTAAGTATAATGGTGGTTATGCTAGAAAGGACATGGTAAGGTATACATCACGGCCATTTAATGGCAATACTCTTAGTGAGTAAGGACATTAATGAAATCCTCAAGTAGGATCCTCTTATACATTATGGAACGGTCCAAGTTTTAAGGACCTTATTAGAAAAAACCTGATATCCGCTTCGCGAAAAAGGGAAAAGACGGAATAAGAATTTTCTGACTCTCGCCATAAAAGTTGTAGACTGTCGACAGCGTGTCGCAAATTTTAATTCATTGGCTGAGATAGTACCCTATTAAAGCATAATTATTAGTGGTTAGCATTGGCAATAAGAGGGCGCATTAAGGTTTAAAAACCTACTCATTAAGAATCCATTATGGATCTACCTCAGCTAACCGCGTTATATAGATTAAGAAACGACCAGTCATAGATGAGACTGCCTAAATTGTCATAGACTTTGCAACTAAGTGAAATGATTAAAAATGGAGGCGCTTAACCCTCCTGATGAATGATTAGAGGCAAGTCACGGTAATAATGACACTAGATAAATCCCTTACTGTGATTTATTTGCTAAGAGTTACGTTAGGATTCAGGTGCTGCTAAGTCTCTCATAAGACCATAAGCTTAACAAACTTTTGATTTCATAAGAACTTCAGATATTAAAGATAAGATATGATTTACCAATGGAATCTTTAATAACCCTCTCTCCCATCCTCGGAGATAATCCTTTCATAAGAATCTGGAGTACTCTTCCTCAAAAAGAGTACGACAATGTATATTATTTTATTTTATTATTTTCTCATTGTTTTCTATCGCCTGCGAATGCCAAACTATGTTTGATAAAAGTGCCATATGAGGAGTGGCGTATCCTAGTGTGTCCCATAGATTGCTTTCATGCCTGATCAGTATGGAGGTTTAATGCATGGAACCTCTGAGATATCCCAATAGTCATATCGTACTAAAGTCGACTAGTAGTATTCAAAGAAGATATCCCGAATGAAATTGTCCAAGTAAATGTTCCAGATCAAGAAATTCGTGGACTCGGAACGTAAAAGTGTCGCTTAATTAACACAAGCAAAGATGGATGAATTGGAGCTTGAGATTTATAAAATCTCTGTAACCTCCTTATATCTTGATCATCTTCTTCTAAGATTACCTTGTTTACCCCAGAGAGGCAGGTAGAGTTAAGGGTTATATCCCATTTAGAGCTGTGTTATTATGAAATCTCCAAGACCGTTAGTACCATCATTGGAAGAATCGAAACCCTGATTAACTAAGTTTTTGTAATAGGGGGTTCATGTAGCTTAACACAATATCCTGGAAATCCGGTATAGTTAATTAAGAAAGACGGTTCATTTTGCTTATGCATTATCACCGCCACCCTAATTAGGCAACGATTAGGAATTTGCCATCAACTGCCCAGGATCGTCGATCTGTTCGACTAACGGCAAGGATTAGCTGTTCCCTAAACATTAGCTAAGCAGTGGTTGGAATAACCATCTCACCTTAAAATGAGCTTTTCTATAATAATGGATATGTAAGTATTAAGGCTACTCCTTTGGAGACCTTGTATAGATGGAATGTTAAATGTCTAGTGTTAAATAGAGAATTGGTAAGTCCAATTATCAAGATCTGAAAGTTGCCTAGGGGACAACAAATAAGATGATACAAAATCCATAATCGATTGTAGGTTGCCAGTATATGGCAAGAAATCAAGGAGTTATGAAAATAGCAAACTTTCTAAGTTCTTGTTAAAGAAAATGGTTTAACAAAAGATATCACCCAGGAAGGGTGTACCAAATTTGTTAAATTATCAGGCTAGTTAAGCTCTGATTATATGGAAATCGTTCGAAGGAAATCGAATGTATCAAGATCAAGTAGCTTGTAAGCTAAAATCTACTTAAGGAATGGTGACTGGAGAATGTGTTCTGCCAATAAGTAAAGGAGCACTATCACACATTGGTATACGGATTTACGATGTGATAAACATCCTATATCAATTGAGGATCGACAAGTAAGGAAGCTTCGAATGAAGCATATACCTTTTGTAAAGGTCAAATGGGATGCCCGTAGGGGTCCCGAATTCACGTGGGAGGTTGAATCCACGATGAAAGAAAAGTACCCTTACTTGTTTCAGTAAATCTCGGGTCGAGATTTATTTTAAGGGGGTGAGGATGTAACACCTCGCAAATTTCGGGTTTAATATTAAAACGACACGTGTCATGTAAGACAAAAACGCGTTGAAAACCCGGATTTAATAAAGATGTTTTCGGTAGGATTTAAGGTGGCGTCATGTTAAATTGTTACCTCTGAACACCTCAATAATAAATCCCAAGACCCGATTAAATGTTATATACATCTAATATACCCTCAATTCAGAAAAGGGTTCACAATAATGAACTTTCAAATGCATGATGTGATCCCATGATGAAATGAACGATAAACCGTTATTTTCGGGTCTTGTAAATGCAATCAATTGAAACAAGGGATAATGGTAGGGTATGTTCAAGCATATAGACACTTATGGAAGGCCCCTACTGATAATTTAAGTCAACAAGTCGATTATAACGGGTGCCCTTTCGATCCAACAACAAACAACAAAATTCGGATGAGAGCAAGGCGTCGCGTAGCGCGACAGCCCCTCGCGCTACGCGAGGGTGCGCCCAGCGACAGCAAACCTGCTGTTGGCTGTTTTGTGCGAATGTGACCTCCTTGGCCGGTTTTTCTTGCACATGCATGGCCCCTAGACATCCCTAAACACTACTAACATGTGTTGATCAGTTGTGGATGGCCCTAGGCTTGGTTGTCACTTGTTTGTGGTGTTTGAAACTTGTATATAAAGCCCCATTCATTCACAACTTATTCACACATCAATTGCAAAGCATTTGGAGCATTGGAGGAGCTTACAATCTGATTGAAGGCCTTCCTAGTCATCCATTAATCATCTAGTAAGTCTCTAATCCCTTCTAAATTAATTCTAGTTTAGTTTTTAGCTTAAAAGTCAACATATCGTATTAAACGGTTGACTTCGGGTTTAGTTATCGATAGCTCAGTCGTAACCCGAATTAAAAGCACCGTTAGATAGGTAATTATATGGGTATTAAACCCTCATATGGGCAAGTACCAAATCCAGACCTAACTAGGTCGTTTGTCGGGTCAAACGTTGACCGAAAAAGTCAACAGAATTTCAATATGCGATTTAATGCACGACTAGCAATCCGCGAGGCGTGCAACCTGTTTTAAACTTAATATAACTTAGTAATAAGTATAAAAACTTGTTTACGCTTGTCCGACTCGACAAATTTCTATTTAGAACCGATTCGGAGCCGAAAGACGCAAAAGTTTGACTTTTGCGTTGACCTCAGTTCTGACCCGATTCTTATAGGTTTAGACATGCCATAAGGTTCCTTTAGGACCTAGATACATGTGTGTATAAGCCTCTGCGTTTATACCACTCGAATCCCTAATCGTTCGATGTTTCCGTTAATCGCCTAAATATTGACCGTAATGCCCTTATGACCATAAAACGGGATTTTTGGAAATGTGGAAGTGCCATAATCTTAGTTACTGATTATTAGGCATGTCCCGAAAATTTCACGTTAATCGGAGGTCTAGAATAGGAGATATGCTTAATGACGTAATTAAGAACGCTTTTATTAATTAAACGGCGTCATTAGCATAAAGCCTATCTAAACCCAATTTTTAACACCAAACCTTTTACCAACTGATGTAATATAATATTTTGGGATTTTTGAAGATTTTTAATTATTTTTAAACTGATCGTAAGCTTGGATTAGCGCCTTAATTCGGTTAATACCGAATATACCCTTTTCGGCCATAAAAATGAGTTTTACAAATCCTTTTAACGCCAATCCAATTGCTACTGATTTTAAATATTAAATACAGTGTTTTGAACCTGTTTAACTGATCAGGAAACTCAGAATCGTATTTTAAACCGTACGTCGCTTAAAACGGCTTTATACGCGTATTATACGCATAGTTTGGGTTTAAAAACTATTTTGACATATAAGACTTATAACCAAATGCTATAACCTGTTAAAATAAGCTATTTTACTGATGTAATCAGACCCGGTTCATAGAAACCTAATTAAATCCTTTTATAATCTTTAAAATGACCAAAATACCCCTGCGGGGCTTATTAAGAGATTAAACTCGTTTTGGGCATAACGGAAGGTATCCTACTGATATCACAACTTATTTAAGGTGTATTAACTTAGGAAACCTGTTTAGGACTCTTACGGATACCCGTTACGCTTCATGCGCGTTCGGTTCGGTTTATGTAACTAGTTTACATAAATTAGCCGAAACGGGTCAAACCTTATCGGTTTATTCTCAAAATCCAGAATGTGTATCATATACCCATATTAAACAAGTCTCCAAACTTGTCGGGTCTAAATCACATTCTATCCGGTCTTCGCTTAATCGTGCGTACGAACCGTATCTTTAAAACTAACCGGTCTAAGCGTAGGCTTAACTAAAGACCCGTTAGGATTCTAATAGGTTATTAAAAACCTTCGTTCCAGATTTAGGAGCTCAGTAAAAGCTATCTGTACTTGCTGATTTGATACGGCTGGGATTGAATTTATATTTAAGCTCAGGTAAATACTTTTAACTTATTTCCCTATACGGGCTTGGGGTACGGTATATAAAATACCGCTTGGTCGGGCATTGAATATTTAATCTTACTATGGTTAAATGATTGAGATGTCTCCGTTTAATTTGTTTTGTTTGCTTAAAGCCTTTGGGGGTTAATGACCGTTGTCCCGGATATCCCTGGCATCATCTTACGAGATGGCCACGACCTTAGCACCCGGCGTAGGCGTACGCCGTCGGTGTCTCATAATTAAATGTGGTGTGTCCATTAATCTTTAACCCGGCTAGATCCGGCCTACTGAACGCATAAGGAACATGTAAATCCTGTACAAGTTTATATATTAGATAAGTATCCCAAGTTATAAAATATTATTTGTGCCACGTGCATTCAAATCAATCATTTTATTAAACCTTTTCAAATGAGTCGGTTGATTGTATTTACCAGTGTAAACTGACGTATTTTCCCAAAAAGGCTAAGTGCAGGTACTAATTGGAATTGGCTGGCTACTCCTAGCATCAATAAAGAGTTTCGCAAGCTTAGATGCCTAAAGTCTGTTGAACCATGTTATTTTATTTGCGATCCGCCTGTGGATCCTTTACTTCCGTTGTAATACTTTGATATTACACTATTACGGATTTGTAATATATTTATCCTTTTGCTTCCGCTGTGCATTTATATATTGTGTTGTTTGACTATGATGTTGCCAACCACGTCACGTTACTCCCCTACCGGGCCCACCGGTAACACGTGGAAATTTGGGGTGTGACAGATAGGCGGTTTTTTGTCGCTCATATATGGGTTTACCATCGCCATGATCTTCGATAAGACGCTTTTCCTCACTTGCGGGGGTTGGGTAGACAATTTTTGTTTCACATATTCTAATTTTTTGTCTACATCAACATCTTCCTCATCAAAATTTGATGCGTTCAGGTCAAGTTTTCTCCAGAAAATGTCTATTTCTTCGAGCTGAATGACGCAGTCTGCAAAAAAAAAAAAAAAAAAAAAAACAGCATTAGACAATCATATTAAATCAAGACAACAAAACATTTTTTATAAGTCTATAAGTACCTGTATTCTGCAATCTCTCCAGGCGACATGCACATAACAACCCGGCACCCGAGTATAGCTGGCAGCCACATGTTGATCCGAATGACCGCAACGCGTCTATTCTCCGTGTTAGCTCGTGTTCCAATAGGTTAAGAGCATGGATGGAAACTTTAAGAAGTAGGTTGGAAAACATAGGAATCTGAAGGTGGCTGTTCATTCGCTTGGTGCGTCTTTCTTCCAAGGATTTCTTTATTTGCGCATATTGCTTTAGTACCAAGGTGTCCACCTTTTTCACCAGCGATTCCAGACTGCATCTCGGTGTAGTAAGCTGTTTCTTTAATGCAGCATGTGCGCCTTCAGCTATGTTTGTTGTACTTTGCAAGAATGTCAGGGTTTGATTGGTCCATGCAGATACGAACAATTGTCTGGAGGTGCTTAACCAGTTATTCCATAGGTAATTAAAAACATCTGAGAAAAATAAAACATATTCAAATTTTATATCAATTTGTATGAATGTATTTACTTAGAGAGAACATACATGTAAGTTGTTGATTGACAAGGTGTCTCTGAAGGTTGAAGAGGTTATATTTGTATAACTCTTCGGTAGCGGAATTACACACTGTTTTCCACTGATTTATAAAGGCTTCCCAATCTTGCGAATTAAACGAACCCTTGCAGTGCTTCACAATATTTTGTAAGATGTGGAACCTGCAGAGATATCTGTGTGCGCCAGGGAATATTTTTCTACACGCGTTTATCAGTGCCTGGTCCCTGTCCGTTAGAATTACACGCGGCTCCATGCACTCGTGCAGCATAGACCTGACCCTATCCAATACCCAAATGTACGTTGCCTCCTGCTCGTTTGAAAGAAATGCATGCGCAACACAGAAGGTGTGGTTTGTCGACGACATGCCCACCACTTGCAAAAATGGAAGATTGTACACGTTAGTCTTGTAGGTAGCGTCGATCATAAGCACATGCGGGAATGCCCTCCACATTTCAAAGGACTTATCGTGACAGAAAAATATATGCTGAACGACGTTGGTGGAAGGTTCCGCCTGTATGTAATAGGTCATCTTTTTTTCTGGAGGATTTGTTCTAGTCGCTGCATGGGAGACGGTTTTTTCTCGAACTTCGCGGCCCTAATCTTTTGGCGAGCGTTGTGTATGTCTTTCGGAACACATACATTCTTAGGGTTCTGTTCGGTTACGGCCTTCCAGATTGTATGGGGCTGTATGTCTTGATCTGTCGGCTCTTGCACCAGCCTATACTCATTAGGAGTAAGCCTCCTGGCATACGCGTAACCCTCCAGATGTTCAGCAGGGCCGTGGTTGTGCGCCTCGTTAAAATTTTTGTTCAGATAATCTATCCGCCAAGACATACAGCCCCGGCCGAGAAAACCTATCACCATAAAAGGGCACACACATTTTTTGCTGCCGGTTTTCCTAACCGTGGCCTTACTCTCATGCTCGCCGCTACGACAACATTGGAGCCACACCCGGTTATCCTTAGACCGTCTGGTAACAATTATGTATCCGTTGGCTAAACCCCTTCGTTTTACCCAACTTTCCAAATCTTTGCGGGATAAAAAATCCTAAAAACATAACAAGTAATTTAAAAAAATATAACAATTTTGAATGTACTTTTTTAAAAAATCTTAAAAAATATTTGATTAATATTTAAAAAAATATTTTAACGTATTTTTTTAATATTTAAAAAATATAACAGGTTTAATTAATTTTATAAAAATATTTCATATAACATTTATTAATTAATTTTTATCCTGTTTGAAAAATATAACAATTTTAATGTATTTTGTATTAACAATTGTATAATAATTTAACAGAAAAAATATAACATTTAACAAAAATATATATCGTTCGTACCTGATCAGTTTTGTACGAAACTTCAGGGTAAGCGGGTGTCTCGTCTCCCAATGACTCTAGCACGGGTGGCTCGTCACCCAATGACTCTTGCACGGCTGGATCGTCACCCAATGACTCTTGCACGTAAGAAGGGTGACTAAGGTCTCCTTGTACTCCCGAGGGACCACTAACGAAAACGTTATTGCCATATTCTTCCTGTCCATTGAGGTCTGGCAACGACGATTCATTATGACGGGGACGATAGCCCGACATGACCTCGTGCGCGTGATCATCATTTCCACCCAAATCGTAAGAATCAGGGACATTAGACCCCGCCTAATACAAACGGTGTGCTAAGTATTTCATAAAAAAAAAACAGAATAAGTTAAAAAAATGATATACCACACTGCTATCCGGAATAAACGTGCTCGTGTCCGCCTCAGACGGCTCACCGAAAACATACTTGTACCAAGACATGTTTGTTAGTGAATGTGAATATATAACGAAGACGATATATATATCGTCTTCTTCGTCGCTTAAATAGGGGTAGAAGTATTCAAATTCAGAAAATAATACGAGTCGTATAGCCATATACGATTCGTATAGGGCATACGTCAATCACTTTACGTCACTCAACAGTGACAGAAAGCTGATCTTACTTTCTAAAAAAGTAATACGCATCGTATAGGCCTATACGATGCGTATAACGTTAACCCCCGTGAGACAATGTTAGTCGTTGACTGACACAGAATTAATTACCAACCTCAATACGCATCGTATAGGACTATACGATGCGTATTGAGGGTGTCGATTTAATCAGCCAAGGTGTGCCAATAATACGACCCTTTTTTTATTGTATAGTATAAATTTATGTTATTTGAGATATATTTAATTTCCGAAAACTAATTTTTTTTATAATTTAACATGTCTGAGTACTCGGTGCCGAGTACTCTCAACTCCCCGATCGACCGACCAGGGAGCGCCTAGCGACTTTTACAACCATACACAACAAATATAATGCTATAATTGTTACGAGAACAAATATAGTTATACATTATACATTTTTTTCTAAAAAGCGCTCTCAAAAAACAAAAAAATGGCTAGCGAAATAAATAACTCTCAAAACCGCAAAACCCACTTTGAGCATATGTAAACGAGAGCGGGTTTTGCTTTTTTGAGTGGTGTGACACTATGACCAACCAAAACATCCAATACCTATTTATAATAGGGTTAATGGATTTAAACACCCCCAACTATGGCCATTTGGCCGATGGCACTCTCAACTTTGACTTTGGCTCCCACCACTCCCAACTTAACACTTGGGTTGTCATGGCACCCCCTCGTTAAATATTCACTAACTGGGTTAGTTATTTTTGCTGACGTGGCCATTTTGTCCAACATGGCATGCTGACATGGCCTGTTTTTATGAGATAACATGCTGATGTGTATTGTTATTTATTTTTAATCTGATCCAGAATTTGAACCCCAAATCAGGCTCCACCTTCAAATCTGATCCAAAAATTGAACCCCAACCACCACCTCCCTTTCTCCCTTTCTCAAGTTGCAACCCACCGTCACCACCTTCATCACCTTCATCACCACAACCGTTGCACCCACCGTCACCACCATAGCTCCACCTTCACCACCACACCCACCCACCTATAAAACCTAAATCAATCCCCAAATCATTAAATTGAACCCCAAATCAGGCAAAACACTCAAAACAAGCTCCACCTTCACCACCACACCCACCCACCGATTACCGGCTGGCTTCCATCCTCCGATGTAACCCCCACACAACACCCCTCGTTCTCCCTCTCTACTCCGACTAACCAGCCGGCCATACCCCCCTTCCGACACCCTCCTGTTGCAGAACATTTAAACGGTGAAGACACAAGCGACGTATGGCGGTGGTGGAGGTGGAGCCGCGGCGATGGTGGTGGTGGTGGCCGACGGAGATGTCGGCCGACGACGGCGACGAAGGCAGTAGCAGCAGCGACGTATGGCGGTGGTGGAGGTGGAGCCTTGTTCGATTCTGTTTTGCTTTGGGTCCGGGTCAACGCTAGCCAGAGACAGATTCATATAGTGTGGCTGTTTTGAGCGGTGGTGGTGTGGCTGTTTCAGATCTGAGCGGTGGTGGTGTGGCTGTTTCAGATCTGAGCGGTGGTGGTGTGGCTGTTTCAGATATGGCGGTGGTGGAGGTGGAGCTTATATACATGGTAATGGGAGAGGGAGTGGAGATGGAGATGCAGGTGAGGAAGTGGTGGCGGTGGATGGTAGCAGTGGTTTTCCGACTCCATCTTTATATTTCTGAGTTAGCAGGCGGTAGATAGAGCGGTCGAAGTGATGGTGTTTAGTGAATATAAACTGATTTTTATATATGTGTTTATTTAATAAAATATTTTAGTTCATTAAAAAAAGCCACGTCATCTAAAATTAGCCACGTAGGACAACAAAACTAACCAGGTTAGTGTTTATTTAACGAGGGGGTGCCATGACAACCCAAGTGTTAAGTTGGGAGTGGTGGGAGCCAAAGTCAAAGTTTAGAGTGCCATCGGCCAAATGGCCATAGTTGGGGGTGTTTAAATCCATTAACCCTTTATAATAATATATATGGGGGCAAAATAGTTCAAAAAAAGTCCCCAAATTGAGTTCAAATGGTCAAAAAGTCTCTATAGCCGTTTCCTAGCGCTAGAAAACTTCAAATGATAAAAACCGGTTTGGAACAAGTTCAAAAACCGGGTCAAGTTCAAAGCAGTTCGTTTGGAAGTCCTCAAGGCCGTTTATAAACCAACGGGTTCTATCGGGTCGGAACCAGTTTCTTTCATACCGGGTTTAAATTTGTTCAAAAATGAAGCTGGTTTTGTAGTTTTTTTTTTATCTTTCATTTTGTTTTTGCATATGATTAAGTTATGTTTCGGTTTTTTTTCAGGTTTTGTTGTACTTATTTAACATAAAATTTGTATAGGGTAATTATAAAAATACTTTGAAAATTCTAAAAGAAAAAAAAAAAACAGATACGAAGAAATGAACAAAAAAAAAAAAAAACAGAATCAATGAAACAAACAGATTCAAGTACAAAAAACTACAAAGAAATAGATAAGAAGAAATGAACAAAAAAATGAATAAATAGCTACAAAGAATGAATTATTGGTAGAGAAAAATGGTGAAAAAGAAGAAAATAAGTGATAAGATATTAATTTGTTAATAAACCATATTCAAAGAATCAAGTCAAAATACAACCACGAAAATATGTCATTCCCTGTTTACAAATAATCCACAACTCAACAAGGTCAAAATTGTTATAAAACCACTGTGAAAAATAGAGCTACTCTTGGGTACAACTGGTCAAACAAAAATGGCTCATTCACATCCCTCTCATGTTATCAAACTAGCCTAAAAATGGTCTGTATTGGTGAGAGATATTATTGAAACCTGTAACTACAAAGCTAGAATATTTTGAGAAATAATGGAATTAACAATATGCACGATTGTTAGCTTCTTTATAACAGCTGATGGGTACATATATATATAATAGAGGGTGAAATCATTCGGTCAAAATATAACAACTGTGAGCAAGGTTGTCATCCACCTTCTTTGAATAATTCATAACACTCCCCCTTGGATGACACTTTGCAAACTTTGGGGTAATTAAGTACTGCCTCATTAAAAACCTTGCTAGGAAAACCCAGTGGGATAAAACCATAGCTAAGGGAAAAAGAGTGCAGTGTATAGTCTTCTCCTGATATTTCTGGATCATGTATGTTGCCTCATTAAAAACCTTACTAAGAAAACCCAATGGGATAAAACTTAGTGAAGGGAAAAAGAGTGCAACTTGTATAGTACTCCCCCTTATTTTAATATGTATCATTTATGTGACTTGTCTCTATCTTTCTTGAAAGTTGATCATATCTTTATAGATAACAATTTTTCGCTTGATCCTTATGTAGACAATCTTTTGCCGATCAGTGTTATATAATCTTCATATGAGACTTCTGGTTCCTTTTGGGAAACAAATATCATAATATCCACAATTGTGTTTTGTTACATTACATGCATTTACAAAAACTAACCAAACTTGTTTCGATGGGTTAGTAAAAATATAAATTATACCTTACATATCTCAAGTGTATCAAAAATTTCGTTTCACCTTAGGAGAATATGAAAAAGAAAATATAATTCTTCTTGCAACGTGTTAATGAAAAATTTCTAAATTTGTATGGTAAAAATGGTGAAACTGGCCGTCCCCTGGATTGAACCCGGGTCTAGGCCACACCCTTTCGCGCACCTAGCCAACCGAGCTAGGTGCCTAGTTTGTGAAATTTCCGTTTTTGGTTAAATATAAACACATGTACAATAACTTCCTATTTTTTAAGAAATTTAATGTTTGAAAAATCAAATGGTCTATTATGCTTCAAACTTTCTATTTCATCTTGATTCCATAATATATGTGTATGACCATAATTGACCGTCAATTCTATGTTGGAATCATTTACTTCTTCCTGAGGGAAGGTATTATCATTCACTCCTTCCTAAGGGAAGGTTTTATCGTTTACTCCTTCTAGAGGGAATTGAATTTACCATTTTCTTTTATGGTCAATTTCCCTTTCAGTGCCTTTTCTTTTTCGAGGATGTTTTATCCTTTGAACCCAATTTCCTTTTCATGGCCTTTTCTTTTTCGAGGATGTTTTATCCTTTGAACCCAATTTCCTTTTCAGGGCCTTTTCTTTTCCGAGGATATTTTATCCTTTGAACCCAATTTCCTTTTCAGGGCCTTTTCTTTTCCGAGGATATTTTATCCTTTGAACCCAACTGGCCTCCCATGTTTCAAACTGGATTCAATAGCCATATTATTATTATCCCTTTGCTTGTCTGTAATATCAAGCCATATTAATATTATCCATTTGCTTGTCTGTAATATCAACTCGAGCTAAAGCATTAGCATCTGGTATATAAAATTTTCAATATGTCTTTATCCTTCTTGGACATTAATTTTAACTGGAGCAATTCAAAACTTTAATTTTAACTGGAGCAATTCAAAAACTTTTTGGATGAATTTCCTTCTTAAAGTATCTTTTAAATATTTTACTCGAGGATACAGATAATACAATGATAACTTCAAAATTTATTTCACTTTTATTTGTTTTCTATCTCCCCCTCATGTTGGGATTTATAATCAGCAAATGAAGCCCATAAGAAATCTCCCATTTATGGCTATTTATTCCCAACATGTCATTAAATCTCATCTTTGTGCGTTGTGTTGTAACAATTTCAGTATATATATAGTATATATATCGCACACCTAAAGATGATAAATATTTGGTTTCTAAATAACTGTAATGGGAAGTAAATGTTTCAATAATAATACTTGTTCCAATGATCATTGATAATAAAATTTTCAGTCTGGAATAATATTCTTGCTATATTAGCTAAGCCATATATGCAAACTTCAAGTTGCAAATTGATAACCATTTAGACGATGCATCGATTTAAATACTAAATGGTATCATGCTAGGATATGAGTATCCTTTAATCCTTTTTATCATAGTATATCCTTGATGGCTTAATCTGTCATGCCATCATATCCTTGATGATATATATATATTCTTGAAACTTAATAAGTTTCTTATTGATTTTTGGGAAAAATAGAGCGTCCTCTATTTAAAAGCTTTGTACCATATGGTAATTAGCCTTTCCCATTCTTCTTATTAATTTTGAATGTCCCAGGCAGAACCGTTATTTGCATTATTCGTCTAAATTATGAATAATTCATATACATATGTTTGTCATTGTATTTCCACAAAACATTTGTATGTGTGTATGTATGTACAACCCAAACTTGTATGTTTATCATGCTTCGTCTTTACCATTTAATAAAACTTGTAAATATAAACTTGTTTTTATGAATCAAATAAACCTGACAGTTTTCTAACTTCCCAAAAGTAACATTTCCTTAATACATCATTTATTATATATACATATATATATATATATATATATATATATATAACCGTTGTATATATATAACCGTTGTACAACGGCTATAAAACGGTAATATAACCGTTACAAAACGGTTATAATTTACCACTATAAATAACCAATTATCAATCTCATTTTTTTTTCACATCAAACCCTCTTCTTCTCAAATTTATTCAAGAAAAAATTTTTCGAAGATGATTCACCCGGTTTTAATATTGACCGGCATAATGTTAATATTATTGCCGATATTAATGTATGAGCTTCCGCCTCATCTATTTAGTACTTATGTATTTATTTATTTGTTCATAGCTGTTCCTTTGTATGTTATCTCATTTTTAATGAGTATTTAGATTTTAATATTTATCTTATTTATGTTTTGTAACAAAATTGGCAACCTATAACTGAAGTAATTATTAATATGGTGTTGGGATCCATCTATCGGTTATGGGAGTTGCTGTTGAGATGATAATGCTCGTGTGTCATCTTCCATATCAATGTTGTATGTAAACATGTTTCAATTCATATGGCTACTTATCCAGATACGTAGCCTTTAATTTATGCTTATTCACAGACTTTAGTTTCAGCTATAGCAAGTAAGTCTTTTAGTTTATACGTATTTCCCAGATACTTGAATAGATATATTAAAATAATTGAATCGTAGCAAAATGATTCTAGTATATAGTTATGTTTGCGGACCTCTGTCTGTGCATACAACTGAACTTAATCAAAATTAGAATCAGAATCATGAGGTGATGGAGGTGGCGGAGTAAATTGTTTTGAGATAATACTAGCTACTTGTCTTAGCATTTCTTCCTGCCACTCATTCTTTTTCGTCAACCACTCTATTTGTCTGGACATTTTCCGGTTCTTTTTTATTAGTTTATCAACCTTCATTGGATCTAAAAGTGGATTTATTAGAGGCACCGTACTTGGTCCGGCTTCAACAATTGACTGTTGTTGTTGCTCCGGATGTAGTGAAGACTGTTGCTGTAATAGTGGTGATATGGGTTGTTCTGGTGCTAACAACTCTTGGAATGTCATGTTATCATTAAATATAGATTGTTGTATCATTTCTCCTTGCCCAAAAGATAAAGGTGAAAGTGCCTGGTAGATGCCTGGTGTTTGTGGTTGAGTATGCTGTGTTTGAGATGTGTTAGTTGAAATATGTTCAAACACGGGTGGTGTTAGCTGCTGTTGAGACAACAGATCATGCTGATAAAAAGATGATTGAGGAAACTGCAACAGTAATTGTTGTAGATTTTGTGATGTATTTTCTGGGATAACCGGTGCTGCCTCAGATTGAAACGATTGTGTTTGTGTAGAAATATCAATAGGTAGTATCTCGATATTTGTAAAATTTATCACTCCAGGTAATCGTGGTGGGGATAATTCTTGAATAATCTGATCGTTTATGACACCTAGAGATTTGGCTATTTTTGTTATGTATGATCCTCCCATAAGGTTTTTCGGGGGACGTGTTTGGTATTGCTCAAAGTACATAGCAAGAGAGTAAGCAATATTACAATGGACTGACTCGAATATACTGTATAAGTGGAAGAGATCGGTACCACTAACCCTGTGTAGATTAGACGTGCGCCCCCTGATCGTGTTGGCTAGAACACGGTGCATATACTGATAAAGAGGATCTCTAAATGTTCTTGAATTATTATTTTTACTCCATACTGCTGGTGTAAGTGTAGACCAATAATCTTTTATGCGATCAGGATATTCTGTTAATGCGTTTATAAATATAGGTGATCTAACCTCTTCTTCTGTATAAATACCTAAATGTACTGCGAACTCAGATAATGACAATTTAAAAGTTTCTCCACCGAGTCTAAAATCGATAGAGGGCTCAGATAGGTGTTTATTTCGTGTGAAATGAAAAGTAGACCAGAACTCATATACAAGTTCATCGTATGAAGGTTCTAAGATATCAAAAAAACGACGCCATGGTGAACCAATTGGTAGTAACTTCGTCAGTCGATCATCTTTGTCTAGAATCCCCGTTATGTTCCAGTCGATACTATTAATAGTATTAACTTTAAGCCTCCTGAGGGTTAGACATTTCGTATGGGTGCGTACATCCTTAAACTTAAGAAATTTATGGACTTCGATCTGGGCACGAATTTCTGCTGCGTTTGAAGATTCAGCGTGTGCACGAGTAGAAAACTGAAGACTCATGATAGTAATATTGGGCTTTGTTTGAGTTCTAAAAAAAAATAGAATTTGAGTATGAGTTGTTTTGGGTATGTGTCGAACTATATCAGAAGTTCAGTTGGTTTGAGGATTTACACGAGTGGTGGGTTACTTATATAGATACAAATTAAGCTTACACAATACGCTTGGTTAAGGCTTCCATGATACACCTTGAAAATAGTTTTACTGTATTAGGTTTGAAAATTTCGGTAACAAACAAAATGTTTAAACTAATATTAGATTCGGTAGGTATCGTGGGTAACGTGCTGAGTATCACTTCTAAATGGTTCTGATAACAATAGTGATGATATTAATAATTGGTAATTTTATAGTAAAATATCCATAGCCATTTTTACGGATGTATATATATATATATATATATATATATAATTAGTATGCACAATAATAAAATAAATAAACGTTATTAAACATTAGATTTTATAAATAAATGTTAGATAACATAAATATAAATGTTAGGTGCATCAAAATGTTAGATAACATAAATGTAAATGTTAGGTGCATAAAAGAAATTTAGATTGTTAGTAGTCCCAAAATTATTATATATCCATAGTATGAGGTTCTCTGCACTGATTTAGATTGTTAGTAGTCCCATAGTTATTATATTCCCATAGCAATAGGTACCTCGTACACATTTTTATTATTAAGTATGGGATTTAGATGTTTTTATGATAGGAGTGTCTGGATAACTGGGTCTCCTAAAGGAAAACAATCCCACGGTATAAAAGAAATATTACGTTTATCATAATAATTATAGTTTATATAAATTAATCAAACACTTACTTTGATTATAATTGCTTGAACGTTTCCTTAGCTAGAACCTCGTGCTTGGCTAGAGCCTCGTGCTGATAACGTGTTATAAAACCACTGTGAAAAATAGAGCTACTCTTGTGTACAACTGGTCAAACAAAAATGGCTCATTCACATCCCTCTCATGTTATCAAACTAGCCTAAAAATGGTCTGTATTGGTGAGAGATATTATTGAAACCTGTAACTACAAAGCTAGAATATTTTGAGAAATAATGGAATTAACAATATGCACGATTGTTAGCTTCTTTATAACAGCTGATGGGTACATATATATATAATAGAGGGTGAAATCATTCGGTCAAAATATAACAACTGTGAGCAAGGTTGTCATCCACCTTCTTTGAATAATTCATAACAAAAATAAAACCATGAAAGTAATGTTTTAGGATTTTTAGTCACATCATGTAGCTGGTCAGACACACTCCATAATAGTAATGTTTTACGACAACATTGTGGACCACAAACATACACATAAACCTCATCAATGGATATGCTTGACTTAACAAATTACAAATAGACCCTGAAGGGAGAGATTTCTATCCTTATAACTAATGTGAGAACATCATCAATGGCTCATTTTTAAGAATTTTTTTTTAAAGAACTCGAACTGGAAATTACATCGAGATTGAAGGTAAACGGACAACAAGCTGCACCGCTACCCAAAGACGGCCCTAAGGGTCGGTGGAGATGACCACCGGCCAGGGCCCGATATTTTGAAGTGTATGTTATTTAAAAAAAAATCCTGATATGTATATGCAAAAAACACTTTTTAATAGAGTATACTCATACAAATACCAACATAGGCCCACTTACAAAACTTTCATTAAGGTCTAAGGATACGTTTTTTTCGAGCTCGAACATGGTACACGAATTCTTAGGGCCGGCCCTACCGCTACCCATTTAAGAAATATGTGGCTTTTGTGGAGCCGATGTTGAGGATTGAGAGAGGAGAGAGGGATGGGGTGTTGTCATGTCAAGTAATCGGCAACTTGTTATCCATATGTGAAGAGTATTACAACACATGCATCAACATCAACTACTTACGTGAATAATCCCGTAAATAATGCAATCAAATAATATGAGATATTCTAGATTAAATGTATAGTCAAAATTGATATAAGTTGCCATGTATATTCCTTTAATATTGCCTGTAATTGTGGGGCTCCACCCTATTTGTACCCTTGTATTCATCGAATAGAATCATCACTTCTACAGTCTTCACATGGTATCAAGAGCTTAATACACTCTTAAGAGTTATCGATCCTTTTTTTTTTTTTTACTTCTGTGTTCATTCATGGCTTCCAACAACCTTATCACAATCACTGCTGCAACTCACTTTAACATCAAACTTACCTCCCACAATTTTTCTGTATTATCTCACCGGATCCACACCCGCTCCACCCGCTACCATCACCGACAAAGACGCCGACAAAGACACCGTCAAACCCAACCCTGCTTTTGACGCATGGTTTCGTCAAGACCATGTCATTTTTAGTGCTATTCTCGGATCTTGCTCCGATGAGATCCAACCTCTTATCGCATCAGCCAAGACCGCCAAGGATGCGTGGGACAGGTTGTCTTCTTCTTTTGCAAGCAAATCAAGATCTAGAATTATTTCCTTGAAATCCAAGCTTGCGAATAATCCTAAGGGCACCAGACCTATTGCTGAATTTCTCAATGAGATGCGCTCCATTGCTGATGATCTGGCTCTTGTCCAAAGTCCAATTACCGAAGAGGATCTTATGGTTCACATTCTAACCCAACTGGGTGACGAATACACCTCCATTGCTGCTGCACTTAAAGTCCGTGAAATACCGGTTTCTTACCCGGAACTCTTTGATAAATTGGTGGACTTTGAACGATCCTTAAAACTCACAGAACCAGTCACTACCATGATGGTTACTGTGAATGCAACCCAAACCCGACAAACCCGAACCCCGGGTCGGCCGTCATCTGACTAGCAGAACCGCAATGCTCGTTTTCAGCCATCTCACTCGTCCCAGCGGTCATTCAGAACCACCAAGTCTCAACCGGGGCCATCGGCAAATCGCTCCGCTCAATATTGCAACTTCTGTAACACTGCCGGTCACGACACTCGTGACTGCATGAAGCTTGCTAGGTTCCTAAAGGAAAATCATATTTCCTTCAACACCAATCCTGTTGCAAATGCCGTTACTTCACCTCACTTCGTGCCCAGCCACACTTTCCTCTGTTTCAGAATATGGTGGTCCCGACGAAATCGTCCTCGGTAATGGTACGGGTCTTTCTATCTCTCATATTGGTTCCACATAATTCTCTACTAAAACCAAACCTTTATCCTTACCTGATATCTTGTGTGTTCCTAATATGCGTAGAAATTTAATTCCAGTTGCTAAGTTATGCCGTACTAATCAAGTTTCTGTCGAATTTTTTCCATCTCATTTTTTTTGTGAAGGACCTCAAAACGGGGGCGCCTATCCTACGGGGGGAGAACATCCATGATGTTTACTACCTCAACCGGTTGTCTTCACTTCCACAAGTAAATGCAACCACATCCGTATCACCACTCCAATGGCACCATCGACTTGGACATCCGTGTCTTCATATTTTTAAGCTTCTTTGTAAAGACCTCGGTCTTAGTTTTAAATCCTTATCATGTTCTACGTTACATTGTCAATCGTGTGCTATTAATAAATGTCACAAGTCGCCATTTGGACCAAACTCATTTGTCGTTACTAAACCGCTTCAACTTATTTACTCGGATGTATGGGGCCCGGTTCAATCATCTATTGATGGTTTTGCCTACTATGTTGTGTTTGTGGATTATTACTCTAAATATGTATGGCTTTATCCTATCAAACGCTAATCCGATGTGTCCATTATTTTTCCACAATTTAAACTACTCGTAGAGAAGTTTTTTTCAAACCTCTATCATCTCCATCTTCACCGACAATGGCGGTGAATACATCGGTCTCTTACCATTTCTCCAATCCATGGGGATTTCACATTACACGACTCCTCCGCATACTCCCGAACAAAATGGCATCGCCGAACGACGCCATCGTCACATTGTGGAAACCGGCCTTGCCTTACTACACTACGCCGGTCTACCACTTTCGTTTTGGTCACATGCATTCCAAACGGTTGTCTACCTCATTAACCGCCTTCCTACCCCTATCCTTAATTTCAAATCGCCATATCAAATGCTTTATAATGCATCACCAAATTATACAAAATTGAAAACATTTGGGTGCTTGTGCTACCCATGGCTCAAACCGTATACTACATCTAAGTTACAACCCCACTCCAAACCATGTATTTTCTTAGGCTATTCTACATCCAAGTCGGTTTACAAATGTTTGGATTCCCAAAACAACCGACTATACCACTCACGACACGTATCCTTTGTTGAAACTATTTTTCCATCAAAAAGTAGCTCTTCCAATCCTCACACTCTTCGCACCTCTGATATTTTTTTATCTACCTACACTACCCCACCACCTTTGCATGCTCCACTCCCAACCACACCTACATCCACCCATAAGTCTCCACCACCCATGCATGCGCCATCTACAAACCTACCTACCTCCTCACATTTACCACCTTTGCATGTGCCTCCTAATTCCACAGACATTTTATCCATTTCACATACTACAACACATGCAACTTCTCATAATGAATCATTATCCTTCCCTACCCCACATGCATCTTCCCATGAACCCACCACTCCTAATCCCACCTCTACATCTTCGACATTCCCCACTCCTAGTGTTCCCTCCTCTCCATCTATTTCTACCTCAAATTCTCTACACACTGATCCCAACTCAGACCCATCAATTTCATCCACCACTTCTTCATCCACACACCCAACCCCATCCTCCTCCTTGCCTCCAAGAAATCGAAGACCAAATTCAAAATACTTTAACACACACTTCGTCAATTCCACCACTGTTCATCCTATGCCGCAATCTCTTGAACCAAACACCTATCTCCAAGCATCCAAAGATCCACTTTGGCGTAAGGCGATGGATGACGAGTACAACGCCTTACTCGAGAATCAATCGTGGGAACTTGTCGCACCATCCTCGAGCAAACCGATTGGATGCAAGTGGGTTTTTTCGAATAAAACGACGTCCCGACGGTAGTGTTGATAAATACAAGGAACGTTTAGTAGCCAAAGGTTACTTGTAAGAATACGGGAAGGATTATTTTGACACATTCAGTCCCGTTACCAAGCCCGTTACAATACGCACCGTTCTTGGTATTGCCTTATCTCGGGGATGGTCCTTACGTAAACTGGACGTCAACAATGCGTTTTTGCATGGGCACTTGCAAGAGGAAGTATACATGATACAACCCCATGGTTATATACATCCGCAATTCCCGAGTCATGTGTGCAAACACCGAAGGTCCCTATACGGCCTAAAACAGGCACCCCGCGCATGGTACATGGCTCTTACATCCTTCTTGTCTGATTTCGGCCTCACCAAATCCCATGCGGATGCTTCACTCTTCATCTATAATAGCAATGGTATCATGTGCTATTTTTTTAGTTTATGTGGACGACATTCTCTTGACAAGCAACAACAATGTGTTCATGGATGAGTTTGTTAACAGCCTTGCATCTCGGTTTTCGGTTAAAGAATTGGGGCACCCTAACCATTTTTTGGGTGTCGAACTTATTCCCACTACACATGGTTTGTTTTTGTCCCAACACCAACATATACATGATCTGTTGACTACGTACGGAATGGATGGAGCTAAAACAGTTCAAACACCACTATGCTCGTCTCAAGTTCTGACACTTGAAGATGGAACTCCAAACGTTGATCCTACACCTTGTCGTAAGCTCGTGGGTTCTCTTCAGTATCTTGCTTTCACACGACCGGATATTTCCTTTGCTGTAAACAAGCTCTCCCAATTCATGCATCAACCGACTCAAACACATTGGCAGGCCCTCAAATGTTTGCTTCGTTATCTTAAGGGAACACTTTATCACGGATTGTTTTTGAACAAGAAATCTCCCTTAGAGCTCACGGCCTTTTCTGACTCCGATTGGGGAGGCGTCTCCACAGCCGGTCGCTCTACAACGACCTACATTCTTTATCTCGGTAGCAATATCATATCTTGGAAATCTGCTCGCCAAAAGTCAGTTTCCCGGTCCTCTACCGAAGTTGAATATAAAGGTCTTGCAAATGCCGCTGCCGAACTTGCATGGGTTGAAAATCTTCTCTCCGAACTCGGTCTCTCCATGACCACATCACCTCGAATTTACTATGATAACACCAGAGCCACTTACTTGTGTGCTAAACCTGTTTATCACTCACGTATGAAACATGTTGCTTTAGATTATCATTTTGTTCGTGAAAAAGTAACAGCTGGTACTCTACGGGTTCAACACATCAACTCCACGGATCAACTGGCGGACGCTCTTACTAAACCACTCGCTCGAGTTCCATTTTTAAAGTTACGATCCAAGATTGGAGTTTCTGACGGAACCTCCATCTTGCGGGGGCGTATTACAACACATGCATCAACATCAACTACTTACGTGAACAATCCCGTAAATAATGCAATCAAATAATATGAGATATTCTAGATTAAATGCATAGTCAAAATTGATATAAGTTGCCATGTATATTCCTTTAATATTGCCTGTAATTGTGGGGCTCCACCCTATTTGTACCCTTGTATTCATCGAATAGAATCATCACTTCTACAGTCTTCACAAAGAGCCCCATTTGTGATGCTCCAACAATGACCCAAGTTAATTCCAGAATAAATCCAAGATAAAATTTTGGACGGTTAGGTAATATGAACATACCAATCGGATTTTAGCGATGAATATGTCCACTTAGAAAAATATAACAATGGAAACATAATCATTAAAAGATATCTAGGTGATCATGTGGTGCTACAAGGGTGATAGCAACTAACTAGATGGCGAGCGTGAGCAAACGAGTCATGCACCCTACAACCGTGATGAATCAAAATAAACAATTCATCTAGACCTTTATTTATTTAAATCAAAATAATTGAATCATAGTCTCAAACGAAACCTAATAAACCAATTAAATAAACAAACAACATTCACATCTCGTCCACCAAATTCTGTGAGAGAGTACTCCATATTATAGATAGTGATTATGAGGGGTTGTGAGTACAGTATAGTAAAAATGTTACTGTTCATCTTTTTTTTAACAACTTTCATTAAAACACGCCTCCTAGCAAGCCGCTAGCAAAGGCAAAACAACACCACAAACATTACACGACAAAATTCAGCCAATTGTTCCAAGCTAAACATTTTAAAGATGAACGATTTTTTATCCAAAGAAAAGCTTGTGACTTGATTTCTCCCACTATCTTTTGCAGCTTAGCTGGTTGATTCTCGAAAATGGCTTTGTTCCTCTTTTTCCAAAGGCTCCAGCACGACACGAGCAAAATGACCTGGATGATCCTCCTTCTTTTTCCCCTCCCGGCACATTCTTGTGATAGTTAAGGATTTCTAGAGCCGAAGATACGTAAATAGGAGGCAGTTTGCACCACGTACCTATACTACGCCAAACCATCGAAGCGAAATAGCAAGTTGTAAAGACGTGCTCTGCTGATTCTGGTTCAGATCCACAAAGGCTGCACATATTTGTGACTGGAATTATACATCTTCTAGCCAGATTGTCCTATGTTGGGAGCCTATCCTGCCAAAGCCTCCAACCAAACGCACACACTTTTAATGGGGCCCAACTATTCCAATCGAAAGGCTCAATGACTGACCCCCTCTCAGCCTGGTTCAGCAAACTTTTTACAGAAGCGATGGTGAAGCTTCCTTCCTCGTTCGCCACCCATTCCCACTGATCTGGACTTTGATTAAAGTGATACAATTCAAGTCTTCTCTTTAAATCCTGAATTTCCTGTTTTGTCGTATCAGAGTTGATGTTCTGTCTCCAGCACCATTTAATCTCCAATCTGCCATCCAAAAAATTACATCGCTCTCTCACCTTGCACCCTTTCACCTTTTCAGCCGCAAATATGGTCGGGTACACCTTTTTTTACGGTTTTTCATCTAACCAACAATCCAACCAAAATCTAATGCTACCACCAGTGACTGCTTTACCTCTGATAGCACTTTCCATTTGTAAGTTAGCCGAAAGCATGAAGTTATCTAGTTTTGCAATAGTGGACCATATTCCAGTCATTTGTTTATTATGAGGAATAGCTGGCCAAGTTCTCGGAGTGTAGTGAATTGCGTCGATGAATCTTCTCCACAGACTATGCTCCTCTTTCCTATACCGCCACCACCATTTCAGTAACAAGGAAATATTTGAAGTTTTTAGAGGACAAAACCCCAACCCTCCTTCCTCTTTAGATTTTGTTATTTGGTTCCAGGCTATCCAGCATGTTTTTTGTTGTTATTAGATCTACCCCACAAAAAGTCTCTTCGCTTTGCTTCCAATATGTCTATAACTTTTACTGGCGCCTTGTAAAGCGAAAAATAGTAAGATGGGAGGCATTCAAGTACCGACTTCAAGACCGTAATTCAGCCTCCCGTCAACATAGATCCTGCCTTCCAACCTGCCAGTCTAGAGTCGAACACCTCCAAAACCGGCTGCCAATTTGAGATCCTGTTCATGTTCGCGCCGACATACAGACCAAGGTAGATAAAGGGGATTTTCCCACTCTGCAGTGAAGCCGGTTAGCCACACACATCACCTAAGCCTCACTTGTTCCCACACCAATTAGGCTTGACTTCCAGAAGTTTACTTTGAGACCCGAGAGCAAATGAAAACACCTTAATAGACGTGCCAGATTTACCGCATTACTTTCCGACCATTCACCGATGATTAAAGCGTCATCCGCGAATAACAAGTTTGACAAATACGGCCCCCATTGGGAGTTTGAAACCCATTAAACATACCTTCCGTCACCGCCTTTTTGAATAACATGGTCAATGCCTCCATCCCAATGATGAACAAGAATGGCGAAATTGGGTCTCCTTGCCGAATGCCTTTCGAGTAATTGAACTCAAAGGTTGGGGACCCATTTACCAATATCGACGATCTAGATGATTCCATTATCCCCATCATCCATTTACGCCAAATAGTTGGGAAACCCATAGCACCCATAATATCCACCAAAAAATCCCAATTAATGTTGTTGTAGGCCTTTTCAAAGTCGATTTTAAAGATCATACTTTTCCTCTTTCTTTTCTTCATCCATGCGATCATTTCATTAATCATTAACGGACCATCGAGGATCGATCTACCTTTAACAAACGCCGTTTGGTTCTCGGACACAACCGAATTTAGCACCAGCTTTAAGCGGTTTGCTAACACTTTGGAAACCACTTTCGAGATCACTCCCACCAAGTTTATCGGCCTAAACTCATTTAGCGACGACGGCGCATGGCACTTAGGAATAAGTGCTATGAATGACGAACAAGCCGCCTTATTTAGACTCCCACTCGTGTGAAACCACTGCAATAAATCCTCAAAATCCTTTTCCAACAAATTCCAAAATCTTTTTATAAAACAAAAGTTGAGACCGTCTGGTCCAGGCGCTTTTGAGCCTCCGCACTCCCAAACTGCCCCTTTGATTTCTTCAAGCAAAAAAGGAGCGATGAGAAAAGCTTGATCCGACGCAGACAATGTTTTGAAGTCTGCCCCTACCAACTTTGGCCTCTCCGTCATAGATTCCGTAAAGCGATTTATGAAAAACTGCAATATTTCTTTCTTTATTCTGTTTGGGGCCGTGCACCACCTGTTCTCAATATCCAGCCCATGTATATTACTTGATAAAGCCCTGTGCTTAATGGACCGGTGGAAGAAGGCGGAGTTGTCATCCCCCACCGAAGCCCATTTCGCTCTAGACTTCTGATGGATATCCTTAGTTTTCTTCAACTCCAATTCCTCAATTTCGTGAATGCATTCCAGCCTGGCCCAATCTTCTTCTTCCTCCAATTCCCTATTTTCCATGATCTCATCTAATTGCTGAAGCTCTTTTGTCACATGATATTCGCTAATTTACACATATTTTAGTCCCCCGTTTTACCCCTATTTTATGCGTTTTTGGCCGTAAAACCGTCGTTCGGATACTTAATTATCTACACTTTTGTTTACAGGCCTAAAATTGCATACCAGACAAGATGATAGCGAAAACGAAGACTTTCCGGACGAAACGACGAAGCTGCGAACCTTCTGTTAGAAAAACTGACCTGGGCGTGTGGAACGGTCGTGCCACCTATTGCACGACCGTGCGTATCCGACAAATGCAAGTAATCCCGTCAATGAACGAGGGTGCAACTCCGCGTGCAAGGCATTGAAGGCCAACCCGGGAATGCACGGTCGTTCCATGATCTGCACCTCGTGCGGATCCGATGATCAGCCATAATGTCGGAGTTGAACGATCGGTGCGACCAAGCGTGCAACAAGAACCCGGCGAAGAACGACCGTGCCATATGAAGAACGGTCGTGCGATATCGAATCTGGTCAACGATCTGATGACGTCATGCAGTATGGTGCACCATACCTAATAATTGCTTAAAGTGCACGGTCGTGCCACAGGAAGAACGACCGTGCAACAGCGAAAAAATATAAAAACAGAACAGAAACATTCTGTTCGACATTCTGGAATTTTGGGAGCTTCACTGGCGAGTTTACAGGCTCCGGAGGCTATGCTTTTGACCCGGATTCAAGCCACATTGTGCCGTTTAGCTCCATTACTATCCGGATTCTTAGTCTAGTGATTGTTTATGGTTTGGTTTGGTTTTCTAATCTTTCCATGATTTTGTTAATCTTTCAAGTACTTAGATTAATGTTTATGTATTATTGTAGCCTTTGGGCAAAAACACAACAATCCCTTGCTTGATTATAACCATTGGTGTGTTAATCTTTGTTTGTAATGACACTTTGAAGTATTTTCTATGTTAATCTTTGATGATTAGTTTGCAACCTTGTTATTGATATTGATTTCTTAATTATAAGTAATTATGTTGGATGATTAATGCTTAGTTAGTTAAGATAGTTGAAAAATGAAGCTTAATTAATCTTGTATTAGTAAACTTTGAACTTGGTTAACTAGATTAGCTTGGTTTAAATGTATGCATCATGATACTAGAAATGGTTAGTGATTTAATAAAATGTAATTATTATTAATCAAGAGAGCTTGCCGTCACGTAAGGACCTTAACGGGTTAGATGGTGTCGTTATAAATTCTTGCCATGATTTGTTAGCTTAGTTAGTAGTTTAGGCCAAAATTGCTATTTTGGTGAATTATTGTGCAAGATTTGTAAAATGAACTCGGTTGTGATTTAATCTAGTTTATGCTTGTCTCGGTGGTTGCATTGTGTTTATCGGTGTCTCTTTCCTTGATTAAGTGCGGTTAGAAAACTCCTAACGGATGACTAACTTATTTTTAAGAGATTTTCATAGACATTTATCAATTGCACGTTAAAGAACAATTTTAGGTGGTTAAAGTGTGTTTATCGTTTTAACTTTCCGAATGATTGTCATGTTAGGATTCCCGAAAGGGATACTAATTGTCTTAAATTGGAATATTGACCGAATGCTTCTAGTGCCAAAACCGACTTAGTTGACATGCTATGGTTGTGTATTAAGCAAGGCTTTTTATCTATTATCTATTATGTTTTTATTATGTATTTGTTTATGCTTACTTTAGTTTAATTAAAATCAAACAAAACCTATGTTTTTACCGGTAGTTTAGTGATAAAGGTCTAGTACTATTTCTCCGCCCATTTCCTTGGATCGATACTTGGTTCTTACCGATACTTTATTACATATGTGACGGGGTACACTTGCCTCTTTCGTGTGTGTTTTGATGTAAAAGTAATAATCACTTTTATAAATTTAAAACCAAATCGTGTGTAGATTCATTGCAAAAATTATGTATATATACGCACACGTCATCACACAATCAAGCTTCTCTGAGTCCTTTAAGCCGCGAGCTTTTACCCACACTTTAATGCTCTCTTTTAGGTGCTTCAATTTCCTGGCTAGCCGAACATCTGGTGTGCCATTAAACTGAAACACCGAATTCGCTTTCGTGACCATATTTTCGAACTCCGGGTGATCCATCCAGGAGTTGAAAAATCTAAAAGGACTAGCCCCAAAATCTAGCGGAATTGTTCTTAGCACAATAGGGGAATGATCCGATAGGTACCTCGGAATCAACACGAAACACAGAGTCCGCCCATCGATCAATAAAATCTTAATTCACAAACAATCTATCTATCTTGCTCATTTTCCGCCCTTTACTCTTACAGAACGTGTATTTTGGACCTTTCATAGCGAATTCAAATAACCCAGCCCTAGCCAGAAATTCGTTTAAATCTCGAGCACTAACCGGGTCGAAATTTGAATTGAGCCTTTCTTCCGGGAACCGGACTGCGTTGAAGTCTCCCAATGCGATCCAGACACCCGGGTTCCCCAACATCAACCCTTCAATTTCACTCCAAAGATTTCTCTTTGCAACCGCACCCTTTGGCCCATAAACATTAACAATGTGCACCGCCCCGTCCACCCCTTTTATCGATCCACTAAGGAGGATATAATACCTGTTTTTTATGCAATTTGTCATCGAAAGCAGATCTGCATTCCAAACACATAAAAGCCCCCAGACCTTCCTGTAGAATTCACAAAAGTGGACTCCATAGCATTTGTTCCCCAGAAATTTTCGCACCTAATTCTCGAACCATCCGATATTTGCTTCTCTTGAAAAGCAAGAAAAGAGATTTTGTAAGTAATCCCCAGCTTTTTTACCCATCTCGCTTTAGCCTCATCCCCTGCACCTCTGATATTTAGCGACATATAATTCATAATAGAACTTGGTGTTTCTCCTCTCCTTGGACCAACTCTCTCACGTCTTTATCAAAATTTCTTAAATCGATTCCCATCTTCTGCCCAAAATCAACTGTTTCCTGTATTTCCTCTTCCATCTGAACCTCCATCCCAACATCTGGAGCTTGAAATTGCGAAGAAGCCATAGGAGACATAACAGCATCACCCTGTTCCTTTAAAGATTGGCTCTGAGAGCACAAATTCTGTGACAACTGGCACAAACCGGTAATTTCCGTACACTATGATTATTGCTTAATGACTGCAATTATGAGTTTAATTGTCAGCAATGTCTGAACACATGATTAAACAAGTGAATTCATGCATGTTGTATACTACAAAATATTGCTTTATGCATAAACGAGAGCGTTGCGTCAGAATAATAGTAAACTCACCGGTAAGACACAATGTGTCAACAGAACTGCAGAAAGCAGTTAGACATCAGAATTGAGGCCTAGGTGTAGGTCCGACAACAAAAATACATTAAAACCCTAGAGTATATGTAAGGGTTTAATTTATGGACATTTCGAAAGCAAAAATATGCACTAAAAAGCACCCGGAACGCACTTTAAGTGCAGAATTTATACAAATCAGCAATAATTCAGCATTTGAACATATAAATATTATGCAGAAATGTCGTTTTATTATCCAGAATATTTCCCTAAGTGTTGGGAACCGATAGTGTTACAAAAAGACACTTATTAGACACTAAAAGGTGTAATTTAGCACTTTAACGAATCGGTATGTAACCGAACAACCGGTCTATACCCGGGATATGAAAATATTATTATTTTCACTATCTATAAATTTCTGAGCCAGATAGGGTCCCTGATTACCCTAACACCCGTCATAACACGCTATACATTACTAACGGAGTTTAATACTTAACTAACCTATTTAACCTAAACTCCATCCTAACTAAACTAGTTTAAATCGAACCAACCCCCCCCCCCCCCCTCCTTAAAACCGTCCCCATGCAAGGGGGACATACTTGTACCTTGCAAGATATGAAAATCTTGGATGTTTGATATCTAAAGGACATAATTACCATTGGTTAAAAACCTTGAGATTTGCCTATAAATAAACCACCAACACATAAGATCATTATCACTTCACAACTCAAGACCAAAACTCTCTCTTTCTTGCTCTCTAGCTCACGGCCAAACATCCCTCTCCCAACCATCCATTTTCGGTTTTAGATCTTGCCATTTCAAGGTTATTCAAACATCAAGGGTCACGTATTAGGAGTCTTGGAGCAAGCGGAACGCGAAGGACCACTTCCGTTAGCTTTTATCCACCTCTTTTTCGTCAAGATTCTTCCCTAGCCCCGAGCTAGAGGTATAACACTTAAAACTCATATTTAAGCTTATCTAAGGTGGTTAAAAGGATTTATGTCGGTTAAATATCGTTAACATATGATTTGATGCATTAAAGTCTAGTAAAAACTCTAAAAATGGTGGTTAATAGTATATGTGATGTGTAAAAGTTGTAGTATTTGAAATATATGGTTATCTAGACCCGATCTACGATGTGGTAGCTCGGATCATCGTTTAACCCGGTTTGGTAAGATCGTTGATCTTAACATAAGCTCGTTTTTAGTTAACACAAGGGTTAAAGGGTGAAATTCTACCACACATGAGACATGGACTTGTGTAAAAGTATTTTTGTTGTGTAAAAGCAATTTAACTTGTGAAATAGTGTTTAAAACTAGTAGATCTACGTATCTACAAGCGGTATTTTCAAAGGACCAAGTGTCCAAGAAATCACATGTTCTAAACCGAGTCTTACACAAACAAAAGTAGTTTTTGTGAACAAACAAGTGTATGGATACTTGTGTAACAGAGGTTATAACAAAGAAATAATTTTCGTAAAAACCGACTAGAAGTTGTAAAACTTCATATTCTTTAAAAATAAAGTTTTTAAGAAATTAAACTTATTTTTAAGGATAACAAGACTTACTAAATGTGCTAGTAAGTTACTACACATTTTTGTAAATATGCAAGTTCATGAAATTAGTGATTATTGTTGACAATTATTGTTGATAATTGTTGTTGATGATTGATGATGATTTAAAAGAAAATAAACACACGTTTTGAAAACGTGGGAAACCTCCATTTTTAGGGGAAACTCTGTCAAAATTTTTATAAATTTTGACACTTAGAAAAATGTAAGTTTTTGAGAAACTTATTCCCTAAAAATGTGTTTAAAAGCATTAACAAGGTTTCCCTAACTTTTGATGATAAGAAATGGTGATTTCTTGAAGAATAAAAATGGATAATAAGTATATATTTTGGAGAGAAAAATATATATTATTTTATCACCAAATTTTGTGCTAAGTGTATATAGTATGTGTTATACGTGCTAGTGTATTAAGACTTAAAAATACACTAAATACTCATGAGGAGTAGAAATATAGAAATACACATACAAAACACAAGATACATAATTCGGATGCAAAGTGCAAAACACAAAAGACTTATATTTATTTTTGGAGAAAATAATATAAGTAAGATACGTAGTTAAAAATATAGGATATTTTTAACACAAGAAAATATACACAAAAGAGAGTGACTGTACTTGTGCGACGCAAGTCTAGTGACTAACGATAAGAAAACGCGTATAGGTTACGACGTTAAGTAAGCAAATCCGGTGGAGTTTACGACGCTAGGAACGCAAAGTTGTGAGTTCATGCTCCCCCTTTTCTCTTTAACTGTTTTCAGTTTTTATAACTTCGGGGGTGAAATACATGTACAAAAGTACAATATTTATAAATGGTATGATATAAATACAAGAAGCGCATTTGGTGAGACGAGAACCAAGTGTAAGGCGCTATGAGAAATGATAACAAGCAACGCGCTTGGTGAGAACGAGAACCAAGTAGGAGGCGTTATGAGAAATAGTGTCACGAATAGGGTACAGAAGCACCATTAATCAACAATATACCTAGACCGCAGAACAAAAGGTTAGATCTAACGGGTGCCTGGCAGCCACACTCCTGGTCGGGGCGAGAATCGAGGAGTGCTTTTGTGTCTCAGAATATACCAATTAAATGCCTTAGGTTTGGTGACTTCCTATGACGTGCCACAGGTTAATGGCTTTGCAACCCATTAACAATCTGATAATTACAGAAATACTGTATTTACATAAAATTTATACCATACAAAAGGTGATAAATAACTTGAAGTACGTGGGGTACTCAAGAGAATTGATAAATAACTTGAAGTACGTGAGGTACTCAAGAGGATTGATATATAACTTGAAGTACGTGGGGTACTCAAGAAAAGATTGAATTATACAAGTGTACGTGGGGTACACATGAAACTGGATTTATATATGAAAACTTGATTTACTCACAAACTATGTTTTCATACAAAGTATACAAACATGAAATACAAAGCTGCATGAATTCACACCAACTTTATGTTGACGTTTTTCCAAAAACTCACATGTATTTCAGGTAACTAGGATGGATGTGCGCGTGGTCTAGCTTAAGCTCGTGGATGTCGCTTGTGTTTAACTTTGAATAAAGTTGTAAACTTTTAAGACAATGTTTTATGCGACTTAGCGATGTAAACGCTAACGTATGTTTTCAAATTATGGAATTTGAATGTTATTTTACGAGCATGTAGCATGTTTACTCTTCGTATGCAATGAGAACCTTTCATGATCACACCTCGTGCTTCCGCCGTAGAAAGGGGTGTGACAGATTGGTATCAGAGCTGCGATTGTAGTGAACCAGGATTCATTCTCGAGTCTAGTCTACAATCTCTAGGATCCATTCACGAAAACAATTTTCAAAGAGTTTTCATTGCATAAAACGTCCCGCGACATCCACTACCTGAAACTGTCTACATGAGTCTAGAAAAGACACTACAAGACTTAGAGTGCACTAGAGTAGCACTTGTCGTTGACTAGAAATTACTTGCAATTATTTGTGATAATTAGCATGTACTAGAAGGGGAATGTCACAAGTATATGTGACCTTACCTGAAAGCGATGGCCCATCTGAAGGAAGAAATACGAGGATGAAACGAACTGTGCGGACTGTGCAAGGAGTTACGTAATTATGGATGCATACATAATTATGGAATTCAGTGCACAAAAATCACAGCAAGTCTTGTCGCGTATAGATTCCCTCAGTGCAAGCCTACTAAGTACTCTGCCAGAGTAATGATTTAGGGCATAAAGACAAGAACCGTCAATAAGGTGTTTACCTAACTCTACATGCTTGCTGCAGTATGAATTGATTTATACAATTGGCGGATTGTATGATGTTACTATGTGGTGTATGCTTGTGTATATATAAATACTACCACTATCTCGTATGACGATATCAAACAAATGTCTAACCCTATTGGGTTGTGTTCTTCAGAACATGGCACCCAAAAGAGCTGTGAACGCTCGTGACCAACCTCCTCCTCCCCCACTGCCAAGAATTGCCGAAGAGCTGGAGGCTCTACTGGAAGAAAGGATCTCCGCTGCTATCGCCCAGTACGAGGCAAACCGTACTCAAGACAGTGGAGGACCAAACAACGCTAGACATAATGGGAATGGAGATTCATCTGGAGACAGCGCAGTT
Organism: Helianthus tuberosus; assembly: GCA_030545235.1. NCBI lineage: Eukaryota > Viridiplantae > Streptophyta > Magnoliopsida > Asterales > Asteraceae > Helianthus > Helianthus tuberosus. The sequence goes on from CM060433.1 coordinate 179,791,436, forward strand.
CGAAGTTGCACATTTAAGCAGTTCCTCGACTGCAAGCCGATGAACTATGATGGCACAGGAGGTGCAGTAGCATTTGTGCGCTGGACGGAGAAGACTGAAGCTACTTTCCGCATGAGCAAGTGTACCGCGGATCAACAAGTCACCTTTGCTACTGGGTTGTTTGTCGATGAAGCTCTGACTTGGTGGAATTTGCAAGCCCAAACCTTGCTAAATAATGCCGCGTATGGTCTAACCTGGGAGGAACTGAAGGAAAGGATGAGAGAGAAGTATTGCTCTCGTGCTGAACTCCAAAGACTGGAAACGGAGTTCTGGCACTTGACTATGGAAGGTGCTCATATTGATAGTTATACTCGAAGATTCCACGATCTGTCCAGAGTGCTTCCCTACATGGTGACTCCCGAATTCAAGCGTGTCGAACGCTACATTTGGGGACTGGCCTCAGAGTTTCGTGGCATGGTGACGTCAGCCAAACCACAAACAATCACTGAGGCTGTAACTCTGGCTGTCAGCCTGACCAAAGATTGTGTTCGTAAGAAGAAGTTATCGTTGAACCCAACAAAGGAGACCGAGACACATGATGAGTCGTCCGGTGACAAGAAGAGAAAGCGTTCGAATCTGAATCAAGCGACTCGCAACAACGAAGGTTTCAACAAAAAGCGTGACGCTAACCCGTCTCAGGAGGCGAAGACCCTTTCAACCAAGGCATACCAAGGCTCCATGCCTGAATGCCAAAAATGTAAGTTTCATCATAAAGGAGCTTGTCGCATTCCAAGGTGCAACAAATGTGGTAGATTGGGTCACCAAGCAGAAAACTGTTGGGGAAACGGAAGGAATGGGAATGAGAATGGCAATGGTAACCGGAATAGCCGTGGAGCTGGGCAAAGCCAAGGATGCTTTGGTTGTGGAGGCATGGATCATTTCAAGAAAAATTGCCCAAGGGGAAACAATGCTCAGACCCGAGCATTTGTAATTAGAGCAAGGGACGCACGCAAGGACCCTAATGTGGTCAACGGTACGTTCCTCATTAACAATCACATTGCATCCATATTATTCGACACTGGCACCGATTATAGTTTCATGTCTGTGGAATTTAAACGCATACTTGGAATAGAATCTAGTAGATTAGAAATTCCTTATTCCATAGAACTAGCCAATGGTAAACTTGTTGAATCGGGCGAAGTTGTTAGAGGCTGCACACTGGTACTTGGCGAACGGAATTTTAGCATCGATCTCTTACCTATTCAATTGGGTAGCTTCGATGTAGTAGTCGGAATGGACTGGTTGTCCAAGAACAAAGCTGAAGTTATTTGTCATGAGAAAATCATTCGCATCCCTTTAGCAAATGGTGAAACTCTCATCGTGCATGGAGAAAAACGAGACGCGCCTCTTCGAATCATCAGTTGTATGAAGGCACAGAAGTGCTTGAGGAAAGGATGTGTCGCTTTCCTAGCACACGTTATAGACAAGAAGGCTGCGGAGCCGAAACTCGAAGACATTCCTGTGGTGAAGGAATTTCCTGATGTGTTCCCTGAAGATCTGCCAGGACTACCTTCGCAACGACAAGTCGAATTCCGTATAGACTTGGTTCCAGGAGCTGCTCCTGTAGCCAAGGCGCCCTATCGACTTGCGCCGTCCGAAATGCAAGAATTATCTACACAGCTCCAGGAGTTGTTGGATAAAGGATTCATAAGGCCAAGCTTCTCGTCCTGGGGAGCTCCGGTATTATTAGTGAAGAAGAAGGATGGAACACTGCGGATGTGTATCGATTATAGGGAACTGAACAAGCTCACAATCAAGAATCGGTATCCGCTACCGAGGATTGATGACTTGTTTGATCAACTGCAAGGATCAAGCTACTATTCCAAGATCGACCTTCGATCTGGATACCATCAGCTGAGAATCCAAGATGAAAGCGTGCCAAAGACTGCATTCAGAACGCGATATGGGCACTACGAATTTCTTGTGATGCCGTTTGGATTGACGAACGCGCCAGCGGTCTTTATGGATCTAATGAACCGCGTATGCAAACCATATCTCGATAAATTCGTGATTGTATTTATCGATGATATCCTGATTTACTCGCGAACGAAAGAAGAGCACGAACAACATCTCAGAACCATCTTGGAGCTACTGAAGAAAGAGAGAAGCTTTATGCAAAGTTCTCGAAATGCGAATTCTGGATTCGCGAAGTACAATTTCTTGGTCACGTGGTGAATGAGAAGGGCATTCATGTAGACCCGTCCAAGATTGAAGCGATAAAGAATTGGGAAGCTCCCAAGACCCCAACTGAAGTTCGTCAATTTTTTTTTTGGGTTTAGCGGGCTATTACCGGCGATTCATCGAGAATTTCTCAAAAATAGCTCAACCGCTAACGACCCTTACACAGAAGGACATGAAATACGACTGGGGTCACAAACAAGAAGAAGCCTTTCAGCTACTTAAGAACAAGCTCTGCGATGCACCGATACTATCGTTACCCGAAGGCACTGAAGACTTCGTGGTATACTGCGACGCCTCACGACAAGGCTTGGGTTGTGTGCTTATGCAACGCCAAAAAGTCATCGCTTACGCTTCAAGACAACTGTAGGTTCATGAAAGAAATTATACCACTCACGACCTAGAGTTGGGCGCAGTGGTATTCGCCTTGAAGATTTGGCGACATTATTTATATGGTACTCGATGTACAATCTTCACAGATCACAAAAGCTTACAACACATATTTGATCAGAAAGAATTGAATATGCGCCAGCGATGTTGGGTCGAGCTGCTGAATGATTATGACTGTGAGATTAAGTACCATCCTGGAAAGGCAAACGTTGTAGCGGACGCGTTGAGCCGAAAAGAAAGGGTTAAGACCCTAAGGGTTCGAGAATTGGAAATGACGATTCGAACGAACCTCACTGCACGCATTCGAGATGCACAACAAGAAGCTCTTAAAGAAGAGAATCGTAAAGCTGAATACCTCCGGGGTGCATTGAAATACATGGTGCCAAACGAAGAAGGAGCCTTATACTTCAAGAAGCGTATTTGGGTTCCACTCTATGGTGGCCTACGAGAAGTCATCCTTAATGAAGCCCACAAATCGAGATATTCGATCCACCCAGGATCGGACAAAATGTATCAAGACTTGAAGGAGTACTATTGGTGGCCGAGACTCAAAAGCGACGTTGCTGTCTATGTTGGAAAATGCCTAACCTGTGCTAAAGTTAAGGCAGAATATTAGAAACCGTCCGGCCTACTACAACAACCAGAGATTCCCGTGTGGAAGTGGGAACAAATCTCGATGGACTTCATAACGAAATTACCCAGGACCCCGAGAGGGCACGATATGATATGGGTAATAGTTGATCGATTGACGAAGTCTGCGCACTTCCTACCGATCCGAGAAAAAGACAGCACTGGAAAGCTTGCTGAGATATACTTAAGAGAAATTGTGGCACGTCATGGAGTGCCAATCTCAATCATTTCAGACAGAGATGGACGCTTTGTCTCAAGAATCTGGCAATCATTTCAGGAAGCCTTTGGATCTCAGTTAGATCTAAGCACGGCATTCCATCCACAGACAGACGGCCAGAGCGAACGGACTATACAAACGTTAGAAGATATGCTTCGCGCATGTGTCATGGATCTAGGCGGCAGCTGGGATACTCATCTACCCTTAGTTGAGTTTTCCTACAATAACAGTTATCATACGAGCATAAAAGCCGCGCCGTTCGAAGCTCTGTATGGCCGCAAATGCCGGTCGCCCTTATGTTGGGCAGACGCTGGAGATAAGCGTATGGTTGGTCCTGAACTGGTACAAGAGACAACCGACAAGATTGCGCAGATCCGAGAGCGCATTAAGGCGGCTCGAGAGCGACAAAAGAGCTACGCGGATCCAAATAGAAAATCAGTAGATTTCAAGGTGGGAGACAAAGTGTTGTTAAAAGTCTCACCATGGAAGGGCGTAGTCAGATTTGGAAAGCGTGGAAAGCTGAATCCACGATATATCGGACCATTCAGAATACTGAAGAGAATTGGTACCGTGGCATACAAGTTGGAGTTACCGGAAGAACTTAACGGAGTACATGATACGTTTCATGTATCCAACCTGAAGAAGAGTCCAACGCAAGAAAACGTGATCATCCCGATGGATGAAGTGCATATTGATGAAGCCCTCCGATTTACAGAGCAACCCGTTGAGGTTACTGACTGGAAAGTCAACAAGACCAGGAGGAGCAGTGTGAAACTTGTCAAAGTACGTTGGAGCTCTAAACACGGACCCGAGTACACATGGGAACGTGAAGACCAGTTCAAGAAAAAGTATCCCCACCTATTCAAGAAGACTCCAGCGAGAGTGAGTTCAATCTGAATTTCGGGACGAAATTCTTTTAACGGGGGGAGACTGTGACAACTGGCACAAACCGGTAATTTCCGTACACTATGATTATTGCTTAATGACTGCAATTATGAGTTTAATTGTCAGCAATGTCTGAACACATGATTAAACAAGTGAATTCATGCATGTTGTATACTACAAAATATTGCTTTATGCATAAACGAGAGCGTTGCGTCAGAATAATAGTAAACTCACCGGTAAGACACAATGTGTCAACAGAACTGCAGAAAGCAGTTAGACATCAGAATTGAGGCCTAGGTGTAGGTCCGACAACAAAAATACATTAAAACCCTAGAGTATATGTAAGGGTTTAATTTATGGACATTTCGAAAGCAAAAATATGCACTAAAAAGCACCCGGAACGCACTTTAAGTGCAGAATTTATACAAATCAGCAATAATTCAGCATTTGAACATATAAATATTATGCAGAAATGTCGTTTTATTATCCAGAATATTTCCCTAAGTGTTGGGAACCGATAGTGTTACAAAAAGACACTTATTAGACACTAAAAGGTGTAATTTAGCACTTTAACGAATCGGTATGTAACCGAACAACCGGTCTATACCCGGGATATGAAAATATTATTATTTTCACTATCTATAAATTTCTGAGCCAGATAGGGTCCCTGATTACCCTAACACCCGTCATAACACGCTATACATTACTAACGGAGTTTAATACTTAACTAACCTATTTAACCTAAACTCCATCCTAACTAAACTAGTTTAAATCGAACCAACCCCCCCCCCCCCCTCCTTAAAACCGTCCCCATGCAAGGGGGACATACTTGTACCTTGCAAGATATGAAAATCTTGGATGTTTGATATCTAAAGGACATAATTACCATTGGTTAAAAACCTTGAGATTTGCCTATAAATAAACCACCAACACATAAGATCATTATCACTTCACAACTCAAGACCAAAACTCTCTCTTTCTTGCTCTCTAGCTCACGGCCAAACATCCCTCTCCCAACCATCCATTTTCGGTTTTAGATCTTGCCATTTCAAGGTTATTCAAACATCAAGGGTCACGTATTAGGAGTCTTGGAGCAAGCGGAACGCGAAGGACCACTTCCGTTAGCTTTTATCCACCTCTTTTTCGTCAAGATTCTTCCCTAGCCCCGAGCTAGAGGTATAACACTTAAAACTCATATTTAAGCTTATCTAAGGTGGTTAAAAGGATTTATGTCGGTTAAATATCGTTAACATATGATTTGATGCATTAAAGTCTAGTAAAAACTCTAAAAATGGTGGTTAATAGTATATGTGATGTGTAAAAGTTGTAGTATTTGAAATATATGGTTATCTAGACCCGATCTACGATGTGGTAGCTTGGATCATCGTTTAACCCGGTTTGGTAAGATCGTTGATCTTAACATAAGCTCGTTTTTAGTTAACACAAGGGTTAAAGGGTGAAATTCTACCACACATGAGACATGGACTTGTGTAAAAGTATTTTTGTTGTGTAAAAGCAATTTAACTTGTGAAATAGTGTTTAAAACTAGTAGATCTACGTATCTACAAGCGGTATTTTCAAAGGACCAAGTGTCCAAGAAATCACATGTTCTAAACCGAGTCTTACACAAACAAAAGTAGTTTTTGTGAACAAACAAGTGTATGGATACTTGTGTAACAGAGGTTATAACAAAGAAATAATTTTCGTAAAAACCGACTAGAAGTTGTAAAACTTCATATTCTTTAAAAATAAAGTTTTTAAGAAATTAAACTTATTTTTAAGGATAACAAGACTTACTAAATGTGCTAGTAAGTTACTACACATTTTTGTAAATATGCAAGTTCATGAAATTAGTGATTATTGTTGACAATTATTGTTGATAATTGTTGTTGATGATTGATGATGATTTAAAAGAAAATAAACACACGTTTTGAAAACGTGGGAAACCTCCATTTTTAGGGGAAACTCTGTCAAAATTTTTATAAATTTTGACACTTAGAAAAATGTAAGTTTTTGAGAAACTTATTCCCTAAAAATGTGTTTAAAAGCATTAACAAGGTTTCCCTAACTTTTGATGATAAGAAATGGTGATTTCTTGAAGAATAAAAATGGATAATAAGTATATATTTTGGAGAGAAAAATATATATTATTTTATCACCAAATTTTGTGCTAAGTGTATATAGTATGTGTTATACGTGCTAGTGTATTAAGACTTAAAAATACACTAAATACTCATGAGGAGTAGAAATATAGAAATACACATACAAAACACAAGATACATAATTCGGATGCAAAGTGCAAAACACAAAAGACTTATATTTATTTTTGGAGAAAATAATATAAGTAAGATACGTAGTTAAAAATATAGGATATTTTTAACACAAGAAAATATACACAAAAGAGAGTGACTGTACTTGTGCGACGCAAGTCTAGTGACTAACGATAAGAAAACGCGTATAGGTTACGACGTTAAGTAAGCAAATCCGGTGGAGTTTACGACGCTAGGAACGCAAAGTTGTGAGTTCATGCTCCCCCTTTTCTCTTTAACTGTTTTCAGTTTTTATAACTTCGGGGGTGAAATACATGTACAAAAGTACAATATTTATAAATGGTATGATATAAATACAAGAAGCGCATTTGGTGAGACGAGAACCAAGTGTAAGGCGCTATGAGAAATGATAACAAGAAACGCGCTTGGTGAGAACGAGAACCAAGTAGGAGGCGTTATGAGAAATAGTGTCACGAATAGGGTACAGAAGCACCATTAATCAACAATATACCTAGACCGCAGAACAAAAGGTTAGATCTAACGGGTGCCTGGCAGCCACACTCCTGGTCGGGGCGAGAATCGAGGAGTGCTTTTGTGTCTCAGAATATACCAATTAAATGCCTTAGGTTTGGTGACTTCCTATGACGTGCCACAGGTTAATGGCTTTGCAACCCATTAACAATCTGATAATTACAGAAATACTGTATTTACATAAAATTTATACCATACAAAAGGTGATAAATAACTTGAAGTACGTGGGGTACTCAAGAGAATTGATAAATAACTTGAAGTACGTGAGGTACTCAAGAGGATTGATATATAACTTGAAGTACGTGGGGTACTCAAGAAAAGATTGAATTATACAAGTGTACGTGGGGTACACATGAAACTGGATTTATATATGAAAACTTGATTTACTCACAAACTATGTTTTCATACAAAGTATACAAACATGAAATACAAAGCTGCATGAATTCACACCAACTTTATGTTGACGTTTTTCCAAAAACTCACATGTATTTCAGGTAACTAGGATGGATGTGCGCGTGGTCTAGCTTAAGCTCGTGGATGTCGCTTGTGTTTAACTTTGAATAAAGTTGTAAACTTTTAAGACAATGTTTTATGCGACTTAGCGATGTAAACGCTAACGTATGTTTTCAAATTATGGAATTTGAATGTTATTTTACGAGCATGTAGCATGTTTACTCTTCGTATGCAATGAGAACCTTTCATGATCACACCTCGTGCTTCCGCCGTAGAAAGGGGTGTGACAAATTCTCCTGGGAATCTGGATGAGCTCCTGTTCCTTTTGGCGACTAGCTTTTATCAGCTCCTACAAAGCCACAGAACGTCGTATCCCTACCCACAGTCCATGGAGCCTTATTTAATTGTAATTCTGGGCCGGTATTAACTAAATCAGGCCCACCAGCTAAAGGCGAGGACCCATCCTTGCTTTGCCTTCGTCTCTTCTTATTTTTGGGCCCATATAAAGAACTTGGCCCACTCCCTAAAACATAACGTTGGCCCACCTCAACATTAGGTCTACCAGAGATTGTGGGGTCCTAGAATTTGAAACAACCCAGCGACTGATGTGCCTCCCCGCCAATTGGCGTTCCATTTTCCTGCATGTGCTCCTCGAAACCCCCATCCTTGGAAACATGCACACTATGATTACATACCTCGTTACCGTTTCGACTCCCGTCACCGGTCCCCTTCATCGCCGGCTGTCTGAACTCCGGTGACCATACCATTGTATCTTCCTGCACCAATACCTTGAATGTCGACTCTCTCCACTTGATTGCCACTTTTTCGTTGATTCTGATATGCGACCTTGTTAAGATTCCCACCCTGCCGACCGTTAGATCATTATCCAGCGGGGACGCCGGTGATTGAGATATGACCCTGCCAAAAGCATTGCCAATCAGTTCGAAAGTACTAGCATCCCACAAACTTGCCGGCACCCCCGTGATTGAAACCCACGCTACACGTTGGAGAGAGTTCATCTGTAATTATGAAAAAAAACATTGTTTACCTGTCACACCCCGACCCGCATCGGATTAAGTGACCGGGGTATGATTGATTGTTAACAGCTTATGACAAGATATTTAAAAGTTTAATATTATTGATAATCAATTTAACATTGTCTCAAATCACATAAACTAAATAATCCTTTAAAACAAACGCAGCATGAAATAATCCGTTTTATTCTCTAAAGCCTCATCTCTACGTGTCAACATCAACATCTTTAAACATGTTCACTTGTATCATGTGTGAAAATAGTTTTTCTAGGTCAACATAAGTTGGTAAATAAATCTAATGTTTAAGCAAAACTGTTTATTTTTTTTTATTTGATTGAAAAGGGTAAAAATAAATCATACTAATAATTAAATCCAACATAACCAAACAACCAACATGATGATGTGAACCTGCAATGAATATGATAAACAAATAAAGCGGTAAATGTGAGGCTCAAGCCCACCGATGAGCGAATCTAAATGTGGTGGCGATACTAGGCTACAACCCATGGGCGTGGGGAATCTAGTCAGCCTGATGGATCCATGTGAATAATGATTAGCGACAATAATTAGTGACACTAGTTAGCAAACAGTCAATGAACAAACAACTGCCACATAATTACACATTGAACTTAACATGTATTTGAATAATGAAAACTTGAAATAATGAATAAATGTGTTATGACACGTAATACACCCCAAAACATTAAATTATAAAAAAAAAATGAAACTATATAAGATCTACTCACGGGATGCATTTTATGATTCCTTAAAATAAGGCACGTTGAATGAGGGATCTCCAAATGACGAAAACTATCCTAAAAAATATAAAAATACAAAGCAAACCAATATTATGGGTCTTGTTAACTCTCCTTTGTGGGCTTAAAATACCCATTAATTCCTTTCAAACCAATATTAATTAAATTCATGCAAATCAATAATTTTACAAACTATAATTTTAAGTTAAATGTCTACTTTAGATTAGATGATTTTAAACTAGCGCTTTGATTAGTTGAGTATTCATTTATTTTCGTGATTTAGAACACTTTATTTTAGATAAGTAGATTGTTAACGTTATTATGTTAGCTTGAAACTTATTTGATTAGATTATTGTTATGTACTTATTTGATTAGATTATTGTTATATGATTTTCAAAATTAAAGTTGTTGAAGTTCTACTTACGATATACAATGTTATAAAGAAAGACTTAATGGGTTGGCCATGATAGCTATTGAGTACAATATGTTAGAGAGTATGAATTAAGAAGATGCGATTAACAACTTTGCTTCCAATAATGCTATGACTGCCTCACGATTTATTTAACTATGTAAAATAAATCATATTGCTACAGTAATTGTGTTTTGTTTGTTGTTATAACAATTACTGTCATACTAATGAACTTTGTTTATATATATAAGTTTCTATTTACTTGTTCACAATGCCTCCGAAATGTCATGAACGACCATGGTATTAGCAACAATCAACGAAACATGGATATGAAGTTACTTCATCCATCTATCCCAAATTAAAAGAATGGTCAATTTTAGAATCTAGAAGATCTAAGTACAACATGTGATCATAATATACGGCAATCATATACTTATGACATTGAGTGGATACCTTTAGCTCGAAATTCATATGAAATGCCATAGTTACACCAAAAGATACATGAAGAGATCTAGAAAGCGTTAAATTGGAGTTAAATGTTTGAAAAAGTATGTTAGAATATATAAAGTTAGGAATATAATTTTGAGGTAAAAAACTAAAAAGCCAAAGGATAGAGGCATAGAGCTAAAGATTAGCGTTCGAAAACAACAATAGCAAGTTGATCGAGCATTCGCTACATTTTGTTTTGCGTCGTCTTAAAATGTTCAACAGTTGCTGTTGAATTCGCAATATTAAAACTGAGTAAAGAACGCATTCCAAATTTATAACATGGTTAGATATGTTTTCAATCAGTAAACACTTCCAAATCAAACATATTTTCGCTACATAAAAAGAAACTATTTAATGATGATTTTCAAATTTAATCAATCGATACAAAGAGAAAACGGTAAGACATGGTTAAACTTGGAACAATTTTAACAAATAAAATGACGCATCTCTTGTGCTGAATTTTATTCCTATTCTGGTCAAACTTCTTTTTCTGAAGTTTAAAAACCCTACTCGTACATAGTGTTGGACGACCTGGGAGTAGTAGTTGACGAATATTGTTGATACATATTTTGTGGACACGACTCGGCTCGGTTCGACTCAGCTCAGTTCGACTTGGTCTCGACTCGGTTGAAAGGACGTCAGAGACTTGAAGACACGAAGATCGAGACAAAGCTACAGCCAAGGGGGAGTTTGTTGGTGCACTTGTGTCTGTACTTTGTCTGTATTTTGTCATGATACAAAACGATGTCTTGTGTTAGTCTGAGTTACGTCTTAGGTTTGTTATTTTGGGTGTTCGATGTAAGTTTGACCAAGTCAACCATCCTCCTGGTTTGACTTGGTCAAACAGTTAGAACATAGCTTGTAAGATGTTTGTGTCGAAGGATGAGTCATCGAAGGATTGTTTATATCCTTCGATGAGCTCGAAGGATAAACCTTCGATGGATATAGATGGACCTCGAAGGATATCATCCTTCGAGGTATATGTGGATCCTTCGATAGGTTTCAGGTCGATAGATGATCTTTCGATCAGTCTATCTGATCCTTCGACCAGACGAGCTGTGCCGGGTATATATACCCATGTAATGTGTTCACTTCACTTAGACGAGAGAAGGAGACAGAAAAACAGAGAAGTGTGAGAAGTGAGTGAACTAAGTCTTGTAGAGAGCGTATTTTCAGTTGGGGTCAAGGGCTGTAACCGTGTCCACTGAAATACAAGAGAAAACTTTGATATCTCGTGTGTCTACCTTTCTCTTTGTGGCTTGTGTTCTCATATAAACTCCGGTTTGCATGCTAGCTTGGATTCCGCACTTGCTAGTGTGTTAGATATAACAAGGATAAGGTTTGACCTCATCCTCCGAGGGACCTACAAGTGGTATCAGAGCCGTGGCTCTTTTCCTTGTTAAAAACCGAGTTTATACAAGACTTTGGAGTGTTTTTGGACAAAAACTCACATGGTTTAGCAACTGTTTTTAGTGTTTTTCTTGCATTTCTTGACGTAAAAACGTGTTTTAAACTAACCGGGTGTGTTAAAGGACGGGTTGGGTAACTTAAAACCTTGTTTTTAAGAAGTTTGGTCATCTCCGGCCAAATTCCGGCTTACTCCGGTGACCGGTTTCTGGATAAGATCCTTCGATTTTTATTATATTTTATTGTTCAAAATCTTGGTTTGCTAAAAGGCAGGGTCTGACCATACCTTTCTGCCGAAAGCTTTCTACCAACCCATCACCTTTTTCACCAACCTGTCACTTCTTTTGTCAACTGTGTCAGTGCAGATCGAAGGATATCCTTCGAAGTCGAAAGATCATCTTTCGATCAAAGGAAGTTCGATAGATAATCATCCTTCGAACATCCTTCGAAGTCTGTGACTTATCCTTCGATCCAAGGAATCTTTTCGAAGCTTACATCTTTCGGTCTACAGTTCTTTTTCGAAAGATAAGGATCCTTCGATTGGAGAATCTTTCGAAATCATTGTTCGAAATTCAACAGTGATCTTTCGAACACTGTTGATCCTTCGAACAAGTATTGATCTTTCGATCCTAGTCTGTTTAAGTTTAACAGTTTGTGTTTTTCAGGTCTTTCGATCAGGGATCCTTCGGCTGGTTGTTATCATTCGAGATATTAACATAGTTTGTGAAAATTAATTTTTTTTAAATCAATTTTCACTTAATATATTAATTTTTATAAAATGGGAACAAACGGTCAGTGGGATCCAACCGCGTGGACTTTGACTCCACAATCATCAGCTACGCAATCTGCGTCAGATTTCGACAAAACTGCATGGATGCGAGCTATTGCTCCACCTCAAGCTGCTATGATAACTGCAAATCAATGGGCCTTGGTCACAAATCAAAGCAGCAGCATTCAATCAATGATGTAGAACGACAGTGAAGCTGGTACAAGCACAAAACCGCCAAAGCTAAATCACATCAATGATTGGGGATGGTGGAAAGAAAGGCTGAGAACTTATGTTCAGGGGCAAGGTTAAGATCTATGGATGTGCTTCTTCACCGCATTTGACAATGATTTGGAAGTTGCAGGATCTAATTCACAAACTTACAGCACTCTGTCTGATGATGATAAGAAGAAATTTGAGTTAGAAAAGAAAGCATTCATGATTCTCACACAAGCTCTTCACAGAGACATTTACCACCAGTTTGTTTACTGCACGACTACTAAAAGCTTGTGGGATATGCTCACGTTACGATGTGAAGGAAATGCTCAATCTAGAAGATCAAGCAAGAATTACTGAAGAAAGAGTTTGAAGGATTCACGTGTATGGAGAATGAGACTTTGGCAGAGTTATCTACAAGGTTCCATCACTTGTTGAGCGAGATGTTTGCTTTTAGAGTCACTGCCACTCCACAAGAAATGGTGAAGAGATTCGCTGATAGCTTACCATCAAAGTGGAGCAGTTTTCTTGAAATTCTCAAAGAAAATGGTGTTCTAGACACAATCAACGTTTATGAGTTAATTCAAAAATTGGAGAACAAGGATGTAGAAGAAAAGCTTAAGGCAAAAAGAATACTAACTCCTCAAAATCCAGAGATGTACTTTGGGATTGCAGGAGGTATCAGTGGAGAAAAACCAGCTTCTCAACACGCGAGGCTTCAAACAGCTTTCATCTCAAACACCGGACCTTCCACAACAGATCAGTTTGATCCTTCAGCATACACGATGTATTCAAGACCAGATTCTTCTTCTTAAAAACAGTATGTGCAACCGACAGCTCAGCAATTCACACCACCGCCTTTCTTAGACCCAAGCAGAGCTCAGCAACAACAACCGCAACAGCAAGGGTTTTATGGAAGCTCCTCAAACTTTCAAGCCACTTCCAATCCAAACACAGTCAGATTAGACACTTCCAACTTTTCCAAAGTCAGTGTCGAAATAGCCAAGGAGCATATGGAGATGTTGAACACCTTGGTGAGTGCTTATTGTGGATTGGTCGCAGGTCAGATTGGGAATATCAATCTAACCAATGAAGATTATCAGCAAGTGGATAGAGAAGAGTTTGAAATGATGGATATCAAATGGGCTCTTGCTAGTGCAATTCGAAGAGCAAAGGAGTTTATGGAAAGGACGGGGAGAACCAACTTGGATAGCAACAACAACACCAAGTATGGTTTTGATAAGAATGCTGTCACTTGCTTCAATTGTGGTGAAAAGGGTCACTTCAAGCGGGAGTGTCAGAAACCACCTAAGCAAGGAAATCAGAATCCCTTCAGGAATCAAGGACAGCCACAACAGCAACTGAACAACAATTCTGTCAGACCAATAGTTTCCGTTGGAGGAAATGCATCTGGATCCACAAACACTAATTCCCACAGAGGATTGGTTGTTCAAGCTGATGAAGGCTGCAACTGGAACATTCAGCTTGGAGAAGGAGGAAATGGTGGAACAGCATGTTATGCTAAAGTGATTGAGAAGGTAGTAGAACCCGTGTCTGCTGGTGAATCTTCAGAAGATGAAGATAGTTCGGGTTATAGTGGGAGCATGGATGGGGAATCACTTGATGCTGGTAATTTATCAAGTGATGCTTTAGATTTGGAGGTTGATGAGCTTTTGGCTGAAGCTGAAGCATTATGCAAGAGGAGATCTATTCTCTGCCAGAAATCTGCTGGAACTTCCGAGAAGCTTGCTCAGTTCTTCTCTGAAGATGGATCTTTTTCTTTTCATACAGCCTTTATGGCTCACGTAGAAGGTCAAACTTCTCAGGTATGTGATACTAATTCTGACTCTATTTCTGTTCCAATTGAATGTGCAAAGTGCTTAAAATATGCTGAAAAGGAAAGTCAGTTTGAAATCACACACAAACACAATCAAGAATTGATTGTAGATCTTTCTAAAGCAACCGAAGCTAACTTGTTTTTAACCAGAAATGAAAAGGAATTTAAAGCAACAATTGCGTCATTAAGACATGATGTTTCAAAATTACAAAAGGCTGTTTTGCGAAAACAACATGCTAACAATAATCTTATTGACACAATTGAAAAGCAAATGGTAGAGTTGGCAACAGCTCGATGTGAATGTGAGACAATTAAGCAGAAACTGGAAAGCTATTCCAATTCCCGCTATGTATTGGATCACATCATTGACGTTCAAAAGAAAAAGGGGGATGCAAAATGTATTGGATTCAAATCATGTCCTCCCCCAATGAATCACAATTACTCCAAATTGCCTGATGACGAGGATATGCCCCGTTTTGAACCTACTGTGCCACTTGGTCTAGATGACTTTGCAGCAGGCCTCGGGTTCACAACTGGTACATCATCCTCGGGTCAATCAGAATCTGAGAATGTGACAGATTTATCGTGTGTTAAGGAACAGAGTCCTCCCATTGTTGAGGATGCTGATTCTTCGGACGATGAATCTGAAGAAATTGTGAAACAACAGTCTAACTCGGTTACAACAGATATTCCAATCGAGAATCACATCTTGTGTGATCCACCAGTGAAACCGAGTAAGACTGAAATGTCAAAAGCTATGGAGTCCATTGTATCTAGCTTTGAAGGGAATAATCTGTTGTACACGCTCAAAGGAGATAGCAAAATCTACTCTAACAAAGATTTTCCAATTAAAAATGTAAATCAAGATTTAATTGAGCAAATTTTTGAAGGATGCACTGATAAGTTTTTGGGGAACAAAAGTGGCAAAGTTACCGTCACTCAATGTGATCCAATTCCGTGTGAACAAATTAGAAAACAATACGGAAACCAAAAACTACCAATTGAGCGAAAACAACAAGTCAATTCCGGAAAAGGTAAGGTACAGGGAAAGAAGGCTCAGAACAAGAATGTTCAAGCACCTAAGGTTCAACAACAAAAGGTGCAAAACAAAAGAGCTCATGTTAAGAAACGAGAACCGAAAATGAACTTTGTTGGATCCACGGGTTCAGACAAACTTGAAACATTTCAGGATAAATCTAACATTGATTTTGTAAAACAAGTTAGAATTTTAAAACGAAATGATCAGAATAATTACACCCAACACACCAACGGATGTGATTTAGGTCCAAGCACGTCTAGATCACAAGGTTCATTGTCTGGTTCTCCGTCTGGTCATCAACGTGTTTCTCCGAAGTTTGTAGAGCGGAGAACATGTTTTGAATGTGGGACAGTTGGGCATATTGTAAGATATTGCCCACACGTGCAAAAGCTGAAGTAAAAAACGAGTGCTCCCCAAGAAATCGATTACCGAAAACGATCAGTTTCCCCGAAACCAGACCCACGTGTCTTGAAAGAAAGGGAAAAGAAGTTAAAGCAAAAGAATCAAAAGGTAATTGAAAAGGCCTTAAAATCAGAGGTCAAAGAAGAAAAACCTGTACAAGCAAAATCTGAAACTGTAAAACCAGTAAATGCTAAAACAATAAATTTAAATACTGGTAAAGGACAAACAGCTTGGAAGCAAAAGCAGGTAATTCAATCAGGGGGAGCACCACAGGTTCTTTTTCCTAATCATCAAGTGATTGAAATCACTTTCCTTGATGATCAAGGACGACCCAAGTCCACAAAGGCTTGGGTCCCCCTCTCCAACTAATCTCTAAGTGAGTGTGTAGGATATTCCAGGAGGAACTTTCGATAGTCGTAAGATTGTTGATAGTGGAGCGTCCTTGCACAAAATAGGCGACAGAAGAAATTGCTGCCTTTGATGGAGAGAAAACGAAAAGGGAAACATAGTTGTCTGTTGAAAGAAATTGATAACTTCGACAAAATGCAAATCATTTCAAAGTTTGATTGTTCAAGGCTTTAATCGGGTCCCAGGGATAGATTCACGTAAAATGTACGCACCTGCAGCACGTCTGAAGTTCAAACTCAACAAGATAAACGTGCAGTGTACATTTCTTCGTGGTGTGATTAAAGAAAATGTGTTTGTTGAACAAACCAACTGGGTGTGCGGATGCCTTGGCATGGTTTGAACAACCGCACACTACTTCTGAAAGAGAAAGACAAAGACCTTCGCTGGTGCAATGTGGAAGACCAGCCGGACCCAAAGGTTTATGATCTTGTTACTGTCAAGAGACTTCTCAGTAGCTACAAAAATCGACTTTGAAGTCCACACCAGGTGGATATCCAGTTTGGGAGAACACTCAGATTCTTTGCAATGCACGAAGCAGTTGCAGGATACGGTTTTAAATTTCTAATCTCTCCTTTACTTGTCGATATTTAAGCTGCTTTATGAATTATTATTATCTCGTACAGCACTCTTTGGCCAGACAATGTTGTCATGGTCCGCACCGCTTACCGACGTGCCAACTCATTTTTCCAAAATTCGAGAAATCTTTTCTGATTAAAAATTAATTTTGGTAAACGGCATTGAGGTAAAACATGAGTTAACCGACACCGGGAAATCGTTTTTGTAAATATCTGTGTCTTTTAAATTTTATCTTAGTTTATTGATTTTAGGGGGAGTAAATCCAAAATTTGAAAATCCAAAAACATCGAAAAAATTTCAAAAACTCAAAAACAATAGAAAAACAAAAATGAGTTTCCTGGCGAGCAAAAGAGAAAATGATAGTACATCAGTGGTCTGTTCAAACCTCTTTAAACCTTAAATGAAAAACGATAAGCAGCTCTATATAAGATGTATCGGTAGGCTCACAATCATTTTAAAGTGTGCAGGGTGATATAAACCTTAAATCGACTGAAGACCAGGTGGGAACCATTCATTGGCATATGGTCTTAGTACCGAAATTTCGTTTGAGAGATTGCCGAGGTTCTGAGATATTCGGTCTTTATGCTGCTTATCATCTGGGTATCATGGTTGTTTCTATAAAAGGCTAAGTCTAGTTCTTCCATGATACCATACATACGTGTACATATTGCATTCGACCTCAATAAGTGATCAACAATCACATGTCCAAACAAATAAGTGATAAAATATCACAAATTCTTTGCGGGAGTCAAGTTCGTCTCTCTGTTGTACGAAATTACTGACCTGTTCACGGACTTGCTCCTGTGCCCTCATGCATATGAAAATCAAGTTCCTCATCAATAAGTGATTTTATCACATAGGGCTTGTTTTCAAATCAAAATAAGTGAGAATCTCACATCATATACGGTCAAACAGATGATAATCGGTATACTCACCGGTAAGATGAACTCTCGTGCATACCTTGATACGGGAATGTGTCGTGATGTGGATGAACACCGGTCGGTAAGTATAAATCATACCTTAACGTATCCCCTCGCCATGATTACATCTGATAAGTTGAGCTTATGTGGACAACAATACCGATAATCGTTATAGGATGTTTATCTTAATGTTAACTAATTGAACAAAAAGAGCGTTTTGGCATGACCGTACACTGATATGATTCTCTTACCCTCGAAACTCGCAAAAAGAATGTCTGTAGATATTTATTTACTGTTTTCAGTTTATGCATCTTTGTATATATTTATTTATTGCTTTCCGTCTTTACTTTTGAAAAATGAAAAATTCCAAAAAGATTTTAGGTGTGTTTTAATTTAAACTTTATAAAAGCCAAAAAGATTTTGCTTCTAGTTTATTTTTGATTGACTGATGTTGGAACTCGAGTCTATCCTACCCAAAATCCTGATCGTAAGCCGGAAAACAATTGCATCTTCATAAACAGTCGAAGTTAACAAGTTTTGAAAGTTAAAGGATTAAAATTGAATATTTTTCTAAACTTTCAAAATATTGTCGGTCGGTGTTTGATTGAGATTTGATCTCATATGTGTCGTTTGTTTAAATGTTAACTATATTCCAAGCGGTTGTTCTCATTATGCGTTTAGCTTTCTTGCATGTGCAGATGCTAAAGGCGAGGAGAACATGTTCGATGACAAGCTTTGGAATGAAGACACGAAGTGGAGGCACTCAAAGGATAAAATGATCGAGTTGCCGCTGACCCTTCATCAACTCCACAAGGATCTGAAGATTTGACAAGTCAAAAGATTCACGAGCATGACTCAATGGAGAGTTCAATCTAAGGGGGAGTTTATTGACACACTACCTAAATGAAAAGGGGAGTTTGTTGATACACTTTCTACTTACGACGCGTGAAGACTTTGAAGATCCTCCGACGTGGAAGACATCGAAGTTGAACCTCACGAGTAGCGTCCAAGGGGGAGTTTGTTGATACATATTTTGTGGACACGACTCGGCTCGGTTCGACTCAGCTCAGTTCGACTTGGTCTCGACTCGGTTGAAAGGACGTCAGAGACTTGAAGACACGAAGATCGAGACAAAGCTACAGCCAAGGGGGAGTTTGTTGGTGCACTTGTGTCTGTACTTTGTCTGTATTTTGTCATGATACAAAACGATGTCTTGTGTTAGTCTGAGTTACGTCTTAGGTTTGTTATTTTGGGTGTTCGATGTAAGTTTGACCAAGTCAACCATCCTCCTGGTTTGACTTGGTCAAACAGTTAGAACATAGCTTGTAAGATGTTTGTGTCGAAGGATGAGTCATCGAAGGATTGTTTATATCCTTCGATGAGCTCGAAGGATAAACCTTCGATGGATATAGATGGACCTCGAAGGATATCATCCTTCGAGGTATATGTGGATCCTTCGATAGGTTTCAGGTCGATAGATGATCTTTCGATCAGTCTATCTGATCCTTCGACCAGACGAGCTGTGCCGGGTATATATACCCATGTAATGTGTTCACTTCACTTAGACGAGAGAAGGAGACAGAAAAACAGAGAAGTGTGAGAAGTGAGTGAACTAAGTCTTGTAGAGAGCGTATTTTCAGTTGGGGTCAAGGGCTGTAACCGTGTCCACTGAAATACAAGAGAAAACTTTGATATCTCGTGTGTCTACCTTTCTCTTTGTGGCTTGTGTTCTCATATAAACTCCGGTTTGCATGCTAGCTTGGATTCCGCACTTGCTAGTGTGTTAGATATAACAAGGATAAGGTTTGACCTCATCCTCCGAGGGACCTACAAATATCAAACCACTAATATTCAATCTTGTCAAACATATGGATGTTGTTTTGCTATTATATCACGTTCCATCTTTAAAAACATAAGATAAATATGATATCAATCTGCTATAAGAACAAGCCTTGTATTTACCAAATTACCAAAGGGACTTTAACCTAGCGGTATCAAGCAGTGGCGGACATAAGGCTTACCGGGGGGCAACCTCCGCTACGGCTTGGCGGGAAAAAATTTGGAAAAATTAGTGTAAATTTTGGAAAAATTTGACGTTTTTTCGAAAACGTTACGGCTATTTATAAAACGTTACGGCTTAGTTTCGTTTCTAGATCCACCACTGGTATCAAGGTGTTAGATATGCTATAAGAACACGCCTTGTATTTACCAAATTACCAAAGGGACTTTAACCTAGCGGTATCAAGGTGTTAGATAAAATTTTGTCTTTTCAATTGGTGAGGGTTATCTTTTAGACCCGGCTATTATTATGAGATGGGATTAATTAGATCACGGAGATCAAATCCTTGTGTACCTTTGTCGATAAAAAATAGTAAGATTTAATTAACTCTATTTTTTGACGATGTAAATACAATACTTTTGAGTTATACATTTCCGGAAGCAGACTGTTGGTGGGCTATTTTCAAAGGTCGGTCGGTCATCAATCCAACATATGTTGTCTTATGAAAAATAAAAAATAAAAAAAATAACACGTTTATGATCTATATTCACAACAGTAGTTAAAATACAGTAAATGGGTTGTACGAGGAGGCTCTCTAGCGCGAACCCGGTTTAAACAACGTATGTTAGACCCCCCGACATCCACGAATAATTCACACCTTTTAAAAAAGAATCTATATAATGATAATTATGTACCTCTTTAAACTAAAAGAACTTTAGAAAGGCAAAATTACCACAAGATCCATGGAAAACAAAGCCATATTGATTTTGGTTTATGAGATCACTTAATTCAAAAGTAAAAATCAGGCACCAAGAACCATATCAATCAAAAACTGAAACACCAAGTAACTTAGATATATCGATCCACTTTTATACAGAATTGGAGGCACCAATAACCAGACATATCGACCTATCATGAAAACTTTAAATTCATACCTTTTCATGACGTATAAATTCCATTTCTTCTTCCTCTTATTCGCACCATTAATTTACACACATACACTCACACGTATTATGCATATGTGTATATTTTGTGTGAGGAGATGCAGGATATTCAAGATGGCGTTTTGTCTGCAAATACACTGCACCTCAGTACTTGTGTCTCAAACCCTAGAAAGAAACACGAGTGTGAGTAAGGTGCAGGTGCAAATGCAGATAAAACTGAACAACATCTTCAGAGAAATACATGGACATGATACACCATAAACACCTACTTAGTACTTATATATATACAATATTTCAGGACATACAGGCTACAGCGCAGCAAACGAATTCATGACACGCTCATAATATTCCTTTTAGCTATCACGTGTACTTTATGTATAAAAACTTGTGCCAATGGGCAATGGCCGACTTACATACACTACAACTATAAGTTAGATATTTATTGAGGGTACGTTGATGACTTCTGACGCGGATAATTTAGTTGATAAATCTTTCTTTTAAAAAGTTTCTTTAGCATGTTTTTTTTTTTTTTTTTTTTTTTTTTTTTTTTTTTTGAAAAGTGAACTTCATTAACAACCCCGAACCCGAAAACCGGGCCGGAAACCAGAGACTAATTACATATTCACAAATTTACACCAATCCCTCCAATCAAAACTACCTTTCCTGGCTCTATGCTTATACCAAAAAAAACTAACAACCATAATTTCACAAAAAATCTCGTCCACACTACTCTTTTTACCATTAAACCTCAAGTTATTTCTCGCCTTCCACATGACCCAACACGAAGTAAGGATGATGCCATGAACCGCTTCTCTCTCCGTCTTCCCTTTGTCTCCCAGGTTGTGAATCTCTAATAAGTCTCTGAACGAAAAAATGAAAAAATTCTGAATCCTGCACCAAAAACTTACTTTCTCCCATACTCCCAAAGCCAACAGACAGGCGGTGAAGATATGAGACACCGAGTCTAAACCCTCATTGCAGAAATTACACGTGTCGTCAATCACCGTCACTCCCCTTTTTCCAAGCGCATCAACTGTAGGAACACGGTTCAAATCCGCACGCCAAGCAAACAAGTTGCACTTTTTAGGAACCCATTTGCACTGAACCATAACAAATCTGCTGCTGAAATCACGTCTGGACACCAAATGTTGCTTCACAGCCGCAACCGAGAAGTCATTTGACCCACACCCCATCCACGTCCACTTGTCCGGGACCTGAGACAAAGAAACCGAGGCCACTGCAGCCCCTAACTCATGCCATTCAGCCAACTCAACTATCGATTCCGGGTCATGCTTCCACAGCCATAGTCTATCTCCCTCAAGACGATCACACACGCTGCATGTCTTCACAACCTCTAAACGGAAGAGAGCTGGGAATTTCTCCTTCAACGGGACATCGAACAGCCACGGATCCAGCCAAAATAAAATCTTATCCCCCCTACCAACCACTCCTTTGAACAGGCTCCGGATTGTAACACTATCGCCTAAAGGACGACTAACAACCGAGACAATGCTACTCCAGACCCCTCCTAACGTTTTTTTCACTGGTAGAAAATTCAAATCGTTATTGCCAGCATGAAGCGCATTGACGACCTTAACCCACAAGCTGCCTTGATCATTTTTGAACCTCCATCCCCATTTAGACAACAAAGCTATATTCACATCTTTTAGATTTTGCAATCCTAAACCACCCGACTTTACTGGAGACGCAATCCTATCCCAAGCAACCCAATTTATTTTGTTGACCTCCGAGGAACCCCCCCCCCCAAAGAAATTTCCTGATGAGAGTTTCCAAATCATGCATCACTTTAACCGGGGCACGGTAAAGAGAAAAAAAGTAGGTAGGGAGGCTTTCCAGAACTGAGCGAATCAAGGTGACTCTGCCTCCAAACGAGAGAATAGAAGCTTTCCAAAGCGAAAGGCGTTTCTCAAAGACATCGAACACAGGTCTCCAATTTGAAATCCGGTTCATGTTGGCCCCAACGGAGAGACCCAGAAACTTGAACGGAAAGGCATCTGCTTTACAACCAACCAACTCGGCCATCTGTAGGGTCGTGAAACGACCTAACGAGTCGATCAGAAGAGTGCTCAGACCGAATCAGAGGCGGAATTCATTGATTCGGTCTTCGTTTAGCTTGTATTCACTATTAAATGTCTTGTTTATTGATCTTGAACACTTTACAGTACAGAGACACTTCGACAGCACTTCGGCGTCGAAAATCAGAAAGTTACAAATGAGAAAGTTTGAAGCCTATTTATAGGGAGAGACCCTCTAGTTTGAAAGTGGCATGTGAAGGGACCCTCTAGTTTGAAGGTGACACAGCCTACTTCAAACTAGACCCTCTTCAAACTAGACCCTGTTCAAACTAGACCCTACTCAAACTAGCAGGACACTCTCAAACTAGACCTCTTCAAACTAGCAAGCTTCAAACTAGCAGCCTTCAAACTAGCAGCCATGTTCAAACTTTTGTCTTCAAACTTTTGACCTCAAACTTTTGTCCGAGACTCGATATAAGACGAAGTCGACAGATGTATGCACCAACAGACTCCCCCTCAGATGTTGACGAGTCTTAAGTGTCGAGTCTTCGCATCTTCAGTCTTTATCAGTCTCTTCTGTTTCTTAGCATATACCAGGATCTTCTCTTTGGCTTTAACCTCGTCAGACTCCCCCTCTCATCATGATGGGATCGCTGTCTGGAATTAGCTATCACCTTGAGATCAATTCTTGGCTTTATCTCTGATAAGCTCATTTCCTGCACACATTTTCTCATCAAAACATAAGTTTTTACTTAAAACAATAAGAAAAACTTACTAATAATAGTTACATCAAGTTCAAATTAATGATCTCGATTAACTAATCAAACTTTTCTTTCTCAAATCAGATTTCTTCTGATAAACACACACTCCCAACCCTGTTCATCATGTTCAGCACTTGAAATTTTGAATATCAGCTTT
Organism: Helianthus tuberosus; assembly: GCA_030545235.1. Lineage (NCBI taxonomy): Eukaryota > Viridiplantae > Streptophyta > Magnoliopsida > Asterales > Asteraceae > Helianthus > Helianthus tuberosus. Next base: position 179,815,184 of record CM060433.1, read on the forward strand.
CCAACATCAGTTGTCGAAAATCTTCTTATATTTTTCAAAATTTATGCTAAAACACACTAAAATCTTTTTGGATTTTTTTAAATAGAATGAAATACAGTAAAGAAATATTTACAGACAATATTTTTGTGAGTTTGTGCAAGAGGATCATATCAGTTTTTGACCAATCACTAGCACCGTTAAGCTTTAAACATTTTCAGTTCTAAACAATTCACGTTGATTGACGATATTGTTGTCCACTTAAACTCAATCTAAAAACTTTCAATCTGCTTACCGATACTTTAAGATATATTAAGATAGCACTAAGTTCTTATGAACCCCACGATCTCAGCATATCCCCTCATCATGCAATACACTGACTCAAGCAATGCCTTTAAACCTTTATCAACTGTGATTTGTGCGAAAACAAAGCAGAATGTTTAAACATTAACAATCAGGTCGATACTTCCGTATACGCAGAGAAAGTCCAATGTTTAAACAAAATAAGAAAATAAAAATAAGTTGAAGTTGTTTAGGCTTTAACCACCAGGTCGATACTCCCGTATACGCAGAGGAGGTCCAAAGCTTAAACGAAACACCAAAGAAAATAAAGCAGAACGTTTAGGCAACAACATCCAGGTCAATACTCACGTATACGCAGAGGATGTCCGATGCTTAAACAAAATAAAGAAATAAAACAAGTTTAAATCTTTGCAAAATAAAATGCACAATCACAGCGACTTTTCAGCAAAGTTGTGAAAGTTCACAAACTTAACCAGTTTTATGTCTTTTGACAATCTGCGATTACTGAGTAGGTACACAATCAAGAAGGACAAAACTAAGTACTATGCTTTTGACCATGTTTCCCACTAGAACTAGGCTTTTCATTTTAGGTTTGTATCGTTCTCGCAAATCTACTAGTCTAGTTGAGCCTACCGTCACATCTTTAGTGAGATCGTTTATCACATTTTAACTTTACATTTCTTTAGCATGCTGTGACAGTCCAACTGATCTACTATCATTTCCTCTTTTTACAACAAAACTCATTTTGAATTTTTTAATGTTTTTGGCTTTTTCAAATTTTCAAATGTTTTTGGATTTTCTAAAATTTCTTACTCCCCCTAAAATGCAAACACATTTTAGGAAATTTGAAAACAAACTATACAAGTAACATGACAACTGATATCGAATCACTTCAATTCTCCATTCACCTGGCATAAACAATCAGAACTCCCCCTCACAACAAAACATTTTCCCATAGTGATCTCAAAACACTTAAGTTTGGTTTAATCAAAATGGTTTTTCCGGAAAATAAGTTTTGTGTGTCTTTTCACAAATTCGGGGTTTCATCCATCACTTTGTTCTTTTAACCACTTGTAAGATTTAACATTTATCGATTTTAACAACACAATCACATGTAGAAAATCAAGTACAACTTAATGTCCCTGATTTACCACTTGTAAGTCGAAATATCACTTTCGTGAATTTCTCAAGAAATGTACCGATTCATGTTCCACACTTACCAACCTGGGAACTCCGGCAAGTCAGGTTTTTTATTTAAACAGATTCACCCAAGCCTGACGGTCCTTGGGTGATTTTGAATTCTTGTTCAACAATGGTGGAAAATTTGCATCATCCATTGTTAGACCAGAATTCTCAACTTTTACCTCAACAAATGGCTCTTCTGGTTTTACCATACCAGAATCATTGCCTGAATGTGGCTTGTCTGACTTTGATGAGTCAGATTCATCGCCGACATGTGGCTCCTTTGTTTCTGAAGAAACAAATTCATTGCCAGAAAGTGAAAATGTTACTTTCTTTGTTTTGTTAATCTCTTGATTAACCAATTTCTCTTTCTTCAAAATCCCTTTCGTCCTCAGATTTGTATCTGAAGAATTCGTTTTGCTTGATTTGTCATTCTTTGGCGAGCAAGACGATTTATCAGAACTTTTATCTGTTTTACCAGTTGTATCCGAGGACAAGATCTTCTCGAGATACTCTCTCGCCTTCTTTCTCTTCTTCCTCAGTCTGTCTTTCTGCCTCTGAGAAAGTTTCACTTTCGTTTCTTGAACTTTAGGTTCTTGAACCTTCTGTTCTTTGGGCTTGACAGTGACTGATTTCTTTGCCATCTTCTGAGAATTAACCCTCAATCTTTCATTTGATCTCCTTGGGCAATCTCTGGCAATGTGACCTTTGATGTTGCAATTAAAACATCTCCTCGTCTCATAACTCCAACCTTGGCAGTTAACAGCAATGTGTCCTTGATAACCACATCGGTAACACACTCTGTTATCGTACCAATCACCATTTTTAGTCCAAACATTTAGATCAAAGCACTGTTTGGCTTGGTGATAATCTTCTTTCCTCTTGTTTGCTGGATTTGGCTTTTGAGCACTGTGGTCCGACCTGCACCACTTATTACCAACAATTTTTGAGTTTTCATTTTTTACTTTTTGTGGTTTTTGATTGAGATTGGATGATCGATCTGATGAGCTGTTATTCTCTTTTTGAACATTTTTCAAAATTTTAATTTTTTGTTTCTGTTCCACTTTCTTCTTCAAAGGTTTTTGCTTAGAGCATTCTCCCTTTTCGGTTGATTGTGGAACAGTTTCTTGAAATTTTTCTTTTAACTTCAAAAATAAATTCTTTTTGTTAATTTTTCCTTTTTCATCATCAGATTTTTCATCGCAATCTTCAACTTTGACTTTGTCAAAGTTTGTGACATTATCACTTATTGGAACTGAATTAATAGGTTTTGGACAAGGAATAGTTGAAGTATTCACAAACACCTTCAACTTTTGTTCCCATTCCTTGATTTTCTTTTGAGCACATTCAGCTTCTTTTTCAAGTCGAATAATCTTTTCAAGATGAGAATTGATTTCAATTTGTTTTTCAAGATTGTTTTTACCAAACATATCTCTCTCATCTTCTAAAATTTTTATTTGACTTTGAAAATCTTTCTCAATTTTTATTTTTTCATTTTTCAAATTGTGTATTTGATTTTTCAAAACATTTTCTAATTTTTTAAGATTTTTGTTTTCTAATGACAAACTCTCTACATTCTTCAAGAGTTTGTCATTTTCAGATGTCAACTTCTCACAATTTTCCAGCAAAGCAAGAATCTGTTTATCATCAGCTTTTGTCTCAACCTTTAAAGCTAAAATATTTTCAACCTGTTTCGTTTCCTCATGAACACTTTCATCCTCACTCTCTTCTTCTGATGAATGATCAAAGATAGGTGCGTCTTCTACATCCTCTTTCTTCAACTCTGGTTCAGGATTCACAGATACAGGTTTTTCAAATTCTACTTTCTCAATCTTGACCGATGGAACTTGTTCAATCTTCTCAGCTCTGATCTCTTCTTTAACAATGATTGCCTTTTGATTCTTTCTTTTTGCACCTTGTTTTTCTTTCAACTTTTCAATTTTATCGGCATAAAATAACTTTCCACTACGTTGATCAGATGGAAGTTGTTGTTTAAGATATTCAAGTTTCCGGATTTCCTCTTCATAATTGTCACTCTCTTCATCAGACGAGTGATCAAAAACCGGAACTTTTTCAACTACTTCTTTTGCTGAGACTATTTCTTCTTCTTTCTTTATCGAAATATACTGCTGAGATTCATAATGCACATATGCCAACAATTCCTCAAAATCCATGTTTTCGGCAACAAGATTCTCAAAAATAACTTTTCAAACGAAAATGTTTAGTTCAAACGGAATAACGAGTTCAAACTAGATCTACTTTTAAACGGAACACCTTTTTCAAACGGTTTGTCACTTTCAAACTTGACGTCACTTTCAAACGTGATGTCACTTTCAAACTTGATGTCACTTTCAAACTAGAAGCCAATTTCAAACGGTAGGGTGCCAATTTCAAACTGGAAGCCAATTTCAAACTTGAAGCCAGTTTCAAACGGGTGACACTTTCAAACTGGAGGTGTATCCTTCAAACTAGAGGTTCAAACAGGACCCCCTTTTCAAACAGAAGGTGGCAGTTTCAAACGGGATGGGTCACTTTCAAACAATAGGGTGACAGTTTTCAAGTCATTTTTACCACTTTTACTTCGAATTTTAAGCTGAAACTTACAAGGGTTTGTTAAAACACAATTATGCACACATTGTGAAAGTTTTAGCCGATTTTAACCGTGAAAAGTATCAATTTTGAAAGAAGGTGTAGAAAATCAGAATTTGCTAGTGAAAACGAGCTAAACGGTAAGAACTCTTCCTCCTGAGCTCTGATACCACTTGTAGGATCGTGAAACGACCTAACGAGTCGATCAGAAGAGTGCTCAGACCGAATCAGAGGCGGAATTCATTGATTCGGTCTTCGTTTAGCTTGTATTCACTATTAAATGTCTTGTTTATTGATCTTGAACACTTTACAGTACAGAGACACTTCGACAGCACTTCGGCGTCGGAAATCAGAAAGTTACAAATGAGAAAGTTTGAAGCCTATTTATAGGGAGAGACCCTCTAGTTTGAAAGTGGCATGTGAAGGGACCCTCTAGTTTGAAGGTGACACAGCCTACTTCAAACTAGACCCTCTTCAAACTAGACCCTGTTCAAACTAGACCCTGTTCAAACTAGACCCTACTCAAACTAGCAGGACACTCTCAAACTAGACCTCTTCAAACTAGCAAGCTTCAAACTAGCAGCCTTCAAACTAGCAGCCATGTTCAAACTTTTGTCTTCAAACTTTTGTCCTCAAACTTTTGTCCGAGACTCGATATAAGACGAAGTCGACAGATGTATGCACCAACACCATCTCTTCCACCTCAACCGGCTGCAAACCCACCCCAAATAAATTTGATTTACTCAAATTGATTTTGAGCCCTGAACACACATGAAAGCATCTCAAAATTCTCACCACCTTTTTTAAGTTCTCCCTACTCCACTCCCCCATAATAATCGCATCGTCCGCGTAAAATAAATGAGAAACAGTCGGGCCTCCATTAGGAAGCGTAACCCCTTTGAGAATATTCAAGTCACAAGCCTTGTTTATCATGCAAGAGAGAGCTTCCATCACAATGACAAATAAAAAAGGAGAAATAGGATCCCCCTGACGCATACCCTTGTGACACTTAAATTCAAAAGTCGGGGAATCGTTAACCAAAACCGAAGCGCTTGCCGAAGAAATAACACCCTTAATCCAAGAACACCACTTCCCCGAAAATCCCATTTGACTGAGGATATCCAACACAAAGTGCCAATTTACGTTGTCATAGGCCTTTTCAAAGTCAATGTTAAGCATAAAAATCTTTTTCTTCGCCTTTTTCCCCCAATTCTGGATTTCGTTAACGATGAGCAGGCCATCCATAATGTATCTTCCGCTAATAAATGCAGATTGACTCGGAGAAATTAAAAAATTCAGCACTCTTTTGAGTCTATTTGCCAAAATCTTAGAAATCACCTTGTTAATAATTCCCACCAAGCTTATTGGGCGGAAGTCCTTAAGCCCAATCGGGTCAATTACCTTAGGAATTAGGGCAATAAAGGATGAACCACAACCCGTATTAATCACCCCGCTAGCGTAAAAATCGGCCATAATATCGACAAAATCATTTTCAAGCAAATCCCAAAAACGTTTGACGAAACGAAAATTAATACCGTCGGGGCCCGGGGCCCTATCGTCGTCGCATCCGAACACATCTGTTTTGGTTTCCTCCCTAGAGAAACGAGTGTCCAACATCGAAGAGTCCGCTTCCGTTATCCTATTCAGATTATAACATATAAGACGCAGGCGAACATCACACTCTTCGACAAATTTATTCCTAAAGAACCTCAAAATCTCCTTTTTGACAAGCGACGGCTTAGATACCCAATTACCATCTACCTCCAATCCATAAATATAGTTAGATGCTTTCCTGCAATTCACCATGGCGTGGAAAAATTTCGAATTTTCGTCGCCATCCTTTGCCCATTTTATTCTCGATCACTGTCTAATGTCACTACTCTTTCGCTCTTCCTCCTCATTTAACACTTTCTTACTTTCCAAGAGAATCCACTCCTCTTCTTTAGTGAGGTCCCTTTCTTCCATGACAACCTAAATATTTTCAAGATCCGACAGAGCAACAAGCACCTCCTCCGAGCTTTTTTTCAACATCTCGTCCCTCCATATCTTAAGCTCAGCCCTAAGATCGTTCAATTTTCTCAAAGAATCAAGTCAAAGTACAACCACGAAAATATGTCATTCCCTGTTTACAAATCCACAACTCAACAAGGTCAAAATAAAACCATGAAAGTAATGTTTTAGGATTTTTAGTCACATCGATGTAGATGGTCGATCGGACACACTCCATAATAATGTTTTATGACAACATTGCGGACCACAAACATACATATAAACCTCATCAATGGATATGCTTGACTTAACAAATTACAAATAGACCCTCAAGGGAGAGATTTCTATCCTTATAACTAACTAGTTGATGCCCCGCCCGCGTTGCGGGGCGATGACCGAATAATTCTCAATCAACTAAAAAAAGACTACTATAATTTTGCTAGGAAAAAAAAAAACAAAAACGATGATAAGACCGTAATTTTGAGCTAAGGGAAAAACTGTAATTTTGCAGGACTAATGAGTCAGTGTTAGGTAGCTCCTTGACACGAAAAAATATTAAATCGAGTAAACCAATTAAAACAAAAAACCATTATAGTTTTGCTAAAAAACTAAAACGATGGGAAAAACGTAATTTTTAACTGAGGGCGAAATCATAATTTTAATTTAGGGATAAATCGTAAATTAAATGAACCAATGGGGGAGTGCCAGGAAACTGCCGGTATGACTGCAATGTTACACTGTGGGCAAAATTGTAATTTCACCAGCAAAACAAACAAAAACGATGGGCAAAATGTAAATTTAAGTTGAGGGCAAAATCGTAACTTGGCTGTGAGAAAAAAAAACTAATGGCAAAACTATAAATTTATACGGGGCAAAATCGTAATTTTGAAACGAGGGCAAAATTGGAATTTTTAGCTGGGAGCAAAACGTAAATTTATTTTTAAGTGGGGTAAAAACATAATTTTGAACTGATGGCAAAATCGTAATTTTAAGGGAAAAAAACTAATGGCAAAACTATAAATTGAAACGGGGCAAAATCGTAATTTTTAACGGGGGGCAAAATTGAAATATTTAGCTGGGAGCAAAAGTATAAATTTATTTTTAAGTGGGGGCAAAAACATAATTTTGAACTAATAGAAAAATCATAATTTTAAAGCCGTATAAAATAGTAAATTTGTTAGGCCAATAGGGGAGTGGCAGGCAGCTGCCTGGCACTATTCCCCCTGCCGCACATTTAGGCCAATAGAAGGCAAGTACTATTGCCCTTAATGGATTTTGTAGATATTGAATGTGAGAACACCATCAATGGCTCATTTTTAAGATTTTTTTAAAAAGAACTCCAACTGGAAATTACATCGAGATAGAAGGAAACGGTCAACATGTTGCGTCGCTACCAAGGGAAGAACCACCGGCCCGGGCCCGATATTTTGAAGGGTACGTTATTTAAAAAAACCGATATGTATATGTAAAAAAAACCTTTTTAATAGGGTATACTCATACAAACACCAATATAGGCCCACTTAGGGCTGTAAACGAACCGAACAAACACGAACAAGGCCATGTTCGTGTTCGTTCGTTAAGGAACAAGCTTGTTCATGAACTGTTCACGAACGCTTACCGAACGAGATTTCTTGTTCGTGTTTGTTCATTAAGGAAACGAACATGTTCGTGAACTGTTCACAAACACTTACCATATGCTAATGAACTCTAACAAATGTTCATGAAAATAAATGAACACAAACGACGTTTATGAACACAATGTTCAGTTTAGAATAGAATCTACTTTTTCATCACAAATATTACGAAGAATCTACACAAAATAAATAAACACTTAACATAATTATCCGAACAGAGTTGGTGTAACACCCCGTGTTTTCATAAGTGAAAGTCAAAGTCAAGGTCAAAGTCAACGACCGATCTCGCGCGACTTGACTGGTAGAAATGTCTTTATTTTAATTGTATTATGTGGAGTAAGTGTCGTTCATTACAATAATCGACGAGTATTAATCGTATTTCAATCGACCTACGAATGGGAACTATAGGAAGTAACAATACGATAAAGTTAATCAAGCTATGCTAATTAAATCGACATCGAATCGTAACTCGAACTACGTAATTTTACTTATTGTTTATACGTGTGTGTGTGCCTTATGTGTTACCTGTGCATGTTTATTTGTGTTATGTTGTGGTAATCAAGCGAACTCATTCGAACTCGAAATCTAACTCGAATGCTATCGAAGTCGAGCCCAAATCACAATCGAAGTAGTTGAGACTGAAAGTAATTTGGCTAGGAAACCCTATCGTGTCGAACCGCTCTCATCCGAAATTGAAACATCAGAAAACATCGCGCAAAACACTCGAAAGGGGCAACCGATCGATCAGGCTTCCCAGCCGATCGAACAGCCAGCCGAACGGCTAGCCCTTTCCTCTTTTGTCATCCTATAAATACCCCTGTCATTATCACTCTTTACCACTTTTGGAAACCTCTGTTCGACCAGCACGCTCAACTCGCTTTTTCTCTGATTTCTCTCGATTCTGGTAAGTTTTCATCCTACAACTTGTACTTTCTTGATCTATACACACTCCTACACCCTTCTATCTTTCAAATCTAAACATTTAACCGTGAAATCATCAAGAATCAAGTGTTCTAGGATGATGTCATCATGAGTTCTTGAAGAACTTCATGTTTTGGCCTCAATCCACCAAGAATGACTTGGATCTAGCAGATTTCCACATAAACAAACAAGGATCACTTGTAGATCTAAACTTATACGTGGTGAAAAGGATTGAAGGATGGATTTTCCCAACTTTCTTCAACTCTTTTCACTCGAACTAGTAGAAACAGAACCCGAGCCGGTTTATTGACCACTTCGGTGGCTATACGGCTCAAGATCTGGATTCTATCCACGAGGTTAACCGACTTCGGGTTAAATATTAAACTTCGTTCCGAACAGACCACCGACCGGATTTGGGTGATTCCTGTCCGACCCGGGAGACCAAGTAAGAACGAGGCATCTATGGTTTTACTCGCTGTCAAAGTACCTCGATAAAACGATAAACAAACAACCAAGGTGTTAGACGCAAGGCTGATGAGGTCAGGATGCTAACCGATCGGACTGCTGTCCGAACGGACAGCCAGCCGATCGGATAGACCAGCCGATCGACTGGCCAGCCGATCGGCTAGCACATGGTCCCACACAAACGACTTGTTTTGAAGAATGGTATTGAACGAACTGTTGTTCGATCGAACTATTGTCCGATCGGATTACTCTTCGGATCATGAGATACTATGCTTCAACACTTAATCAATTTTCAACATGTTTAATGCGCTAGAGGTGCCACCCGATCGAACAGCCGTCCGATCAGGTGACACCCTGCTGTCCGATCGAACAGCAGTGTGCTATTCGATCGACCAACCATCCGATCCATATTGCAATTCATTAAAGTCTTTGACTTGTTGACTTGCCAACCGATCGAACACCTGTCCGATCGAACACCTGTCCGATCCAAAGACTTCATCTTGAATTCCTGTTGAAGGCCTAACCGATCGGGCTTCCGGCCGATCAAACAGCCGTCCGATCGACCGACCTGAAAGGAAAAGGTACTTCAATGTTTTCAAAATGCTACAACGAAAACTCCAAAGGACAAGCCATCATACACAAACACATCCTTCTCAAAGGAAGGAACAATCCACTCGTACAGCCATCCGATCGGCCTACCGACCAATCGAACAGCAGACCGTACGGACTGTCAGCCGAACGGTCAGCCGTCCGATCGAACTGCCGTCTGATCGACCAGCTGTCCGACTCCCTAATAGTTGTTTCCTGTTTTACGTTCACTTATCGTTATGCCACCGAATCTATTCAGGCTAACCGTATTCGCTAAGCGCTCCCTACAATCCATAAATCACTGTGAGTATACTCGATCCCTTTTTGCTTTAAGCACTTTTGGGTGTTACATACGTTACGAATATTCAAACTACAATTATCACACTACTCAAACTATTTGAACGCTAACCGTTAATGCATGTTATACGTGGCTCATGAATGCTTGTTGTTATGTTTACACATGGAATGCTGTCTACCTGCCTTAGCAACGATAGTACTATAGTTTGGACTCAGCACCCGTTCACCCGGGGGTTGTTAAGGATCTTTTACTTGCATGGATTACGGTGGTAATCATGTATTGCGAACTGCCTCAGGCAGTCAACCCGCAGTCATTGGTATCGATGGGTCTATGTTGATAACTAACGTGCTTCATTTCACTATGTGTACTTGCTGGTTATGCGTAAACGAATTCGAACTCTATATGCTAATATCAAACTTGTATGCTCACCTTTACATTATATGTATTAACTTTTATTTTAACGTATGTGACAGGTGCTTAGGATGCATGTGTGGTAGGAAATGGAAGCTAGAATAAAGCTTTAGAGCCCAACAAATAGTTGTCAGTAGATAACGAATTAGGGGTCTCTAGAAGCAGATAAACAATTGCTACTTATTTAAATTTGAGTTGTCGGAACAGAATATTTGTCTTGATGCTTGTCTGTAATAATTATTTGACTGTTTGAGATACGGTATGGGACGTATTATTTAAATTGAATAGTTATGATAATTGTTGTGGAAACTTCTGGACAATCTGTTTCGCTCAGTGCCATGCCCCGATGACTCCGCCATCGGTTGGGGTGTGACAGATTGGTATCAGAGCCATAACTATAGGGAATTAGGCGAGACTCGACCTAGTCCGGGTCGAAGTCTTAGATACCTAGACTATAGTTAAGAACCAGCAGACCGACTTGTGCATAACCAGAAGGGGTTATGTACGAACTTACTTCTCGCAATTCTCGCTTGTTCTACACTCTCACTGCACTCGAATTTTCAATGGGCAATAAGGTCGGGAATAGGTGTGAAAACCGCAAACTCCCGACTAAAGATGCCGAATCAACCTGTATTTTGACTAAAACGAGGAGAATCATGCCAAACTAGGAGTGAAATCCATATTTTGATGAATAATCTCCTCTATTTTATCAAAACAGGGACGAAGTTGTCAAGCCAGGGGTGAAACCCTAACCTTGACAACTTGTTCCGCGTATTTTACAAAACTCTCACCAAGGTCTCAACAGACGATCTGTAGTCACAATAAAACTAACGGGATTCACGCCAAACGCCCAAGAATCGAGGCCAAGGCACGATCCTGAAGGTTGAAAGTGCATAACAGATCCCCTATGAATAATTGAACCACCTTGGATAGTCGAAGTCTACTAGCCACAGACGATCTACCTCCCGACCTTTTTTTAGCATTTCAAAGTTAGTTGCCGATTTTATGTGTGCTTTATATGCCAATTCCCCATTTTTGTCCTCATTTTGACTCCCAACGATTGCGTAACGACACGTTCAACGTGCGAAAACCGTGAACGTGCGTGACCGAACACACAAGAACGTACAGTTTACCGTGATTCTTGTTATGTCCCGATTTTGACTCTGAAACGATTGCGAACCGAACGTGTGACGTGCGGAATCCGTACACAAACGAGACCGAAATACACGAGACGTAGTATAATCTGTGATTCGGTATAGACATAGAAGGTACAAAGAAACTTAAATCACCTTTCGCCTTCTCTCTAGTTTCTCTCCCTAGCTTACATTATGCTCTTTTCGAACGATCGCAGACTTGGAATGATAGGTTTCTGTTTTCTGATTGCCTCTATTGATTAAATGCGTATGTGCTTCTTTGCTTCTGTGCTTACGTGCTTAGGTACTAAATGATTATGTACTCTACGTGTTATGTGATTATGTGATTTCGTGATAAGTATTTACGTAAGTGCACATGTTCCTGAGCTTTAGTAAGTAGTGTACGTGTGAGGTGAGATTCGAATACAATGTAATGAGTTATGTGACGATGTCTGTTGCAGACCATGTCGTCTGGATCCCGTCATGCACTCTCTCGCCAAGAAAAGAGGGACAAACGCCTTGCTTCCATCATTGCGAAAAGCGTAGCAAAGGCCGTGAGTGATGTTTATGAGAATGCCAGCAAATCATCCGAGGAATCAAGAACCGAAGCTCCTAAGGCTGCTGCAAGACCTTTCAGTTTCAAGCAATTCAAGTCGTGTGGGCCAAAAGAATTCATTGGCGAAGGAGGTCATACTGCACTATTTCACTGGTTTGACTCTATCGAGGTTACTCTGCGACAGAGTGGTTGCCCTGATGACCTTCGAACTCTGAATGCTACCGGCGTCTTTCAGTCCCGTGCTCTAGACTGGTGGACGGCCGAGAGGAACAAGCGAGGGAATGATGCAGCCTACGGTCTGTCGTGGGACGAGCTCAAGGAAGTTATGCTAGAGGAATTTTGCCCTCCTCACGAACGTCAAAAGCTGGAAGATGAATTTTGGCACATACAGCAGAAGGATGGAGACAATGCTGGTCTCACTGCTCGTTTCAAACAGCTCAGCATTATCTGTCCCGACCAAGTCAAGACTCCCGACATGACCATCAAGAAATATATCCGAGCTTTGCCCGACTGCGTTGCTGATTTCGTGCAAGCGGCTAAGACTACAACGATCGAGGAAACTTATCTGTTGGCCGCCGAGATCAACGACAAACGGGTTAAGGCTGGGGTATGGGATAAGACTTCCAAGCATCTGCACCAAGCTACCGCTACCGCACCCACTGCTGAACCCACCTCATCAAGCAACAAGAGAAAGAACAGCTCCACCAACAAGAACTGTGCGATTACTGCCGCACCGATTCAAACCGTACCTGCCCAGCAGCGTCAAGTAGCGGCGCCCGTGGCCAATGCACCGCCTTCAAAGCGTGCGTACACTGGGCCACACCCGCTCTGCCCTACTTGCACCTACCACCACCCGACTGCTATTCAATGCCGCTTCTGTGCTCACTGCAATGTATACGGCCACTTTACTGCCAATTGCCGTATTCGTCAAGCTTCTGCCAATCAAGCTCTAATCACTGCCCCACAGGGTCAACAAGCTCCTCCGGCACCCGCAGTCAAAGCCAGAGCCTGCTTCGCGTGTGGCGACCCGAACCATTTCGCCAACGTGTGCCCGAACAGGGTTGTGAAACAAGAGCCTCAGCAACAGCAGCCACAGCAGCAACAACAACAACAGCAGCAACAACAGGCCGCACGCGCCAGAACTTTCAACCTCAACGTGCGCCAAGCCCAGGCCGACAACAATGTGGTCAATGGTACGTTCCTTGTGAATGGTATTTATGCTTCATGTTTTTTTGATACTGGAGCCGATAATTGCTTTGTGTCGCTCGAATTTGAGAAACTCCTTAGTCGTAAACGTTCCCAACTATCCTCGAAGTTCGACGTAGAAGTCGCTACCGGAAGAACCGTCGCTGTTAATTCTGTTATCCGTGATTGTACTCTTGAGCTCAACAATCACATCTTTTCGATCGACCTCATTCCCATGCAGCTCGGAAGTTTTGATGTCACTTTCTCCGAGAAAACCATGCTGAAGTTGTATGTTTCGACAAGATGATTCGTTTTTCGCTCGCGAATGGCGACTTATTGTGTGTATATGGCGATACTACCTCAAAGGGGTTCAGAATTATGTCATGTATCCAAGCCAGCAAGTATCTCCGCAAGGAATACAGGGCTTTCTTGGCTAACATCGTAGTAGCGGAGAAGGAAAAGAAAGAGAAGAAGGAAGTGAAAGATGTTCCTGTGGTTCGAGAATTTCCTAATGTTTTTCCAGAGGATCTTCCCGGATTACCTCCAAGTCGTGATATCGACTTTCGTATTGATCTCATTCCTGGAGCAAATCCTATTGCCAAAGCTCCTTACCGACTCGCACCGTCAGAAATGCGCGAACTCTTAACCCAACTCCAGGAATTACTTGAAAAAGGCTTCATTCTCCCGAGCACCTCTCCCTGGGGCGCGCCAGTCCTTTTCGTCAAAAAGAAGGATGGTTCGTTCCGGATGTGCATCGACTACCGGGAATTGAATAAGCTAACCATCAAGAACCGCTACCTTCTGCCTCGTATCGACGATTTGTTTGATCAAATACAAGGCGCTACGTGTTTCTCGAAGATCGATCTACATTCCGGTTACCATCAACTACGCATTCAAGAGGAGGATATACCCAAAACCGCATTTCGAACTCGTTACGGCCATTACGAATTTGTTGTTATGCCTTTTGGTCTAACCAACGCACCAGCAGTTTTCATGGATCTGATGAATCGAGTGTGTAAACCATATCTCGACCGTTTTGTCATCGTATTCATCGACGATGTCTTGATCTATTCCAAATCGAGAGCCGAACAAGCGCAACATCTACGTTTGGTTCTTGAGTTACTCCAGGGGAACCAACTCTACGCCAAATTCTCCAAGTGTGAGTTTTGGTTGGGGAAGGTTCAGTTTCTGGGTCACATTGTAAATAGTCAGGGTATCCACGTTGATCCTACGAAGATTGAGGCAGTCAAGAGTTGGGTTACACCTAAGAATCCGTCCGAAGTCCGCTTCTTTCTCGGACTAGCGGGCTATTATCGCCGCTTCATCGAAGGATTCTCGAAGATTGCTATACCACTTACCTCTCTTACACATAAGGACCAGCCTTTTGTTTGGGGAACTAAACAAGAGAATGCCTTTCGAACCCTCAAACACATGCTTTGCAATGCTCCTGTTCTCACATTGCCCGACGGAAACAATGATTTCATTGTCTACTGTGATGCTTCCAACCTTGGTCTCGGTTGTGTCCTCATGCAACGGGACAAGGTTATAGCTTACGCATCTCGTCAGCTCAAAATCCACGAGAAGAACTATACAACTCATGATCTCGAGCTAGGCGCGGTTGTTTTTGCATTAAAGATTTGGCGACACTACCTGTATGGTACTAAGTGTACGATCTTCACCGACCATAGGAGCCTACAACATATCTTTAATCAGAAGGAACTTAATATGCGTCAACGCCGATGGGTAGAACTTCTCAACGATTACGACTGTGAGATTCATTATCACCTAGGCAAAGCAAATGTTATTGCCGACGCACTTAGCAGACGGAGCTACCTGCTTAGCACTCGTACTGTTCAAGCCCAGCACAACATCGAAACTCTCATCCGCGACGCTCAGCATGCACGTTTCAACGAACGCACTTTGAAGAAGGAAAGAATCTACCACGATGGAGCCCAGCTTGTGAGCAAATCGAATGGGATATTTCACTTTTTAGACCGAATTTGGATTCCCAAGGGAACCAATTTGCGACAGATTATCATGGACGAAGCCCATAAATCCCGCTATTCAATTCACCCCGGTGCTGACAAAATGTACCAGGATCTTCGTTACAAGTACTGGTGGCCGGACATGAAAAGGGATATCGCTCTCTACGTCGGAAGATGCCTAACTTGGTCTAGAATCAAGGCTGAACATCAAAGACCCTCTGGCTTGCTCGAAAACCACCAATTCCCATGTGGAAGTGGGAGAGCATAGCTATGGATTTCGTAACCAAGCTTCCACCCACGTCATCAGGTCACGACAGCATATGGGTTGTGGTTGACCGATTGACTAAATCAGCTCACTTTCTGCCCATACAAGAAGACTACAAGGTGGAACGATTAGCCCGAATCTACACCGACGAGATCATTTGTAATCATGGAACGCCTCGTGACATCATCTCTGACCGTGATGCTCGGTTTACTTCGCGGTTGTGGGAAACGTTTCAAACGGCACTCGGTACAACGCTTAATCTAAGTACTGCTTTCCACCCTCAAACCGACGGCCAGACTGAAAGAACGATCCGTACTCTTAAAGACATGCTCCGCGCGTGTGTTCTAGACTTCGGTGGTAATTGGGATAAACACCTGCCATTAGTCGAATTCTCGTACAACAATAGCTATCATTCTAGCATCGAGATGGCACCTTTCGAGGCATATACGGAAGAAGATGTCGGTCGCCTATTGTGTGGCACGAGATCGGTCATTCGCAACTAACCGGTCCTGAGCTATTGCAAGAAACGACAGACAAAATTTTTTACAAATCAGAAACAACCTGGTGAAAGCTCGGGATCGACAGAAGATTTACGCCGATAAAAAGCGCAAGCCCCGGGAATTTGGCGTTGGTGACTACGTACTCCTAAAGGTATCACCTTGGAAGGGTGTAGTCCGATTCGGCAAGAAAGGGAAACTCGCGCCTCGATATGTTAGACCTTTTAAGATTCTGGAAAGAATCGGAAAAGTCGCCTACAGACTCGAATTACCTGAGGAACTTAGTAACGTCCACCCGACTTTCCACGTGTCAAACCTTCGAAAGTGCATCGCCGACCACGACTTACATGTCTCTCTAGACGATCTACAAGTGAACGAAACACTACACTTCATGGAAAAGCCTGTCGAAACCATGGATCGCCAAACCAAGCAGCTCAGGCGCTCACGCATTCCTATTGTGAAGGTCCGATGGGAAGGAAAACGAGGCGCGGAGTTCACTTGGGAACTCTAAAGCGATATGAGAGCTAAGTACCCGCAGTTGTTTGAAGGGTGAAGTTAGAGAGAGAAAGTAGTATTGTGACTTTAGTGTTTTGTACGATTTCATATTAATCTATAGAACCACCGATTATAGTACGAATCTGTGCGTTTGACCTTCGCAACCGAGAACCTGCTCAGATACCACTTGTAGGTCCCGGTTTTCAACTCGGTCCAAACAAAGAGTTCTCAACGTGATTCACGGCTTATTACGGCTTCCAGCTTAATTTCGGGACGAAATTCCCTAAACAAGAGGAGGCTATAACACCCCGTGTTTTCATAAGTGAAAGTCAAAGTCAAGGTCAAAGTCAACGACCGATCTCGCGCGACTTGACTGGTAGAAATGTCTTTATTTTAATTGTATTATGTGGAGTAAGTGTCGTTCATTACAATAATCGACAAGTATTAATCGTATTTCAATCGACCTACGACTGGGAACTATAGGAAGTAACAATGCGATAAAGTTAATCAAGCTATGCTAATTAAATCGACATCGAATCGTAACTCGAACTACGTAATTTTACTTATTGTTTATACGTGTGTGTGTGCCTTACGTGTTACCTGTGCATGTTTATTTGTGTTATGTTGTGGTAATCAAGCGAACTCAATCGAACTCGAAATCTAACTCGAATGCTATCGAACTCGAGCCCAAATCACAATCGAAGTAGTTGAGACTGAAAGTAATTTGGCTAGGAAACCCTATCGTGTCGAACCGCTCTCAGCCGAAATCGAAACATCAGAAAACGTCGCGCAAAACACTCGAAAGGGGCAACCGATCGATCAGGCTTCCCAACCGATCGAACAGCCAGCCGAACGGACTGCTGTCCGATCGGACAGGCTGTCCGATCGAACTGCCAGCCGATCGGCTAGCCCTTTCCACTTTTGTCATCCTATAAATACCCCTGTCATTATCACTCTTTACCACTTTTGGAAACCTCTGTTCGACCAACACGCTCAACTTGCTTTTTCTCTGATTTCTCTCGATTCCGGTAAGTTTTCGTCCTACAACTTGTACTTTCTTGATCTATACACACTCCTACACCTTTCTATCTTTCAAATCTAAACATTTAACCGTGAAATCATCAAGAATCAAGTGTTCTAGGATGATGTCATCATGAGTTCTTGAAGAACTTCATGTTTTGGCCTCAATCCACCAAGAATGACTTGGATCTAGCAGATTTCCACATAAACAAACAAGGATCTCTTGTAGATCTAAACTTATACGTGGTGAAAAGGATTGAAGGATGGATTTTCCCAACTTTCTTCAACTCTTTTCACTCGAACCAGTAGAAACAGAACCCGAGCCGGTTTACTGACCACTTCGGTGGCTATACGTCTCAAGATCTGGATTCTATCCACGAGGTTAACCGACTTCGGGTTAAATATTAAACTTCGTTCCGAACAGACCACCGACCGGATTTGGGTGATTCCTGTCCGACCCGGGAGACCAAGTAGGAATGAGGCATCTATGGTTTTACTCACTGTCAAAGTACCTCGATAAAACGACAAACAAACAACCAAGGTGTTAGACGCAAGGCTGATCAGGTCAGGATGCTGACCGATCGGACTGCTGTCCGAACGGACAGCCAGCCGATCGGATAGACCTGCCGATCGACTGGCCAGCCGATCGGCTAGCACATTGTCCCACACAAACGACTTGTTTTGAAGAATGGTATTGAATGAACTGTTGTTCGATCGAACTATTGTCCGATCGGATTACTCTTCGGATCATGAGATACTATGCTTCAACACTTAATCAATTTTCAACATGTTTAATGCGCTAGAGGTGCCACCCGATCGAACAGCCGTCCGATCAGGTGACACCCTGCTGTCCGATCGAACAGCAGTGTGCTATTCGATCGACCAACCATCCGATCCATCTTGCAATTCATTAAAGTCTTTGACTTGTTGACTTGCCAACCGATCGAACACCTGTCCGATCGAACATCAGTCTGATCCAAAGACTTCACCATGAATTCCTGTTGAAGGCCTAACCGATCGGGCTGCCGGCCGATCGAACAGCCGTCCGATCGACCGACCTGAAAGGCAAAGGTACTTCAATGTTTTCAAAATGCTACAACGAAAACTCCAAAGGACAAGCCATCATACACAAACACATCCTTCTCAAAGGAAGGAACAATCCACTCGTACAGCCATCCGATCGGCCTACCGACCAATCGAACAGCAGACCGTACGGACTGTCAGCCGAACGGTCAGCCGTCCGATCGAACTGTCGTCCGATCGACCAGCTGTCCGACTCCCTAATACTTGTTTCCTGTTTTACGTTCACTTATCGTTATGCTACCGAATCTATTCAGGCTAACCGTATTCGCTAAGCGCTCCCTTCAATCCATAAATCACTATGAGTATACTCGATCCCTTTTTGCTTTAAGCACTTTTGGGTGTTACATACGTTACGAGTATTCAAGCTACAATTATCACACTACTCAAACTATTTGAACGCTAACCGTTAATGCATGTTATACGTGGCTTATGAATGCTTGTTGTTATGTTTACACATGGAATGCTGTCTACCTGCCTTAGCAACGATAGTACTATAGTTTGGACTCAGCACCCGTTCACCCGGGGTTGTTAAGGATCTTTTACTTGCATGGATTACGGTGGTAATCATGTATTGCGAACTGCCTCAGGCAGTCAACCCGCAGTCATTAGTATCGATGGGTCTATGTCGATAACTAACGTGCTTCATTTCACTATGTGTACGTGCTGGTTATGCGTAAACGAATTCGAACTCTATATGCTAATATCAAACTTGTATGCTCACCTTTACATTATATGTATTGACTTTTATTTTAACGTATGTGACAGGTGCTTAGGATGCATGTGTGGTAGGAAATGGAAGCTAGAATAAAGCTTTAGAGCCCAACAAATAGTTGTCAGTAGATAACGAATTAGGGGTCTCTAGAAGCAGATAAACAATTGCTACTTATTTAAATCTGAGTTGTCGGAACAGAATATTTGTCTTGATGCTTGTCTGTAATAATTATTTGACTGTTTGAGATACGGTATGGGACGTATTATTTAAATTGAATAGTTATGATAATTGTTGTGGAAACTTCTGGACAATCTGTTACGCTCAGTGCCATGCCCCGATGACTCCGCCATCGGTTGGGGTGTGACAGTTGGCTTGATTATCAAAAACATGATAAACACAAAATTAAGAGTTTGTTAAGCCTTAACAAAAACTAAAATTGAAATAGTGAAATTAGGGATGTTGTGAGGGGCATATAAGATAACTAGGGTTTCAAAATTTTAAAAACTAGAAATAATAAAATAAAATACAACATATAAAAACCTTTAGTGAACTAACACAAATAAATATTAACAAGCAAACATAAATGAACTCATTACCGAACGCTCACGAATATAAACGAACACATTACCGAACGTTCACGAACATAAACGAACGAACGTAACCCCTGTTCTTGTTCGTTCGTTTAACTTAACGAACAAAATTTCTTGTTCATGTTCGTTTATTTACTAAACGAACGAACATAAACAAATCTCCCGCCGAACGGTTCGCGAACTGTTCGCTGAACGTTCGGTTCGTTTACAGCCCTAGGCCCACTTACAAAACTATTCTTATAGTTTAGATTAGTTATTAGTCCATTTGCATTAGGTTTAGATCTTTAGTGAAACCCAATACCCAATTTCGCTAAGGTCTAAGGACACGTTTTTTCGAGCTTAAACATGGTACACGAATTTTTAAGGACGACCCTACTGCTACCCGTTTAAGAAATATGTGGCTTTTGTGGAGCCGATGTTGAGAATTGAGAGAGGAGAGAGGGATGGGGTGTTGTCATGTCAAGTAATCGGCAACTTGTCATCCATATGTGAAGTGCCCCATTTGTGATGCTCCAACAACGACCCAAGTTAATTCCAGAATAAATCCAAGATAAAATTTTGGGCTGTTTGGTAATATGAACAGACCAATCGGATTTTAGCGATGAATATGTCCACTTAGGCTGGAGGGTGGGGTGACGCTACCAGGCCACATCGGCTGCCATAGGGCCGCTATGGCACCACCGTCCCACACCGCCCAAATCAATCCGGGGGCGCTATAGTTGGCTCGCGAAGATGGTAACGTCAAGGTTGAATAATTCAGGTGGGGCCCACTAGTTTTAGTCCAATCAATTTTTTTTTAATTTTGTTTAATAGGGGGCTCCATCCACACCCTGCAAATTAAAGGGGGGCTCCATAGCTGACGTGGATCCTACGTGGCCTGATAAAGCCCCTAGAGGGCTCCAACCACACACTCCAGCCTTAGAAAAATACAACAATGGAAACATAATCATTAAAAGATATCTAGGTGATCATGTGGTGCTACAAGGGTGATAACAACTAACTAGATGGCGAGCGTGAGCAAACGAGTCATGCACCCTACAACCATGATGAATCAAAATTAACAGTTCCTCTAGACCTTTATTTATTTAAATCAAAATAATTTAAATCTCGTCCACCAAATTCCAGATTTTGTGAGAGAGTCTTCCATATTATAGATAGTAGTTATGAGGGTTTGTGAGTGGAGGAAGGAGAAAATGTTACGGTTCATCTGTAATGATGAAAAAAACATGGTTTACATGTTACACCCTGATTCGCTGCGAATTAGATGGCCGGAGCCAGGGACGGACCCAAGTCCACCCCAAGGTGGGCAAGTCCACCCCAAGGTGGGCGGGCGCACCCCCGGGGAAAAAAAATTAGGGCTAAATTCCGTCGAAAATCCCGTCCGCACCCCTTGGAATTTTTCGTCCGCACCCCTTGGAATTTTCGACCGCACCCTTTGAAATTTTTCGTCCGCACCCCTTAGGTAAAAAGTGTTATTAATTTATATTTTAAATTTTTTTAGTAAACTCTTATTTTTTAAAAAAATATACTACCTAAATTATATAACTTTTAATACCTAACCAACTAAACCAAAATACCCATACCTTTACCCACTTATAATTCCTAACTAGCTAGCCCACTAAGTCTTAGCCCATT
Organism: Helianthus tuberosus; assembly: GCA_030545235.1. Classification (NCBI taxonomy): domain Eukaryota; kingdom Viridiplantae; phylum Streptophyta; class Magnoliopsida; order Asterales; family Asteraceae; genus Helianthus; species Helianthus tuberosus. The sequence goes on from CM060433.1 coordinate 179,836,696, forward strand.
AACCAAACCCAACAATATTTCAAACTATAATAAAATAATTAAAGCCCAAAACCTGTAGAAATTCTATCCCGCTCTCTCTCTCTCTCTCTTGCGTCCCTGCACTGCCAACGAACAACATCACCCAGCGACAACAGTCCAGCAGCCGGCGACTACCGTAATCAGCCACCATACCACCGTCGTTCGACACCAAATCTAACCGGAAACCGAACACGGGTAAGTTTCTTTGTTATTTTGATGATTTTGGTTGATATTATAGGAGAAAAAAGGATAATAAAGTTGTTAAATAGGTTTGAAATTTTGTGTGTTTTGACGTTGTTTATGGTTGTTTAGATGATTTTTAGGGTGATTATGTTGTTTATATATTTTTAGGGTGATTACAACTTATGTTATGATTTCTAGGGCTTGAATAGTTGAAAATTAAAATTGAAACATTATGTTACGGAGCGATGAACTTATGTTATATAGAGAAAGAATTGCTTAAAAAATTAGCTTTAGATGATGTTTTGGATAGATTTCAAAAAATGAAAACCCGTCGGGCGTCGACGTTTTAATTATGTTTGTAACAAGGTTTGACATGTTTTTGATGATTATATAAATTTAGTTTGATTTTCGTTTGTTTTACATGACTCGACCCGACCCGATACGAACCGATTTTTTTTACTTATATACCTAGGGGCCTAAAATTTTTAAAAATGTTCCGCACCCCCATGAAAAAAATTCATGGGTCCGCCACTGGCCGGAGCATGATTGATTGTTCACAGCTTATGACAAGATATTTAAAAGTTAATCAATTTAACATTGTCTCAAATCACATAAACCAAATAATCCTTTAAAACAAACATAGCATGAAATAGTCCGTTTTATTCTCTAAGGCCTCATATCTACGTGTCAACATCAACCTCTTTAAACATGTTTACATGTATCATGTGTAAAAGTAGTTTTTCTGGGTCAACATAAGTTGGTAAGTAAATCTAATATTTAAGCAAAACTGTTTCTTTTTTTTATTTGACTGAAAAGGTTAACATGTGATTCAAGGATAATTAAATGGTAAAAATAAATCATACTAATAATTAAATCCAACACAACCAAACAACCAACATGATGATGTGAATCTGCAATGAATATGATAAACAAATAAAGTGATAAATGTGAGACTCAAGCCCACCGATGAACGAATCTAAATATGGTGGCGATACTAGGCTACAACCTATGGGCGTGGAGGACCTAGTCAGCCTGATGGATCCATGTGAATAATGATTAGCGATAATGATTAGTGACACTAGTTAGCAAACAGTCAGTGAACAAACAACAACTACACATAATTACACATTGAATTTAACATGTATTTGAATAATGAAAACTTGAAATAATGAATAAATTGACACATAATACACCTCAAAACATTAAATTATAAAAAGGGGGAATTATGTAAGATCTACTCATGGGGTGCGTTTTATAATTCCTTAGAATAAGCGCACGTTGAAAGAGGGATCTCCTAATGACGAAAACTATCCTAAAAATATAAAAATACAAAGCAAACCAATATTATGAGCCTTGTTAACTCTCCTCAGTGGACTTAAAATACCCATTAATTCCTTTCAAACCAATATCAATTAATTAAAATCATGCAAATCAATAATTTTTCAAACTACCAATGGGGTGGTGGTCTATTGGCAAAGACAAAGACTTTAAAACACTTAAGTTGGAAAAAAGAAGGTCTTAGGTTCAAGTCCCACCGACGACAGCAGATTAAATAAATTAACCATTAACAAAAATTCAAACTATATTTATTCCATAAAAATTTCGGGATGTTACATTTTTAAGTTAAATGTCTACTTTAGATTAGATGATTTTAAGCTAGCGCTTGGATTAGTTGAGTATTCACTTATTTTCCTGATTTAGACACTTTATTTTAGATAAGTAGATTGTTAACGTTATTATGTTAGCTTGAAACTTATTTAATTGGATTATTGTTTTATAATTTTCAAAATTAAACTTAGTGGGTTGTCCATGATAGCTATTGAGTACAATACGTTAGAGAGTATGAATTAAGAAGATGTGATTAACAACTTTGCTTCCAATAATGCTAGGACTGCCTCACGATTTATTTAACTATGTAAAATAAATCATATTGCTACAGTAATTGTGTTTTGTTTGTTGTTATAACAATTAGTGTCATACTAATGAACTTTATATATATATATATATATATATATATATAAGTTTCTATTTACTTGTTCACAATGCCTCCGAAATGTCATGAATGACCATGGTATTAGCAACAATCAACGAAACATGGATATGAAGTTACTTCATCCATCTATCCCAAATTAAAAGAATAGTCAATTTTAGAATCTAGAAGATCTAAGTACAACATGTGATCATAATATACCGCAATCAAATACTTATGACATTGAGTGGATACCTTTAGCTCGAAATTCATATGAAATGCCATAGTTACACCAAAAGATACATGAAGAGATCTAGAAAGCGTTAAATTGGAGTTAAATGTTTGAAAAAGTATGTTAGAATATATAAAGTTAGGAATATAATTTTGAGGTAAAAAACTAAAAAGTCAAAAGGATAGAGGCATAGAGCTAAAGATTAGCATTCGAAAACAACAATAGCAAGTTGATCGAGCATTCGCTACATTTTGTTTTGCGTCGTCTTAAAATGTTCAACAGTTGCTGTTGAATTCGCAATATCAAAACTGAGTAAAGAACGCATTCCAAATTTATAACATGGTTAGATATGTTTTCAATCAGTAAACACTTCCAAATCAAACATATTTTCGCTACATAAAAAAAACTATTTAATGATGATTTTCAAATTTAATCAATCGATACAAAGAGAAAACGGTAAGATATGGTTAAACTTGGAACAATTTTAACAAATAAAATGACGCATCTCTTGTGCTGAATTTTATTCCTATTCTGGTCAAACTTCTTTTTCTGAAGTTTAAAAACCCTAATCGTACATGGTGTTGGACGAGCTGGGAGTAGTAGTTGACGAATATCAAACCACTAATATTCAATCTTGTCAAACATATGGATGTTGTTTTTCTATTATATCACGTTCCATCTTTAAAAACATAAGATAAATATGATATTAATCTGCTATAAGAACACGCCTTGTATTTACCAAATTACCAAAGGGACTTTAACCTAGCGGTATCAAGGTGTTGGATAAAATTTTGTCTTTTCAATTGGTGAGGGTTATCCTTTAGACCCCGCTATTATTATGAGACGGGATTAATTAGACCACGGAGATCAAATCCTTGTGTACCTTTGTCGATCAAAAATAGTAAGATTTAATTAGCTAGTAACTCTATTTTTTGACGATGTAAATACAATACTTTTGAGTTATACATTTCTGGAAGCGGGCGGACCTAGCATAGAACAAGGGGCAACCCCCATTGCCCCTTGACGCTCCGACGGTAGTGTAAAATTAGTGTAAATTTTGGAAAAATTTGACTTTTTTTCGATTCCGCTGCCCCTTTTTATAGAAACGTTGCCCCTTTAGGTTTTTTTCTAGATCCGCCACGGCGGAAGCAGACTGTTGGTGGGCTATTTTCAAAGGTCGGTCGGTCATCAATCCAACATATGTTGTCTTATGAAAAAAAAAATAACAAAAAATAAAACGTTTATGATCTATATTCACAACAGTAGTTATAATACAGTATATGGGTTGTACGAGGAGGCTCTCTAGCACGGACCCGGTTTAAACAACGTATGTTAGACCTCCCGACATCCGCGAATAATTCACGCCTCTTAAAAAAGAATCTATATAGTGGTAATTATGTACCTCTTTAAACTAAAAGAACTTTAGAAAGGCAAAATTACCACAAGATCCATGGAAAACAAAGCCATATTGATTTTGGTTTATGAGATCACTTAATTCAAAAGTAAAAATCAGGCACCAAGAACCATATCAATCAAAAACTGAAACACCAAGTAACTTAGATATATCGATCCACTTTTATACAGAATTAGAGGCACCAATAACCAGACATATCGACCTATCATGAAAACTTTAAATTCATACCTTTTCATGACGTACAAATTCCATTTCTTCTTCCTCTTATTCGCACCATTAATTTACACACATACACGTATTATGTATATGTGTATATTTTGTGTGAGGAGATGCAGGATATTCAAGATGGCGCTTTGTCTGCAAATACACCTGCACCTCAGTACTTGTGTCTCAAACCCTAGAAAGAAACACGAGTGTGAGTAAGGTGCAGGTGCAAATGCAGATAAAACTGAACAACATCTTCAGAGAAACACATGGACATGATACACCATAAACACCTACTTAGTACTTATATATATACAATATTTCAGGACATACAGGCTACAGCGCAGCAAACGAATTCATGACACGCTCATAATATTCTTTTTATCTATCACGTGTACTTTATGTATAAAAACTTGTACCAATGGCCGACTTACATAGAGCACTACAACTATAAGTTAGATATTTATTGAGGGTACGTTGATGACTTCTGACGCGGATAATTTAGTTGATAAATCTTTCTTTTAAAAAGTTTCTTTATTTTAATGTAGTTTATCGTCCCATCCTCTCCGTCGGCCCAAGGACTCATGCGACGGGCCTGCTTTTTGAAAATGTGCCTTTGAACAACGGCTATATTTAAAAAAAAAAGATTTTTTCACTTTAACACTGTGTTCCCGAGTTTCATTTAACGATAGAAGAGAAAGGAAGGGTAATTATAAGGGAATGGAAAGGAAAAGATGTGATTATATTCGTGTTCCCGAGTTTAATGAAAAGAAAAGGAAATGAAAGGAAATTAAACATTTTATGTGTTCCCGAGTTGGGAGGAAAAGAAAAGAAAGTTACAATTTTACTATTATACCCCTTTAACATAAAACATCTATGTAAACACACAATGAATTAGAGGGTAATTTAGGAAATTTAAAAAAGTCTGAGATTCATAATAATCTTTTCTCACCAAATCTCTCCAAATTGGGAGGATGATTATTTGCATCAATCATCCCCTTGTTTCCTTTCTTTCCTCACCACTTCCCTTCCTAAAAAAACTCTGGAACACATTTTTTACTCGCTTCCTTTTAATTCCTTTCTCTTCCCTTGTTAAATGAAACTCGGGAACATAGTGTAAATAAACACCCCATCTCAACCATTTTTATAAATTAACTCTATCTAAAATCTCCCAACTTCTCCCTTCTCTCATCCATTTCTATAAAAAAAACTCCATCTTTTTATAAAATCATGAATCCGTTCAACCCGAACAATCCCAAACCGAACCCGAATCAAGCTAACTTTTTTTCGACGCCCGCTTACACTCCGACTATCGATCCTTCATGGGTGTCTCCGCAATTTACCTTTACGGGTTTCCAACAATCACCCAACGCGTTCAAACAAATGTCTCAACTCCAACAAATGCAACATTACCAAGCACTCCAACAAATGATGCTACGCAACTCGTTTGAATCTCAAGCGCAATTCCAATCGCAACCGCCAACATCCCCGGTTCCACTTGACGATGATGAAGAAGTCGTCTCCGAATCGCCACCTCAAAATCTCAAGCGCAAAAAAAACAAGGGGAAGGCGGTTGAAACCGTAGTCGAAACCAAAGGCGGTTCGAAACCAAAGGCGAGACCTTGGACAAAATTAGAGGAGGAGGCGCTAGCAATTGCGTGGGTTAAGTCCTCAACTTGCCCGATTGTCGGTATGAACCAAAGTTTATTTTTTTTTAATTTAAATTTAAAAAGATTTATGTTTTATTTTACTAAGGCAATTTTTTTAAAATTTAGGGAACAACCAAACGGGTATCGGTTTTTGGAAGACGATAACGGATAAATTTAACGCGCTTATGGAGCAAGGCCCGATGCGTGATATCGATTCCGTCTCTAGCAAGTGGCGTAAAATGAGCAAGGTCATCAACACCTTTAGCGGTATTTATAACCAATATTACACTAATCCTCCTAGTGGGAGTAACGAGGAGGACATTCTCAACCTTGCTTTGGCTAAATGGGACTCTAAGAATACAACTCATTTCCAACACCTCCGAGCATGGAACGTTTTAAAGAAAGAAAACAAATGGAAGCCTGTTTCAAACGAGGTCGCAACCGCCAAACGGAGTAAAACTTCCGAGTCCGGAAGTTATAGTGCGGGTAGGGATGGCAAAAAAGCCCAAGCCCGACGGGTATACCCGAAACCCGAAACATATGGGCCGGGTATACCCGAAGCCCGATGGGTATGGGCCGGGTATGGGCTTAAAAATGGAAAAAAATCGGGTACGGGTATGGGTATGGGATTTAGTGATACCCGCCCGATACCCGGCCCGATACCCGGCCCATTTACCCTAATAATACCCGAAATAATCATATTATAAATTTCCATAAATATAACTATATTAGTATCCAGAAAATTATATTTTTTTCTTTTCATATATTAAATTTCCATACATGCACTTATTTCTTATAGGACATTAGGACTAGTGGTCTAGTCTTGTCATATCTTCAAAATTATATTTCCAAGAACAAAAGATATAGATGATCAGATTTTTCCACCTAATTTCCGAATGCATCATCCACTTCATTGAAAGAAACATCTTGCCTTATTCTACTCATAAATCAAAAACACAAAAAGTCAAGTAGCAACAACACCATTATCAGATCGAGATCGAGATCTTGTTCTTGTAGTGAAGGTAATTTTTTTCATGTCTACCAGGTGCTAGAATAAATGCTAAACAAATAAACTGACTTTATGTGTTGTATATGTTTGCGAAATAAGAATTGAATTTTTATTAAAACCAAAAAAGTAATTGCTTGACCAAATGTTGGATATAGTTTTTCTCTTATCAGTTCTTGTTTGGAATATGTATTTAATTATTAACTGTCATAATTTGTCTATTTTACGGTTCCAAATTTTAATTGAAAATTTTATTTTTGAATCTATTTTTTTGCAAGTAGATCACTAAATAAATCATTGACATTCAAAACAACTTATACAAATTAAATGTGTTAGCTTTTCATGTCTATGGTAAACTATATAAAAATCAAAGTAAAAATTGCGGATTTGTCTCAACGGGTATTTTTAAGAAATTAGCGGGTAAACCCGATACCCGCGGGTATGCCCGATACCCGACGGGTAATTACCCGACAAATACCCGACGGGTAACGGGCCGGGTACGGGCCAAAGAATTACAACCGGGTACGGGCTTGGGATTACTAATACCCGGCCCAAACCCGGCCCATTGCCATTCCTAAGTGCGGGAGGCTCCACCGCTCGTTGTCACATCGACATAAACGACGACCTGGAATTTGACGAGGAGGTGTTTGTCGTTCACGAGTCGGAACGTCCCCCCGGAAGGGATAAAGCAAAAAAAGAGGCGGCCGGAAAGAGAAAAGCGGGCGGCTCGAGCCAAACATCTTCCGGGGCGGGTTTGAAAATGGACGAGTTGATATCCGAATTTCGTTCGTTCAAAAGAGCTCATGGCGGAAAAATATAGTTATAAGAAAAACTAGTCGGCCGACCATGCTCGAGCGGAGGATTTTAGGATTATGAGGTTGGATCTCGACTCGGTTCCGGAGGATGAACGCGAGGTTTACCGGAGGATGAAAGAGTAAGTTAAGAAAAAATGAACGTCGTAGGTTGTTTCGTATTTTTTTAGTCGTACCGGTTTTTATTTTTTCGCTTTTACGTTTTTCTTTTCTAGGATTGATAATTTTATTTTTTAGGATATGTAATTTTTCTTTATGTTATGTAATGGATTTAATTATATTGTTTTATGTTTTAATTTTATTTAATTTTTAAGATGTTTTAATCAAGTTAACAAAAAAAAAGTTAAAAAATTAAAAACAATTGGTGTGGGGTAGGCCCATCTGTTGATACATTGTTTGTGGACACGACTCGCGGATCGAGACTTGGCTGTGACACGGCTTTCCTCCGTCGTGTGGGTCAAGTTATCAAGAAATCGGGCCAAGTCATAAGGAGTTTAACACTTGGAAATTGGGCTAGACTGATCAAGATGCAAGATAACAAGCACGTGGGCTGAATCCTCAAGGAAACACATGTTGGACTTCATGAACTGGGCCAAAGCCCAAATATTGGCGAAACACAATGTAGGTCGACGAAACTGGACTGTTTCGTCGACATCATCTCTATTTCGTCAAACATGACTCAGTTTCGCCAAGGATTAACGTGTTTCTTCAAGGTTCTGATTCGCCAAGCTGTGATTCGTCAAGACCCATTCTGATTCGTTGTGCTGTGACTATAAATACACTGTCTGTGGATAATAGAACAGAGAGAGGAACACAGAGAGCACATGGTTGAGAGCACACACACACATGAGAGTTTGAGAGAGTTTGCAAAACACATTTGTAAACATTGATTTGTAACAGACCCTTTCATACGTATTAATACAGAGGTGTTAATCGGTGAATCTTGTGTGTTGATTATTTGCGTGTTCTATCTCGGTTTGCTATCTCGGTTGGATTCCGCACAACCGGGGTGGTTTGTACACAAGGATTAGGCGACTAGATCCTCCCCTAGCCGGACCTACAAGTGGTATCAGAGCTTTGGCTCTTCTCCTTGTTAAAACCGAGTGTTTTCGGGTGTGTTCCGGGTGTTTGAAGGTTTTATTTTTCTTGAAAAATCTTGTCAAAATCTTCAAATATCTTGTTATTTTGCTAAAAGTTATTATAAAACCTTGTTGTTTATCATTTTCACATGTTAAAAGGTGGTTTTTAGTGAAGTTTTAAGCAAAATATTGTGTTCGGAAATTTTCGGTTCACCGGAAAATTCACCGTGTTCTTCGGTTCTTCAAACTGTTCTTCATAAAAATTAACCTTTTGATCTTTGAAGATTGTTTGAGGAAGTTGTTTGTGAATTGGTATTTGTGTATTGATTAAAATATTCACACCATACCTTGGTTGGTGAAATGAGGCATGCTTTAGCCGAAAGTGGTTCTGTGTTGTGTCAGTAATAGATAAGTTTGAAAAGTTCAAAAAGTTTACCAACCTCCACTGTCAATTTTTTTTGACGAAACAAACCTTTGAAGAAACAAAATCTTTTGAAGAAACAAAATCCTTTGAAGAAACAAAATTAGTTTCGCCGAAAAGCCCAAGAAAGGCATTCTGTTTCGTCAACTTAAGGCTCAAATACAACTTTCCATTTCGTCAAGCCCAAAAAAATTAAAAAAAAAATTATTAATTAACATTCTGTTTCGCCAAGTTGGGCCTTTAATTCGTCAAGATAAAATTTCAAAATTGGGCTTGCAAAATTGGGCCTTGTTTCGTTGATCACTAAAAGTAATTTTCTGTTTCGTCAAGATAAGATTTCAAAATCTGTTTCGTAAAAAAAAATATCAAAATCTGTTTCGTAGAAACTGGTTTCGGCGAAACACTTTGTGAATTTTAAACAGAAAGTTTGTCAAAGTGATTTAACTGTTTGATTGAGGTGTGATTTTCAGGTATTCATTTTTCTTGATCAAAAATGAATCCGATTTGGGGTACTCCGGTAAATACAGATATGTATTATGGTACTCCGTCTCCGGATAGCGGAAAGTATAGAAGCACGGATTTACTTACGGATATGTATTATGGAACTCCGTCTTCGGATAGCGGAAAATATAGAAATACGAGCTTGTCACCTTCGTGGGCCGAATCTCCCGCACCGAAACGATCTATCAGAGCAACTGATATGTTCGGAAATCCATTACCTGTTCGATCTACCGGACGAACAGATCTGTACGGAAATCCGCTTCAACCAGTTCCTCAACCAGTGCCTCAACAGCAAACCCAAAGGCATCATGTGACAACTGATCTATATGGCAATCCAATACAAGTTCCAGTAAAGCCAGCTCCAACAACAGACTTGTATGGAAATCCTCTACAACCAGCTTCACAACAGCAAGTCTATCGGCCATCTACTGTAACCGCTTGTTTTGCTGAAATTGTCAAGGATCTTAAACACGCCAGTGGTGGAGAATCTTCCACCAATGGTGGTGAATCTTCTGAGGATGAAGACTCTTCGGGTTATAGTAGAAGTTCGGATGAAGAATCCTCGAGTTCAGGCGATGATCATGTGGGTGAGACATCAAGTGCATCAGTTGATGTAGATATTGATGAGCTTTTGGAGGAAGCTGCAGCAGGAACTGATAGAAGATCTATTTTGGTGGATCAAGCTGCTTATTCTTCGTCTTCTCTCCATTCAGCCTTTATGGCTAATGTCGACAGTTCATCAAGTCAGGTATGTGTCGATGAACCCACTGCTGTTATTTGTGATAATTGTGATAGATTGAGTGTTAAGTGTGGTGATTTAGAGGCAAACATGTCTGAGTTGCAAGGCAAACATGATGCTTTACAAGCTAGTTTGTTTGACTTGCAAGACAAACATGTTTCTTTGAATGATAAGTGTTGTGAATTGCAAAGCAAACACGAGGCTTTGCAAGACAAGTATGATGTGACATTCCTCCACAATCAAAAGTTGACCGTGGATCTTTCTAAGTGCACAGAAGCCAACATGTTTTATGAAAACCATGAAAAGGAATTTAAATCGATGATTGAAAAATTAAAGAAAGATAAAACCGAGCTGACAAAAATGGTTTCCAGAAAACAAACTGACATAAATTTGTATATCACTCGTCTTGAGATAATGCAAAAAGAGATGGCTTGTGTTAAAACTGAAAGTGAGGCGATCCGACTCAAGTTAGACAGCTATTTAAGCTCAAGCTATGTGTTGGATCACATCATAGATGTTCAGAAAGAGAAACGGGATGTCACATGCATAGGCTATAAGAAATGTCCACCACCTGTGAGACACAATTATGATGCCATGCCGGATGAGGAAGATAGAACTTTCTTTGAACCATCTGTTCCTTTGGACGTTGAGGAATTTGCAACAGGACTCGGATACAAGAAGGAAGTATCATCAGAATCGGATGTGTCAGCAGATACAAGTGTGTCTTCTGCTGAACCGAATCAGGATCCTCCAGTTGTAATTGAGGATGCTGATTCTTCTGATGATGAATCTGATGATACTGATTCAGCAAAGTCTGATGCGGTGATCAAAGAAGAGGACATACCTCTTGAGAATCATATTCTATGTGATCCTCCCGCAAAGCACACTAAGACTGCTGCAACCGAGTCCTCGTCTGCAAAAGAGTCTGAGAGTGTGGATTTGCTGTACACTCTTGTTGGTGATGATAAGATCTATTCTGACAAAGATTTTCCTATTAAGAATGTTAATCAATCCTTAATCAGTAAAGTCTTTGAAAATTCGACAAGTAAGTTTTTGGGAAAGACAGGATCACATGTTACAGTAACACAGTGTCCACCTATCCCAAAGGCCGAAGTTCGAAAACAATATGGCAATAAAAAATTACCAACAGTGAAAACACAGCAAAATCATACCAAACCAAGAGTTAAAACACCGACTCAAAGTCAAAGGAAGCCGAATCTGAAGAAGAACAAGAATGTGAACTTTGTGAAATCAAAGGGAACGGACAAAATCGAAACTTTTGAAAACAAATCTAACTTAGATTTTGTTAAACAAGCAACAGTGTTGAAAAGAAATGAACCAAGTAGTTCAAAACCTAGTACCTCGGGGTCACAAAGTTCATCATTATCGGTAAGACGATCACATGATACTTCGGGGTTTGTTGAACGAAGATCATGTTTTGCATGTGGTACAATTGGACATATAATTCGAAATTGTCCGTATCTTCATAAGTTGAAAGCAAAAGTTGATGCCCCCCATGGTAACAATTACCATAAAAGATTTGTTTCACCAAAACAGGACCCTCGTCTTGTTAAACAACAAGAAGTGAAACAGAGAAAGAAACAACGGAAAAATGTTGAAAAGGTTTTAAAACCGGAGGTTGTCCATACAAAATCTGTCGAATCAAATGTTAAACATGAAAAACAAAAACAGATTTGGAAACCAAAATTGGAAACTGTTTCAGGGGGAGCTACATCAATTCCGAATCATCGGGAAATGGATGTCACAATCCTCGATGATGACGGACGACCCAAGTCTGTGAAGGCTTGGGTCCCCCTCTCCAACTAATCTCTGAATGAGAGTGCAGGATGTTCCAGGAGGAACTGTTGATAGTCTTAGGATTGTTGATAGTGGAGCGTCCATGCACAAGATCGGCGACACCAGACTCCGAAACATCATTATATCTAGGAGTTGTTGCCATTGATGGAGAGGAAAAGAGAAAAGAAGACAAAAATGTCAGATGATGGAATGATGGTGAAAGAATGTGGTTGAATGAAGTTGAAAAATTCGACAAGATGAAATATGTGTCAAAAATTTGGTTGTTATGGTTTTTGATCGGGTCAACATGAAAGATTCCAATGAAAAGTACGCGCCAGTAGCACGTCTGAAGCTTTTCGAAGATTCATAGATTTTTCTTCCACAAGAAGTTCAAAGTCCACAAGATGAACGTGTAGGGTACTTTTCTCTACGGTGTGATTGAAGAAAATGTGTTTGTTGAACAAACCAACCGGGTGTGCGGATGCCTTGGCGTGGATTGAACAACCGCACACTACTTCTCAAGAGAAAGATAAAGACCTTCGCTGGTGCAATATGGAAGACCAGCCGGACCCGGAGGTTTATGATCTTGTTGCTGTGAAGAGATTTCTCAGTAGCTACAAAATCGACTTTGAAATCCACACCTGGTGGATATCCAGTTTGGGAGAGCGCTCAGATTCCTTGCAATGCACGAAGCAGTTGCAGGATACGGTTTTAAATTTCTAATCTCTCCTATACTTATCGATTTTTAAGCTGCTTTATGAATTATTATCATCCTGTGCAGCACTCAAAGACTAAGCACATCGAAATTAAGTATCACTTCATACGTTATTGCTTTGAGAAAAGGCTAATCGATGTTGCTTACGTCCACACCGATGACCAACGTGCCGACCTTTTTTACCAAAGCATTTGACAAATCAAGATTTGACTATTTATTATTGGTAAACGGCATTAAGGTCAAGCAAGAGTAAAACCAACATCGGAAAATCATTTTTGTAAATACCTTTGTGTTTTAAATTTATCTTAGTTTATTGATTTTAGGGGGAGTAAATCCAAAATTTGAAAAATCCAAAAACATCGAAAAATTTCAAAAACACAAAAACAATAGAAAAGCAAAAATGAGATTCCTGGCGAGCAAAAGAGAAAATGATAGTACATCAGTGGTCTGTCTAAACCTCTTTAAACCTTAAATGAAAAATGATAAGCAGCTCTATATAAGATGTATCGGTAGGCTCACAATCATTTTAAAGTGTGCAGGGTGATATAAACCTTAAATCGACTGAAGACCAGGTGGGAACCACTCATTGGCATATGGTCTTAGTACCGAAATTTCGTTTGAGAGATTGCCGAGGTTCTGAGATATTCGGTCTTTATGCTGCTTATCATCTGGGTATCATGGTTGTATCTTTTACCGAAAAATGACGGGGACGCAAGTCTAGATCTTCCATGATACCATACATACGTGTACATATTGCATTCGACCTCAATAAGTGATCAACAATCACATGTCCAAACAAATAAGTGATAAAATATCACATTTATCCGGGAGTCAAATTCGTCTCTCTGCTGTACGAAAGTACTGACCTGTTCACGGACTTGCTCTTGTGCCCTCATGCATATGAAAATCAAGTTCCTCATCAATAAGTGATTCTATCACATAGGGCTTGTTTTCAAATCAAAATAAGTGAGTTTCTCACATCATATACGGTCAAACAGATGATAATCGGTATACTCACCGGTAAGATGAACCCTCGTGCATACCTTGATACGGGAATGTGTCGTGATGTGGATGAACACCGGTCGGTAAGTATAAATCATACCTTAACGTATCCCCTCGCCATGATTACAAATGATAAGTTGAGCTTATGTGGACAATAATACCGATAATCGTTATAGGATGCTTATCTTAATGTTAACTAATTGAACAACAAGAGCGTTTTGGCATGACCATACACTGATATGATTCTCTTACCCTCGAAACTCGCAAAAAGAATGTCTGTATATATTTATTTACTGCTTTCAGTCTTTACTTTCGAAATATTCAAAAATACCAAAAAGATTTTAGGTGTGTTTTAATATAAACTTTCTAAAAAGTCAAAAAGATTTTATTTCTATCTTATTTTCGATTGTACGATGTTGGAGCTCAAATCTTCGTTGCCTGAAAGCTGAACGAAAACCAAAGTGACTAAATCTTCATAAACGGTCGAAATTTGCAAGTTTTGAAAGTTAAAAACTAAAATTGATAAATGTGTTAAACTTTCAAACTGTCGGACGGTGTTTGATTAAACAATGGTCACACGTGTGTCGTTTGTTTATGTTTACTATATTCCAAGCAGTTGTTCTCATTACGCGTTTAGATTTCTTGCATGTGCAGATTCTAAAGGCAAGGAGAACATGGTCGATGACAAGCCTCAGAATGAAGACACAACGTGAAGGCACTCAAAAGACAAAGATGATCGAGTTGCCGCTGGCCATCATCAACTCCACAAGGATCTCAAGTTATAAAGATCAAGTCGTTCACGAGCATAACTCAAGGAGGAGCTTATGTTAAGGGGGAGTTTGTCAACACACTTCCTACATGAAACGGGTAGTTTGTTGATACACTTTCTGCTTTCAAGACGTGAAGACTTTCAAGATCCTCTGACATTGAAGACATCAAAGGCGAATCTCGCGAGTAGCGTCCAAGGGGGAGTTTGTTGATACATTGTTTGTGGACACGACTCGCGGATCGAGACTTGGCTGTGACACGGCTTTCCTCCGTCGTGTGGGTCAAGTTATCAAGAAATCGGGCCAAGTCATAAGGAGTTTAACACTTGGAAATTGGGCTAGACTGATCAAGATGCAAGATAACAAGCACGTGGGCTGAATCCTCAAGGAAACACATGTTGGACTTCATGAACTGGGCCAAAGCCCAAATATTGGCGAAACACAATGTAGGTCGACGAAACTGGACTGTTTCGTCGACATCATCTCTATTTCGTCAAACATGACTCAGTTTCGCCAAGGATTAACGTGTTTCTTCAAGGTTCTGATTCGCCAAGCTGTGATTCGTCAAGACTCATTCTGATTCGTTGTGCTGTGACTATAAATACACTGTCTGTGGATAATAGAACAGAGAGAGGAACACAGAGAGCACATGGTTGAGAGCACACACACACATGAGAGTTTGAGAGAGTTTGCAAAACACATTTGTAAACATTGATTTGTAACAGACCCTTTCATACGTATTAATACAGAGGTGTTAATCGGTGAATCTTGTGTGTTGATTATTTGCGTGTTCTATCTCGGTTTGCTATCTCGGTTGGATTCCGCACAACCGGGGTGGTTTGTACACAAGGATTAGGCGACTAGATCCTCCCCTAGCCGGACCTACACCATCTTCTACCCCCTTCATTTTGCTAGGAGGGTCATCCCATGAAGGATGGTGATGTGGCGTCCTACGTGGCGGCCCATCCTCATGGAGATGACCATCCCCATACCTTTAGCCTAATATTCTAAAGGGTGCTACTTTCTATACCCCCCTAATTACTTTTTACACCCCCTCCTCTCACATACTTACAGGTGGGGCCCGCGTGGGACCGTCAGTTTTCCTCTCACAAGAGGGGGTATAATCAGGAGGGGAGGGGGTGTGTTTAGAATCAGTCATTCTAAACTGACACGAATAACCTGAAATTGAGTTTCCCATTAAAATTTTTTATCTTATAGACGTTAATTAATTTACCATAATTAAGTGTGTGTGTTTAGATAAGATTTTAATGAGTTAATTGAAAGAGTAAACTGCTATTTTGGTCCTTGTGGTTTGGTCACTTTTGTCACTTTAGTCCAAAACTTAAACTTTTTGCATCTGGGTCCCTGTGGTTTCAGTTTTATTGTCATTTTGGTCCAAAAATAAAATCAGGTCATATTTGTCTTATAAAATCCTGCAATTTTGTCCTTTTTCGCAGGGGCATAATGATCATTTCTTTTTTATTAATAAATATCATATTTTATATGACAAATATGACCTGATTTGCTCCTAAGGAAAATGACAAAATTGCAGTATTTTATACTACAAATATGACCTGATTTCATTTTTGGACCAAAATGACAATAATACTGAAACCACAGTGACCCAGATGCAAAATGTTTGAGTTTTGGACTAAAGTAGCAAAAGTGAACAAACCTCAGGGACCAAAATGGCAGTTTACTCTAATTGAAATTATTTCATGTATGATGATAAAAATATCTTCTAATAGATCAAACTAATCCGTCTTCTACACTTTTCTTTTTATCGTCTTATTTTCATATATCCACCCTTATTAATTTATTTAAATAGTATGCGAACAAGCACTAGAAGAAAACACGGCAATAACGGCCAGGGGCGGATGTATTATGGAACAAGGGGTAGCCTCCGCTACCGCTTGATCGGAAAATTTTTGACGTTTTTAGTGTAAATTTTGGAAATATTTGACGTTTTTTCGATTTCGTTACCGTTTATTTATAAAACGTTACCGCTTGGTCGGAATCCTAGATCCGCCACTGATAACGGCGACATCGTGTCGCTTCTATTGGTTTAATTAAACCCCAACTGTTAGATGCAGATAAGAAATGTGTGGTTAGGGTTTGATGTGGAACACTACGTCCGGATCGAGACAATAGCGGCGATATATTACGGGTCGCCGCTATTGGTGTCACCACTATTGGATGGTAATTCTTGTGATGAAGGTTTGTAAATCTCAGAACTCAAATAATACACTAACATAAAGAAGCATGTGGAATTTGTTCACGTATTTAATTCATAATTAAAAAGACAAAATTTTATTTGAAATAATAAAAAATAAATACTCTTCTGATTTTCCAGCAAACAATTATCATTAATCTGTTTTACAAATATGTGAAAATTATACTTTGTATCCTTTTTCAATTTCATGTATATTCTCATACGTAAGGATTAGGAAAACATGATTAGTTTAATAGTGGCAAACGAAAAATTGGGACATATATGTATTTTAAAATTAATTCTTTTAACGGCCATTTAACTATGTTTAAATACCATAATTTAGTTAGTTTTTTTTAATTCTTTTAACGGCTATTTAACTATGTTTAAATACCATAATTTAGTTAGTTTTTTTTAAGTAATTCCTCGCATGTGTTCTTTCTGAAACTTGCATCAATAACCTTAGTTGATAAGTCTCATTTTATATCAGACCAAATTGGTATTACTTAATTTGGATTAGTGAAACTAAAATAATCTATTTTTTTTAACTTAATTGGTTGACGTAAACATATTCTCTACTCGACTTCAGATCGAAAATATCTAATGAGTTCAACGTGAAAGGCATGCATGCGGCTGTTAACTGAACACATATTCTCTTCTTGGAGGCTCATGAAGGAGAGGTTGCCAACCACGATGAATCTTAATAAATTCAACGTGAAAGGAATGTCCAATGTGTGAGATTGTCATTTTGTGAGAACTGAAAACTGATTTTCATTAATTCTGAAATGAAACAATTATAGTATATATACAAACTTGCTAAGCTAACTAACTAAAACTATTAAATATTAACAACCTATACTAAATGTAGGAACCGTTCGCGTAATTTAAATAAAATAAACAAATTTTTATTAAACTGATTACAATACAAAAAAAAAATAATAATAATAAGAAAGCAAAAATTACAGTACAATTACAACTGAAAGAAAATGAAATACAAGAACTTAGAAGAAGAAGAAGGCCGAGGCACGTGTACACACGCTTCCCTTAAAACAAATTCCGAGTCTCCCAGGAGTACTCGTTTTGTTTCCCAGGGTACAACAGCCGGAGCAGTAGTACTGCCGGAGTTCGCCTACAACCTGAAGGTTACCTTGAAACTGCAAGTAAAAGATCTGAGAATTGTAGAGAGAAAGTATAAGATTGCTGTTGTGTTGCTGGTGTCTCTAGCAGCTGGGTATGGAGCTGTATTTATACAGCTCCTAAGTCGAAACAGTCAAAAGGGAATTAAAGAGAGGTTTAAATTGCATTAAACGTCTTCAATGCAATTTAATACGTCATTTAATTCTCAGTCAAAAACCGTTAACTCGTCAGTTTCGAAGCTAAACTGAAACTGCAGTGTCATTCAATGCTGGAAGCTTCTGCGCGCGCGCGCGCAAGGCACACTGGTGCGCGCGCAGGTCTGCACGCTCATGCGCGCTGCGTCCACTTGGCTCACTTCCATGCGCGCGTGCGCCACACTGACATAGGTCCATGCGCGCGTGCGCCACATCACTTATGAGCCTCTACGAGCACGCCACACAGTCGCGCCGTTTTGGCTCACTTTGGTGCGCCGCGCACGACAGCTCAGGACCCACGCACCATGCGCGCAACCGCGCGCCTTCGCGCCACGTATACCCGCGCGCGGACTGCCACGTCACGCGCTTCGAACCTGCACTCCACTTGGTCCCTGCAGCCTATGAGATCCACCACGCGCACGTGGTCAAAAATACAAAGGCGGCTCTCGGCGAGGCGAGCGTGTGAAGTGCGCCATCAAAGCGCCACATTGCGCCTCATTGCGCCTCATCGCCCACGCCACGCGCGCGCGCGCGAGTGCGAGTTAGGGTGCTCTGCACCCTTCGCGAGTACACTTAGTGTGTGCTTCCATGAAACAATAAGGGTGGAGAGTTCCTACTTAAATACCCATTTAAGTTCTATCTCTCCTCCGATGTGGGACAAGGTGCTACTTTCCCTTTGTTTCAGCATTCAATGTTCCAAACACCCAACTTTTAGCATCGATATCTCATTCATCTTAGCTCCGTTTTGGACGTGGTTTAGTTTGTTGAGAAGGTCTTCCAACATAGAACACAAACCCACAAATAAATATATAAAACCCGCTCGTTTCCTTATATTTATTTCTAGTCCAAAATAGGAAAAAGTCATTTTCCTATATTTGTGAAAAATGTTATTTTCACCTATTTTTCCAACAATCCCCCACATGAAAAATGTTATTTTCATCAAATTTCCAACAATCCCCCACATGTATGGAAATCGATCTTTTCCTTACACTTTTCAACGATAAACTTCGACAGTTGAGTATTGCAAGATAGGTAGGTTGTCACCTTTGAACCTTCTTTTGTGAAGCATACTTAGCTTACTAGCGGTTTGTAGACGCGATGTCCTTGAACATACCCCCATTTGTGTAAACGACATTACACTTCACACAATACTCTCCCTGGTTTGGCCAACTCCTCATTGTCGTGTCCTATTATGGTCCTGGAACACTAGCCTGGTTCTGCGAGAGCTCTAGGATTTGCGCACCCCACAAATCCATTCGAAGCGACCCTACTTCTCTCCAACATAGGTGATTCCCATGAATCATTAAAAGCATCATGGTTGTTTGATTTCCCGAAATCGTTAACCTTAATATGCTTAGCCTCACTTCAATGTAGTGATTGGAATGGACTAGGAAGTACATATAACTCCCTTTTTATATAGTTTGGGGTACTCCCCCACAGTGACTCCGTTTTGGTAATATGATTAAGTTGTCCTATTGAACTTAGATCTTGGGATCTCCAGTCAACTAAGTTAGGTTTCCCTCATATTCCCACTTACCACGGGCTTTAGTCCTATTCCTCTTGACGACGTTTCTACTAACTCTCTGCTTAAGCCTTTTGTAAACGGGTCTGCAATGTTATCCTTTGATCTCACATAATCAATTGTGATAACACCCGTTGAGAGTAGTTGTCGTACCGTGTTATGTCTACGTCGCATATGCCTTGATCTGCCATTGTACATCAAGCTTTGAGCTCTACCAATCGCTGATTGGCTATCACAATGTACACATATGGCTGGCAAAGGCTTTGGCCATCTTGGAATATATTCCACGAATTGACGTAGCCATTCCGCCTCCTCGCCTGACTTATCCAAGGTGATAAATTCAGATTCCATTGTGGATCTTGCTATGACCGTTTGCTTAGAAGACTTCCAAGCAATAGCAACTCCTCCAAGTGTAAACACGTAACCACTTGTTGATTTGGAATCTTTATTATCCGATATCTAGTTTGCATCAGTGTATCCTTCGATCACTGCTGGTTGTCGGGTATAATGCAGTCCATAATCTCTTGTGTATCTTATGTATCTAAGGACCCTCGTGATAGCTTTCCAATGATCCACGCACAGATTGCTGGTGTATCTACTTAGCCTACTCACCGCGTAAGCCAAGTCGGGTCTAGTACATGTCATTAGATACATTAGACTGCCAATAATTCTTGAATACTCTAACTGAGCAACTCCGTCTCCTTTATTTTTCTTGAGATGTAGGGAAGTATCAACTGGAGTTCGAGCTACACTCGTATCTCCCGCGTTGAATTTTTCAAGAATTTTATCCACATGGTGAGATTGACTTAACACCAGACCATCTTGGGTTCTTATGATCTTTACTCCAAGAATCACATCCCCTAAACCCATGGCTTTCATGTCAAATCTCGCTTTCAACATGCTTTTAGTAGCTTTGATAATTTTATCATTACTCCTAATGATAAGCATATCGTCTACATAAAGGCATAAGATCACATAACCTTCATTTGTGTCTTTGAAATAAACACATTTGTCGCACTCATTTATTTTGAAACCATTGTCAATCATGACATGATCAAACTTTTGGTGCCATTGTTTTGGTGCTTGCTTCAAGCCATACAAAGAATTGACGAGTTTACATACTTTACCCTCTTGACCTGGGGCGGAGAAACCTTCAGGTTGCTCCATGTAAATCTCTTCTTCTAAATCGCCATTTAGAAATGCGGTTTTAACGTCCATTTGGTGAACTTCCAAATTTCTTAAAGCCGCTATAGCAAGAACCAATCTAATCGAGGTTATGCGCGTCACAGGCGAGTAGGTATCAAAGTAATCTAGACCTTCCTTTTGTCTAAATCCTTTAATCACCAACCTAGCCTTGTATTTATCAATACTTCCATCAGTTTTCATCTTCCTTTTGAATATCCACCGATATCCAAGTGGTTTACAACCAGGCGGAAGATCTACTAACTCCCAAGTATGATTTTGCAATATCGAATCAATTTCGTTCTTTATTGCTTCTTTCCATTGAGGTCCTTCTGAAGAAGAAACCGCTTCGCGATATGTGTTGGGCTTGCCCTCAACCATATAGCTAACGAAGTCTGGACCGAAGGATTTTTCAACCCTTGGCCTTTTACTTCGCCTACGATCACTTTCTTCAACCTCAGGTCGTTCATGTGTCTTATCATGAACTACCTCATCAGCTAGTGTAGATGAACTTTCACCTACTTCAAAATTAGGTGTTGATGTCATTGCATGTGTTTGTCTTCGCAAAGGAAACACATTTTCAAAGTAAGACACAACGTTAGGATTCACCTCCATGATAGTGTTGACGTGTACATCAGGATTCTTGGACTCGTGTACAAGAAATCGATGTGCACTACTTTGATGCGCATACCCAATAAATATGCAATCAACAGTTTTGGGTCCTATCCTAAGAGCCTTAGGAGGTGGTACAATCACCTTTGCTAGGCACCCCCACACTTTCAAGTATTTGTATGAAGGCTTCTTCCTTTTCCATAACTCATATGGAGTTTCGTCTCTCTTTTTGAGTGGTATCTTGTTCAAAAGATAAATAGCCGAGAGAATGGCTTCCCCCCACATTTCTTGGCTCACCCCAGAACTTATCAACATGGCGTTCATCATTTCTTTCAATGTGCGGTTCTTTCGTTCCGCCATGCCATTTGATTGTGGAGAATAAGGAGGTGTACACTCATGTACGATGCCACTTTTTGCGCATAAATCGGCAAAAGGTGCAACATATTCGCCTCCTCGGTCGCTTCGCAAAGCTTTTATCTTTTTTTGAAGTTGATTCTCAACTTCATTTTTATACAAGATAAATTTACTTATTGCTTCATCTTTACTTTTTAGTAAATATACATAGCAATATTTTGTACTATCATCAATAAACGTGATGAAGTACTTATTTCCACCTCTTGTGGGTACCGCTTTTAAATCACATATATCGGTGTGAATTAAATCAAGGGGTTCGGTTATTCGTTCAACCGTTTTTTGATGATGTTCTTGTAAGTTTGGATTCAACGCATGTTTCACATTTATAATGTGAATCAATATGGAATGTTGGTATACAATTTAAATTGATTAAACGGCGTATTGACTTAAAATTTACGTGACCTAATCTACCATGCCATTTATTCGAATCAGAAAGCTCAAGCATATAAGTAGAAGTAGTAGCAATTTTATTCATGTTCTTGACAGCCATTACATTTAATTTGAACATGCCGTTTTGGGCGTAGCCCTTACCTACATACATTCCTCGTTTAGTAAGTACAAATTGATCGCTCTCAAATACTAAACGAAATCCAAACTTATTAAGCAACCAACCCGATACTAGATTCTTGCGCAAGTCCGGGACATACAACATGTTGCTTAGAGTGAGCTCCTTCCCCGAAGTCCACTTCAAGATCACCGTTCCTTCACCCATGATGTCAGCGGTGGTTGCATTTCCCATATACAGCTTCTCTTCTCCAGAAAGCGCCTTGAAGGTGGTAAAGAGGCTTCTGTCTGCGCAAACGTGACGGGTTGCGCCCGTATCAACCCACCATCCTTTTGGAGTGTTGGTCACAGTATTGACCTCATCCATCATTGCGCTTTTGTCGGAAATCATTGCCACCAAAGGCATTCCATCTTCATCCACCATGTGCGCGCACTCACTCTTTGGTTTCTTGCATTGGTTAGCCCGATGCCCCGGCTCATCACAGTTGTAACAAGTCCCTTGGAACGTTTGAGGTTTGTTTTTCACAACCCCTTTCTTCGGTCCAAGTTTGCTAGCCTTTGCTTTCTCCTTGTCCTTTTTCCCCTTACCCTTCGCGCCCCTAGAGGATTGCCCATGCTCAACCAAATTTGCGCTAGCACTAGTCTGCGCAAGGCTGCCTTTTTGGGCAATTCTATTGTCCTCTTCAATCCGAAGACGAACAATAAGGTCCTCTATAGTCATCTCCTTTCGTTTGTGTTTAAGATAATTCTTAAAATCAACCCAACTAGAGGTAACTTTTCAATCATCGCTGCCACTTGGAATGTCTCGCTAAGTGTCATGCCTTCCGCAAAGATGTCATGTAGTATAATTTGGAATTCTTGGACTTGATTCATAACTGTTTTAGAATCAACCATTTTGAAATCCAAGAAACGGGCTACCATAAATTTCTTTGTGCCAGCATCCTCCGTTTTGTACTTCTTGTCCAAGGCATCCCAAAGGTCTTTGGAAGTCTTGACGTTGTAGTACACATTATACAACGCATCCGACAGGCCGTTTAACACATAGCCACGACATATGAAATCCGAATGCTTCCACGCATCTACCGCACACTGTCTTTGTGTGTCGGTCTCCCCTTCCACAGGTTGGGGAGCGGTTTCCGTTAAGAACCTCGCAAGGTTCATGGTGGTCAGGTAGAAGAACATCTTCTGCTGCCACCTCTTAAAGTGTAGACTCGAGAACTTCTCGGGTCGTTCAGCGTGATTAGCCACTGTGAACGCTCCCACAGTGGTGGCATTCAGGGGGGTTCCCGTCACAACACTCGTGTTGTTAACGTTGACATTCTCGGTCGACATTCTGAAAAATTAAAATTTAAAGTTTTTAGGAAAAAAGGTCTGTTTACGCTAAAACATAAGTAAACTAATAAATTTTAATTTTACCACAATTTACTGTTTCGGCTTCTAAGTCCAACTTTGAAGACCAAAAACATAAAATTTATAATTTTAGAACTTACTGATTGGCTTCTAAGTCCAACTTTGAAGACCAAATCAGAAAGTTTTAGCAAATTTAGGACAATCTGAATGTAACCAAATTGTTTTCAACCAAAGTCGCTCATTTGAAGAAGAAAACAACAAAAAAAAAATCTGTTTTTAAAACACAAACTGAGTGAATCAAAACTGGTTTGAATCACAAAACAGAATGGTTTTGATTACACGAACGGTTTTAAAAATTTGTTTTCAGATTGTAGGAACCGTTCGCGTAATTTAAATAAAATAAACAAATTTTTATTAAACTGATTACAATACAAAAAAATAAGAAAGCAAAAATTACAGTACAATTACAACTGAAAGAAAATGAAATACAAGAACTTACAAGAAGAAGAAAGCTGAGGCACGTGTACACACGCTTCCCTTAAAACAAATTCCGAGTCTCCCAGGAGTACTCGTTTTGTTTCCCAGGGTACAACAGCCGGAGCAGTAGTACTGCCGGAGTTCGCCTACAACCCGAAGGTTACCTTGAAACTGCAAGTAAAAGATCTGAGAATTGTAGAGAGAAAGTATAAGATTGTTGTTGTGTTGCTGGTGTCTCTAGCAGCTGGGTATGGAGCTGTATTTATACAGCTCCTAAGTCGAAACAGTCAAAAGGTAATAAAAGAGAGGTTTAAATTGCATAAAACGTCTTCAATGCAATTTAATACGTCATTTAATTCTCAGTCAAAAACCGTTAACTCGTCAGTTTCGAAGCTGAACTGAAACTGCAGTGTCATTCAATGCTGGAAGCTTCTGCGCGCGCGCGCGCGGAAGACACACTGGTGCGCGCGCAGGCCTGCACGCTCATGCGCGCTGCGTCCACTTGGCTCAATGCCATGCGCGCGTGCGCCACACTGACATAGGTCCATGCGCGCGTGTGCCACGTCACCTGTGAGCCTCTACGAGCACGCCACATAGTCGCGCCGTTTTGGCTCACTTTGGTGCGCCGCGCACGACAGCTCAGGACCCATGCACCATGCGTGCAACCGCGCGCCTTCGTGCCACGTATACCTGCGCGCGGACTGCCACGCCACGCGCTTCAAACCTGCACTCCACTTGGTCCCTGCGGCCTATGTGTCACGGCCCCCGACCCGGTATGGCCCGTTTCAGGAGCCGCGGGACAGAAATCCCGTGGTATTTTAATTAACATCGGAAGTTTCTTCAGGATCTTTTTAAAACTGAAATATTTCCCGATTATTTTATTTCACAATTCGGGATAAAACCCGGTAATTTACAATATTGAGATTTCACGAAGAAATCTTTTATTTTACAAAACATGTTTCTTTATTTTATACTGAGCCACTTCCTTAAGCTGATAGTGCTTCACGGCACTTTTCCTGGATCACAACAGATCACCTGAAACATGTTTGAAAAAGGTTTTGTCAGCGGGAAATACTGAGTGAATCATTCTATTTGCATAAAACGACCTGTTTGTTATATTTTACAGTATTAAGAGCGATTACAATGTCTCTATCTTTTTAATTAACTGACCCAGTTGTCACTTGACCGAACTTGTGACTGTAGACATATCACTTGCTGGGTCCGTTCACCCACAAGTGATAAATAATTAGTAGCTATGTGCACATCCCCCCACATACTGGCAGTAATTTCAGATTACATAGACTTAATCCCTGTAATTATAACCTTTGAAAATAAACATGCTTTTGTAAAGTAATTTGATAAAAAGAGAATGACTCACATTGCAGATTTAACAGAGCTTATTCTACTGATTAGCCTTGATAACCTAGTTTAAATAATCAAGCACACAAACTAGGTTAGTAACTTAATACAGCATTTACGATAACTCACGAGATTAAAAACCTTCACAACGAATGACAAAGTGCGATACTTAAACATCCATCGATTTAACGACGAATGACAAAGCATAAACCCTAATGTGGGCAGCACTTAAACATCCATTGGATAGTTTAATCGATCGGACATTGAATCGTAGCAGCGATCGAGTTATTACCCTGAATTGTGGCAGCACTTCGTGATCAGTGTGTGTTTTTGTAGTAAACAATGTCTAACTTTGTGTACGTAAAGAGTTTTAACGTCGAACTGAAGCCAGAAATCAAGTCCCAAGCCCCTGTATTTATACTTGAAATTGACTTCTCCCGCGTGTCGCGAAAGATGTCCTGGATTCTGTCGCGACTCGCTTGGGGTACCCATCTACCCTAGGGTAGCCTTGTCACTAGTATAGGCCTGCTGAGTCGACATTTCATAAATTCTCATTTTTGACAGCGTTTTCAGTAGATAACTATAACTAGGGTTTACCCCCCCCCCCCTTAGTTTTAGGGGCCCTAATCATGATTCCAAATGTTCTGAAAAATTTAGGGTTTGTTCAGAATCACTTGGGTTTCTCAATTAGGGTTTCCTATTGGACAATTTAATTAAATAAATATAACTTTTGATGAGAGTTGTTACATTCTCTCTACCTTAATAAAAATCTCGTCCTCGAGATTTACTGGAATAAGTGAGGATACTTTCGCTTCATTTCTGATTCCAGCTCCCAAGTATATTCAGCTCCTCTCTTTGAATCCCATCTGACTTTGACTAAAACTAGTCGTTTGTGTTTGAGAAACTTGATCTTTCGATCCTCAATTTGAAGAGGTTTCTCAACAAATTTCAGCTTTTCGTTTACCTCTATATCTCGAAGAGGTACTACCAGTGATTCATCTGATAAGCATTTCTTGAGATTGGATACATGAAATACATCATGTACTCCTGCTAATTCTTCTGGTAGTTGTAAACGATAAGCAGCTGGTCCTATACGTTGGATCACTGAAAATGGTCCTACGTACCTTGGACTTAACTTTCCTTTCTTACCGAATCGAACAACTCCTTTCCAAGGGGAAACTTTTAATAGTACTTTGTCTCCTACTTGGAATTCAAGTGGCTTGAGCCGATTATCTGCATAACTCTTCTGACGATCGCGAGCCATCTTCAGTCTTTCCTTGATTTGAGTAATCTTATCAGTCGTCTCTTGCACTATTTCAGGACCTGATAATTGACTTTCTCCTATTTCTGCCCAACAAACTGGAGTTCTGCACTTTCTTCCGTATAGTGCTTCAAATGGGGCGGTTTCAATACTTGAATGATAGCTATTGTTATAGGAGAATTCAATTAATGGTAAATGATCATCCCAATTTCCACCAAAATCTATTACACATGCTCGAAGCATGTCTTCTAGAGTTTGGATCGTCCTTTCACTTTGTCCGTCTGTTTGGGGATGATATGCAGTGCTCAGATTTAATCGAGTTCCCATAGCTTGCTGGAAACTTTTCCAGAAATGAGAAGTAAAACGACTATCCCTATCCGAAACAATGGAGAGTGGAACTCCATGTAAGGATACAACTTCATCTACATACAATTTTGCCAACCTTTCCATACTAAAGGTTTCTTTCATTGGTAAAAAGTGAGCTGATTTGGTTAATCGATCCACAATTACCCAAATCGCATCATTACCTTTTCTGGTTTTGGGTAACTTAGTAACAAAATCCATTGTTATAAGTTCCCATTTCCATACTGGCATTTCTAATTGTTGTAGTAACCCTGAAGGTTTCTGATGTTCTGCCTTAACTTGTGAACAAGTAAGACATTTAGAAACATATCGCGCTATATCCTTTTTCATTCCTATCCACCAGAAGTTCTTTCTTAAATCTTGGTACATCTTATTGTTTCCTGGGTGCATAGTATACCTAGATTTATGAGCTTCTTCTAAAATCTTAGGTCTTAAGTCTCCCTGCTTAGGTACCCAAATTCTACTTTTGTGGAATCTCCAAACTCCATCTACTCCTTGTTCTAATTCCTTGATTCGTCCTTTCATTCCTTCAGCATCATCCTTGATTGCTGTAACTTGAACATTCTTCAATTGTTCCATTAAATCTATTTGTAGATTTAATCTGAGAGCACGAACTCGTCGTTGTTTCTCATAATACTTACGACTTAAAGCATCTGCAACTACATTTGCCTTTCCTTCGTGATACTGAATATCACAGTCGTAGTCACTTAGGATTTCCATCCATCTCCTTTGCCTCATGTTTAACTCTTTTTGCCCAAATATATATCTTAAACTTTTGTGGTCTGTGTAGACAGTAAATTTACTTCCGTAAAGATAATGTCTCCAAATCTTAAGGGCAAAAATTACGGCTCCTAATTCTAAATCATGAGTCGTATAGTTTTCTTCGTGCTTTTTCAATTGCCTTGAAGCATATGCAATCACCTTTTTGCGTTGCATAAGCACACATCCATATCCTAGTTTTGAAGCATCACAATATATCTCAAAATCTTCAGTTCCTTCTGGTAAGGCTAAGATTGGTGCATTTGTTAATTTCTGCTTCAATATTCTAAAGGCTTCTTCTTGCTTAGGTCCCCATTCAAACTTAACCGCTTTACAGGTTAGCTTAGTTAATGGAACAGCTATCTTGGAAAAATCCTTAATAAACCGTCTATAGTACCCAGCTAAACCTATAAAACTTCTAATTTCCATTGCTGTTTGTGGAACCTTCCATTTGGTAATTGCCTCTATCTTTGCAGGATCTACGTGAATACCTTCGTGATTCACCATGTGTCCTAAGAATTGCACTTCTTGTAACCAAAATTCACACTTCGAGAATTTGGCATAAAGCTTTTCTTTTCTTAACAAAGTTAAGAGTGCATGAAGGTGTTCACAATGCTCTATCTGACTTTTGGAATAAATAAGTATATCGTCTATGAAGACAATTACAAATTTATCCAAATATGGTTTACAGATCCTATTCATCATGTCCATGAATGCAGCAGGTGCATTTGTTAACCCAAAGGGCATGACTGTAAACTCATAATGACCATACCTAGTTCTGAAAGCAGTCTTAGGTATGTCCTCTTCTTGTACCTTCAATTGATGATATCCGGAGCGTAAATCTATCTTAGAAAAATATCTAGCCCCCTGAAGTTGATCAAATAGATCATCAATCCTAGGTAATGGGTATCGATTCTTAATTGTAACCTTATTCAATTCTCTATAATCGATACACATTCTCATTGAACCATCCTTTTTCTTCACAAACAACACTGGCGCTCCCCAAGGGGATGAGCTAGGTTGTATGAATCCTTTACTTAGTAATTCATCTAATTGCTTTTTTAGTTCTAACATTTCTGTAGGTGCTAACCGATAAGGTGCCTTGGCTATCGGTGTAGTTCCTGGAATTAGATGAATCCTAAATTCTACTTCCCTATCTGGAGGTAATCCCGGTAAATCTTCTGGGAATATATCTGG
Source organism: Helianthus tuberosus (assembly GCA_030545235.1). Taxonomy (NCBI): domain Eukaryota; kingdom Viridiplantae; phylum Streptophyta; class Magnoliopsida; order Asterales; family Asteraceae; genus Helianthus; species Helianthus tuberosus. The sequence continues at coordinate 179,865,744 of CM060433.1, forward strand.
ATATTCTGAGACTACAGGAATTTCCTTAAGTTCTTTACCCTTAGTACTAATGATTACTGAAATCATATATACTATTCCTTGTTTTCGTTCATAATTAGCAACTTTCATTACTGATATGAACTTCATGGGCTTACGTGGTTTATCTCCTGTAATCCTAATTACTTCTCCAGTGGGTGATTGAATTTCTATGGAATTCTGATCACAAAATATTCGAGCATGGTTGGCTACTAACCAATCCATTCCTAATACAACATCAAATTCAGCTAACTTCATTTGCAATAGTTTTGCAGAGAATTTATGTCCTAAAAGTTCTATATTTTCTTCTTGCAAAACTTTATCTATTTTAACTGAATTTCCGTCTGCCGTTTCAACTGTAAAAATCTGCCTAATATTGGTTAAAGGTAAATTAAGAGCTTGGCAAAATGAAGTATTTATAAAACTTTGGTTTGCACCAGAGTCAAATAATACTTTGGCATAAATGTTGTGAACTAAGAAAGTACCCGCTATCACATCTGGGATGAGTTCTGCTTCTTGAGTGGTTAGCTGGAATGCCCTGGCATTCTTCTTAATAATTCCGTCGATCGCCTTGGTTTTGTTGTCTGCTGGTTTGATTAATTTAGGACATTCTGTTTTGAAATGTCCTGCCTCTCCACAATTGTAACAAATTATGGATTTCTTCCTGCAATTTTCTTCATGATGCCCTACAGTTTTGCAAAAATTGCAATATACTTTGCATTTTCCAAAATGTTTCTTTTTGCAATTTTGACAGAACGGCAAAGTTGAAGATTGCCCTGTTCCTTTTCTCAGGGTACAACAGCCGGAGCAGTAGTACTGCCGGAGTTCGCCTACAACCCGAAGGTTACCTTGAAACTGCAAGTAAAAGATCTGAGAATTGTAGAGAGAAAGTATAAGATTGTTGTTGTGTTGCTGGTGTCTCTAGCAGCTGGGTATGGAGCTGTATTTATACAGCTCCTAAGTCGAAACAGTCAAAAGGGAATTAAAGAGAGGTTTAAATTGCATAAAACGTCTTCAATGCAATTTAATACGTCATTTAATTCCCAGTCAAAAACCGTTAACTCGTCAGTTTCGAAGCTGAACTGAAACTGCAGTGTCATTCAATGCTGGAAGCTTCTGCGCGCGCGCGCGCGGAAGACACACTGGTGCGCGCGCAGGCCTGCACGCTCATGCGCGCTGCGTCCACTTGGCTCAATGCCATGCGCGCGTGCGCCACACTGACATAGGTCCATGCGCGCGTGTGCCACGTCACCTGTGAGCCTCTACGAGCACGCCACATAGTCGCGCCGTTTTGGCTCACTTTGGTGCGCCGCGCACGACAGCTCAGGACCCATGCACCATGCGCGCAACCGCGCGCCTTCGTGCCACGTATACCCGCGCGCGGACTGCCACGCCACGCGCTTCAAACCTGCACTCCACTTGGTCCCTGCGGCCTATGTGTCACGGCCCCCGACCCGGTATGACCCGTTTCAGGAGCCGCGGGACAGAAATCCCGTGGTATTTTAATTAACAGCGGAAGTTTCTTCAGGATCTTTTTAAAACTGAAATATTTCCCGATTATTTTATTTCACAATTCGGGATAAAACCCGGTAATTTACAATATTGAGATTTCACGAAGAAATCTTTTATTTTACAAAACATGTTTCTTTATTTTATACTGAGCCACTTCCTTAAGCTGATAGTGCTTAACGGCACTTTTCCTGGATCACAACAGATCACCTGAAACATGTTTGAAAAAGGTTTTGTAAGCGGGAAATACTGAGTGAATCATTCTATTTGCATAAAACGACCTGTTTGTTATATTTTACAGTATTAAGAGCGATTACAATGTCTCTATCTTTTTAATTAACTGACCCAGTTGTCACTTGACCGGACTTGTGACTGTGGACATATCACTTGCTGGGTCCGTTCACCCACAAGTGATAAATAATTAGTAGCTATGTGCACATCCCCCCACATACTGGCAGTAATTTCAGATTACATAGACTTAATCCCTGTAATTATAACCTTTGAAAATAAACATGCTTTTGTAAAGTAATTTGATAAAAAGAGAATGACTCACATTGCAGATTTAACAGAGCTTATTCTACTGATTAGCCTTGATAACCTAGTTTAAATAATCAAGCACACAAACTAGGTTAGTAACTTAATACAGCATTTACGATAACTCACGAGATTAAAAACCTTCACAACGAATGACAAAGTGCGATACTTAAACATCCATCGATTTAACGACGAATGACAAAGCATAAACCCTAATGTGGGCAGCACTTAAACATCCATTGGATAGTTTAATCGATCGGACATTGAATCGTAGCAGCGATCGAGTTATTACCCTGAATTGTGGCAGCACTTCGTGATCAGTCTGTGTTTTTGTAGTAAACAATGTCTAACTTTGTGTACGTAAAGAGTTTTAACATCGAACTGAAGCCAGAAATCAAGTCCCAAGCCCCTGTATTTATACTTGAAATTGACATCTCCCGCGTGTCGCGAAAGATGTCCTGGATTCTGTCGCGACTCGCTTGGGGTACCCATCTACCCTAGGGTAGCCTTGTCACTAGTATAGGCCTGCTGAGTCGACATTTCGTAAATTCTCATTTTTGACAGCGTTTTCAGTAGATAACTATAACTAGGGTTTACCCCCCCTTAGTTTTAGGGGCCCTAATCATGATTCCAAATGTTCTGAAAAATTTAGGGTTTGTTCAGAATCACTTGGGTTTCTCAATTAGGGTTTCCTATTGGACAATTTAATTAAATAAATATAACTTTTGATGAGAGTTGTTACACTATGAGATCCACCACGCGCATGTGGTCAAAAATACAAAGGAGGCTCTCGGCGAGGCGAGCGTGCGAAGTGCAATGTGCGCCATCAAAGCGCCACATTGCGCCTCATCGCCCACGCGCGCGCGCGCGCGGGTGCGAGTTAGGGTGATCCGCACCCTTCGCGAGTACACTTAGTGTGTGCTTCCATGAAATAATAAGGGTGGAGAGTTCCTACTTAAATACCCATTTAAGTTCCATCTCTCCTCCGATGTGGGACAAGGTGCTACTTTCCCTTTGTTTCAGCATTCAATGTTCCAAACACTCAACTTTGAGCATCGATATCTCATTCATCTTAGCTCCGTTTTGGACGTGGTTTAGTTCGTTGCGAAGGTATTCCAACTTAGAACACAAACCCATAAATAAATATATAAAACCCGCTCGTTTCCTTATATTTATTTCTAGTCCAAAATAGGAAAAAGTTATTTTCCTATATTTGTGAAAAATGCTATTTCACTTATTTTTCCAACACTAAACACGTGAGAAGCACGTGATCGACCTATTAAACTTAAACCAACAACCCCCCTCAAGTTGGAGGCTCAGAGAGACCCAACTTGGAAAGAATATTCTTGTGTGCAGGAGAAGCAAGACTCTTTGTAAAAACATCAGCAGCTTGATCGGTAGTATGTGTGTGTTGCAAATTGATCAAACCTTCATGAAGCTTTTCTCGAACAAAATGACAATCAAGCTCTATATGCTTTGTTCTTTTATGAAATACTAGATTCTTAGCAATATATATTGCAGCTTGACTGTCACACTCTACAGCAATGGGAGTAATATTGGGAACTTGTAACTCAGAAAGAAGTCGAGTATGCCAAGCAAGCTCAGCAGTAACACGCCTTAAAGACCGATATTCTGCTTCTACAGAACTTAAAGACACTGTAGCTTGTTTCTTCGATTTCCAGGATAATGGATAACCTCCCAATGAAACGTAAAAACCACTGACAGACCTTCTAGTATTGGGACAAGAAGCCCAATCAGAGTCACAATAAGCAACAAGGGTAAAATCAGGTTTATTATTAAAGAATAAACATTGGGAAATAGTTGTTTAACATAACCAAGAGTATGTAAAGCTGCATGCCAGTGAGGAACCCTTGGAGCCTGCATGTATTGACTCAAAAATTGAACAGCAAAAGCCAAATCTGGACGAGTATGAGTTAAGTAATTAAGTTTGCTAACTAGTCTCCGATAAACTAAGCCATCACTTAACAACTCACCATCAGTGGTTGTAAGTTGTAAGTGAGCAGGTAAAGGAGTAGAATGAATAGGTAAAGAGGAATCTGCAAACTCTTGAATCATTTCAGAAGCAAATTTTCTTTGAGTCATGATGACACCATTTGAAACTTGCAAAACCTCTATGCCCAGAAAGTAATTCAATTTACCAAGATCCTTGATTTGAATAGTAGAATGCAAGAAAGCTTTTAAGGATTCAATTTCTTCAACATTATTTCCTGTGACAAGGATATTATCCACATACACAACAACATGAACAATGGAAGATCCCATTGTTTTGGTAAAAAAAGAATAATCATTTGGAGATCTAACATAACCTTTTGTTTTCAAAACTGTGGACAACTTGCCATACCATTGTCTAGAGGCTTGTTTAAGACCATACAAGGATTTTTGAAGTTTTAAAACCTTGTTAGAGGGTAAATTCATTCCAGGAGGAGGAGACATATATATGTCTTCATCAAGATCACCATGCAAAAAAGCATTATTCATATCTAGTTGATGTAGAGACCAACCCATTTTGGTAGCTATAGAAATTAAACCTCTAATGGTAGTCATTTTTATAACAGGTGAAAAAGTCTCAAAGTAATCTATGCCAGCTTTCTGAGTGTCACATCTAACAACCAAATGAGCTTTACACCTTTCAACAGTTCCATCAGCTTTGTATTTGACCTTATAAACCCATTTGCATTTGAATGGTTTCTTTCCTTTAGGAAGATCAACAACAGACCAGGTTTGATTAACTTCAAGAGCAGAAAATTCTTTCTGCATTGCCTCCTGCCAGGCAGGTAGTTGAGAAGCCTCATTGAAACAGGTAGGTTTAGAAATAGATTCAAGGTTATGAAGAAGGACTTGTGTAGGAAAAGAAAGGTTATGAGTGTCAATAGAGGTAGAAGCAACACAAGCACTAGTGATAGTATGAAAGCAAGACAGTAATGGGTCAGATGTTGCAGTGGCTTGGTTACAAACATAATCTTGAAGATAAGAAGGAGGATGAGTATGCCTAGATGATCTTCTAAGAGTAGGATCAGTAGCAGGTGATGGATCAGAAGAAGAATTAGTGCTTGGAGAAGATGAAGATGATGTATCATGAAAAAAAGAAGAATCAAATTTAAAAGAAGAATTAGAAGCTATGGGAGATGAAAATCATCAAAGATTTGAGAAATTTGATCAGAAACTGGAAACAAAGTATCAGATTCATTTGAGGTAATGGATGGGAAAATGTGTTCCAAAAAAACACATTTCTGGACACCAAAATTGTTTTAGAATGAAGATTATAAAGTTTATAACCTTTTTTTATGCATAGGATAACCAATGAAAATGCAAGCATTAGCTCTTGGTTGAAATTTATCCCTGCCATTTTTTAAAGTGGATGCATAACACAAACAACCAAAATCCTCAAATGATTATATGAAGGAAGTTTATGAAAAAGAAGTTCAAAAGGGGTTCTCCCATCAAGAACATCTGTAGGAAAAAGATTTATCAAATGAGTGGCAGTTAAAACACAATATCTCCAGAAAGATATAGGAAGTTTTGTGTAACACCCATCTTTAAAGGACAGAATTAATAATATATAACATGCATTTAGTACAAAAATTTCGAGTTTATAAAAATCTTTTTAGTTTTAAGATCATACTTGATCATAACATTCAAGTCTACATCCTACTAGATAAACTTTCAAAACATAATTTCAAGTGTTTACATGTCACTAAAACAAAATAGACAAAATGCGGAAGCTTTGTTTGGTGTGTTCGGTTCTTGACATGGCTTGATCATCCTCCGAGGTCTAAAGTGCATCTTTACCTATCATACAATTTCATTTAAATGATTAGAAATCAAAGCATTTGAACAAAATAATTAAACACAAGAATTATATTTTTTGTTTTCCGCCCCTTCACCTGGCCGTGTCAAAAGATCACCTGGCCGTGTCAGCTAACATGTATTTTTCACAGCCCCTTCACCCGGCCGTGTCAAAAGTTCACCCGGCTGTGTCAACTCTGCACGTTTATTTTTCACTCAATTTACATCCAAATCTATCCAAACTCATTTTAATCGCTTGGGGTTCGTTTCTTAACATGTCTAAGCTATCATCCGTTACCCGGATCCATTATTCATATAGTTTACGCTCCCGTTACCCAGTTTACGTTTTTGCTTTATTTTGACCCGTTTGTTTACAAGTTCAACAACTTGTTTTGTGTCATCTCATGTCTTCGGTCATTTTACCCAATCCCGGGTTTACCCACTATAGCGTTTCGCTCCCTTCAAGAGGGACACTTACGCAATAATCATCATGCTTGTTTTCAAGGATTTAAACATGCTTTTCTAAAACATTTGACAAGTAAAAATTCCGAACTTTAATCCCTCTACAAGGGTTCATGTTTTTGCAACAAGTTAGCGTGTCTGCTTCACGGCTTACGCCTTGTTTATAACCAATCAACAAGTGATGGTCATTGACTTAGACGTTTACAACTTAACTTGTTTTGACCCGTTTGGATGCCAAATGGAGACCACCATTTCAATACATTCCAAACTCTATTTGTAACTCATGTTTTGACCCGTTTTATTTGTCTATGGCACTTTGTCACTTCCGTGACTTAACGGGTTTCCTTGTTTTGCCAAATTTCAATATAACAAGCTAAAACTAACAATTAAACATAATGTAACGAAACCATAAGTCGCGTACCTTTAAAGTGCACCCTTCAAGCGTGTATCACCTCCGGATTGTCCACTTGACGATCCGGATTCTTTACCTAAAGAGTTCCATTCACAACTAATTTAGAACTCTTTTATAGTCAATAACGGACAATTCCTTATGATATTCAAATCTGCGTTTTTGTCCGATTTTTAACATTTTACTCCTCACTTAGGCGTTTCAACAAACACCTAGCGGGTCAGATTCTTACATAATCATTACTAGGTTCTTGACATGTTATTTCCATCTATATTCACTTCAATTAAGTAATTTGCACAAAATTTCAACATCAATAATACTGAATTTAGCACATGAATTCAGTTTTCACTAGAATAGTAATCACAATCCTAGTGTTTGTCTAGTCTCTACAAACCCAATAATCACCTGCAATGGTGATTATAATCTTTACAATTATCATACTAAATTTTAACAAGAATTCATCTAGGGTTTTATCCCTAGACATCATGTTACTTCTAATTTCATCCATGCAACATATATTCAAGCTCAATTTTTGATTTTCTCAATTAACCTAAAACTGAACTTGAATCAAAATACCAAAATTTTACATACCTTTTGATCCCTGCAACGAGGTGATCACTAATTCGTGTTTGAAACTTGATTTAGAGCAGATTTAGGGCTTCAATTCGTGAATTTTGTGTGAAAACTAGGGTTTGAAGGAAGCTCATGGTCGCCCCTTTCTTCTGTACGACCTAAACACACACACATGTGTGTGTTTAGTGTGTTAATTATTATTTTAAGCATTCAAGATTCAGTTTTACCAATTTAGTCCCTCAACTTTAATCTAACTTGAAAGGTAAGTGTTTTAACCTTATTGTAAGTCACTTCTAGACTTGTAACTAACGGGGTTATAAATTCCTAGTTAGTTGATTCTTGTTTGATTAATTCTTTATAATGAAATATAAAGTTTTATATTTTTGGGGTGTTACAAGTCCACCCCCTTAAAAAGGGTTTCGTCCCCGAAACCGAATTACGTACCAAATAATGTAGGGTAGAGCCGTTGCATTTCCTCTTCGGATTCCCATGTGGTATCCGAACTCTTCTTGTGTTCCCATTTAACCTTTGCTTTATTGATCTCTTTATTCCTTAAGGTTTTCACTTTACGATCCAAAATCGCAATGGGCTTCACCACATAGTTAAGGCTATCATCCACCTCGATGTCATCGTAGTGGATATAGGTTGTTTCATCCGCTAAACATTTCCGAGGATGTGACACGTGAAATGTGCTATGAATTCCGCTTAATTCCTCCGGTAGTTCAAGGCGGTATGCTACCTTTCCTACTCGTTCGAAAATTGTAAATGGCCTAATAAATCTCGGGCTTAAATTTCCTCTCTTTCTAAACCGGATAAACCCCTTCCATGGGGATACCTTGAGCATGACCTTGTCGCCAACCTGAAACTCTATCGGTCTTCTCCTTTTATCCGCATACGACTTTTGTCTATCTTGAGCCGCTTTCAAGTGTGCCCGAACCACATCAATCTTTTCATTAGTGGCTCGTACTATATCTTTATGGGCGAGTTCACGTGGACCCACCTCACCCCAACACACTGGGGTCCGGCATTTCCTACCGTAAAGCATTTCGTACGGTGCCATCCCGATACTAGCATGGTAGCTGTTATTATACGAAAACTCAACCAATGGGAGATAAACATCCCAACTACCTCCAAAGTCGATTATACATGCCCGTAGCATGTCTTCCAACGTTTGTAGTGTTCTTTCGCTCTGTCCATCCGTCTGAGGATGGTACGCAGTGCTAATGAACAATTTTGTTCCCATTTGCTCTTGGAAATCTCGCCAAAATTTTGAAGTGAACCGGGTATCCCTATCGGACACGATGGATACCGGTACTCCGTGGCATGCCACTATCTCATTAGTATACACTTCCGATATCTTTTCTGACGTATAAGTCTCACGTATCGGAATAAAGTGAGCACTCTTTGTCAGTCTATCAACAACTACCCATATTGCATCAAATCCGTGGTTCGTCCTTGGTAGTTTGGTTAACAGGTTCATTGTAATATGTTCCCATTTCCAAACCGGAATTTCCAACGGTTGGAGCTTACCGTATGGTTTTTGGTGTTCCGCCTTGACTTGCAGACACGTCAGGCATTTCTCCACGTATTTTACTACATCTCTTTTCATTCCGGGTCACCAATAGTTTTGTTTCAAGTCATTATACATCTTGGTCGCTTCGGGATGGATGGAATAACGGGATTCGTGAGCTTCATCGAGTAGAAGCTTTTTAACTCCACATGTGTTAAGGACCCAAATTCTATTGAAACGTGTTTTCAAACCATGATTGCCTTCTTCAAGATCCTTAGACTGGCCAACAATTCTTTCCTTTTTCCAGTTTTCCATCTTCACTGCTTCAACTTGTGCTTCTCGGATTCGTTCTAGTAAGCCCGAGGTCACAATAAGCTGCATTGATTTTACTCGTATTGGGGCATAATCTGCCTTTCGGCTCAGCGCATCTGCCACTACATTGGCTTTCCCGGGGTGATAGTGTATTTCACAATCGTAGTCCTTGACCGTTTCCAACCATCGCCTCTGCCTCATGTTTAATTCCTTCTGATCGAAGAAATATTTTAAACTTTTATGGTCAGTAAAGATGGTACATTTTACCCCATACAAGTAATGTCTCCATATTTTTAAGGCAAATACCACTGCTGCCAGCTCCAAGTCATGAGTCGGGTATTTCTTTTCATGGATCTTCAGTTGCCTCGAGGCATAGGCTATGACCTTGCCTCGTTGCGTTAAGACACATACGTGCCCCGAATGTGATGCATCAGAATAAACCACCATGTCGTCAACCCCTTCCTGTAACGTTAACACCGGAGCGTGAGTTAACTTTTCTTTAAGTGCTTGGAAGGCTTTCTCTTGTTCAACGCCCCATACAAATCTTTCCTCCTTGCAAGTCAGTTTGGTCAACGGTAAGGCAATTTTGGAGAAATCTTGTATGAATCTCCGATAATATCCCGCGAGCCCTAAAAAGCTTCGGATTTCTGAGGGATTCCTTGGAGTGTTCCATTTTGACACGGCTTCTACTTTTGACGGATCCACTAGTACCCCGTCGGCACTAACGATATGCCCGATAAACTGCACCTCTCGTGACCAGAAGGCGTACTTTGAGAATTTTGCATACAGCTTTTCTCGTCTGAGTGTCTCGAACACTTCTTGCAAATGGTAAACATGTTCAGCTTCCTTATTCGAATACACCAAAATGTCATCGATAAATACGATTACCGACGTGTCCAGTATAGGTTTGCAAACCCGGTTCATGAGGTCCATGAAAGCCGCAGGTGCATTAGTCAACCCAAAGGGCATTACGAGGAACTCATAATGCCCGTACCGCGTACGAAAGGCCGTCTTCAGTACGTCTTCCTCCTTGACTTTCAACTGGTGATAACCCGATCTGAGATCAATCTTTGAGAACCAACTCGCTCCTTGTAGCTGGTCAAACAAGTCATCAATTCTTGGGAGTGAGTATCGATTTTTCACCGTGAGTTTGTTTAACTCTCGGTAGTCGATACACATGCGCATACTGCCATCTTTCTTTTTCACGAATAGTACTGGTGCGCCCCACGGGGATACACTCGGTCGGATAAACCCCTTGTCGAGCAGTTCTTGGATCTGAGACATCAATTCTTGTAGCTCCAACGGCGCGAGCCGATACGACGCCTTGGCCACAGGTTTTGAGCCCGAAATCAATTTGATTCCGAACTCTACCTCTCGTTCTGGTGGTATTCCCGGTAAATCTTCCGGGAACACATCTTCATAATCGCATACCACATGCACGTCTCCGATTTTGAGGGATTCTTTCTCCGACTCACTTGCGTATACCATATATGCCTTGCATCCATGTTTCATAAGTTTGCGAGCTTCTAACATTGTGCATATCACCGGGTTACCCCTTTTTCACCGTATATCGTAACGTGCTTTCCGCTAGGAGATGTTAGTTTTATTTCCTTTCGGAAACATGCCACCTTTGCGTGGTATCGGGACAACCAATCCATACCCACCGTCACTTGAAATTCTCCCATCGACATTGGGATCAAGTCTATTGTGTATTCTTCGTCATCAATGCTCAATTTACAATTTTCACATACATCACAAACGATAAAACTCTTGTTATTACCTATCTCTACTTCTAAAGGCATAGGTAATTTTGTTAGAACAAATGAAGGATGTCGAATAAACCCATATAAAATAAAGGATTTATTCGCACCCGTATCAAATAATATACGTGCAGGAATCGAGTTTACAGCAAAAATACCTGAAACCACTTCGGGTTCAACTTTTGCTTATGCGGCAGTCAAGTGGAAAGATCTAGCCTTTGCCTTCGGGGCTTCACCTTTCGTGTCTTGCCCGTCTTTCTTTCCCACTAACTCCGAGCATTCCGACTTCTTGTGACCCGGTCGATAACAATTATAGCAAACCGTCACTTTTTCCGGGCATGATGAATCCATATGCCCCGTTTTCTGACATATGGGGCAAGGTTTATCCTTGAAGCGACACTCGCCCCTATGACCCTTTCCACAGATTTTGCAATTTGGCGGCCTGCCTTTTGCATCTGATTTCTTCCCCGTTTCGTTCGTCCGCGCTTTCTTGGTAGGACTTGGATTAACATCATGAGCCCTCCGTTCGCCCCGTTCAACCTGCTTTTTCAATTCAATATCCCGTTCCCGAGCAACATATATGATCTCGGTAAGGGTCTCGTATTTTGAAGGAGTCATAAACTCCCTATACTCGACGCTCAACAAATTGTAATAATAGTATATCTTCTGTTCTTCATTTGTCACCAATTCGTCACAAAACTTCATCTTATCCATAAACATTCCCGTGATCTTGTCTATGGACTCACCCTTGTGCCTAAGTTGCATGAACTCTTCTTTAATTCGATTAATGACCGCCTTGGGACTGTGATGTTTAAGAAACGGCGTCTTAAATTCATCCCATGTCATGGCCTTAGCCGCTTTACTTCCAATTTCTTTCTTTTTCTTATCCCACCAGTCTTTTGCTTGACCCCTTAATTGACCCGTACCATAGGCTACGTAGTCGTCTACATCACAATGGGTCCTCTCAAATACCCCTTGATATCGCTTAGCCATCGCTGGCATACTATTGGGTCAACCTCCCCATTATAAACTGGCGGTTTGCACGCCATGAATTCTTTGTATGAACAAGGCTTTCGTCCTCCGGACTTTTCTTTTGCTGGATTGGCACATTCTTCCAATTTCTTGATTCTCTCGTCCACTATTTGACAGAACTGTGTTTTGAATCTTATCGATAAAACCAGACAAACTATTTTCGATTGCCTTTCCAACCTCCTCGGCAATCACTTCTCTCATATGCTCGGTGACTCTCGGCACCGCATCATCGTTACTTTCATCCACCATCTTTAATACTGAAATGTTTACATTAACCGTTAAACATTTCATTTATAACATATGATTTACTTGTTTTGATTTAATCAAGTTCATAACTTGATTCAACCGTTCTTGTTTCATGCATTTCCCGTGTTTGAGTGAGCTTACACACTCTTTTCGTGCATGTCAGTTCATGTTTCATTTCTACATTCTCTAAATCGACTTAAAACAATTAAATCTTACCGGATGCTTGATCAAGCTTGAACCGAACACACTTTATTGACAACCTTTAGCTCTGATTACCAACTTGTAACACCCATCTTCAAAGGACATAATTAATAATATATAACATGCATTTAGTACAAAAATTTCGAGTTTCTAAAAATCTTTTTAGTTTTAAGATCATACTTGATCATAACATTCAAGTCTACATCCTACTAGATAAACTTTCAAAACATAATTTCAAGTGTTTACATGTCACTAAAACAAAATAGACAAAATGCGGAAGCTTTGTTTGGTGTGTTCGGTTCTTGACATGGCTTGATCATCCTCAGAGGTCTAAAGTGCATCTTTACCTATCATACAATTTCATTTAAATGATTAGAAATCAAAGCATTTGAACAAAATAATTAAACACAAGAATTATATTTTTTTTGTTTTCTGCCCCTTCACCCGGCCGTGTCAGCTAACATGTATTTTTCACAACCCCTTCACCCGGCCGTGTCAAAAGTTCACCCGGCCTTGTCAACTCTGCACGTTTATTTTTCACTCAATTTACATCCAAACCTATCCAAACTCATTTTAATCGCTTGGGGTTCGTTTCTTAACATGTCTAAGCTATCATCCATTACCCGGATCCATTATTCATATAGTTTACGCTCTCGTTACCCAATTTACGTTTTGCTTTATTTTGACCCGTTTGTTTACAAGTTCAACAACTTGTTTTGTGTCATCTCATGTCTTCGGTCATTTTACCCAAATCCCGGGTTTACCCACTATAGCGTTTCACTCCCTTCAAGAGGGACACTTACGCAATAATCATCACGCTTGTTTTCAAGGATTTAAACATGCTTTTCTAAAACATTTGACAAGTAAAAATTTCGAACTTTAATCCCTCTACAAGGGTTCATGTTTTTGCAAAAAGTTAGCGTGTCCGCTTCACGGCTTACGCCTTGTTTATAACCAATCAACAAGTGATGGTCATTGACTTCGACGTTTACAACTCAACTTGTTTTGACCCATTTGGATGCCAAATGGAGACCATCATTTCAATACATTCCAAACTCTATTTGTAACTCATGTTTTGACCCGTTTTATTTGTCTATGGCACTTTGTCACTTCCGTGACTTAACGGGTTTCCTTGTTTTGCCAAATTTCAATATAACAAGCTAAAACTAACAATTAAACATAATGTAACAAAACCATAAGTCGCGTACCTTTAAAGTGCACCCTTCAAGCGTGTATCACCTCCGGCTTGTCCACTTGACGATCCGGATTCTTTACCTAAAGAGTTCTATTCACAACTAATTTAGAACTCTTTTATAGTCAATAACGGACAATTCCTTATGATATTCAAATCTGCGTTTTTGTCCGCTTTTTAACATTTTACTCCTCACTTAGGCGTTTCAACAAACACCTAGCGGGTCAGATTCTTACATAATCATTACTAGGTTCTTGACATGTTATTTCCTTCTGCATTCACTTCAATTAAGCAATTTGCACAAAATTTCAACATCAATAATACTGAATTTAGCACATGAATTCAGTTTTCACTAGAATAGTAATCACAATCCTAGTGTTTGTCTAGTCTCTACAAACCCAATAATCACCTACAATGGTGATTATAATCTTTACAATTATCATACTAAATTTTAACAAGAATTCATCTAGGGTTTTATCCCTAGACATCATGTTACTTCTAATTTCATCCATGCAACATATATTCAAGCTCAATTTTTGATTTTCTCAATTAACCTAAAACTGAACTTGGATCAAAATACCAAAATTTTACATACCTTTTGATCCCTGCAACGAGGTGATCACTAATTCGTGTTTGAAACTTGATTTAGAGCAGATTTAGGGCTTCAATTCGTGAATTTTGTGTGAAAACTAGGGTTTGAAGGAAGCTCGTGGTCGCCCCTTTCTTCTGTACGACCTAAACACACACACATGTGTGTGCTTAGTGTGTTAATTATTATTTTAAGCATTCAAGATTTAGTTTTTACCAATTTAGTCCCTCAACTTTAATCTAACTTGAAAGGTAAGTGTTTTAACCTTATTGTAAGTCACTTCTAGACTTGTAACTAACGGGGTTATAAATTCCTAGTTAGTTGATTCTTGTTTGATTAATTCTTTATAATGAAATATAAAGTTTTATATTTTTGGGGTGTTACATTTTGACTGAAAGAGCAAGGCTCTTACAGTCTCAAGCAAATGTTTATGCTTCCTTTCTACAATACCATTCTGTTAAGGAACTCCAACACAAGAAGTTTGATGAATGATACCTTTACTTAGAAGATATTAAGCTTGTTTTAAGTCTGATCCTAATTCAAATGCATTGTCAGATCTAATGCATTTGACTTCAGTTTTGAACTGAGTTTTGACCATTTCAATAAAACTTTGCAAAATGGTAAAAGCATTACTCTTTGTTGCAAGCAAATGAGCCCAAGTGGTTCTACTATAATCATCCACTATGGTCAAAAAAATATCTAAGACCATTATAGGTAGCAACATTATAAGGGCCCCATACATCAATGTGAATCCGGTCAAAAACTTTAGTTGACTTTCTATGACTGTCAGGAAAAGGAAGACAATGTTGTCTAGCCTTAGGACAAACATCACATTGTTCAAGAGATTTAATATGATTGTCACACCCCCAAAATCCACCCTGCGGAGCATCACCGCTTGGAGGCGTGACGTGACCAGGATCGAGCCACCAATCATATTGAACAACGAAATTAAGTAAGTAAGACCAACCACAATACAATTGGTGACCATAAGACAGTAACCAGTTTTAAGTTAACAGCGGAAGCATAAAACGTAAGTTCAAAACATAAGTTCGTAGTTCATAAGTTTAAAGACCCCAAACATAAGTTTCATAAGTTCATAACGTTTATTTAATAAGTACGGGACATATCAGTTCGCATTCCACAAGGACCACCTCCATGTGCAAGCCCCATAGCATCTAGCGACCTGCAAAGCATGTAACATCGAGTCAACAACAAAGTTGAGTGAGTTCACGGTTGGTTGCCCATTTTAGAGTTGTTTCCAAAAACGTAGTTTAATCTCATTCAGCTATTCAGCCATGGGGGTTACCCCATAGTTCGAAAACGTTTATTAGTTAACCATCCCATGTCCACCTTCCCTGCTATCTAGCCCGGCATTCCGGCCGTGGGGGCTACCCCATTATTTAGACTACCAGACTCGTTTATCATATCGACTACTAACGAAAATTAATTGTGCCCTAGCGTCGGTGTCTATCATCACCGACGTGCCATAGTCCATTAGTACACACCCGTCCAACTGGCACGGTGTGCGGTTTGTTAAACCTAATAGCGCTATTAACTAATGACCCGCTCGCCATAGCCATGGCGATTAAGTCGATACAAAAGGGAGGGACTTCGCTGATAGAGTTCTAGTCCAGTAAGTCTAATCCGTCCCAACAGGACGAGGAATTTACATTCCTGAACGCGTCCCAAAGGACGAGGAATCCCTATTCCTGAACCCATTCCCATTCCCACCGGGAATTACCATGCTTTGTAGAAAAGTGTGAACTCACCTCGGTTTGCTCGGTTAGATTCTCAAATATAGTTAACAGTCAAGGTCGGTCAATCACGTCCTAATAAGGTACGGATAACAATCAGTTTCTCATGCATAACACGTATCCTACGTACGGTTTATTTACACCTTACTTCTACCACATAACATGTACACACTTTAATAGTTCACGCTCATAAAAACATTCCACCTATAGCTACTCAAGAACAAGCATATGATATTGCACATGTTACTATCATTGACATATAACATGTTAGATCATCCTCAGATAACATACTCGACATTTAGACACGCAATTTACGACTTATGTCATTTTAGCTTTTATATTCATAACTGGGCTGTTTTTGGGGATTTTAATAAAATAGTTAACTTGTTCCAAAAAATCCCAACTTTTTACAGAAGGTCTTAAACGATCCAAATATTATTGTGTAAAAATCTCGGGATCCAATTCATAACCAATATTTTATAAAAATTCATTTTCCGGACTGAACTCAGATTTATCTTTTTCTGACTGCAGTCCACGGAATAATTTATTTAAAATTTATCGAGAGTCCGATTTACGAAATTCCGGTGTGAGAATTAAAAATACATCGGTGGTCATCTATAGTACAATTTTCATGATCTAACTCTACACAGAATTCAAGTTCTGACAGAAAACAGAACGCATATTTTCAGCAGCAAAAATGCAGCTCTAGCTGCTGTTACAAAACGACACTTTAAAAATAGTAAACGAAGTCCAAAAATTATGATTCCAGTGCCATTAGAACCGTATTACATAATAACACGTTATAGACTCAAGAAAATCAAGTTTTTGTTAAGTTATGACCTGTTTACAGCCAACTGAAGTTGGCTGTAAAAGCTTGGACAGAAGCTGTTTTTCAGCTTTTAGCTTTCTAACTCGCATTCGATTGATTCCGTTAACATGTTTAGTGATCACAACAACATCAAACATCAATATTAACAAGCAAATCATCATATAATCAACAACATAATCAAAACAACCTCATACTAACATTATTACATTATGTTTCATCTTGTTTCTTCATCTTTAAGTTTATTTTTCAGTTTTAACTTTATGTTCTTTAGTGTTCATGGATTCTCATCATAAAATAGCTATTAACCACTCTAAATAACATGAAAATACAAGGATCTAAGTTCTTACCACTGGCTCAAGGCTAGGGGAGTTCAAGTGTAGAAAAGTGGTGGTTAAAAGAAGACGAGAGTGGCCCTTCAACTTCCGAACACACCGAGCTTCGTTGTGCACCTTCTAACACCCTTGTATATGAGTAGAATGTATGAAAAATGAGTTGAAGGTGGTGGTATGGTGATGGTGGTTGGCTGCCGAGACCAAAGAGGGAGAAGGAGAAGAAAGTTCAAGTGTTGAGTGTGTTGTGAGATGATGGTTATGTTCTAAGGGTTAGTGCTTATATCCTCCAACACATTATAATCCCTTAGATACTATGTTTCTTAGAGTACATACATATCTTAATTAAGAATTCAAAGAAATCCCACCACTTTAGGCATGTGGTCGATTAGGCTAGGAGGGGGGGTTAATTGAAAAATTGTAACTAGTTGATTACTTATTAGTTAGAAATCAAGTGTATGTTTACTTTGAGTTAGTTACTAGATATTTAGTGGGTAGTTATGGTGTACGGGAACCATAATTAGTTCAGGAAAATAAAAACAATGTGTTTGACAATATTTTTGTGTTCCGGGTAAAGTCTGAATGTTCGGTTTGATACTGTTCCGTTAAAGTGCTTAATTAATTCGTAAAGTGTCCTTTATATATATTTTTGTAACATTTTTAATTCTCAACACTTAGGAAAGCATACCGGACTATTTAGTAACTTTTCTGTACACTACTAGTATGTTAACAAGCACACGTAAGTATAACACAGTAATCAGAGGGCACTTAAGTAATTCCACACAGTCGTTAAGCACTTTAATTATCATTAATAAATTATACGGATACATGGAATTATGAGGGTTGTCACATTCTCCCCCCGTTAAGAAAATTTCGTCCCGAAATTTAGCTCGTGGTTACTGAGGAAGCTAGTTATGTTGCGTTGGTTTCCTGGTTTTCCTGGGGTGTCACATCATCCCCCCGTTGATTTGGAATTTCGTCCCGAAATTCTGCAGTAGCTTCAGCCTCAGTAGTGGTTGCGTTTTTCTTAAACAGCTGGGGATACTTGAGTTTCATTTGGTCTTCTCATTCCCAGGTATACTCTGGGCCACGACGGGAATCCCAACGGACTCGAACGAGAGGTATTCTGGTACGCTTGAGAATCTTAACATCTCAATCAGTAATCTCTACTGGTTCCTCGACGAATTGCAGCTGGTCGTCGATAGTGAGCTCCTTAAGAGGAACTATGAGGGTCTCATCTGACAGACACTTCTTCAGATTTGACACGTGGAATACGTTGTGAACTCTACTGAGTTCTTCAGGTAGATTCAACCTGTAGGCGACCTTGCCAATTTTCTCAATGATTTCGAATGGTCCGACATAGCGCGGATTGAGCTTGCCTCGTTTGCCAAAACGAACCACACCTTTCCAAGGTGAGACTTTAAGTAGCACTCGGTCCCCAACCTGGAACTCGAGTGGTTTCCTTCGCTGATCTGCATAGCTTTTCTGACGGTCCCAAGCTGCCGCCATTCGTTGTCGTATCTGAGCAATCCTTTCGGTTGTATCTACTACAAGCTCTGGGCCTGTGATTTGACTGTCGCCAACTTTTGCCCAACAAAGAGGTGATCGGCACTTCCGTCCATATAATGCCTCAAACGGAGCGGCCTGGATGCTGGTGTGGTAGTTGTTGTTATACGAAAACTCCATTAGCGGGAGGTGCTTTTCCCAGCCATTACCAAAATCAATTACACACGCCCTAAGCATGTCTTCAAGGGTCTGGATGGTGCGTTCAGATTGTCCATCCGTCTGTGGGTGATAGGCGGTGCTCATATCTAAACGTGAGCCAAAAGACCTGTGCATAGCTTGCCACAGTTTCGAAGTAAAATGCGCGTCATGATCAGAAATGATGGAGGTTGGCACTCCGTGCCTTGATACTACTTCCTTTAGGTAAATGTCTGCTAGAGTAGAAAACTTATCCGTTTCCTTGATAGCCAGAAAATGTGCAGACTTGGTCAGTCGATCCACGATCACCCAAATGGTATCGTTTCTGCGTTAAGATCTAGGTAGGCCAGTAACGAAATCCATGGAAATTTGCTCCCATTTCCATTTAGGTATCTCTGGTTGTTGAAGTAGGCCTAATGGTTTCTGATATTCAGTCTTGACTCTTGCACAAGTCAAACATTTACTGACGTAGGTTGCTATATTGGCTTTCATATCGGGCCACCAGTATGTAGTCTTTAGGTCGTGGTACATCTTATCCGAACCAGGATGTACTGAATAACGAGACTTATGTGCTTCATCCATCACAAGCTCGCGTAGGTCTCCATACAGTGGAACCCAGATGCGCCCATTAACATAGTAGGTGCCGTTTTCCTTTTGTTCTAGCCGCTGCCTCGATCCTTGTAAGGACTCAGCCCAGATGTTCTCTGCTTTCAATGCTTCAACCTGAGCATCGCGAATCTGAGCGGGAAGGTTGGATTGGATGGTAAGCTGTAACGCACGTACACGCTTAGGTATAGTATCCTTTCGGCTGAGGGCGTCAGCCACAACATTGTCCTTGCCTGGATGGTATTTGATAGCGCATTCATAATCGTTCAAGAGCTCGACCCATCGGCGTTGTCGCATGTTTAACTCCTTTTGCTTAAAGATATGCTCGAGACTCCTGTGATCGGTGTAAATGGTGCACTTGGTACCGTACAGGTAATGTCTCCATATCTTAAGCGCGAAAACAACTGCTCCCAGTTCCAGGTCGTGAGTAGTGTAGTTCCTTTCGTGAACTTTAAGTTGGCGCGATGTGTAGGCAATGACCTTGTCACGTTGCATCAACATGCAACCAAGTCCTTTGATGGAAGCGTCGCAATAAACCACAAAATCATCTGTGCCTTCACGCAATGAGAGGATAGGCGCGCTACAAAGTCTATCTTTTAAGTGCTGAAATGCGGACTCCTGTGCATCACCCCAACGATAGGTGACACCCTTCTGATTTAGTGAAGTGAGGGGTTGCGCAATCTTTGAGAAATCCTTGATGTACCTTCTGTAATATCCTGCCAAACCCAAGAATTGGCGGATTTCTGTTGGTGTACGGGGTGCAGGCCAGTTCTTGATCGAGTCAACCTTGGATGGATCAACATGAATCCCATCCTTGTTTACCACATGGCCTAGAAAGTGGACTTCGCAAAGCCAGAAGTCACATTTCGAAAACTTGGCATACAACTGCTCTTTTTGAAGAAGTTCCAGAATAAGCCTTAGATGTTACTCGTGTTCCTCCTGACTCTTAGAATAGATCAGGATGTCATCGATGAACACTATGACAAACTTATCCAGGTAAGGCTTGCACACTCGGTTCATGAGATCCATGAAGACTGCAGGTGCATTCATTAATCCGAAAGGCATAACCAGAAACTCGTAATGGCCGTAACGAGTTCTGAATCTTGTTTTGGAGACGTCCTCCTCTCGGACTCTCAGTTGATGGTATCCTGATCTCAAATCAATCTTAGAGTAATAGCTCGACCCTTGCAACTGGTCAAACAAGTCGTCTATACGTGGGAGAGGATAACGATTCTTCACGGTCACCTTGTTGAGTTCGCGATAGTCAATACACATTCTAAAAGAACCGTCTTTCTTCTTCACAAACAAGACTGGAGCTCCCCAGGGCGAAGAGCTAGGACGTATGAAACCCTTTTCCAAGAGTTCTTGTAGTTGTGTGGACAGTTCCTCGAGTTCTGATGGAGCTAGACGATATGGTGCTCGAGCTACTGGTGCTGCTCCAGGAGCTAGCTCGATTTGAAACTCAACTTGACGATGAGGCGGAAGACCAGGTAATTCCTCAGGAAATACCTCAGGAAAATCGCGCACAATAGGAATGTCTTCAATTCTCTTCTCTTCCGTTGATGTGTCAGTAACGAGTGCCAGAATGGCAGTGTGGCCCTTTTGTAAACACTTCTGGGCCTTAAGGAAAAAGATAATGCCTACGACAGCACCAATCTTGTCACCATGAATCACGAGGGGTTCTTCACCAGAACGAGGAATGCGGACGATTTTCTCCTTGCAAACAATCTCCGCTTGATGATGAGATAGCCAATCCATCCAAATAATGACGTCGAAACTACCGAGTGTGATAGGGATAAGATCGATAGAGAAAGTCTGACCAGCTAAGACGAGGTTACAACCTTTAATTATGTGTATGGCTTCAAGACTTTTACCGTTGGCTAGTTCTACCGTGTGTTTGGTGTTCAAAAGTGTTGGAGTGCGCTTAAGCATTTGGCTAGCTTTTAAGGACACATAACTAGTATCGGCACCCGAATCAAATAAAACAGTAACAAAGAAATCATCCAGAAGAAACTTACCCATCACAACGTTGGGATCGTTCCTTGCATCACCCTGACCAATCACGAACACACGACCCCTTGCTCCATTACCATTGTTGTTTCCCCCATTGCCGTTTCCATTCCCCTGATTGTTGTTGTTCTGGTTCTGATTTAGCTAGGGGCAGTCTTTCTTGAAATGGCCCTCAGCACCACATTGAAAGCACCCTTTATTATTACCTTGTTGTTGCTGCTGCTGGCGTTGATTTGGTGGGGCTTGCTGTTGCTGTCGGTTCTGATTCGCCGGACGCTGACTCCTACAATCCCTTGCAATGTGACCAGGCTTGTTGCATCGATGGCAGTTACCTTTGTTACATGGCCCGCTGTGGTGCAAGTTACAGCGATTGCATTTGGGGTGATTTCCCTTGTATCTACCCTGACCTTGATTCCCAGAAGACTGCTGACCGGGGCTCCTGTATTCATCTGTCTTTCGCTGCTGGGTCTGAGCTGAAGTAGAACCTTTACCGGAATTCCCATCCCATTTTCGCTTGTTATCATTGGGAGCGTCAGTAGTAGTAGCACTAATATGCTTAGGCAGTCTGTTTTGTTCCACTGCTTGGTCGGTGAGACGGTGAGCCAACTTGATGATTTGTTGAATGGTACCCAGGTTAGCTGAAGTTACGTGACTCTGAATCTCTGGTACAAGACCCTTGAGGTAAAGCACAATACGTTTGATGGGAGGGTCCACCATAGTAGGGCACAAGATGGCCAGCTCGTTTGACCTTTTCGTATACGCCTCAATCTCAGACCCCGTCATCTTCAGATTGAAAAATTCCACCTCTAGCTTGTGGATGTCATCACGACTGCAGTATTCTTCTTTGATCAGTTCTTTGAAATCATTCCATGAGGTGGCATTAGCAACCGCCAACCCAAGCAGTTAAACCTGCGCTTTCCACCAGGTTATCGCAGCACCTTCAAGTGTTCCGGTAGCATATTTCACCCTACGGTCTTCAGGGCATTCACACATCTCGAAGACAGACTCAAGCTTCTCAAACCAGTGAAGAAGGCCTACCGCTCCTTCTGTGCCGCTGAAGGTACTGGGCCGGCAATCCATGAAGGTTTTGAACGTGCACATAGGAGGTTGAGCATGTTGACCTCCTGCAGGGATAGCTGGGAGTGCCTCAGCAACTCGTTCATTGATCAAAGCCGTCAACTGGGCCTGAGTTAGGTTGATACGTCCTCCACGTCCGTTCATGATCTTCACAACGAAGCAACGTAAGTGAGAAACGTGTCGCGAAAGTGCGTAAGTGTGGGACGATAGTAGAGAGTAAGCACACAAGGTTCAAATAGCAGTTATCACGTTAACTAATGCACAGTGTGAACTATCTAACTGACAATATAACATAAATCATACCACCTATTGTGTCGAGTCTTGCACGTGGAGCGAAGCGTCATTGTGGATCGTTGAGCGTTGTACAGGTTATAGTCTGGTTTTATCAAAAAGCTTTTCCTTTTTTAAAACCAAGTTCACTATAACCAATGGCTCTGATACAAATCTGTCACACCCCCAAAATCCACCCTGCGGAGCATCACCGCTTGGAGGCGTGACGTGACCAGGATCGAGCCACCAATCATATTGAACAACGAAATTAAGTAAGTAAGACCAACCACAATACAATTGGTGACCATAAGACAGTAACCAGTTTTAAGTTAACAGCGGAAGCATAAAACGTAAGTTCAAAACATAAGTTCGTAGTTCATAAGTTTAAAGATCCCAAACATAAGTTTCATAAGTTCATAACGTTTATTTAATAAGTACGGGACATATCAGTTCGCATTCCACAACGACCACCTCCATGTGCAAGCCCCATAGCATCTAGCGACCTGCAAAGCATGTAACATCGAGTCAACAACAAAGTTGAGTGAGTTCACGGTTGGTTGTCCATTTTAGAGTTGTTTCCAAAAACGTAGTTTAATCTCATTCCGCTATCCAGCCGTGGGGGTTACCCCATAGTTCGAAAACATTTATTAGTTAACCATCCCATGTCCACCTTCCCTGGCTATCCAGCCCGACACTCCGGCCGTGGGGGCTACCCCATTATTTAGACTACCAGACTCGTTTATCATATCGACTACTAACGAAAATTAATTGTGCCCTAGCGTTGGTGTCTATCAACACCGACGTGCCATAGTCCATTAGTACACACCCGTCCAACTGGCACGGTGTGTGGTTTGTTAAACCTAATAGCGCTATTAACTAATGACCCGCTCGCCATAGCCACGGTGATTAAGTCGATACAAAAGGGAGGGACTTCGCTGATAGAGTTCTAGTCCAGTAAGTCTAATCCGTCCCAACAAGACGAGGAATTTACATTCCTGAACACGTCCCAAAGGACGAGGAATCCCTATTCCTGAACCCATTCCCATTCCCACCGGGAATTACCATTCCCACCGGGAATTACCATTCCCACCGGGAATTACCATTCCCACCGGGAATTACCATGCTTTGTAGAAAAGTGTGAACTCACCTCGGTTTGCTCGGTTAGATTCTCAAATATAGTTAACAGTCAAGGTCGGTCATTCACGTCCTAATAAGGTACGGATAACAATCAGTTTCTCATGCATAACACGTATCCTACGTACGGTTTATTTACACCTTACTTCTACCACATAACATGTACACACTTTAATAGTTCACGCTCATATAAACATTCCACCTATAGCTACTCAAGAACAAGTATACGATATTGCAAATGTTACTTTCATTGACATATAACATGTTAGATCATCCTCAGATAACATACTCGACATTTAGACACGCAATTTACGACTTATGTCATTTCAGCTTTTATATTCATAACTGGGCTGTTTTCGGGGATTTTAATAAAATAGTTAACTTGTTCCAAAAATTCCCAAATTTTTACAGAAGGTCTTAAACGATCCAAATATTATTGTGTAAAAATCTCGGGATCCAATTCATTACCAATGTTTTATAAAAATTCATTTTCCGGACTGAACTCAGATTTATCTTTTTGTGACTGCAGTCCGCGGAATAATTTATTTAAAATTTATCGAGAGTCCGATTTATGAAATTCCGGTGAGAGAATTACAAATATATCGATGGCCATCTACAGCACAAATTTCATGATCTAACTCTACACAGAATTCAAGTTATGACAGAAAACAGAACGCATATTTTCAGCAGCAAAAATGCAGCTCTAGCTGCTGTTACAAAACGACACTTTAAAAATAGTAAACGAAGTCCAAAAATTATGATTCCAGTGCCATTAGAACCGTATTTCATAATAACACGTTATAGACTCAAGAAAATCAAGTTTTTGTTAAGTTATTACCTGTTTACAGCCAACTGAAGTTGGCTGTAAAAGCTTGGACAGAAGCTGTTTTTCAGCTTTTAGCTTTCTAACTCGTGTTCGATTGATTCCGTTAACATGTTTAGTGATCACAACAACATCAAACATCAATATTAACAAGCAAATCATCAGATAATCAACAACATAATCAAAACAACGTCATACTAACATTATTACATTATGTTTCATCTTGTTTCTTCATCTTTAAGTTTATGTTTCAGTTTTAACTTTATGTTCTTTAGTGTTCATGTATTCTCATCATAAAATAGCTATTAACCACTCTAAATAACATGAAAAAACAAGGATCTAAGTTCTTACCACTAGCTCAAGGCTAGGGGAGTTCAAGTGTAGAAAAGTGGTGGTTAAAAGAAGACGAGAGTGGTCCTTCAACTTCCGAACACACCTAGCTTCGTTGTGCACCTTCTAACACCCTTGTATATGAGTAGAATGTATGAAAAATGAGTTGAAGGTGGTGGTATGGTGATGGTGGTTGGCTGCCGAGACCAAAGAGGGAGAAGGAGAAGAAAGTTCAAGTGTTGAGTGTGTTGTGAGAATGATGGTTATGTTCTAAGGGTTAGTGCTTATATCCTCCAACACATTATAATCCCTTAGATAATATGTTTCTTAGAGTACATACATATCTTAATTAAGAATTCAAAGAAATCCCACCACTTTAGGCATGTGGTCGATTAGGCTAGGAGGGGGGGTTAATTGAAAAATTGTAACTAGTTGATTACTTATTAGTTAGAAATCAAGTGTATGTTTACTTTGAGTTAGTTACTAGATATTTAGTGGGTAGTTATGGTGTACGGGAACCATAATTAGTTCAGGAAAATAAAAACAATGTGTTTGACAATATTTTTGTGTTCCGGGTAAAGTCCGGTTGTTCGGTTTGATACTGTTCCGTTAAAGTGCTTAATTAATCCGTAAAGTGTCTTATATATATATTTTTGTAACATTTTTAATTCTCAACACTCAGGAAAGCATACCGGACTATTTAGTAACTTTTCTGTACACTACTAGTATGTTAACAAGCACACGTAAGTATAACACAGTAATCAGAGAGCAGTTAAGTAATTCCACATAGTCGTTAAGCACTTTAATTATCATTAATAAATTATACGGATACATGGAATTATGAGGGTTGTCACAACAATCATTTGAACAAAGATTCAACTGTTTGAGTTTATAAAAAGGCAAATGACCCAATCTAGAATGCCAAACATCACTAGTAACAACAGAATTACAAGAAAAAATAGAATTAGAAAAAGCATGAGATGGTGAAACATCCTTATTGATGTGTAAATGATAGAGCCCATTCAAGAGTTTACCCAGAACCACTGGCCTCTTCGGTGAAGGGGCCTACAAAACACAGGATGTGGAAGAAAAGAATATTAGTCCATTTGTATCTTGACATAACCTAGGGACTGACAGAAGATTATGATTGAATTCTGGTACAAAGAGGACATTCTTCAATGTCAAATCATGATTAAGAACAACATTATCAGCTTTGTGAACAGTAAGGTAGTTTCCATTAGGAAGATAAATGAAAACTGGTGTTGAAAGAATATGAAGTTCTGAAAACATGTTCTCATCATGACACATATTATCACTAGCACTTGTATCAATGATCCATTTGAGAACTGTCCCTAAAACTTTACAAGTAATAATACCTGCAAAATTGGCATAGTTAATAGTATTTATTGCTGGAGCATTGTCATTGATGTTGGCAGATTTTTGCAAAAGATTAATCAACTCCTTGTATTGCTCAGGTGTGAGGACTTAATTAGGACTTGTAGATTTAGAAACACCATCTCCAGAACCATGACTTTCAGCAAAGACATTAGCAGCAAACTTTTTAATTTTAGTGAATTTGAAATCCTTAGGGAAACCTATGATTCTGTAACATCTGTTATCCATGTGCCCTACTTTGTTGCAATTAGAGCAAACAACATTCTTATTACTCTAGAATCTGTTAGTGTTGCTAACATTCACAGCTGCTGATTCACTGAGTACTAGCATGAATTTCCCTTTGTTTTTCATCTTGTACTAACAAAGCATATGCTTGTCCAATAGAAGGAAGAGGTTTCATCATCAAAATTGTACCTCTAACATTATCATAGTTTGAATTCAGTCCCATAAGAAATTGAAACAATCTTTGATCCTCTTCTCTTTTTGCAAAGTCTTGTGAAGCACCATAAGTACATGATGGAAGTAAATTTAAAACTCCAAACTCATCCCAAACACTCTTTAATTTGGTAAAATATGAAGCTATATCACTGTTACCTTGAGAAATCTCTCCCAAACTCTTTTGTAACTGATACAATCTGACTTCATTTGATTGACCAAATCGTTCAGTTAGATCGTTCCATAATTGTTGTGTTGTTGCAGAATATATCACACTACCTCTTATTTCATGTGATAAAGTGTTGAGAATCCATGAAATCACCATATCATTGCATCGTTGCCACAAAACAAATTGAGGAGCAGAACTCGGTTTTGTGATTTCACCTTTAATAAAGCTCAATTTATTCTTCGCAGATAAAGCAATAGACATAGATCTCTTCCATGCACCAAATCCATTGCCATCAAATGGTTTAGAAACAAGAATCAAACCAGGATGATCTTGTAACAACTCTCACCAAAACTATTATTTATTATTATATTTGGTTCAATAGGAAACCCTAATTAAGACACCCAAGTGATCCTGCATAAACCCTAAAATTTTCAAAACAATCGGAATCAGGATCAGGGCCCCTAAAACTCAGGGGGGTAAACCCTAGTTAGTATTATCTACACAGTTTTACGTGTATAACGAAATTTGACGAGCGACCAACTCAGCAAGGCTACTTAGACACGGGGCTACCCTATGGTAGGGGAGCAACCCTCGCGCCACGCGAGGGGGCTGTTTTTCAGGTATAAATATAGGGCTGTGGGACTTGGTTTCTGGTATTCGTTCGACGTTAGATTTCGATTCATGCACTGAGATATCGTCCAAATACTACAGAAACACACACAGTCTCGAATTTCTGCCGCGATAATAGGGTAATAACTCGATCGCTGCTACGATTCAATGTCCGATCGATCGAAACAATCCGATAAATGTTTAAGTGCTGCTCAAATTAGGTTTATACTTTGTCATTCGTCGTGAATTCGATGGATGTTTAAGTATTGCACTTTGTCATTCATCGTGAGGTTTAATCTCGTGAGTTATCGTAAATGCTGTATTAGTTACTAACCTAATTTCGTGTGCATTATTGTTAAACTAGGTTAACAAGGCTAATCAGTAGGCTAGACTCCGCCCGTATTAAATCTGCAAAGTGAGTCATTCTCTTTTTATCAAATTTGATTTAAAAATCATGTTTATTTTCAAAGTTATAATTACAGGGATTAAGTCTTTATAATCTCCAAATTACAGCCGGTATGTGGGGTTTTGTATACATTACTTGATAACCGTCACCATTGGACAACAAGTTAGCCAAGGGGTGATATGACCATAATCACAGACACCATTGGACAATGAGATAGCCAATAGGTGGTCGAGTGATAAATATCGTGGGTAGATGGTTGATATGTATAAACATTGTAATCGCTCTTAATACTGTAAATTATAACAACGCGTCGGTTTAGTAAAAAGAATGATTCACCAGTATTTCCCCGCTGACAAAACTTTTTTCAAACATGTTTTAGGTGATCTGTTGTGATCCAGGAAAAGTGCAGAGAAGCACTACAAGCTTAAGGAAGTGGCTCAAAATAAATAAAGAAATATGTTTTGTAAAATAATGATTTCCCAGTGAAATCACCTTATTATAAATTACCGGGGTTTTATCCTGAATTATGAAATAATATAATCGGGCATGTTTGGTTTTAAAAAGATCCTGCTAAAATCTTCCGCTGTCAACTCAATTAAATAAATACCACGGGATTTTCTGTCCCGCGGCCCCTGAAACAGGTCAAACCGGGTCGGGGTCCGTGACAAGAAAAAGGTGGTATCAGAGCCACTGAGTTAAGCTAATTAAGTATTTGAGAAATACTTAATTTTTCCTGATTACCATTTTATGATTATGTGTTTTATTAACTGACTACTTGTTAATTACAGTATGGGTAAGCAAAAGCTTTCGAACATCTACCTTAAATTAGATAGTTCACCAAAAGAGAAGGGAAGTTCATCCCAATCAAAATCCTCAAGATACTCAGTAAATACTGAGGAGGGAATATTTGTTCGAAAGGCACAATATGAGGAACCACTTTCTCCTAATAAAAGAAGTTTGATTATTAGGAAAAGTCAAGAGAAAATAAAGAAATCACAACCAAAAGAATTGAGGAGTAATAAGGAAACTCCGAAAATAGGAAATAACCCACCATGGGAAGATGAGTTAGATGAAAAATGGGCAGATCTTTACATGCTAGCCACTGTAGCAGTAAATGCAAATCTTTAAATACCCTGACTCAGTTCTAGCACCCTTATCACCTACAAACCAGAAACGTTACCCAGTAAATAAATAAGTTTACAATAAACCCTAGTATGTTTAATTTTCAGTTGTCCTTTGTATTAAATTAGTCACACGGTATGCAATAATACTTGAAGGTTATCTGTGAAATTTTGTTATAAAATTTTAACTTAGTATTTTTGCATATATGCTAAACAGCATGAATGAGTTATCTGAAGCCCTTCAGAATCTCAATCTATATCCGGTGAAAATAGAAGTTTCCAAAGACTTTACTGGTTACATACCCGATGTGGAAGAACCTATGGAATTCCACGCTCCACCTCCGGAGAAACCAAAGCCTAATAAAAAGAGAAGATTTGTAGGTTGGAGGCGTGTACGCAGGAGGAAACCAACAATTAGAAAGGTTCCCAAAATAGAGAATCCCATAGATAAAGGAAAAGGAATTTCGATCGGGGAAGGTTCTAGGCAAGTAGAAATGGAAATTGGGGAAAGTTCTAAACAAATCGAGGAGTTGCCATTACAAGAAGAATTGGATCGCATATTGGCAAGCTGTGATATCATTAGACCTATCAATACCAACCTTTACCCTTATCCTGCTAAAACCCAACTTCCAATAAATCTGGAACCAGCCATCCCAGAACCTTTAATCCACACCCAACCTCTAGGAGAAATGGACGAGTGGTGGACCAATGATTGACAGTTTCAGAACCTCCTTAATAATCCTTATACCTTTTTCCCTCCGTTCGACCCGGAACCTATACCAAACCCACCAATGAGCAATGAAAATTTAGCTGAACTCCGCCATTTTTGGTGAGAACGTGATTGTGATTGTATAATAATAATAATAATAATAATAATAATAATAATAATAAAAATATAATCCTGTAAAATAAAAATAAAACTTTGTAACATAACAGTGTGTACGGATGCATAATATGATATATAAAAAAAAGGAAATCGAGGAATCGATAATTTTGAATATATATATGTGTGTTATGAAATTTGGATGATTGTTTTATGTATAATTGTTATTTACTCTATACTAATAAAATTATATATATTAATTATCAGATGGAAAACGCTAATAATGAACCAGTTAACGAGGTTAACCAATCTGAGCAACACCAGGAGGATCAATTTATGACTAAGCAAGATATAGAAAATATTGTTGCTCAAGGAATAGCCAATGCTATTCCAGCAATCCTTGCTGCTGCCCAGAAATCTGTTGAACCTCAACAAATTATTCCTAGCAAACGCACACAAGGCGACAATTTTAGTAATAGTGTAAACGGAGGCGGCAACCATACTAATAACAACAATGATAGATTTCAAGCTCCACTCCTTAAGAAAATGAAAGTTGCAACATCTGGTTGCACTTATAAAGAGTTTCTTGCCTGTAAACCGGTTGAGTTTGCAGGAAACAAAGGAGCAACTGCTGCACTGCGTTGGTTAGAGAAAACCGAGGCAGTAATTGCAATAAGTAAATGTGCCGAGGAAGACAAAGTGATGTACACATCGCATCTGTTTAAAGAAGGGGCGCTAGAATGGTGGAATACGGTACTTCAAGCCAAAGGAAGAAATGTGGCCTATGCCATGAATTGGGAAGAATTTAAAAGTCTGATGGAAAGAAAATTATGTCCCGAGTATGAAAAGGAACAAATGGCAAATAAATTCCTGAACAATCGGATGATGGGTGTAGACTGTCGAGGATATACTTCGACATTCTTCGAATATGCTAGAGTGGTACCAACACTGGCTTCGCCAGAACCGGTACTTATTTCTCGCTATATTTGGGGATTGATTAGCGAAATCCGTAATATCGTTAAAGCTGCAAGACCTCGCACTATTGACGATGCGGTAGAATTAGCTAACACCCTAACTGACGAACTGGTATGCACAAGAGATGAAAATAGGAAAAAGGAATTGGCTCAGAAAATTACCCAAGGGTTTCGTGTGGGTAATACTAACAACTTCAAGAAAAGAGGAACGGGGCAATCCTCAACTCCGCCGTTCTGCAGAAATTGCAGAAAGAAACATTTTGGAAGATGCAATATAACTTGCAACTTTTGCAAAGTTGTAGGACATCGTGAAGAAGATTGCAGAAAGAAAACAAGGGTCTGCTATAAATGTGGAGAAACAGGACATTTCAAACCAGAATGCCCTAAATTGGTTAAACCAGCAGACAACAAAGCCAAGACGGCCGACGGAATTACCAAAAAGAATGTTCGAGCATTCCAATTAACTACTCAGGAGGCAGAACTCATTCCATACGTGATAGCTGGTACGTTCCTAGTTCACAACGTTTACGCAAAAGTATTATTTGACTCTGGTGCAAACCAAAGTTTTATCAATACTTCATTCTGCCAAGCTCTTAACTTACCCTTAACCAACCTTAGGCAGATTTTTACAGTCGAAACGGCAGATGGGAATTCAGTTAAAATAGATAAGGTTTTGCAAAATGTAGAAATAGAACTTTCAGGTCATAAATTTTCTGCAAACCTATTACCTATGAAATTAGCCGAATTCAATGTTGTGTTAGGAATGGATTGGTTAGTAGCCAACCATGCTCGAATCCTTTGTGATAAGAACTCTATAGAAATTCGGGCACCCACTGGAGAAGTAATCATGATTACGGGAGATAAGCCGAGAAAACCCATGAAGTTCAATTCAATAATGAAAGTTGCTAGTTATGAACGAAAGCAAGGAATAGTATATATGATTTCAGTAATCATTAGTACTAAGGATAAAGAACTTAAGGAGATTCCTGTAGTATCAGAATACCCAGATGTATTTCCGGAAGAACTCCTGGGATTACCACCCGACAGGGAAGTAGAATTTCGAATTCATCTAATTCCTGGAACTACACCGATAGCCAAAGCACCTTATCGGTTAGCACCTACAGAAATGTTAGAACTGGAAAAGTAATTAGATGAATTACTAAGCAAAGGTTTTATACAACCTAGTTCATCCCCTTGGGGAGCACCAGTGTTGTTTGTAAAGAAAAAGGATGGTTCAATGAGAATGTGTATCAATTATAGGGAATTGAATAAAGTTACAATTAAGAATCGATATCCATTACCCAGGATTGATGATCTGTTTGATCAACTTCAAGGAGCTAGATACTTTTCTAAGATTGACTTACGCTCCGGATATCATCAATTAAAGGTACAAGAAGAAGACATACCTAAAACTGTTTTCAGAACTAGGTATGGTCATTACGAGTTTACAGTCATGCCCTTTGGGTTAACAAATGCTCCAGCAACATTTATGGACATGATGAATAGGATCTGTAAACCGTATCTGGATAAATTTGTAATTGTCTTCATCGACGATATACATATTTATTCAAAAAGTCAGGAAGAACACTGTCAGCATTTGCATGCACTCTTAACTTTGTTAAGAAAAGAAAAGCTTTACGCCAAATTCTCGAAGTGTGAATTCTGGCTACAAGAAGTGCAATTTTTAGGACACATGGTGAATCACGAAGGTATTCACGTAGATCCTGCTAAGATAGAAGCAATCACCAAATGCTTTTTAGGATTAGCTGGATACTATAGGCGCTTTATTAAGGATTTTTCTAAAATAGCGGTGCCATTAACTAAGCTAACCTGTAAAGCGATTAAGTTTGAATGGGGACTTAGGCAAGAAGAGGCTTTTAGAATTTTAAAGCAAAAGTTAACCAATGCCCCAATTCTAGCCTTACCAGAAGGAAATGAAGATTTTGAAGTATATTGTGATGCTTCTAAGCTAGGATTAGGATGTGTGCTAATGCAACGCAAGAAGGTAATTGCGTATGCTTCAAGACAATTGAAAAAGCAAGAGGAAAACTATACGACTCATGACTTAGAGTTAGGAGCCATAATTTTTGCCCTTAAAATTTGGAGACATTATCTGTATGGAAGTAAGTTTACTGTCTATACGGATCATAAAAGTTTAAGGTACATATTTGGGCAAAAAGAATTAAACATGAGACAAAGGAGATGGATGGAAATACTAAGCGACTACGACTGTGATATTCAATATCACGAAGGAAAGGCAAATGTAGTTGCAGATGCCTTAAGTCGTAAGTATCATGAGAAACAACGACGGGTTCGTGCTCTTAAATTAAATCTACAGTTAGATTTAATGGAACAACTAAAGAATGTTCAAGAAACAGCAATCAAGGACGATGCTGAAGGAATGAAAGGACGAATAAAGAATTAGAGCAAGGAAATGATGGAATTTGGAGATTCCATAAGAAAAGGATTTGGGTACCTAAACAAGGAGAATTAAGAAATAAGATTTTAGAAGAAGCTCATAAATCTAGGTATACCATGCATCCTAGTAATAATAAAATGTACCAAGATTTACGAAATAATTTCCGGTGGATAGGAATGAAAAAGGACATAGCTAGATATGTTTCTAAATGTCTTACTTGTTCACAAGTTAAGGCAGAACACCAAAAACCTTCAGGTCTACTACAACAATTAGAAATACCTGTGTGGAAATGGGAACTCATAACATTGGATTTTGTTACCAAGTTACCAAAAACCAGAAAAGGTAATGATGCGATTTGGGTAATCGTGGATCGGTTAACCAAATCAGCTCATTTTCTACCAATGAAAGAAACCTTTAGCATGGAAAGATTAGCCAAGTTGTATGTAGATGAAGTTGTATCCTTACATGGAGTTCCACTCTCCATTGTATCGGATAGGGATAGTCGTTTTACTTCCCATTTCTGGACTAGTTTCCAGAAAGTAATGGGAACACGACTAAATTTAAGTACTGCATACCATCCTCAAACAGACGGGCAAAGTGAAAGGACGATACAAACACTGGAAGACATGCTCCGAGCATGTGTGCTAGATTTTGGTGGGAACTGGGATGACCACCTACCTTTAATTGAATTCTCCTATAACAATAGTTATCATGCAAGCATCGAAGCTGCCCCATTCGAAGCACTGTATGGAAGAAAGTGCAGAACTCCAGTTTGCTGGGCAGAAATAGGAGAAAGTCAATTATCAGGTCCTGAAATAGTACAAGAAACCACCGACAAGATCACTCAGATAAAAGAACGACTGAAGACTGCTCGAGATCGCCAAAAGAGCTATGCCGACAATCGACGCAAACCACTAGAATTTCAAGTCGGAGATAGAGTACTATTGAAAGTTTCTCCTTGGAAAGGATTAGTTCGGTTCGGTAAGAAAGGAAAGCTAAGTCCAAGATACGTAGGACCATTTCCAGTCATCCAACGAATAGGACCAGTTGCCTATCGCTTACAACTACCTGAAGAGTTAGCTGGAGTACATGACGTATTTCATATATCCAATCTCAAGAAATGTCTATCTGACGAGTCTCTGGTAGTACCTCTTCAAGATATAGAGGTAAATGAAAAGTTAAAGTTTGTTGAGAAGCCATTACAAATAGAAGATAGAAAGATCAAGTTTCTCAAGCACAAGCGGCTAGTGCTAGTCAAAGTCAAGTGGGATTCGAAGAGAGGATCTGAATACACTTGGGAGCTGGAATCAGAAATGAAGTGAAAGTATCCCCACTTGTTCCAGTAAATCTCGAGGACGAGATTTTTATTAAGGTGGGGAGGATGTAACAACTCTCACCAAAACTATTATTTATTATTATATTTGGTTCAATAGGAAACCCTAATTAAGACACCCAAGTGATCCTGCATAAACCCTAAAATTTTTAGAACAATCAGAATCAGGATCAAGGCCCCTAAAACTCAGGGGGGGTAAACCCTAGTTAGTATTATCTACACAGTTTTACGTGTATAACGAAATTTGACGAGCGACCAACTCAACAAGGCTACTTAGACACGGGGCTACCCTATGGTAGGGGAGCACCCCTCGCGCCACGCGACAGCCCCTCGCGCCACGCGAGGGGCTGTTTTTCAGGTATAAATATAGGGGCGTGGGACTTGGTTTCTGGTATTCGTTCGACGTTAAATTTCGATTCATGCACTGAGATATCGTCCAAATACTATAGAAACACACACATTCTCGAATTTCTGCCGCGATAACAGGGTAATAACTCGATCGCTGCTACGATTCAATGTCCGATCGATTGAAATTATCCGATAAATGTTTAAGTGCTGCTCAAATTGGGTTTATACTTTGTCATTCGTCGTGAATTCGATGGATGTTTAAGTATTGCACTTTGTCATTCATCGTGAGGGTTTAATCTCGTGAGTTATCGTAAATGCTGTATTAGTTACTGACCTAATTTCGTGTGCATTATTGGTAAACTAGGTTAACAAGGCTAATCAGTAGGCTAGACTCTGCCCGTATTAAATCTGCAAAGTGAGTCATTCTCTTTTTATCAAATTTGATTTAAAAATCATGTTTATTTTCAAAGTTATAATTACAGGGATTAAGTCTTTGTAATCTCCAAATTACAGCCGGTATGTGGGGTTTTGTATACATTACTTGATAACCGTCACCATTGGACAACGAGTTAGCCAAGGGGTGATATGACCATAATCACAGACACCATTGGACAACGAGATAGCCAATAGGTGGTCGAGTGATAAATACCGTGGGTAGATGGTTGATATGTATAAACATTGTAATCGCTTTTAATACTGTAAATTATAACAACGCGTCTGTTTAGTAAAAAGAATGATTCACCAATATTTCCCCGCTGACAAAACCTTTTTCAAACATGTTTCAGGTGATCTGTTGTGATTCAGGAAAAGTGCAGAGAAGCACTACAAGCTTAAGGAAGTGGCTCAAAATAAATAAAGAAATATGTTTTGTAAAATAATGATTTCCCAGTGAAATCACCTTATTGTAAATTACCGGGGTTTTATCCTGAATTATGAAATAATATAATCGGGCATGTTTGGTTTTAAAAAGATCCTGCTAAAATCTTCCGCTGTCAACTCAATTAAATAAATACCACGGGATTTTCTGTCCCGCGGCCCCTGACACAGGTCAAACCGGGCCGGGGGCAGTGACAGATCTTGTGACACCTGTGTCACTTCAACCATCAAATAGATACAAAACCAATGAAATATTGTATTTCATTCTTGGGATTTGTATTAATATGTTCATCGTTTGCACATATCAATTCTTGATCGATTTCAAGCTTTAAATAGCTTTCTGGAAGGTTATACGCGATCTAATGCGTAAATATAACCAGTTTAATGCAAAAAACACTCCAGAATAGTGAAATAGGCTTAACACACCTTAAATAAACTTTACATAACTTAGAAATAAGTTTTGGAAGGTTTAGTGTGGCGAAATCAAGTTTATTCGCTCACTGGGACTATTTGCGTCAAACTACAAAAGTCTGCCGTTTCGTAAGGCAACGTGCAGTCTAGAACATGATCATAAGTTAAACATACCATATATAACCTAAACATAGCTTAGAAATAAGCTTTGATAGGTTCGGTGTGCGAAAACATGTTTATATGATCTTACAGGGACTAAAAGTGTCAAAAACGGCCTAAGTTTGCATTTACGCGCATATCTTACGTTCTGGCCACATCTGGACATCCAAAATTTTTGTACACACTAAAATATTTTTATTTTAGTGATCGGCATGCAAAAATACCATTCGTCGCTTAATTTGGTTCGTTTTCGCGTCCGTTTGAGTTTCGTCGTAATTTGACCAATAACGCTACTGTACGACCAAACGAGTCGACATCCGAGAGTTTTCCGACCACATTTTGAGTCCTCTAAACTTTATTGACCTTGTAGAGCCTTGAAAATGGCTTAACGGGGGTTAAAAGGGGCTGGAATGGGCTTAAAACAAGTTCAGGGACCAATTATGCATTTCTGCCAAACTTGGCCACACGGGTCGCGTAAGCTCAGCTTACAGCCTACGCGGGCCGCGTGATATGCCCAGTGACAGAAACATGTTTACAGCAATATGTTGCTAATTCAGGGACTTTCCTTGCAATTTCCTTGTGTGGAGACCAAGTTTAAGTGTTCTCCAAGGTTCCTAATCAGTTCTTAACAAGTGTAGGGCCATGATTATTGCTTGTTGGCCACACAAACATGTGTCTTGATCTTGTTAATCCACAACAACTATAAATAGCATGCCAAACTTCTTCATTCCTTGCTCATTTCCTTCTCTTCTCTTCTCTAATCTGCTTTGGGAGCTCTCTCATCTGATTTGGGAAGCTTATTCTTTGTAGAAAAGATAGCAAGGACCCTTAGTGAGCATTCTTTCATTCTTTAATTTATGTTAGTGCAGAAAGTTAAACAGTTTGGCCAACAGTTTGACTTTCGGTTTTGACCATCAATTGGTCAAGTCAAAGTTCAATTGAACTTTGTAACGTGATTGTAATCACGATGGTTATAATCCTTAGTGATTATGCCTACTGATTACCACGTTAACTAGGTGTAGTGACGAGTCAAAGTTTCAGTCAAAATGCGTTTAAGCACGCATTTTGCAACGGAACTATTTTCGGGTATCAAAACCCATTGTTTTGATACCAAATCAGTTTTCTAATTAGGTTAAACATGTTTTGACATGTTTAACTCGTCACTACTAGTTTAGTGCTTGTTTAGGGTCGTAAGTTAAGCGGTCTAGACAAGCTTGCTTAGTGATCATAGTTACATAGGGAATAACCCCTAAGGTTATACCTTATGATCACATAGGATTGGTTAAGCTATTCGTTAATTGGTTTACATGCCCATATGAAATGACCAAAATGCCCTTTTATAGCATAAATCCGTAATGTGCATATGTGAACATATTTTTGACATCTAATCTGAATTAGTAACATGTTAGGGTATAATTGGGCATGTAAGACTTGACATAGCTCATAGATAACCATCCGAACATAGTTTTGCGCAACCGACACGTTATAGTAGCTTATGCTACCATAATGGGTCGAAACGGGTCAAAAGCACTTAGGTAGACTTTCAAATCAGAATGATAGCTCTATTAAATCATACAATATGAGTTCAATTACCCATTTGATTTATAGAACATCATTCTATCCTATCTCCTGGTTTAGGAGCCGTTTAATAACATAGTTACCTATATTAGGTGCCGTTTGATTCCGTACTCCCTCTAGCTTTGCTTGGTTGTTGTTCAAGACATCTAAGCACCCTCAAGTGAGTACATCGTTCCCCTCTTTTACTGTTTTAAATGTTTTGGGGTGAAATATGTGTACCTATTTGTTATGTTCACGATTTCAAAGTATAATTGATTATACATATTAGTACTTATCTTTTGACAAACCGAATGATTATTTATGATCTAAACACTGATTTTTCAAAGATTATAAAATTAATTGTTGGATAGTACATATTTTGTTCACCAGACCGATTGGTAGTATGATATAGCGCTATAGGATTTGACACCCCATTCCTGTTGTCATGGAATGTCTGAAACCAATTTGTTTCTCCATCCAAATAGGGATTGCCTTTGTGGTATCCCTATAGTCTCAAAGGTGTATTTTGATGCACTAGGTCTGACTGAATTCTTAAATCACATTTTATTCGTATATTTTATTATACTCCTAAAAGTATAGTTTGATATACTCTCATGTGTGATATTGTACAAAACAACATATATTTTATTAAACTACCAAAACATAATTTAATTATGTTATTTATTCAACCAAAACATAGTTAAATATGTTATTTGTAAATCCAAAGTATACTTTTGATATACTACCAAAACGATTATTTTGACTACTAAAGTATATTTAATATACTATCTGTTTAACGATTTTGGAACCGAAATATATTTTGATATATTACCTAATTGACTTTCTTAAAAAGTATATTCTTATATATACTTCAAACATTTTATCCAAAACAATATTTTATAAACTCATTTTACTTAATTAATTATTTATGCATCTTTCTTTTACATCATCTGTTTTCTTATCACTTGTTTATAAAAGAAAACATTTTTAAGGATTCATGACTATTTTTAAAACATTCTTTTAAACTTACAAGTCATGAATCATGCATAAACAAAACATATGTATCTCACAGGCATTTTTATGCTGACGTACCTATTTTTACACATGTTTCAGGTACTGCTTTGCGATGATTGTTGATACATACTATACATAGGATAGACTCATGCCTTAGCGACTTTATAACTTGAAAGATAATAATTGTATTTGTATGAATTGTAATAAAAAATGAGTTCAATAATTCAATAAAACAAAATTATTTAATCCATGGTTGTGAAACAATGATTCTGTTACAACACTCCCCGATGTTTCCGCCACATTTTGTTGTTTTACGTGGTCGGGGTGTGACAGAAAAGTTGGTATCAGAGCCAATGGTTATAGGGAATTAGGTTATTAGTAATGCTTTGACCTAGACTATAACCTTCCTAGGACCCTAACACAAGTTATCTTGTGTTTAGTTTTAAAACAATACTGTCGCCTATCCTTAGGTGACAACCACAATAAGAATACAAATTTCGATTTTCGATTTGAAAACTAATCATCTGTTCTAGGATGATTTATTGTAAGGTTTTGAACCTTCAAAGTTTTCAAAATCTCGTCAAAGTTTGGGTCTAAATAATGTGAACACGTGCAAACTGGAAGAGTGAATGCCTGTACCCTGAGTTTTATGTCTAAGGCTAGAGTGTTCGTACAAATCCGCAGTATCGGACCAGTCACTCTTACCTGGGAACTCTTGGGGTGAGTGTTCACTTATAGGAGAGCATGTCTTCGGCGATACATTATACTGATCCATTTACTTTGATTAGTCACTGCGTGTCGTTTGTTTGTTCGAGGTAATGAACAAATGATCGCCTTCCTTATGTTTTGTCGACGTTTTCAATACCTCTTTTGTTTTTCCAATCATCGACCTCACTCGTTTCTCATGTTCCCTTGTTCCTTTTAGACAATGCCTCCTCGACGTGATGCTCAATCTTTTACTGCTGAGGAAGTCACAGCCCTTGTTGCTCAACAAATGGCTGCAGTGCTTCCAGGCATAGTAACTCAGATTCATGAGTTATATAACAACAATAATACCCAGTGTAATTTCAAGACCTTCAACTCTACCAAACCTTTGAAGTTTTCTGGATCTCAAGGAGCAACCGCGCTCCTCCAATGGTTCGAAAGTTTAGAGAGCACATTCAGGCATGTGCAATGTCCGAATGAGCGTAAGGTTGAGTTTGCATCCAGTGTGTTCGAGAAGCGTGCTCTTACATGGTGGAACGGGGTGATGCATGATAGAGGTGCCGATGTAGCAATGGCACAAACCTGGGAAGAGCTTCGGGCTCTAATGATGAAGGAGTTCTGTCCTCGTCATGAGCTCAGGGCTTTGGAACGGGAATTTGACGATCTTAAACAAGACAGCGGTGAACATCGAGCCTATACTGACCGTTATGAGGAATTAAGCCTGTTATGTCCTGCCATGGTCATGCCTGTGGAAAAAGCGATTGAAAAGTACATTGATGGTCTTCCTGATTTAGTTCAGGATATCATTACTGGCAGTAACCCTACTACTGTCAGACAGGCCATTGAATTGTCTGCCACCCTGACTGAATCCCATATCAGGAAGGGTAAGCTTTTTCGAAAAGGCAACCCAAGACCATCTGACAAGGCTGCTCAAGTTGAACAAAAGGAAAAACAGGCCGAGGTATCCAAGAAGAAGAAGCGTAAGGCTTCTCAAAACTGCGCCATAACTGCTCAGAACAATCAGGTTGCACCAAACCAACCAGCACAACCTCGTAAGAGGAAAAATTATGTTGGTACAGCACCTTTGTGCAACAAATGCAACCGTC
Source organism: Helianthus tuberosus (assembly GCA_030545235.1). Taxonomy (NCBI): domain Eukaryota; kingdom Viridiplantae; phylum Streptophyta; class Magnoliopsida; order Asterales; family Asteraceae; genus Helianthus; species Helianthus tuberosus. Next base: position 179,906,618 of record CM060433.1, read on the forward strand.
ATCATCTGGAGCAAGAGCAGTGTCACAAATGTACCCACTGTGGAAGATTGGGACATTTGGTCGATACCTGCCGTTATGCAAATCCTGCTACTGTTCAAGCACGATTTCCACCTGGGTCGTGTTATAACTGTGGTGACCTTACTTACTACAGAAACAATTGCCCAAGACTTGTTAACGCAAATCCAGCGCGTGGACGAGTGTTTAACATAAATGAGGCAAACGCGAACAACGATGCAGCAGTGAACAATTAGTCTTTTGTATTCCTTTGTCTGTTATCTTTTGACGTTGGAACAATTCAGTTGTTATATAAATAAAATTTGATGTTTCAATTTTATTTTACAAAACTGATACGATTGTGTGAATGTTTGATCCAACCCTTCGATGCCGACATTAAGACAAACTACTCGTGTGGTTCTGTCATTTTATGATCACTTGTGATCTCCCCAAAATCTTAAGTACTCGTTTCTTTTTAAGAAACAAAGTCAAACCTCTATTAAGATCTTCATATCTTCACAGTTGGATTCTTGAAAATATTTAAAGTACCAAACGGAATTCATGGATTGGATTCCTAGTGTGCTTTGAATACTCGTGTGCTCAATTAACAAGAAAATTAACAAAATGAAGATCAAGTTAATTAATTATGTGCTTATGTGTTTTCTTATATGTTTTGTGTTTTTGTGTGATCCATCCAAATCCTCGTAGAATCTTCCATATCTCATATGAGGGATTCATAGTAGGATATCCAAAGGTACTATCTTAAATCCTTAATGGACTTCTACGTTGTAGTTAAGTCCTTTGGGTTATAAAGTACTATTCTATAATTGGACCCCTTGAGTGGTCTGGCTAAACAGATGGATTCAAAAATCTGGTTAGAAATATCATGTGATGATATAGTTGAAAAGATCCCTTAAGTGATCAATTTAAAGAGATCGTACGATGGTCTAGTTAAGAAGATCATGTGTTGATCTAATTAAAAAGATTGTTCGTTGATCTACTTAAAAAGATCCTTTGGTGGTCTAGTCAAGCCGCTTCATGTTTATTCGATTGATTTTTCCCTTACACATTATGAAATGAACTGTGCGGACTGTGTAAGGAATTACGTAATTATGGATGCATACATAACTATGGAATTCAATGCACAGAAACCACAGCAAATTTTGTCATGTGTTAAGACCTATAGTGATGAGAATAACGAAACGGGAACAATGTAGAAAGGAGCATGGTGGATACGCCGTTGGTACTTCCTATATATAAGTGTTCCTTATTACATTGCGAACGTAGCGTTATTTAAGTTACTAGAAGTCCTGGACCTTGACCAATGTCATTTTATCTTACACCCTCCGACTCTAGCACACACAAGTTTCCTATGATAGCCTACATAAGAAACATTCCTCTGTCCGTAGTACGAAACTCCATGTTTTGTTACTACAAGGACTTCACTTTTATAGTTGACAATTTTGCTAAGGATCCAAACATGACCCATAGTTTACTTAGGGTTTGAGGGATTCGTTCGAAAGTGAAACAATCACAGTTGTCTTCACAAGTTTCCTCTAAAATTAAATTTCGGGACGAAATTTCCTAAAGTAGGGGAGACTGTGACACATGTGTCACTTCAACCATCAAATAGATACAAAACCAATGAAATATTGTATTTCATTCTTGGGATTTGTATAAATATGTGCATCGTTTGCACATATCAATTCTTGATCGATTTCAAGCTTTAAATAGCTTTCTGGAAGGTTATACGCAATCTAATGCGTAAATATAACCAGTTTAATGCAACAAACGCTCCGGAATAGTGAAATAGGCTTAAAACACCTTAAATAAACTTTACATAACTTAGAAATAAGTTTTGGAAGGTTTAGTGTGGCGAAATCAAGTTTATTCGCTCACAGGGACTATTTGCGTCAAACTGCAAAAGTCTGCCGTTTCGTAAGGCAACGTGCAGTCCAGAACATGATCATAAGTTAAACATACCATATATAACCTAAACATAGCTTATAAATAAGCTTTGATAGGTTCGGTTTGCGAAAACATGTTTATATGATCTTACAGGGACTAAAAGTGTCAAAAACGGCCTAAGTTTGCATTTACGCGCATATCTTACGTTCTGGCCACATCTGGACATCCAAAATTTTTGTACACACTAAAATATTTTTATTTTAGTGATCGGCATGCAAAAATACCATTCGTCGCTTAATTTGGTTCGTTTTCGCGTCCGTTTGAGTTTCGTCATAATTTGACGAATAACGCGACTGTACGACCAAACGAGCCAACATCCGAGAGTTTTCCATGCACATTTTGAGTCCTCTAAACTTTATTGACCTTGTAGAGCCTTGAAAATGGCTTAACGGGGGTCAAAAGGGGCTGGAATGGGCTTAAAACAATTTCAGGGACCAATTATGCATTTCTGCCAAACTTGGCCACACGGGCCGCGTAAGCTCAGCTTACAGCCTACGCGGGCCGCGTGATATGCCCAGCGACAGAAACATGTTTATAGCAATCTGTTGCTAATTCAGGGACTTTCATTGCAATTTCCTTGTGTGGAGGCCAAGTTTAAGTGTTCTCCAAGGTTCCTAATCAGTTCTTAACAAGTGTAGGGCCATGATTATTGCTTGTTGGCCACACAAACATGTGTCTTGATCTTGTTAATCCACAACAACTATAAATAGCATGCCAAACTTCTTCATTCCTTGCTCATTTCCTTCTCTTCTCTTCTCTAATCTGCTTTGGGAGCTCTCTCATCTGATTTGGGAAGCTTATTCTTTGTAGAAAAGATAGCAAGGACCCTTAGTGAGCATTCTTTCATTTTTTATTTATGTTAGTGCAGAAAGTCAAACAGTTTGGCCAACAGTTTGACTTTCGGTTTTGACCATCAATTGGTCAAGTCAAAGTTCAATTGAACTTTGTAACGTGATTGTAATCACGATGGTTATAATCCTTAGTGATTATACCTACTGATTACCATGTTAACTAGGTGTAGTGACGAGTCAAAGTTTCGGTCAAAATGCGTTTAAGCACGCATTTTTCAACGAAACTATTTTCGGGTATCAAAACCCATTGTTTTGATACCAAATCAGTTTTCTAATTAGGTTAAACATGTTTTGACATGTTTAACTCATCACTACTAGTTTAGTGCTTGTTTAGGGTCGTAAGTTAAGCGGTCTAGACAACTGCTTAGACTTTCGAACCCGACCCGTTCGGTCGATCATTAGGATCCGACCAAGCTTGCTTAGTGATCATAGTTGCATAGGGAATAACCCCTGAGGTTATACCTTATGGTCACATAGGATTGGTTAAGCTATTCGTTAATTGGTTTACATGCCCATATTAAATGACCAAAATGCCCTTTTATAGCATAAATCCGTAATGTGCATATGTGAACATATTTTTGACATATAATCTGAATTAGTAACATGTTAGGGTATAATTGGGCATGTAAGACTTGACATAGCTCATAGATAACCATCCGAACATAGTTTTGCGTAACCGACACGTTATAGTAGCTTATGCTACCATAATGGGTCGAAACGGGTCAAAAGCACTTAGGTAGACTTTCAAATCAGAATGATAGCTCTATTAAATCATACAATATGAGTTCAATTACTCATTTGATTTATAGAACATCATTCAATCCTATCTCCCGATTTAGGAGCCGTTTAATAACATAGTTACCTATATTAGGTGCCGTTTGATTCCGTACTCCCTCTAGCTTTGCTTGGTTGTTGTTCAAGACATCTAAGCACCCTCAAGTGAGTACATAGTTCCCCTCTTTTACTGTTTTAAATGTTTTGGGGTGAAATATGTGTACCTATTTGTTATGTTCACGATTTCAAAGTATAATTGATTATACATATTAGTACTTATCTTTTGACAAACCGAATGATTATTTATGATCTAAACACTGATTTTTCAAAGATTATAAAATTAATTGTTGGATAGTACATATTTTGTTCACCAGACCGATTGGTAGTATGATATAGCGCTATAGGATTTGACACCCCATTCCTGTTGTCATGGAATGTCTGAAACCAATTTGTTTCTCCATCCAAATAGGGATTGCCTTTGTGGTATCCCTATAGTCTCAAAGGTGTATTTTGATGCACTAGGTCTGACTGAATTCTTAAATCACATTTTATTCGTATATTTTATTATACTCCCAAAAGTATAGTTTGATATACTCTCATGTGTGATATTGTACAAAACAACATATATTTTATTAAACTACCAAAACATAATTTAATTATGTTATTTATTCAACCAAAACATAGTTAAATATGTTATTTGTAAATCCAAAGTATACTTTTGATATACTACCAAAACGATTATTTTGACTACTAAAGTATATTTAATATACTATCTGTTTAACGATTTTGGAACGGAAATATATTTTGATATATTACCTAATTGGCTTTCTTAAAAAGTATATTCTTATATATACTTCAACATTTTATCCAAAACATTATTTTATAAACTCATTTTACTTAATTAATTATTTATGCATCTTTCTTTTACATCATCTGTTTTCTTATCACTTGTTTATAAAAGAAAACATTTTTAAGGATTCATGACTATTTTTAAAACATTCTTTTAAACTTACAAGTCATGAATCATGCATAAACAAAACCTATGTATCTCACAGGCATTTTTATGCTGACGTACCTATTTTTACACATGTTTCAGGTACTGCTTTGCGATGATTGTTGATACATACTATACATAGGATGGACTCATGCCTTAGCGACTTTAAAACTTGAAAGATAATAATTGTATTTGTATGAATTGTAATAAACAATGAGTTCAATAATTCAATAAAACGAAATTATTTAATCCATGGTTGTGAAACAATGATTCTATTACAACACTCTCCGACGTTTCCGCCACGTTTTGTTGTTTTACGTGGTCGAGGTGTGACAGATCTGAAGGATGAATGTACAAAGGATTTGAGGAATCGATGAGATTAGTTTCAACAGAAGCTTGAGTTGTCATGATTTTAATGAAATGATACTGAATTCTCGAAGAAGAAGCGAAATTTAATGAATACGAATAGAGGAGAAGAAACAGAGATGATCAAATGATCGAAAAAGAAAAGAAAATTGATCGGAGAGAGAAAGAAGATGATTGGAAAATGAAGAAGATGATCATAAGATTCTTCGATGATCGGAGATCTAACAGAATTTTAACAGAAATAACAGATCGGAGCGGTTATGCTCTGATACCATGTCATTTTGTGAGAATTGAAAACTGATTTTCATTAATTATGAAATGAAACAATTACAGTATATATACAAACTTGCTAAGCTAACTAACTAAAACTATTAAATATTAACAACCTATACTAAACACGTGAGAAGCACGTGATCGACTTATTCGACTTAAACCAACAGAGATAGTGTCAATATGAATCCGCAAATTAAACCACATCTTCTGGAATTATATGTAAAGTCTCCAAAAGCGTGGATTAGATATTCTATGAAGACTATTATGATCTTGAGCACCAAAGAACCTTGATGGTTCTTAGAGGTGAAACCGCTAAACCATGAAGGGTTCCAAGAGGGCACCGCCCTAGCGGGGTTTAGGACGACGCCCTAATGGGTCCGAGGGGTTGAGCCTATGGCAAGGTGCATGGATGGTTAAAATGTTTCATGAAAACTAGGATCCCTTGGAACCGAGACCAACAGCGAAACAACCATCAATGGCAAATGATGTTAATGGTAACTGCTAAGTAGTAGCATGTTTCTACTAAGACTTCCTACTAATGTAATTGATGTAAGTATGGGTGCTTACACCCCAATTGATATACATTTTCACAAAGAGTTGTGATAATTCATCTCAATCATTCTGATCATTGTGTTGTATAAAAGAATTCATTTGGTATGATTTAACACACAAACTAATCAATTCATTTTCACTAAAAAGAATATCTTGTTCTTTGCAATTTAATTATTAATTTCGTATATCCACAAAATATTTTAATCTGATTGTGAAAAATCCATAATTCATAAAGCTATCTAAGTTACATATCTTTGGAATTGTTCATCCATGTGAAGATGTTGTGATAACTTCACATCCAAGATATTGTTCTACCATCTCACATTTTCTCCAATTTTTATATTGTATATATATCTTACTCCAAAAATAGATAATCAAATTACCTATGACTATAATCCACGTCGCCAATAATTAATACATTCCTTGTAGTGTGTTAATGATTCAATTTACTATTTTCACGTGTGTTGGTTGGTATTGCCCACATGGTCCAGACTTCATTAATATCGCATATCGCTACCAAATGTTGTAGGGTATGCTCCAGGCTGTACTTTGTTAGCATCCATTCATGTGTCTTTTGTATGTTGTTCTTTAATAATTTTTCATTATAAAGTGTAGAACAGTAAATATCAAGTTAAGGAGAATTCGTGTAAAAATAAGTTATTAAAGTTGGTCAAAATCAACATAATTAACTAAGTGGATATAATTCAAAATTATATTGGTTAAAGTTATCATTATCATGTTGAAAGTATTTATATTGCCATCTTTAGATAAACATAAACATAATTATATAATGCTCAAAATAATTATAGTAGTAATTAGGTAAATATAATTCAAAAGTGGTAAAATGTTATAAAAATCACCCTCTTGATGTCAAAATAGGTAGAAAACAACATAATTAGGTCATAATTATGTCAAGTGTGCCTATTAACCCTGATTATGTTGCGTAGTATGAATCTTCTATAGTACCGGTTTATGTTGTATTTACTTAATTAGTGTTGTATAGAGTTATCTTAGGTAGTAAAGTGACTATTTCAACTCATAATTCATACCTTCTTAACTTCACTACCCACTTTCAAGTGTGATTTGTTTGCTTCATATCTAACTTCCTTAACTTCAATGGCGTGTCTTTGTATGGTTTTCCTTTTGATGATTATATATGTGAAAATTTTCATGGATAAGACTCATGTAAGGTAGAAATTAGTCAAAATTAGTTTACTGAGGGTGAAATTGGTCTTAATGAACAAAACAAGTCAACAAAAGTTATTGTTTGTAAAAATTTGTTTAAATCACACTATTTACGTAAAACTGGCTTAGATTATACATGTTTTTGTACAAAAGTTAACGAAAACATGTTATGTAAAAAAATTTGGTGAAAATATGCATTGTAGTCAAAGTTAGTCAATATAAGTGAAAGTGAGGCTATTTAGTTCAAAATCTACCTTTTGGGTAAAAAAAACGGTCAATATTAAATTATTTATATTAAAGTCGGTCAAAATCATTCAAAAAGTTAACGAAAACATGTTATGTAAAAAAATTTGTGAAAATATGCATTGTAGTCAAAGTTAGTCAATATAAGTGAAAGTGAGGCTATTTAGTTAAAAATCTACCTTTTGGGTAAAAAAATGGGTCAATATTAAATTATTTATATTAAAGTCGGTCAAAATCATTCAGAATTAATGACTATGGGGATTGATGTTTTGTGATCAAACGAAATCTAACACTGGAGGGTATGGGGCCGGCCTTGGCCCGGCGCCGCACCCCCACACCGCCCCCCTTAGCTTTGTCCCGGCTTCTTCGTCGCCTAGAAGACGCATGTGACGGGCCTCATTTTCAAAATATAGCCGTTAATAACAGCTAGTTTATTAAATAAAAAAACCCCTTTTCTATAAAAATACCATTTAATACCATTCTTTCACCATTTTCTTCCCACTTTCAACCCAAACACTCTCATTTTTATACCATTCTTTTATAAAAAAATATCTTTTCACCCACAATGCAATCTAATTCTTGGTGGTCATCGTCTTCGGAGGAGGAAGATGAGATGTTTTACGCAAACGTTGTGCTAAGGGCGGCGCAGATTATTATGGAGGAGGAAGAGGAAGACGTCTCGTCTGAAAGCTTTACCAGTCGACAACGGATTAACAGAGACCGCCAAGGTTTATCATTAATAAATTTTATTATCCTTATTCTTTATTTCCTCATATTTATATTTTTTTACGATCGGAGCGCACGAGAAATTGGTGAACGATTATTTTTCGGATGCACCCCTTTACAATGCCGAGATTTTCAGACGCAGGTTCCGAATGAGTCGCCGGTTATTCACACGCATTGCTGATAATTTGGCGGGGCAAGACCTGTTTTTCATGCAACGATACGATGCTCGTGGTTATGAAGGGTTCACCACGTTACAAAAGTGTACTGTGGCCATTCGCCAACTGGCGTACGGGACAGTGGTCGATGCTTTGGACGAGTACTTACAGATGTCGGCAAGAACTACGAGGGAATGTTTGTATCGGTTTTGCAAAAATGTGGTGAAACCGTAGAGCAAAAAATATTTGCGGAAACCAAACGCATATGATGTTCAACAATTGTACCAAGCTCATGAAGCACGACACGGGTTTCCGGGAATGATCGGTAGCATTGATTGTATGCATTGGGCGTGGCAGAACTGCCCGAATGCGTGGCGAGGCCAATATACGCAAGGTGATCACGGCCATCCAACCTTAATACTTGAGGTCGTGGCATCTCAAGATTTGTGGATCTGGCATGCTTTTTTTGGTATCCCCGGTTCACTTAACGACCTCAACGTGCTATACCAATCGGCGATCTTCAGCGACGTCGTAAATGGAACCGGTCCGGACACCAGTTTTTCAGTTTCTGGGGCTGAGTATAGACGCGGGTATTATCTTCCTGACGGAATATATCCGTCTTACTCTACAATTGTCAAGACTATTGCATATCCCAAGGACGAAAAAAAGGAAAAAATTCGCCAAGTGTCAAGAAGCGGCAAGAAAAGACATCGAACGTTGTTTTGGTGTTCTACAAGAAAAATGGGCCATCATTGAACAACTGGCACGTGCATTCACACCGAAGAGGTTGCGCCTTTGTATGTACGCTTGCATTTTGCTCCATAACATGATTATTGAAGACGAAGGTCGGGCGATTTGTGAGTATAATGAGAATGCATCTATCGGGAATACTGTCCTGATAGATCCGGCGCAACAGGATTTAAACTCGTTCTCGCTAACCAACGATTTCACGCATGCAAACCTTCAAGTCGATTTGGTAGAACATATATGGAACAACGCAAACGGCGGGGACGGTGATGAGATAACGAGTAGTGTAATTTTTATAAATTTTTTAATCTAGTCTTTTTTATAAATTTTAGGTAGTGTAATTTTTTTTTAGGTTATGTTATTTTTATTTATGTTATGTAATGGATTTTATTATCTTCTTTTATGTCTTATTTTTTTTTAAACAAATAAAAGAATTAAACAATAAAAATTAAATCATGTAGGGTAGGCCCATCCTCCACCCCTTCATATTGCAGGGAGGGCCATCCCATGGAGGATGGTGATGTGGCGTCCTACATGGCGGCCCATCCTCATGGGGATGACCCTCCCCATACCCTCCAGTCTAATTAAATTGGACAAATCAATAAAGATGTGTCAATAGAAATCAGAATTGGTAAAACTTTGTAAAAAGTCAGTCTATTTAGGTCAAAATTGTTCAAAACAAATAAAATTTAGTAAATAGAAATCAAAAGTTGATGATCCCTATGTATCTTGTCACACCCCGTTATTTCCACATATAACGGTGGGCCCGGTGGAGAGTATCGTGACGTAGTTGATATAATATACACAGTTTATAGCACAACGGAAGTCTGGGTAGAAATTACTATTACAAACCGAAAGTTTAAAGTACGAATAAAATAATATACAGACGGTTGTAAGAAAGGATCCACAGGCGGATCTAAAATATAATACAAAACACTGTTCAACATACTTAAGGCATTAAGAACTTACAAGATTCTCTAACTAACGCCCAGAAGCTCTCAGCCGATTACGAGTAGTACCTGCCACTTAGCCTTTTTGAAAATACGTCAGTTTACACTGGTAAATGCAATTAACCGACTCTTTTGAAAATATTTATGAAAATTGATTTAATTGCACAAAGCACAAAAAATCTTTTATAACTTGGGACAATTATATAAAATAATCTTGTGTACAGATTTACATGTTTGTCGTACGTTCAGGGCCCGGGATAGAAGCCAAGACATGATTAATAGACACACCACCAATATAATCCCACAGGGAGTTATCCTCACATGTGTGTATATCTTTTTACGAACGCAACTGTCAGGTGTATGCCTACACCTCGTGCTTAACTCGTGGCCATTTTCACATGAAATGAGCCGAGGATATCCAGGATACGGTCGTATTAACCCCCAAAGGTTTATATATCAAACAAAACATATTAAAACGGGTTATGTCAATAAATTAACCACTATTCGATTAATGATTCCATACCCGACCAAGCGGTAATAGTTTACCGTATCCCAAGCCCGTATAAGGGAAAATAAGTTAAAAGTATTTACCTGAGCTTAAAATGCGAGATTTGTTAACTCAGCCGTATAATCTATTCAAACTAGCGCAAGTAGCTTTTACCGGGGCTCCTAATCTGGAATGAAGGTTTTATTAACCTATTAGATTACTAACGGGTCTTATTTAAGTTGTAACTTAGACCGGTTAGTTTAAAGAAGGTTTACGGCACGAAACGCTAGATTAAGCGGTGACCGGATTAGAATGTAGTTTAGACCCGACAAGTATGAAGACTTGTATGATATGGGTAAACTAAATACATTCTGGAATTGAAGTCAAAATGATAAGGTTTGACCCGTTTCGGTTGATTTGTGTTAACTAATCCCATAAACCGCACCGTACGTGTATAAGCATAAACGGGTAACCGGATGAGTCATATACAAGTTCCTTACGTTATTATACTTTAAATATGTTATGATATCAGTAAGATATCAACAATTATGCCCAAAAATATTTTAAAACCAATTTAAGTCCCGTAAGGGCAATTTGGTCATTTTGAGGTTTATAAAGGAGGTTTAAAGGTAAACTGATGTTCTGGTCTAAATCATTCTGTAAAAATATTTATTTTATGTTATTAAAACAGTAGGATATCATACATATGTGTGGTTTACCATTTATGGCCAAACTATGCCCCGAAAGGGTATTTTGGTCATTTCACATATGCTTTTAAGGACATACTTGGAAGTCTGAGTTCATGACTTATACCTACTGTAAAAATGTTAAAAATCATTTACAATCTTAGTAGGTAACAAGTCTTGGGGTGCTAAATATGGTTTTAAACCATACTATGCACCGAATTAGCGTAAAAGTCGATAATTGACGATATTTGCGATGTTTATGTGATTCTGAGATTTTAACCAGTCTTGGATGGTTAAAATATTTTATTTTACATATTAAATCAGTAGGAAAAGTTTTGGCATGTTAATTATATGTAAAACACATTTTATTAACAAAAAGGGCATAATCGTCAATTATAGAATTTATATAAGAACTCAAAGTTATGGTCAGTATATAATCTGACCCATCATTCCAAAAATCCCTAAAAATGATATCATAATAGTAGGTAATGAGTTTTGTATCAAAATTTATGTTTAAACATGATTTATGCATAAAAGCGTAATTTAGATTTTATAAAAACTAAATTACGATATCTGGCATATTATTAGTTTGAGACCATAAATTCATGTCAAAATAATCTAGACATGTTTATATATTAGTAGCTAAGTTATTTGTATGACCATGCATTTAAAAATCTTATTTTTAGACTATAAGGGCATAATAGTCAAAAGTAAGCATAATAACGGAAATTTACGTTTAACTCATAATATTAAATGACCAGGTAATATAACCTTAGAGGGTTATATTACTATATTATATGGTCCTAATGGAAGCTTAAAACATAAAGGATTTAAGCTTAATCGGGTCCGAACTGAAAGTTAAAGCAAAAGTCAAGCTTTTGCGACTTTGGTTGCAAACCGACCCTAAACTCAGAATTGTTGGGTTAAACATTCTTAGACATGTTCTAATAATTTTACCAAGTTCTACATTATCAGTTTTAATTATTATTTGAATATCTGACTAGTTTGACTTTTTGACTAGTTACTTTGACCTGACAATTAACTAAGTAAACGTGGTAATTAGGATGTGCCCTTTTTTGGGATTAACACACACCTAATTACGATCACGTAGCTATATTCGCCTCGAACAATGGCTGGACCGTTAAAGTTTAACTAAAAGTCAAAGCGTTATTACGACAACTTTGACTTTCGGTCTTTAAACAATTAAAAACCGAACTACAGAGGCTAAGAACACTTACACAAGATCCTAGCACGAAGTTTGAACTGAGTAGGGCTTCCTTCTTGACCAGGAATCCCAGAGAATAAGCTTGGAGAGAAGAAGATGATTATTTTGAAAGTGCAAGTTGAAAGTGAAGCCAAAGGAGCTATTTATAGAGCAATGGGAGCTCTTAGGTGGCAACCAGATGTTATGAGAGCTCTATAGGTGTCCAAAGACGTGTCCAAAAACAGGAAACAACCCTTGGTTTCGATTAAAGGTTGTAGAAGGTGACAAACCTGCAGCTGTCCATTTTTCTGCCTAGATACAGTCTGTACGGACCGTAAGCCTGATCCCTTACGGTCTGTAACCGCTTTTAATTTTTATCGCCCAGTTACAGTCCTTACGGACCGTAAGCTGAGCCTTTTACGGTCCGTAAGCTTTGGTCAGAGGACAAAAATTTTGAAACTTTATTTATTTGGCTCCAAACTTATAACTTCAATATTATTTATTCCCGAGTGCTTGTTTTATAAAAAACAAGTCTCGGCTTCGATAAAAGGTCACTCAAAGGCGTAAATTAGCATGTTGACACTTTTAGTCCTTCAAGTTTAATTTTATTACTTGGCTAGGGATCACGACACGTTTCATTATTTTATTGGGTATGTTTTTGCGAGGTGTTACATCCTCACCCCCTTAAAAGAAATCTCGACCCTGAGATTTACTGAAACAAATGAGGGTACTTCTGTCGCATCGTGGATTCTACTTCCCACGTATATTCTGGGCCTCTACGGGCATCCCATTTCACCTTTACGATTGGCACATGTTTCCTCTGGAGCTTTTTAACCTGTTGATCCTCGATCGATAAAGGCCTTTCAACAAATTTCAGGCTTTCGTCTATTTGCACGTCCTTATGAGACATTGCTAGCTTTTCATCGGCTAGACATTTCTTTAAGTTGCAGATGTGGAGCACATTGTGAATCCCACTAAGCTCTTCTGGTAAATTTAACTTATAGGCCACACTCCCGACACATTCGTTGATCTCGAATGGTCCAATATACCTTGGGCTTAACTTGCCCTTTTTACCGAATATCATTACTCTTTCCCAGGGTGACACCTTGAGTAATACTTTATCTCCTACCTCAAATTTTAGAGGTTTGCGCCTCTTATCTGCGTAGCTTTTCTGCTTATCCCTGGCAGCTTTTAGACGATCACGGATCTGAACAATCTTGTCCGTCGTCTCAAGGACTATCTCATGTCCTGATAGCAGGGTTTCCCCAACTTCTGCCCAACACACAGGCGTTCTGCATTTCCTTCCGTATAAGGCCTCGAAAGGCGCAGCTTGGATGCTCGAATGATAACTGTTGTTGTATGAAAATTCAATCAAGGGGAGATGATCATCCCAACTTCCACCTAAATCAATAACACAAGCCCGGAGCATGTCTTCCAGTGTTTGAATTGTACGCTCACTTTGCCCATCCGTCTGAGGATGATAAGCAGCACTAAAATTCAAACGAGTGCCTAGAGATTGTTGGAAACTTTTCCAAAAATGAGAAGTGTATCTAGTATCCCTATCAGATATAATAGATAATGGCACTCCGTGGAGAGATACAATCTCGTCCACATACAGCTGGGCTAGTTTATCGGAGCTATGCGTCTCCTTGATGGGTATGAAATGAGCTGACTTTGTCAGTCTGTCAACTATAACCCATATTGTATCGTTTCCATGTCTTGTCTTTGGTAACTTGGTAATGAAATCCATAGTTACCATTTCCCATTTCCAAGTGGGAAGTTCTGGCTGTTGTAGTAAACCTGACGGCTTTTGATGTTCGGCCTTAACCTGTGCGCACGTCAGACATTTAGCCACATGTGTGGCTATGGATTTCTTCAAACCCATCCACCAATAATTTGCCTTCAGATCTTGGTACATTTTATCGCTACCCGGGTGAACCGAATATTTAGAATTGTGAGCTTATTGGAGGATCATATCCCTAAGTCCACTGTGAATTGGAACCCAGATTCGACCATTCAATCTAAGGATTCCATCTTGCCCGAATGACAGCTGATCAAACGTTGCACCTAGTTTCTTGTTTGGAAAGTTAATTTCCAATACCGCTTCTTTTTTATCAGCTAAGAATCTTTCATTTAAACTACTCTTCAGCTTGATACTTTTAGCATTGATCCTTATGGGTTTAACTATTTCCTTTCGGCTTAGAGCATCAGCGACTACATTCGCTTTTTCAGGATGGTAGCGAATTTCACAATCATAATCATTCAAAGTTTCCATCCAACGACATTGCCTCATATTGAGATCTTTTTGGTTGAATAGGTGTTGGAGACTTTTGTGATCTGAGTATATCACACATTTCGTTCCATATAGATAATGTCTCCATAACTTTAAGGCAAATACAACTGCACCCAATTCCAAGTCATGGGTCGTGTAATTCTTTTCATGCACCTTCAATTGTCGTGATGCGTAAGCGATCACCTTGCCTCTTTGCATAAGCATACAACCCATACCAGTGTGCGATGCATCACAATAAACAACGAACTCCTCTATTCCTTCGGGCAATGTCAACACAGGAGCATTGCTCAATTTCTGTTTGAGAATCTCGAAAGACTCTTGTTGTTTGGGACCCCAGTCAAATTTCACATTCTTGCGGGTTAAAGAAGTTAAAGGTGCAGCTATCCTTGAAAAGTTTTCAATAAATTGCCTATAATATCCCGCCAACCCTAAGAAGCTGCGAATTTCAGTAGGAGTCTTAGGTGCTTGCCAATTCATAATTGCCTCTATTTTAGCGGGATCCACCTGGATGCCACACTCACTTACCACATGTCCAAGGAATTAGACTTCTCGAAGCCAGAAATCACATTTAGAGAACTTCGCATACAACTTCTCCTGTTGTAGAAGTTTGAGGATGCATCGGAGATGTTTCTCGTGATCAGCTTGACTCTTGGAATAGATAAGTACGTCATCAGTGAAAACAATGACAAACTTATCTAGATACGGCTTGCAGACTCGATTCATGAGATCCATGAATGCTGCAGGTGCGTTAGTGAGCCTGAAAGGCATCACTAAGAACTCGTAGTGACAATATCTTGTTCTAAATGCAGTCTTGTGTACATCTTCGGTTCTAACCGTTAGTTGATGATATCCAGACCTTAGATCGATCTTTGAGAAGTAACTTGCCCATTGTAGTTGATCGAACAGATCGTCGATCCTGGGCAATGGATAGCGGTTCCTGATTGTAACTTTGTTTAGTTCCCGATAATCAATGCATAAACACATTGAACCATCCTTCTTCTTTACAAATAAAATGGGCGCTCCCCAAGGGGACGAACTTGGTTGAATAAAACCTTTCTCCAATAAATCATCCAACTGGGTTCTTAATTCCTTCATTTCGGTCGGTGCCAAACGATAAGGAGTTCGTGCGACTGGTGCTGCTCCTGGTATAATATCAATTATGAATTCCACTTGTCTGTCGGGAGGCAAACCAGGTAGTTCTTCAGGAAAAACGTCTGCGTATTCTGAAATAACAGGAATATTATAATATTCCCAAAATTTATAATAGATTATTTTGGTGTTTAAGAGTTTAATTTAATTAGTTAAGTCTAATAAATATGAAATACGGTTATACAGAATGAAATATTTATATAAGAATGACAACATAAATGACCACAAAAGCAACCTTGAGGGGTTGAATATGTAAATTATGATGTTAAACATAAGAAAAATGAAAAACCCAGTGTTTTGGTGAGGGTATGTCGCGAGCAGAGGGCAAGGGAAAAACCCTTCTCCTTCAATTGAACTCAAGATTTAGCAAATTGGTGATGGTTTTAAACACAAATCGAATGCATGAGCTTAGTTACTCCATAACCTAAGTGGTTTGAACATAAGGTAAGTTAAATTTTATGTTTTGATGTATGTTGATGAAGTGGGTTTTAATCAATCCATGAAATTATATGAAATTGAACTTGTATGTGAGTTAGATTCATCATAGAGAAGATGTTTTATGCTTGAAATTGATTGGATTGAAGGTTTGAGAAGAAACCCACTTGTAGTAGTAAAGATGATGATAAAGATGATCATACATGTTCAATAATTGTGAAATGTTGATGTGTGATGTTGTATGTAATGAGTAAATTTTAGTTAATTTGGATATAGTATGAAAATTATATGATTCTAGTTGAAATTGATGATCTATGTTAAGGATTGGGAAGAGTATGCAATAAAATACATGTACATTATGCCTTGTATGTTGTATGCACACCAAGTGTTTGATAAAATGTCTAAGTGACAAAAATAGTAGGAATTGTATGCACATGATGGATAATATATGTAGAATGTGATAATGATGTAATTTATAATAGATTAGCATAATGAATGTGTTTTACATGGAGAACAATTGGGAAATTAGTTGATAATATGAATTAGTAAGAAACATGCATTAGAAGGTAGTATTATATGCTTGAAGGTAATGCACGCCATAGGTGGAATTAAGCATTGGACATGATTAGTAAATGATCACATAATAGATATGAAGCGTATGAACTTACTAGCAAGTAGAGATGGTAGAGTTATGTAAATGAGCTAATCTTGAATGAGGTATTGGATAGTAAATCAACATGAGAAGTGTGACTTAGATATAGTTCATATGGTTGAATGAGTATAGCATTATGAGCATACCATATGTTAGATGAAACATTAATGAAAGTCGAATGTGAAATGTAAAATGATATGATTGTTCATATATATAATTTTATATATTAACAAGAATGTGGATGCAATGAAATGAAAGTATATGGATCATATCAAGATGGATGGAAGTATGAAGGGCTAACGGGTCAAGAGGACATGGGGAAGCGAACGCAAGTACAGATGCGTAAGGTAAGTAAACTCCCGGACTCCCTCTTTAGTAGTAATGGAATTAATTGTATGATAATTGTTAGAGGTTATGTTGAAATGCGTTATTGAGGATGATATCAAATAAGTAGTATTAAGTAAGTGGTTTCCGAATCACTTCTTAGATTATTTAAGCAAAGTTATGTGATAGTCACTTAAGCATGATAATTGAAGCCTATTAGGATTTGGTTATTTAGAAGTGAAGGCTTTCGCTATGTAGACCAACGGGTCAAAATAAGAATTTATTTCATTATGGAATGGTTGCATAAGAATAGAAGACGGCATTATAATCCGGGTAACGGGTAGAATTTCTCATAAGTGCGCTAACCGAGAGACGGGGACGCAGGTTAATGGGAAAATGATTGGTTTGAGACATGACCAAAGGGAACAATTTCGTGTAAGGAAATTGTATTAATAAAGTTCAATTACATAAAATTTATTGAAATGAATAAGTTTAATGTATACCGGGAATAGGGTTCATAAACTCATTGTACGGAACTCCGAATAATGTAAAAGTGTTATAGTTATAACGTTCATGTGAGTTTTGTCTATAAAAATATGATTTGTTTCATAAAAACATGAACGGGTCAAATAATTCGTAAATGAATATTAAGCCGAAAGCATATAAGTTGAGAACTTCCTTAGTTCGGATGTTAGATTTTGAGTCCATATGATAGAGGACCAAATTACGATCATATGGTAAGAAACAGATCGTAAAACGGGCAAGAAATGAGAAAGTTATGACCAAAATTGTAAAAATTCGTTAAGCTGAAAGTTGCAGGTCTGAACCAGGCGCAAGGTTGCGCCCCCTGGCACAAGGCTGCGCCCCTGACTGATGTCTTCTGTATTGCGCCAGAACTGGCACAAGGTTGCGCCAGATTGGTTTCTTCTTGCGCCAATTGCTGGTTCTTTCATATTTTTCGCATTCTTCATCTCCAAACTTGTGTGAAAGCTATCTAACTACGTTATATGCATTATATAACTATATGTAAGTATGTAAGCATGTACGTATAGACGTGTTTATGTTTGCATGTATGTTTTCGGGTGTATGTAAATAGATGTATGAGTATACATATATGAAAGTATGTACGTATGTATTAAATGAGATTGAATGTACACAAAGGAATAAAGCTTGTATGTATGTATGTAGGTATGAAATGTGTATGAACATATGTGTGTAGGTACTTATCCATGAAGTAGGATTTGTTGTGCATGAAAGAAAGGATCTTGTATATATGCTTATATATATGGCTCTAACATGTTTGAATATTCACGTTACTAATGGTGTGCCTTGGCCCTTGAGAATGGAACAGGAATGCAGATACGTAAGTATTGGGCTTACAAAGATTGGATGCTCGATGTAAAGAATGAACTGAAAAGAATATTATATCGGAGTTGTATAAAATGATAGATTGCTAAGTGGTTATGAATATTTTTATGTCTTTATACTCATGTATATGATGTCACCAATTATTAACGTGTTGGGTGACCGCAGGTTAGTCGGATATTCATGACGGACTAGTGATCGAGGGTCGAGTTAAGATCAAGGATTGTACGGGCATGTGATCACATGTTAGAAACCATTTGTAATGTAATTTTCTTGATTAGGTATGAATAATGTAAAAGATTTAAATCAAGTCGATTTGAATGGCTTATTAATAAGTTGTATGATTGTCAAGCAAATAAATTTTATGACTCATATTTCCGCTACGACGATTTCGGTTAAAACGTGTTGAGGGTGTTTCAAGTTGGTATCAGAGCCCTGGTTTGAGGGAAATCAAGTAGGAGGAGGTAAATACTTGAACTCAAACCTGTGTGCTCTTGTGACCAGGAACCCGTACAATTCAAGACTCGATCAAGATCTAAAGGTAGAAGTGAATGTAAGTATGTATTTAAGTATGTATATGAAGAAAACTAACAGTATGTTATGTGTAAGGTAAGCATAATTGTTGGAGAGGATGATCCGCGAATGTGGTCTAGGACCGACACCAAGGCATGTAAGAAGAAAATTTGGCCCCAGGTGCGTAAATTCAATATGTGGGTACATGTAATGGTAAACCTATCAAGGGAAGGAAGATTTTAAAAGAAAGATAATAATGGTATAGTAATGAAGTTTTGAAAATGTTACACGCGCCGAAACCTAATTCTTCGGACATAAGGTGATGATTACACGAAGACACAAAACTAGTATGTGGATTGCGCACCTGCCAAGTACATAAGAAACATATGACATTCGTGAGACCGTGATAATTGTTATAGGTATGTCCGGTAGAATTAAGTAGTAGGTGGACGTGAGGGTGAAGGGAATAGTAAGACTCTCAAAAAAAATTGAAAGTACCAAATACAAAAGAAAAGTATGAATGATATGTTTAAATCCGCGAGACGGATTCAAAACATAGAAGCAATGGAAAGTATGAATGGTACGCGAGACGGATTCAAAACATAGAAGTAATGGAAAGTATGAATGGTAAGTCTGAACCCGTGAGACGGATTCAAAACATAGAAGTAATGGAAAGTATGAATGGTATGTTTGAACCTGCGAGACAGATTCAAAACATAGAAGCAATGGAAAGTATGAATGATATGTTTGAATCCGCGAGATGGATTCAAAACATAAAAGAAATGAAAGGTATGAATGATACGTATAAATCCGCGAGACGGATTTAAAAACAAAGAATGACCAAAAAGGGCACGCAAACCTAAATTTGAGTTGAAGGAAAGAAGTTTTGATTAAGTCACATGTTAGATGTGTTAGTAAACGACTCTTGGGAGTCGGAATGAATGACGGGCTACGACCCGAACAATAACTTAAGTATGGACGGGAAGGGTAATTTTTTACAAGAAATATTGAAATGATGTAATGAAGTCTTTGTATGTAAGCATGAGTGGAAAGAAGTACAAACGTGTACTTAAATACATCCATGATAAGAAAAGTCAAACTGCAAAAAGTTGGTTAAATAGCTAAGAAAATGAAAGAATTGTATATGAGAAATGAAATGTGGGATATATTATAGCATGTACGTAGGAAATTATGGAAGAAGTATAGGTGAATAATCACATAGTAGTAAGAATGTTGAATGAAATGTGCTAACCGCCAATTTTGTAGATGATAGCGGTAGAGCACTTAATGTGGTAAAACCAATCGAACTGGTGAAAGGATGTGCACGAGCGGAAGCTCATTACACGGACAAATGAAATCTGGTCTGGTACGGGGAGTACTCGTGAAGAAGCGGATCGATTTGGTATGCGGATAGTTGCTTCATGCAATGAAATCAAGGTTTGTAAAATGATTAACCCATGTTGGATAGGTATGATACGGTATGGGATGTTGATTTTTAACAGTCAAAATAGGAAGAAAATTTTGTCATTAAACAGGAAATTTCAAAATCTTGAGTGAAAGTTCTGGGTATTGATTAAACTTTAGTATGATAAACTTGCACAACACGTGTACTCATGTAGAATAAGTAATGCATGAAGTGAGAGAGCTATCGTAAAGTGATATGAATGAGCCTAACGTAAAGGTATGCCTAGTAAAAGTAACTATAGAAAACGTAGAGTGATGTTTAACCTTGGAATTTAACACGAATGTGTGAGTATGAAGTAATAGTTTCGTTGCGATTACGAGAAAGAACTGGTTATTGAATGTCTATGGTACGAGTATGATATTAACGACCCCCCTCCTCATATGAGTACAAGAATGATTAGGAGGCATGTTAGAAATGGAATGTTGGGATTTGTTTACGATGATCAAAGGAAACATCATGGATGATATAGGAATAGAATGAAATGAATTGAAATATTATGAATAAGTAGAAACATGAGTGTATTATGTTTTATTAGAAGGAAAGCTATAAGTCAAAAACTTAGGTGGTGCAACCGATAGAATGGTGAACGAACCGTTAGTAATGAAGTGTGCTAGGAACTAGCACTGTAAAGTGTAATGACACTAATAAGGACCCGGGATAAATTTCAGATCAATTACGTGTGTGTGAAAGTAAATTACTTAATTCAAGAAGGTAGGAACAATGCGTACAATTATGTTGTTTGTGAATGAAATCTTTAGCCAAAATCCCGAATGTATCTAGCACTTAATATGCACTTTGAATGAGTACAATGAAAAGATAAGAGTAGGTATGAGAAAGGTTTCAGGGACGAAACCTCCTTTAAGGGAGGTAGATTTGTAATACCCCAAAATTTATAATAGATTATTTTGGTGTTTATGAGTTTAATTTAATTAGTTAAGTCTAATAAATATGAAATAAGGTTATAAAGAATGAAATATTTATATATGAATGACAACATAAATGACCACAAAAGCAACCTTGAGGGGTTGAATATGTAAATTATGATGTTAAACATAATAAAAATGAAAAACCCAGTGTTTTGGTGGGTGCATGTCGCGAGCAGAGGGTAAGGGAAAAAGGGAAAAACCCTTCTCCTTCAATTGAATTCAAGATTTAGCAAATTGGTGATGGTTTTAAACACAAATCGAATGCATGAGCTTAGTTACTCCATAACCTAAGTGGTTTGAACATAAGATAAGTTAAATTTTATGTTTTGATGTATGTTGATGAAGTGGGCTTTAATCAATCCGTGAAATTATATGAAATTGAACTTGTATGTGAGTTAGATTCATCATATAGAAGATGTTTTATGCTTGAAATTGATTGGATTGAAGGTTTGAGAAGAAACCCACTTGTAGTAGTAAAGATGATGATAAAGATGATCATACATGTTCAATAATTGTGAAATGTTGATGTGTGATGTTGTATGTAATGAGTAAATTTTAGTTAATTTGGATATAGTATGAAAATTTTATGATTCTAGTTGAAATTGATGATCTATGTTAAGGATTGGGAAGAGTATGCAATAAAATACATGTACATTGTGCCTTGTATGTTGTATGCACACCAAGTGTTTGATAAAATGTCTATGTGACAAAAATAGTAGGAATTGTATGCACATGATGGATAATATATGTAGAATGTGATAATGATGTAATTTATAATAGATTAGCATAAAGAATGTGTTTTACATGGAGAACAATTGGGAAATTAGTTGATGAAATGAATTAGTAAGAAACATGCATTAGAAGGTAGTATTATATGCTTGAAGGTGATGCACGCCATAGGTGGAATTAAGCATTGGACGTGATTAGTAAATGATCACATAATAGATATGAAGCGTATGAAATTACTAGCAAGTAGAGATGGTAGAGTTATGTAAATGAGCTAATCTTGAATGAGGTATTGGATAGTAAATCAACATGAGAAGTATGACTTAGATATAGTTCCTATGGTTGAATGAGGATAGCATTATGAGTATACCATATGTTAGATGAAACATTAATGAAAGTCGAATGTGAAATGTAAAATGATATGATCGTTCATATATATAATTTTATATATTAACAAGAATGTGGATGCAATGAAATGAAAGTATAGGGATCATATCAAGATGGATGGAAGTATGAAGGGCTAACGGGTCAAGAGGACATGGGGAAGCGAACATAAGTACGGATGCGTAAGGTAAGTAAACTCCTGGACTCCCTCTTTAGTAGTAATGGAATTAATTGTATGATAATTGTTAGAGGTTATGTTGAAATGCGTTATTGAGGAAGATATCAAATAAGTAGTATTAAGTAAGTGGTTTCCGAATCACTTCTTAGATTATTTAAGCAAAGTTATGTGCTAGTCACTTAAGCATGATAATCGAAGCCTATTAGGATTTGGTTATTTAAAAGTGAAGGCTTTCACTATGCTACCGGTGCAGTGTCGATTTCCGACACAGCATTCGAAGGCCCACACATTTGTGGGTCTTCGTAGAGCGGAGGGTAATTGGAGGAGATTTGTGGGGTGCTAAAGTGGAAACCCCCTCGCACGGACATCCATGCACTTCTTCTTCGCCTTGATGGTTCTGGTGGCAGAGGCTGCTCTGGTGCTGGTGGCGGCGGTGGTGTAACCGCTTGGAAATGCGGATCCTCAGAAGGAGTCCGTTGATGTGGTGGTGAGTAGTGGTGTGGGGGAGTAAACTCCCACTTGTAAGTGCTCCACCTTTCGGCCCATAAGTCAGGGCCTCTGTATGGCGATCCTACAAATGAAGAACCGCTTGAGATTTCTATGGGATGCGTAGGCGTCCCAGAAGGTGGCATAACGGGATCTGGATCGTCGTCCATGTCCTGATATTCAGGAAAGTGGTATGTGGGCCCCAATGGATTATGACCCATTGGTTCTTCGATTTGGTTCATAGGGTTAAAACGACTCTGAAAATAAGGAGTCGGGTTTTGGAAGGAATGGTGGGAACCAGATAGTTGCAAGGAATTGTGCGAGCCCTGAGGCTCATATTCTTGTTGTGGCCCAAAGGAGTGATGGTAGGAGGGCGAAGAACTGAGCGAAACGGAACGTCTCGCTGGTTCAAGGTAAGTTCTCCAATCCTCATGCGGTTCGGAGCCGTAAGATGCGGAGGGTGTTCATCGATGCGAAGGCCCTGCTTCGTGATCGTTCCTTCCCCTCATTGGGGCCTTGCCTCGTCCTCCTCGTTCACGGATTCTTGGTGGCATACTTAAAATGTAGTTCTATCAAAACAAGGAAACAACAAAGATATATAGACCAATAAGATTAAGATTAATCCTAGGTCATTTGCCTAGACTCGGAAGTCAAGGAGTGTGCTACTATGTCATTGAGATTAAATACAAAAGGCTAGTGTTTAATTCACTCAATGTCTGCTCTGATACCAACCTGTCACACCCCGTTATTTCCACATATAACCGGTGGACCCGGTGGGGAGTATCGTGACGTAGTTGATATCATCATAGTCAAATATACACAGTTTATAGCGGAAGTCTGTGTAGAAATTACTATTACAAACCGAAAGTGTAAAGTACGAATAAAATAATATACAGACGGTTGTAAGAAAGGATCCACAGGCAGATCTAAAATATAATACAAAACACTGTTCAACAGACTTAAGGCATTAAGAACTTGCAAGATTCTCTAACTAACGCCCAGAAGCTCTCAGCCGATTACGAGTAGTACCTGCCACTTAGCCTTTTTGAAAATACGTCAGTTTACACTGGTAAATACAATTAACCAAATCTTTTGAAAATATTTATGAAAATTGATTTAATTGCACAAAGCACAAAAATTCTTTTATAACTTGGGACAATTATATAAAATAATCTTGTATACAGATTTACATGTTTGTCGTACGTTCAGGGCCCGGGATAGAAGCCGAGACATGATTAATAGACACACCACTAATATAATCCCATAGGGAGTTATCCTCACATGTGGGTATATCTTTTTACGTACGCAACTGTCAGGTGTATGCCTACACCTCGTGCTTAAGTCGTGGCCATTTTCACATGAAATGAGCCGAGGATATCCAGGACACGGTCGTATTAACCCCCAAAGGTTTATATATCAAACAAAACAGATTAAAACGGGTTATGTCAATAAATTAACCACTATTCGATTAATGATTCCATACCCGACCAAGCGGTAATAGTTTACCGTATCCCAATCCCGTATAAGGGAAAATAAGTTAAAAGTATTTACCTGAGCTTAAAATGCGAGATTTGTTAACTCAGCCGTATAATCTATTCAAACTAGCGCAAGTAGCTTTTACCGGGTCTCCTAATCTGGAATGAAGGTTTTATTAACCTATTAGATTACTAACGGGTCTTATTTAAGTTGTAACTTAGACCGGTTAGTTTAAAGAAGGTTTACGGCACGAAACGCTAGATTAAGCGGTGACCGGATTAGAATGTAGTTTAGACCCAACAAGTATGAAGACTTGTATTATATGGGTAAACTAAATACATTCTGGAATTGAAGTCAAAATGATAAGGTTTGACCCGTTTCGGTTGATTTGTGTTAACTAATCCCATAAACCGCACCGTACGTGTATAAGCATAAACGGGTAACCGGATGAGTCATATACAAGTTCCTTACGTTATTATACTTTAAATATGTTATGATATCAGTAAGATATCAACAATTATGCCCAAAAAGATTTTAAAAGCAATTTAAGTCCCGTAAGGGCAATTTGGTCATTTTGAGGTTTATAAAGGAGGTTTAAAGGTAAACTGATGTTCTGGTCTAAATCATTATGTAAAAATATTTATTTTATGTTATTAAAACAGTAGGATATCATACATATGTGTGGTTTACCATTTATGGCCAAACTATGCCCCGAAAGGGTATTTTGGTCATTTCACATATGCTTTTAAGGACGTACTTGGAAGTCTGAGTTCATGAATTATAGCTACTGTAAAAATGTTAAAAATCATTTACAATCTCAGTAGGTAACAAGTCTTGGGTGCTAAATATGGTTTTAAACCATACTATGTACCGAATTAGCGTAAAAGTCGATAATTGACGATATTTGCGATGTTTATGTGATTCTGAGATTTTGACCAGTCTTGGATGGTTAAAATATTTTATTTTACATATTAAATCAGTAGGAAAAGTTTTGGCATGTTAATTATATGTAAAACACATTTTATTAACAAAAAGGGCATAATCGTCAATTATAGAATTTATATAAGAACTCAAAGTTATGGTCAGTATATAATCTGACCCATCATTCCAAAAATCCCTAAAATGATATCATAACATTAGGTAATGAGTTTTGTGTCAAAATTTATGTTTAAACATGATTTATGCATAAAAGCGTAATTTAGATTTTATAAAAACTAAATTACGATATCTGGCATATTATTAGTTTGAGACCATAAATTCATGTCAAAATAATCTAGACATGTTTATATATTAGTAGCTAAGTTATTTGTATTACCATGCATTCAAAAATCTTATTTTTAGACTATTAGGGCATAATAGTCAAAAGTAAGCATAATAACGGAAATTTGCGTTTAACTCAGAATATTAAATGACCAGGTAATATAACCTTAGAGGGTTATATTACTATATTATATGGTCCTAATGGAAGCTTAAAACATATAAGATTTAAGCTTAATCGGGTAGAACCGAAAGTTAAAGCAAAAGTCAAGCTTTTGCGACTTTCGTATGCGAACCGACCCTAAACTCAGAATTGTCGGGTTGAACATGCTTAGACATGTTCTAATAATATTTACCAAGTTATTTAAGTGACAGAACATGGTTCATAACTTCTACATTATCAGTTTTAATTATTATTTGAAAATCTGACTAGTTTGACTTTTTGACTAGTTACTTTGACCTGACAATTAACTAAGTAAATGTGGTAATTAGGATGTGCCCTTTTTTGGGATTAACACACACCTAATTACGATCACGTAGCCATATTCACCTCGAACAATGGCTGGACCGTTAAAGTTTAAACTAAAAGTCAAAGCGTTATTACGACAACTTTGACTTTCGGTCTTTAAACATGTAAAAACCGAACTGCAGAGGCTAAGAACACTTACACAAGATCCTAGCACGAAGTTTGAACTGAGGAGGGCTTCCTTCTTGACTAGGAATCCCAGAGAATAAGCTTGGAGAGAAGAAGATGATTATTTTGAAAGTGCAAGTTGAAAGTGAAGCCAAGGGAGCTATTTATAGAGCAATGGGAGCTCTTAGGTGGCAACCAGATGTTATGAGAGCTCTACAGGTGTCCAAAGACGTGTCCAAAAACAGGCAACATCCCCTGGTTTCGATTAAAGGTTGTAGAAGGTGACAAACCTGCAGCTGTCCATTTTTCTGCCCAGATACAGTCTTTACGGACCGTAAGCCTGATCCCTTACGGTCCGTAACCGCTTTTAATTTTTATCGCCCAGTTACAGTCCTTACGGATCATGAGCTGAGCCTTTTACGGTCCGTAAGCTTTGGTCAGAGGACAAAAATTTTGAAACTTTATTTATTTGGCTCCAAACTTATAACTTCAATATTATTTATTCCCGAGTACTTGTTTTATCGAAAACAAGTCCTGGTTTCGACAAAAGGTTACTCGGAGGCGTAAATTAGCATGTTGACACTTTTAGTCCTTCAAGTTTAATTTTATTACTTGGCTAGGGATCACGACACGTGTCATTATTTTATTGGGTATGTTTTTGCGAGGTGTTACATATTTGGAAGATAAAACATGCCTGATATGCCGTAAAGCTTGTATGGATAAATACGGGGAGTACGCAGTTCATTGTAAAAAGCTTCCTAGGTTCAAATATCAGCATGACTGCGTGTGAGATGTTTTGTGGGACATCCTAAGAAGAGCTTGGATTTCTGCTAAAAAAATAGGCCCCTGTGAATATCCTCACGGACCCTATGGAAGAGAGATCTACTTTGCGACCAGCGGATCTGCTAGTCTTTGGCTGGCTGGGGGGGAAACATGCTTGTGTGGATCTCACAGGGGTTTCCCCTTTGGTTGGTTTAAGGGAAAACGGGTTTTTAGTTGGACAAGCAACAAGAAAGGCAGAATCAAAGAAAGTGGATAAGCACGCTAAAGCTTGTGCAAAAAACCAACATGTCTTTGTCCCTTTTGGCTTTGATACATTTGGCTTCCTAGCCCCAGAAGCTATCCACTTCTTGACTAGGGTCCAACGGGTCATCCACAACAATTGTTCAACCCCAGAGGGCAAGGGTTTGTCTTTGGAAGGTTAGGATTTGCAATTCAGAAAGGGATGGCGGCGCAGCTTGTTGCCCATCTACCTTCTGTTTTGATGTAACTTGGCAAGTTTTTTGGTGAATTATATAACAAAAATATATAATTATTAAAAAAAGGTTGATGAAACTAAGGAAATCAACATTTTTTGGGTCAAAGTGGATTTAAACATTAGTTTTTTTTTAATAAACGAGTAAAACTTAATATGCATAATTTTGCATTTTAACTTGGTGCTTTATTGTCTTAGAATTTTGAGTTCATACAACAGTTTATTTTTTTAGATATTAAATTATATTCTAGTTCTAGAGAAAAAAAGATTTTGACTTAGGAAAAGCATATACTTTCTCAAAAGGCAATCATGTGAGTGTACTACTCAATTACTCATCGTCTAGCTAAGGTCCACGTGACAGCAGATGGTTTCCACGTGGGAATAACCTTGGAAGGGACCATGGTCCCCCAATCAAAACCTAGGGCTTACCGACCAACCTTTCCCATCTTCAATAATAAAAACACTGTTTCTTATGTTTCGAATATAATATAATATAATATAATATTTTGAATGATATGTCACACACCATTTAATAATAACTAGAATTAAGGCCCCTGCGTTACGGCAAGAGCGTAAAACCGTATCAAATAGCACAAATACCACACCATCGCCAACGACCACCGACACTGAAGCTGCGGCGTGTCAATGCGAAAAAATTAGACCGAAACGTAAAATATAGAAACGAATAAATAAGTCTATCTAGAACCCGTGCGTTGCGACGAATCTGCTAAACGCGAAAAAATAGACGTAAAAACGTTGAACCACACATGCGCGTTGCGCCATGTTAACTCGCAAAATTTTGAACGAAACGTAAAAATGTTGAACCACACACGCACGTTGCGTCGTGTTAACTCGCATTTGAATGAAACGTAAAACTAAATTTGCGAAAGATGGAAAGTATATTTGACCAAAGTTGAAAAAAAAAATTGTCAAGTTAAATTGTAAAAGATAAAAAAGTAAAAAAAAAACAATTTTGTAAATGGTAAGCTTTGGATTTGAAGTAAAATTTAATTCCTTTTTAAAAACCCATAAAAAAAAGTTACTAATTAACATGACATGAAGCAGGTTATTTTCTTATGTAAATTACCAAACACAACATCTTATGAATCATTTTAATACATATAGTGATAATATTTGACTGTGATTGATAGATGGAATATCATTTGATGGCAACATAAGAGACAAACACCTGTCTAAAAATGTTGTCAAAAGTGAAAGGCAAGAAACTGTTGTGGAGAAAACCATAAAAAACGAAAGTAAACGGGCGCAAAGTGATGTTATTAATTGATATATATAATAATATTCAAACTATATTTAGAACAAGAAACCTTTAATCCAACAAATCAGAAAGGGTCACCCGAAGGGTGGAACAAGGGTCCATTTGAATTTGTTGTGTAGTAGAAGCATCAATATACAAATGTAGGGTGGACGTTAAAGATTGTAACAAGCAAGAAGGAACTAATGCTCATGCTTAACACACGTCTTCATTATACCCGGACCATCAAGTGGAGGTCACTCAAGCTGGCCTTAAACATTGGTGAAAGTCTCATGAAAGCACCACCGCACATGTAAATGAATCGAATAAATACAAAGGATGTTCGTTCCTTTACCTATAACTGAACAAACGTTACAAACAAACTACCACGAACATTCAAACAAACATAAGAGGATAACTAACAAATGAGTTTAAATGAATAGGTAAATAAACATAAGCGAAGATACACGAATAAGTTAACAAACGTAAATGAATGAACAAGACGTATTTATCATTTGTACGTTAACTGTAAAAATAATATGTTCATGCCCATTCATTTAGTAAATAAATAAATAGAAACACACTTTTTTGTTGGATGGTTCGTTGAACGTTCGGTTCATTACAAGTCTATGCACCACCATCCATGGTTTCATTGTTTTTCATGTCATAACCACTGTTGGATTGATCACATAACTTCATTTGATCGAGAACTTTAGGTTTTGAGGTATTAAATTCTCCAAACTATCTCTGAGGATTGTGTATGTTCACATTTAGATAAAAGTATTTTGATGTTAATCCTGATTTAATCGGAGAGAAACAAGAATAAGGATGTATTTTTTATTTAATTTGGAAAAGCATTTACAATAAGCGGTCGAAAGACTTGTGTATTATAGATAGGGAACAATAACAATATTTAGTCAAGATGACACAATGCTTCGTGAAAGGGTTAACAATTAATTTGGTTGCTATCAATGGTATATCTATCTTCATTAACCTAGTTATGGTTGCTTATTTACTTTTTCTTAGCAGTAACTTAGTTACTGACTTACTGTTGAGCGCCTAAAAGTTTCTAACTAATGACTGTAGTTCTTGCTGATAGCCCAAGTTACTATAGATCACAATTAGAATGGATAGCATATTTACCGTTGAACATAGCGTCTGATGCTTATTTTACTGGTGACGATCCACAAACCAGACCAAGTTACCTCCATGGAACACCCCCCTCCCACCACCATCATAATAGTTTTGAACACGTGTATACTCCACTTCTTCTAACTTGTATCAATGTTTAGTCGAATTTCTTCATGATTCCAAATAAATCCGAACTAACTAAATGAGAGGGGGTAATCTAACCACAAATCTGCCATGGGTCAACCTTCGAAATTAAAAGGCTAAATGACAGGGGTTAATTTAACCACAAAGCTGCAATGGGTCAACCTTTGAAATTAATAACTATCAGCACAAAAAAAAAAAAAAACCTTCCAAAATATAGAGGAAATCTTGTGGTCCAGACAAAATCTCATTAAACAGTATGCAATTTGTTTTAAAGATGTTATGTCACACCCCCAAATTACCATATGCGGATTTCACCGCGAGGCGAGTGACGTACCAGGATCTAGCCACTAATCATGTCGAACTATTAGTAATTAATAATAAACACAAACTTCATGTCCAACATGAATAGTGCATTTCAATAATAAACGTTTCAACAATGTATACATTCAGCGGAAACAATGGTAAATGTTTAATCATATGAAAACAAGCTGTTTAAAAAAGCATAACATTCATTGTTCATTAAGCAACACGTCCCATGACACTCTTCGCTCCTCAGATTGCAAGTTCCAAAGCATGATGTATCTAACTTCCTGCAAGTATGCAGAAAAAATGTGTCAACATAAAGTTGGCGAGTTCACAATTTTGTTTAACGTAAATCATGTAAGTGTTTAGTTTAAAGACATGTCACGAATAATAAACTCGGTACCGATTGACTGTTCTGTTTGTTGTGCCCTCATCAATGTCTATCATCATTGATCAAAGTGTTTAAGGTCATTAGTTCACGCCCGACTCCCAGCACGGTGTGAGGTTTGTCAAGCCTAATAGCGCTATCAACTAATACCCTGTTGCCTCCCAGGCAACTAGCTCGATAGTAAGTAGGGACTTTCGTGATAGAGTTTTAGTTTTTTAACCAACATCGAATTTAAACTACAACATATAGAAAAAGTATTCCTCCCATGAATAATAGTTTAAAAAGTATTCCTCCCAGGAATAGTAGTTTGTTGGTCCCCCTGGGACGCATGCTTGTGAAAGAGTAGCGAACTCACCTTAGGTTGCTCGGTAAGTGTTAGCCTGCTTCTATGCGTTAAGTAAGTGTTAGGTCCGTTACACGCGACCTACAGTATAATATTGTGTAAGTAAATATACAAGTACGGTTTGCAATTACCCTGAGTGTCCAAACAGTCAAGTGTTCAATGTGGTTGCGTTTATAAGTTTAGCATACGGTAACATGCAGTGGATTCCCTAGTTGGTGACATGTAATTGTGATTTTGATAAACACGGACACCACACAATTCACATACTTAGATAACTCAGATAGTTATAATAGACTCGGATATATTTGTTATTAACATATATCACATATGCAAATTAATATAAACTTGGAGACTAGCATAAGTTTGGATTCATCTTAGACATACTCGGACACGTCACTAATTCGGAATTTATAAGAAAAGAAATACGGAAACATGTTTCACTTATATCAATACTAACTCAGACAACATTGTCCATAAGCTCGGACCATACCTTCATCTATGCACAAACTCGGATGTGTCCTTTTTATTCATATTAATAAAGCTGCACACTTCATAAGTCCACTTATAATAAAAACTCGGACCCTTTAATTACATAAACCCGGACACGTTTTATGCATAATACATGTCCCACAAATAAGTAAGCTCGGCCCAACACTGAGTAACAAACTAAACCCGGGCACCCTCTTTAATTACAAACATGTTCAGACAGTTATTATGTTTACATTCTATTAAATTCGGACACGCCCCTTTTTATTTACATATGCCAGTTACATGTGGTTAAATAAACCCGGACCTCCCTTTCTTGTTTACTTCGTCTGTCCGGAAAATACAAGAAGCCCGGCCCAATGATAAATACAGACCCAAGTAAAGAGATACATAGATCATAACATGCTTTACAAGTTCGGACTCTTCCTTAAATCCCCTCATAAATCCGGACTCATGGTGACAAGTCTTGACTCCCATTTAATATATAAATTCGGAAATCTTTTTAAATCTGGATCAAATAACTTGGACCTCTACCAAGCTCGGACTCATCATTTTTGTTATAAACTCTGAAACATCACTTGCCAATAATTTGATTACTTGTAAATAAATTTGGACTATATGTAAGTGTATTTATAAGTTCGGAATTTAAAGAATAAACTCTTAATAGTTATATAAATTTGGACAAGTGTGTGATAAATTCGGACTGAACCCCTCCCACATAAACTCGGACTAGGTGATTATTATATATAAGTTCATAATACACTTAGCATAGCCGGAGAATGCATATTAATTCGGAATTCATGTTTTAAGTTCGGAACATATAATGCACTTAAATAAATCCGGACTTTGTGAGTTCACAAAGTCGGATACAGTATTCTGTACTATCAATTATACTCAAATCAACAACACCGACTTCACAGTTCGATGTAACAGTTACAAATCATCGATCAACCCTAATCAACAATTCTACACAACAAAACAACACATTGTCAGTTCTAACATACCAGTAACATTCCTAGCATCTGGCAAACAATACATATTCATCCATTCAAGCATGATCAACAAAACACATGACACTTGTTTGGAGAACTAGGGTTTGCATGAAATCAATAGAATGAGAATAACAACGTATAATATAAACATTACATTAGATTGATTCTAGGGTTTGTTCTTGAAAGATTGATGGATAGAAAGATCAGAAATGCAAATGATTGTGTGAGATTTGTGTGCCGCCCAAAATGATTAGAGAGAATTCAACTGTCGTGCAGTGAAATGATGGGGAGTGTTTAGGGTTTTGTGTTTTATTATAACTTCCCTAATATCCATAACACACCCTTAATTATATAATTTTCACATAAAGCAGACCACATCTAGTAATTTACGAGTAAAGCATATAATTCACGTATTTGTCAAGCAACGTGTTAATTCCGTATAAACCGTCCGCATATACTTATTATTCGAGTTAGTCATAATGTTCAGGAATTAACTTGTGTGTGTTCTGGTATTTCCCCGAATTACCAATGTAGAGTGTTCCGGTAATTCCCCGAATTACCAACGTAGACTCATTTAACTAACCCTAGTTAAATGCAGTGCTATGAATGTATAACGAAGTTAACTTTGGTTAGGTTAAAGTATTAACATGGAATTGCGGGTTGTCACATGTTATCATACCTGTTACAATAAATATGGGATGGAACCAGATGTTCTCATATTTTTAGACAAATTGGTGGGGAGTTTTTTTATTTTTCAACAAATTGTTGGGGAGTTTTTTAAGTTTGCCTTGAAACAAAAGCAAAGCAAGAAAGATAACAATAAGCAATCAAAGCCTTTTAAAAAAATAATAAAAATATAAGCAAGCAAAGCTACATAGCCTTTCTAAGAAGCAAGAAATTCGTCGTTAAAAAATAATAATAAAACATAAACAAGCAAAGCTACACAGTGTTTGTAAGGAGCAATTAGTATTAAAAAGAACCGTCCTAAAAATATTTTTTTTTGAACGATGAATTTCTTTTAATTTATGTCCTATGTGAGACTTGAATCCAATACCCTCCCCTAACAAACTTAGGTATTTAAAGGCATTATCTTTGCTAATGTACCGCACCCCAATAGTATTTAAATAATAACTATCTGAAAACGACTTTAACAGAGGAGATTGGTCCAAGATTGTATGATAACTAAAGGAATGATGACCAATAGAGATAAGAGTAGAAAAGGTCGAATGGTTTAATATAAGATAAAACCAAAAACTAATTTCGGTTAAATCATAATTTGTATTAATCGATGAACAAATACAATGTTATAAAACACACTCACTGATTATAGAAATCCTAGTACCTAATCAAGAATCACCTGACGTTCGTTTCGTGGAATGCAATTGGAATTTACACAGGAATTGAAATTTGATTTGAAGCTTATGTGTGTTGTTTCAAATAATAGAATAAAATTTGGATGAAATTTGAATGTAGATTCTCTTACTTATGTTGTTCAATTCTAATTCTTTTTTTGTTGAAACCAACAAATAAGAATTTGAATCAACATTCCAATTCCATCAAGTTTCCATTCCATGAAAGGAACGCTAGTTTATACCACAGAGGGATTTCAATCATGGTTATATTCTCGGGTTTTGGGTTGGGATTTTTTTATATTCTTGGGTTAGTTTTGTGGGCTTTAATGTTAATTGGCTACGAGAGTTAGTGGTGCACAAAAAAATCCAAACCCAAACCCAGAATCAGGTTTTAAAAAACTGGGTATTTCATACACGAGCCCGTACCCTACCCTACCCGTAGGGTACACACCGCATATGCATAACGATCTGAAAACCTAAACCCGGAACCCGTTATTTCCCAACCCGATAACCGGTTATACGCATACCCAATACCCGGTTATGCCTTCACCCGTACCTGGATTTTTTCCTATACCCGAACCGGGTTTTCAAATACCCGCGTCGGGTTTGCCAATACCTAGTTATGATGCACTTTTATGATATGTAATCATGTAATATTTCTAAGTTCCTAATATATATATATATATATCCCGACCCCAACCCGGGTATTGCCAATACCCGGAAAACCTATACCCGGTAGTACCCGTACCCAGGTATATACCCGAACCCGAGTATTTAAAAAACCCGGTTATCAGTGGCGAAGCTTGAAAAAAATGTTCGGGGGGGTGGAAGGTACCGGACCTAAAAAAAATTCTATGTTTGGGTCGGATGTCGGTGATTCGATTCGGGTTGGATCGGGTCAAATATTAATATCAAATAAAATACGTTCTCAAACATTAAAACGTAAACATTGTTTAACAAACAATTGAACAAAGACACGAAAACATTAAAAAGAAGAGGAAGGTGGGTACCCGGTGGCCGGTTCTCCTGGATGAAGAATTATAGTTCTGCTCATCTTCCTTTAAGATTTTTGAATTCGTCAATTATGGACTCCGAATCAAAGCTCTCAGCAATCTCCTTTTCTATGTAAATCACCATACTGTTTGCTAGATACTGATCTGACATCTTATTGCGAAGTCGAGTCTTAAATATTTTCATCGCTGAAAATCCTCTTTCCGTTGTTGCAGTCGAAACTGGAAGCGTCAAGATTAGCCGACACACTTTTTCAACCAATTTGTACGTGTTATTTTTCTGACATTGCACAAGAGTTTTGCAAAGATCAGAAAGAGTTGATACCTCACTTAGCTTGGGATTATTTTTTCTTTCAACTTGAAAATTATCCAATTGACCACGTAATAGATTCCTTTCTTTCTCTGTAAAATCGTTAGGATAATACTTCTCAACAAGAAGAACAATCTGATCAATATTAATCTTTTTTGAACATAAAGACGCACTAAGAGATAACAACTCTGTCGCTTGCTCATTGAATCTACTATTCAGCTCATGTAGTTGTTTGTCCAATGTCTCTGTAAACAAATCTACCCGGTAATAATGTTCAAATGTAACATGAAGATCTTTTTTACGAGGCCGATACCGAGTAGAAGTATATGGAGAACTCATATCAGGCATATCTATGTCATGCCTTTCACAAAAAAACCGAACCTTTTCAAGTAAAGAATCTCATCCAGTGTTTCTAAAATTAGTTAGACTAACCTTTGTTGCAGAAACTAACTCCATTGCATTAAGGATGTCTTGGGATTTCTTTTGTAATGCTTGACTAAGTGTTTCCGTTTTACTCATTACTTCTTTCATCAAGTGAAGAACAAGCACAAATTCAAATGATTGCAAGTAACTGTAAGCTATATTAGCATCTCCACGTTGAGAACCAGTAGCATGAGACGTGTCTTCAATTATTCCCTTGAGAACAGCACGGGTGACATCAAACATGTTAACCAAACTACAAATAGATTTAAAATGAGAACCCCAACGTGTATCACCGCCTTGTGTTTCGTTGGAGAATACTCTAACCAATTAGGGAACATGTCAAACCAAGCATATCTAAATCTACGAGGATTTTTCTTTGGACCTCTCGGCTTATACCATTCAAGCTTTATTTGATACACTCCTAATGACATATAAGCTAGTCTTACTTGCTCCCTTATATTAACCGGATATTTCCACATTTCAAG
Organism: Helianthus tuberosus; assembly: GCA_030545235.1. NCBI lineage: Eukaryota > Viridiplantae > Streptophyta > Magnoliopsida > Asterales > Asteraceae > Helianthus > Helianthus tuberosus. The sequence continues at coordinate 179,942,913 of CM060433.1, forward strand.
TCGCTTAGCGGGATCTCTTTCTAGACTACTAGCATCCACTTCATTAATGTTAATCGGATTTTGAGGAATGTTTTGATTCGCTTCATTAACCGGTTCATTATTCGGTTCATTATTCGCTTCATTAACCGGTTCATTATTCGCTTCATTAACCGGTTCGCTTGTTGAAGCTTTTTGCCGTTTAATCTCATTGTTTCCATCAACTTGTTCTTCATTCTTTCTTTTAAAAAAAGAAGTTATGATTTTGTTTTTCCCCATAGCGTAATCTAACAAGAAACAAGTCAACAACACAAGTTAAATCCCTAATTTATTTCAAGAAGTTACAGCCTGTTAGTTTAGTCTAATTAACCATCAACAAGGCATTTTCTTTTTCTAATATCTAGCATGGTTACAGCCTAATTTCACCCCTAAATCCCTAATTTCAACAAGTTTATGGCAAAAATTCGGTCCAATTTCATCCCTAATTTAAACCTAAATCACATAAATTAAGCCCTAATTTAAACCTAAAGATAAAAAAAACACATACCTCGTCTCCTCGAAGTCAATTAGTCGAACGAAGAAGACAGCCCACAGCCGCACGCACCTGCGTTTTTTTCTGTCCTCGTCTTCTGTTCTCCTCGGTTAGCAGCAGCAAGTTATACAGGGTTTTTTTTTTCTTCTGTTCTCCTCGGCAGCAACAGCCAACAGATATTCATATATATGTTTAACTAATGGGTTATTCAATTTCAAGTTATAATGGGTTTTATTTGGGCTTTTAATTAATGGGCTGGGTTATAATTTTTTTTTTTTTGGGTTTTTAATCAACAGCCAACAAATATATATGTTTAACTAATGCCTAATGGGCTATATAAATATTTTTTTATAAAACAGGAGGGGTCGAAAACGTATATACCAACAAAAAAAAATTTAAACCGGGGGGTCCAAAAAAATATATACCTAATTTTTTTTTTAAACCGGGGGGGTGAATACATATAAACCTAAAAATTTCTATACGAAAAATAGATACGTAACACTACTTCGCAAAAAGTTCGGGGGGTTGGGCGCCCCCCCCCCCCCCCCGGCCCCTCATATCCTGCGCCACTGCCGGTTATGTGCACCTATAGGCTGGATCACGCTAAGATGGGTTATGAAAGTTTTTTGTATGTCCAAGTGGGATGGCTAAACTGCTACTTAAGGCTATGTTTGGAGTTGGGCTCATGAAGCAGATTTGAAGAATTTGAGTTTTTGTTGTGAATGGGGTTCTATGCCATGCACAATTTGTTTATATTTTGTTTTGAACTTGAATGTTTTAGGTCATGCGTGATGACCCGACCCGACCTGTTTGCCAGGTCTAGATCTTATTTTGTTTTGGTTGGTTTGTTTTCCTGTGGACCGGGTCTGCGTATTCTTGCCATAGGTTGGACATTTTACTTTAGGCCTTGCATTTTTTTGATGCATAGGTTTCCAAAGCCATCTTTTGTATTCGTTCATTATTTTTATTAATAAGTTTGCCGGGGTTCCGTTCACCCTTCAAAAAAAAAAGACCGAAGATATTATATTAATGGAAAGCCCAACCTAGGGTACTCAATATATTTAAGTTCTATAGTGTACAATCTGTACTAATGTCATTAAGAAGAAGAATATTTTTTTGACAACCATGTCTTTTCAGATTTGTTGGAAGTTTGTAACACAACAAATTTGACCTGTACATATTAAGCAATGTAATAGTCGAACCTTTCGGCTTGAGCAAATCTTTACCATTATCAAGTATGCATACCTAATTGGTTTTGCTTCAGCTTAAGTAATGTTTTCAGCTTTGAGCAATGGCTAGTATCATGTCTGGATCTCTCCACACTGATCAACAGGCAAACAGTGTTTGGGTATAATAGCTGTTTTGAAACAAGATTTATCCATTAAGCTTTCACATCTTAAGACATGTAATCTAATTTCTGTTTATATATATTGAACTCATCATCAAATCTATATCGGTTACAATCGAGTCCAAAACAGAGGATGAAAGAACGAATCGTAACATTAAAACGTGAGAAAGGGGAGTGTAATCAAGATGAAAATGATACACTAAAAAACAATGTGTAATGACCAAAAAAAATTTCTATGAAATTATTTCTACATGACTGGCTGACTATTGTAGGTCATCAAGATTAATCTGATTTTGTTCCCCAGTTGAAAGGATCTTAACACTAACCATGCCTCTTTCCCATTCAGACTTTCCTACAAGTATCAATTTTCGTGCATTTATTCGTGCTGCACGCTTGAACACCCTATTACACAGAGAAAGCTCAAATTATATACATATAGATACCCGCCAAACCAAACCAAACCAAATTTACAATTAATGCCACTTACCATTTAAGTGGTTTATTTTCCAAAACCAAATCAACACACTGACCCTTTTCTCTAAGAAGAGTGGCAACAGTTGCAGCTGCACCTTGAAGATCGGGATCCAGCGAACAAACAATGTTCTCCACTTCAAGTGGAACTTCTGGTATAAGTTGTCGCTCCTTTAGCAGCTATTTACATTTAAAAAAGAATATATATGTATGATATATCTTATAGATTATATGAAGTCTTGGATAGGATTATAAAAATAAAAATATGTTTAACTGACTTCAATAATGACAGCATCACCAAATCCAAAACCACATGCAGGAATGTCATCACCACCAAAAGTAGAAAGCAAACGATCATAACGTCCACCACCACAAATGGCTCGCAGCTTACCTTCTCTATCAAATCCCTAAAAAATAACAACATTGCCATTTTGTAACATAAGAGGTAAATTTTGAAACATAACATAAGAAAATAAGTGAGCAATTTATCTACTGGGACGCTTGTTACATTTTTAGGCCATCTAAACTAGGGTCTTCCCGCCTAAACCACAATCCCATTTTTTCATGCGCGCATCTCTTAACCGCATCTTTTCCCTTTCATTGCCTTTACAGTTTCGCAGAACCCTAGATCAGCGATTGGAAGCAACAGGTAGCTTTTCTTATAGATCTTTAATGTTCTCAGTTGCAAACCCTAAATTTTGTACCGCCACGTAAACGCCCTTCTATCTCTGCCGCCAATGAGCTATTTCAACGATCAATCAATGCACCAATTCACATCCCCCAAATCCTAGCACGCATTCGCTGTCCCTATTGCTTTTGCATTAGGTTGTTTACTTTAATAGACGATGAACCGAATGGAAAGTATCGATCGAATTGAGTAAATCTTCTTCTCTCTACTTTCTTTATATCTCTAAAAGCGGTCGTAACATTGGTATCAGAGGGGTGATGCTCCTTCTCCGGCGACAACAATTCCAGGTAACAATGGCGAACACAAGAAATCAAGAATTAGAGAAAATGGTGAAGAATCATGATAAAAAGTTGCAACAACTCTGTTGAACAGTTGAAGAGATTATTCGTTCTTCGAATACTTTGATTCACACAACTCTGAAAGATCTGGATCGAAGTTTTGGCATCATCAACAGTCAAAATGGGACATTCCACAATATGCACGACATAGCAACTTCTTTTTTTCTGGTTATAAGAATGCGAATCGATTACCAGAAATGATTTACAACAAATAATTAAAGATAAGAGACTGAAATTCAACCAATAGCAATGACAAAAGTGAAAGCGAAGATGGAGCATCTGCTAAAAACTTTGAAAAATCCAAGTTCGTCTAATCAAAGTGACGTCAGTACACGACTACATTCTCTTCCCGAAACAATGTTAGTTCTATTGGTGATAATGAAGGGGGTTTCTTATCGCACGATTTTTCTATTCTCACAAAAGTGGAGTGTGCCCCAAAGGTGTTTGATGAAATGGCTGAAGGGCGTTTGAAAGAGTCTTCCAATGAAAAATCCTTTGAAATTTGAAAGCTGTGCTGAAGGTTAGGGTGATTTGAAATGCGTTGATGGTGCTAAAGCTATCAAGATTAATGGAAGCGAAATCAAAAGAACTGTGAATTCAATTCCATTTACTAACAAATCACGGGAACATATGGATCACATGATAACAAATCTTCATGTTTCTGCCCTACGAATTATTGTTGTATTCAAAGGCATTATACATCAGGAGTATTGGAAAAGGCCCTTATCATGGTTAAACAGTTATTGAAATTGGGGAGTATTGTGGGCTGTTTCAGATGGATTTACGCAGCAAAACCAAGGGTGATGAATGTACTATGTTGAACATTTGGTTAACTGATAATAATTCCACTAAAAAGAGTTGCAGGATGATAAATGGTGAATATATTGAGTTGATCAGGATGGTGTTTACTGTTTTGAGTTTGCTATTATCCTTCAACGCTCGCAAAGTTTGAAAATACAGAGAGGAAACATGCCTGGGCCAAATACCAATTACGAACAAATAAGGTGATATGGAAAAACTTTTCAGCTTCAGGGCATGTCGAGTACCTGCTGTGTGTTCAAGCTTATCAGAAATTTGGTGACTCTTTTGTCTCTTTGGATAATAATGTTGTAGTTAAAATTGCTTCTTCTCAAGACTTTAACTCCTGAGTTGGAGCTCATCCAAGCTTCAGCTAGAGCAATGGGTACAATGCTAAAGACTTACGAAGATAAAAGATTCAAGTCCATAGGCTTCCCTGGTCTTGGAGCTGGACCTGGGTTAGTTAAGACACTCAAGCACAGACAACTAGGGCTGTCCAAAAAGCTTGTGTCTCGGAGCTTGCTTGAATCTAGCTTGGAAAAAGCTCGCTCAATATGGCTCGGTTTGAAACTGAGACGAGCTGGCTCGACTCGGTTAGAAAGCGAGCCTAGCTCGGCTTGGTTCGTAACGAGCCAGATTGGCTCGGTTTGGCTCGCTCGTTAGCTTGACTCGGTTTAGCTTGGATTATTTTTACTTTTAATATATTTTATATTTTTAATATACAAATAATATATTATAGAAAACTGGTTACTAGTTGCGGGTATTTAAGAGTGCAGTTGGATATATATGACATAATTTGGGGTTGATTAGGATGCTAATGAACTTATATTGTATTTCAATGAAACTTAAAACTTATTTTGTATTTGTTTAAACTTAAACTTGATTTTGGCTTCTAATGTAGTAGATTGAACTTATTATCGATATGTTCTTTTGAATTACTGAATGATATTTTAGACTGTTGAAATTTGAAAGCTATGTATTAAAATTTCTTTTTAAATTCGAGCCTAACCAAGCCGAGCCAGCTCGGTTAAAAACCAAGCCAAATCCGAGCTATGATTTTCAGCTCAGTTTCAAATCCGAGCCGAGCTGGCTCGGTTTATAATCGAGTCGAGTCCAAGCTTGCCCTGGCTTGGCTCGTTTAGGCTCATGAACAGCCCTTGAAGCACTCACAAGAAATCTGCTCAGGGACAATTTTAGGAAAAAAGCTTGTAAATTCAATTTGCTAATGTACTTGCAAAGAGGCTTATAAACCTGAAAGTGGATCCATAAAGACCAAACTAGCATTAGAATGGAACAGATTGATTCTTGACAGTGGAGGTAACCACATTAAGTTTGACATGGGATGTCTCACAGCAGTTTTAAGTGCTGCAAAGGCTCTTGGTCAAATTAACCCACCAGGAGTAGAGGTCTATTTTGTTGTGGCAGCTTGTGTAAATTCATTATAGTTCTTGAGGTCAAGAACTCTTTATGGGGGAGGGGGGATTTGTTGAATAGTATAGGGTGTGGGTGTCCTTATTTAGTTTGTTAATTAGGTTGTTTACTTAATCAGACCGAATGGAAAGTATCGATTGAATTGAGTAAGCCTTCTTCTCTCTAGCTTGATTTAAAAAAGCTTGAGGTGCCCCGAATCGTTTTGGTTCCAAAAGCCGAGGCGCGAGGCGAGTGCTTCACGTATGCGAGGCTCTCAAGTTAAAAAATGTATATATAAAAAGTATAAATACACGTCAATACGACATTATCTACTTGTTAATCAATCATAAACACAAAAACATAATTATCAAACACATAAAAAACATAATCAAAACATACATTGAAGTCGAAAGAAGTCGAAACACACTTACAACTTTTAAAAAACATTAAAAAAAGTTTAAACTAATTAAAACATAAAACAAAAGAAAAAAAAGAGCGGTTTTGAAAGAATTGACGGACTGAAGAACGCTTGAGGGATTAGAAAGCATCACTGGACTGAAGAACAATCGAAGTAAGAGAAGAAAACATATATATTGAAGGCTGAACAGTCTTGAAAGAATCGATGCTTGAAAGAACAGAGCGATGGAGACGATAAATGCTTGAACGGTCTTTTTTTAAGGTTTAAAGTCCATGGAATGATGGATAAAGATGAACAAAGAGCAACGTTCTTTTTTAGGGTTTAGAGAAATCTGTTGGGCCAAATATTGATGATTGCAATCAAATTATAGTTCTCTTATTTTTCTATTTAATATTTATTTTATTTAGTTCTCGTAATTTTCTATTTAATATTTATTTTATTTAACCCAGTTAGAAGTATATAAAAACATAGAAATCTGACCTCAAATACAATGCCAGTGTAATAAGCTAGGCCTCGAACAACAGAAGCATCAAACTGAATCCATTCTGAATAACCAAACTTTTCAGCAAGTGAAAATAGTTGCTTCAGTTCTCTGACTGCTTCCCCTGCGTCTCCAAGTTTCTCTGTTTTCGCACAAGATAATATCATAACTTCAATAACAATTACAACTTGTTAAGAAACGATGAATACACTTCAAAACATATCCTACGGGCTTACAATTTATGGGTGGCAATTCCTAACACAACATGATCCTTACACAAAAAGAAATGTGTAACGGTAGGGTCTAAACGGATTTGGGTTGTAAAATGGATTGACCCGCCTACACCATTTAACGAATGGGTTGTCGATAGACTATGTCAAGCAACCAATCCGTTTAAAATTAGAATTATGCAGGTCGCTTGCAGGTTACAGTGGTTAAGGGTGTCCAGTTTAGGGTCGAGTTTTGTACACAACTAACTAAACGGGTGGCGTTCAGGTTCAGTGCTACTACACTGATACCAACCCAGACCCACCAAAAGCGAAAGCGAAATTTTCGGTTATTAGTTATTATTAACCATCGTTTTTCGGATTTTAACACACGGGTCGGTTTTATGTTCGGTTAACTGACAACTTTTTAAAAATTTTGAACTAAGAAAATTTGACTTGACAAAAGCTTTAACCATTTCATTTGAGATCACTTGTCCATCACAACCCATATAGATCCAACCGTTTTCATCTAACTTTACCTCTTCATGAACTGCATTTTAACCTTTTTTCCTTGTGTTTGCAGTTGGCCTGTTGGTTTTATAAAACAGATTGTATGGGTTCAATCAAGATTAAATACTGGTCAAATGGGTTATCAAATAAACCACCAGAAACATATGGACAACATAAATATCTTAACTCTTAAATTCAAGCGATTCATAATTAATAAGTTAAACAGTTGTGCTATATGTATAAGGGATTTTTACATATATCCCCTTGCTAAGAGGCCTTATTATATTATATATTTACCCAATCATTTGAATTAATTACGTATTCCCCCTTCTCACAAGAAAATTACCCAAGTACCCTTTTGTATTTTCTATCAGACAACGCTTTTATAATTCGCAAACCCCCTGCACATCAAACGATGTTCTCCTGATTCGTCTTCCCCTTCGCAAACCCTACGCCTAGGGCTGCAAACGAACCGAACAAACACGAACAAGACCTTGTTCGTGTTCGATTGTTAAAAAATATATGTGTTTGCGAACCGTTCACGAACACTTATCGAACGAGATTTTATGTTCGTGTTCGTTTGTTAAGGAAATGAATTTGTTCGTGTTCGTCTGTGTTTGTTTGTTAATTGTAGGAAACGAACAAAAACGAACATTGACAAACACAAATGAACACAAACTAATGTTCATGAACACAAATGAAAACAAGCGAACACAAACAATCGTTCATGAACAGAATATATAATACACTGACACTTATTAGATATTTAATTTGTCAGAATTTTGAAGTATTTAAATAAATATAAAACTAAAAACACTAATGAACTATCGAACACAAACGAACACGTTACCAAACGTTCACAAACATAAACGAACGAACGCGACCTCTGTTCATGATTGTTCATTTAACTAAACGAACGAAATTTCTTATTCGTGTTCGTTTGTTTAATACACGAACGAACACAAACGAACTTCCCGCCGAACGGTTCACGAACTGTTAGCCGAACGTTTGGTTCGTTTGCAGCCCTACACGCCTTGTTCGACACACGACGCTGCAAACATCAAACGGGTAAAACCCATTCATCCAACTCTCATTTCTTTTGGCGATTCTGGTTTTCTTATATTCCTCATTCGATCTTATTCCTTTCTATTGATCGTTTGATGTATTAACAGGTTGTGTTTCCTGATAAATCGATTGCATCTATGCCCATTTTGAGCCCTAGATTCCTTGATAAACCCTATGGCTAATATTTTCATTTAGTTGTGTGTTCAATACTAATATTTTCATCACTAGATTTTAACCATATTTCATAATATATATACACAATGTTGTAAATGTGGTTGGAGATTAAGGATTCTACACTTCCTATCATTTTATTTTACAGATACGATTTTGGAAATACACATTTTATTTATTGAACAAGATGAATATTAGTATTGTATATGGTTTAGGAAGGGGAAATATGTAATAAAGTGTCATTCAATAAGTTCATAAGTTTATTAAGGGTAAAATAGTAATTTAATACGAATAACTAAAATGAAATGGATAACTATGTAATACATATGGTTTAAGAAGGGGAAATATGTAATTGATTTTAAGGGTTGGGTATGTATGTAATAAATGATCTTAGCAAGGGGATATATGTAATTAACACTATGTATAATTGGTTCGGTTTGGTTAATTCAGCTATGCGGCTATGCCACACACCAAAACCATAACTTTCAGTTAATCAGTTATGACTTGACTGAATCATCGGTTAAAAGTTCGATTCGGTTAAGTCGGTTACGATTTGGTTGATTCGGTTATTTGCTCACCCCTACTTGCCAACTAGCAACAAAAAGTACCTTCCAACTCCGTTAAAGACTTCATGGAAAGAACTTGCAGTAGATCCTCAATAGCTTCATTTGATAAATCAACCAACTTCAGCTCTTTCTTGATCTCCTCCATGGGTATTTTTCCCATCTTTTTCCAATTAAAATAGATCGTTTAAAAACAAAAACATACAAAAGTGGATCCAGTGTTGCATTTAAGTGCTGACCTTATCTATGATGATGCAAGCTTTGGCAAACGAAGCTTCTGGTACAGAATACAAACTTAGCACTTCCTGTAGAACCTGTGGTCAAAGAAATGAAACAGGTTCAATAAAAAGGTAAAAAGATAACAGTTAAAGTGATGCCAAATGAAGACAATTTGACACCTTTCTGCTCGATATCTTGAAGCCAACATCTTTAGCAGTTATCCCAATTCGCTTGAAAAATGTAACAATAGATGAGATTAGCTCAGCTTCTCCCTATCAAAAAACAACGAACAGTTAAGCATGTTTAATATGAAGGGCAAATGGCATATAAGAGCATCTAATCATACGATTAAAAGAGAAAAAGGGATAAATGTCAATACAATATCCTACTACAAAGGCTTCACATTAAGACCTTCTAGGTCCCTCCATGATAATCTTTTATATGGAGAAACGAAAATCATAACCACCTCAGTAGTTTACAAATATAACTCATCTGCAACTCTTTTAATGTAAATTGCATTTTTTTCTTAGAAGTTAAGCATGTATCTACTATGATAACCTCAATTTTACAGAACAGAACTAGGCATGGCAAACAGGTAAAAATTAATTACTATGTTGAGCCTAATTTCCATTTAAAGTCAACTGCTTTCATCCAGTTCGATAAGCTCAATTTTACACACCAGAACTAGGCATGGCAAACAGGTAGGGTCGGGCAGGTTTGGGTTGCGGGCCAGAACAAAACGGGTTGATTAAATAAAGGGTTATTATGGTTTGGGTTGGGACGGATTCGGGTCAGAACAGGTTGGTTTAAAAAAATGGTTATCCTAAAATTACCATACAACTTCTAAGTTTTGACTTTCTGGTTTTCGGCACCGGTTACGAGCGATCATGCCTCGGTTTACACATGTTTAAATGTCGGTTACGCATGCGGAGCCAGTTACATGTACCAGGATTGATAAACGCCCGTCTGGCGCCACGTCAATAGACAATAGGCCCCAGCACGCACGTAACTAGTCGCTCGACGCATAACCGGCCTTGGCTATGCGCGTTTAGGCGTCAATTACGCGTTCGGTGTCTGTTACACATTTTTACTCCGGTTATGCATACTGCAGCTTAGATACGCACGTAACCCAGCCCTGGTAAGCGCTTAACGCAGCGCACGACACGAAACTGGCTAACCAACGCCGGTTACACGTGTTTAATGTCAGTTACACGCATTCCAGTGTCGTTCTTCACGATTAGGTTTCGGTTATGCAGGCGTCGGTTACGCATGTTTATATGCCGGTTACGCGTACCGTGGCCAAAAAATACCCGTCCTACGCCACGTAACGTGCGTAACCCAGCTTCGATACACGCTTAATTCAGTGTTCGACGCGTAATCAGCTCTGCATGAGTTATATCTCAACTTATTAATTGATGTGCGCAGAAAGAAATACACTGTTTTCTCCGGTTTGAAAGATGGCAGCATGGTCCAAACCATGCTGACCTGTTTGAAAAATAAGTTAACACCAACCTATTCTGACCCATTTCATTAAAAAGGGTTGTCTCAATTAACCCACCCTGACCCGTTCAATAAGAAACAGCTACCCATATCAATAATCAATCCAAAACATTTGAAAATCCACCCATATCAACCCAATTTTGGGATGGCATATCAAGTTTGCCAGGCCTGAGAATTGGTCTAGAACCAGCCTAAACATGTCTAAACCTCAAAAAATGGTTTGTTTATGGCTTTATGCTATGCACCTTGAGTGCGCCTTTGAGAACTATGCTAACAACTTCTGTCTCAATTAACCCACCCACCCTCCATTTTTCCCAAAATAAGTCGATGGTTCACGGAAACATCAAAAGTAAACAAGGCAAGAAACAAGGTATATGGAACAATAACAAACACGAACAGAAAAAGTGAAGTAGCAACAACATACAGTTACATCAGGAACACCAATTATATCCATGTTCCACTGGTAATGTTCACGCCGCCGTCCCCTCGTCATTCTCTCGTAACGCCAGCACTGTCCAATAGCAAACCACTTTATCGGAAGGGGCACAGATTTTCTAGACACATAAAAAACAAACACTAACATCAAATTCTAGCCTCTGTACCCGGACACACCAAAATCACAAAATATCAAATAAATAACTACAGAGCACATCCCGAATGAAGCACGTAATTGGAGAGTACCCCACCCTTTCTGTATGACAAGTCTAGCTAGAGAAGGAGTAAGTTCAGGCCTCAACGCCACTCGACGATTTCCCTTATCCTCGAAACAGTAAAGCTGTAATAAAAAAAAAAATTTAAAAAAAAGTTGTTAACACTCATGAACACATATAGTTTTCAGTTAGAATTATAATACATTGATTGGTGACATAATAAATATTAGTAAAGCAACCTGGTCTCTGATTTCCTCTCCTGCTTTTCGAATATAAAGAGACTCTGATTCGAGTACAGGGTAATCAACCTCTTCAAATCCAAACAGTTCTGAAACCTAAGAATAATACATGTAATTCAGAATTGAATTATAGAGAAAGTAAGTAGAATTGAAGAATAAAAACCTCTCTGAAGTTGTGGAAGAGCCAATTGCGGAGACGCATGTCTTCAGGGGGGAAATCCCGGGTGCCTTTGGGAGGATTGACGTCTATCTTTTGGGCGAAATCTGAGGGCGGAGAAGAGAGTGAAATAGATCGTCCGGTGGCATTGGGATGGTGAGGAGTGGTTGAAGAGAAGTGGTGAGTGAAGAGGGAGAGAGGACGGAGAGTGGTGGCGAAGAGGGTGAGGCGGGGGTGGAGGATAAGGAGAGATGAGGAGGCTGCAGCCATTGTGCAGGAGGAGAATGGACCATTTGAGGTTTTTATTTCATGATTTTGACTTTTTTTAGTCAAAGACAATTGCGGTGACTGCCTGGTGAGGTTTTTATTTCATGATTTTGACTTTTTTTAGTCAAAGACAATTGCGGTTAGGGAGTTGCGGGTCCGGGTCCGAGTGACGTGAGGCAGCGGGTTAGGGCTTGGTGTGGTGAGTTTATAGATAATATATATTCAAGTATGAAATTTAGTTTTAATTTCATTGTAAATATATAATTTAGTTTTAAATAAAAGGTTTTATATATAAAATAATTTAGTTAATCTTTCAGAAAAAGAAAATTAATTGTGACTGATTTCAGTCATAAGGGTGCACGGGGCACAAGCGGGGAGATGGATCGGTGACCCCATTCCCCGATCGGGAACACCGCCGCCATCACCGCGGGGACCCAAATCGGGGAGGGGAATTGGGGGGGAGACACCGCGTTGAATTGCACATGGATCGAGGAGAGACGTTGGGCAACGGTCCTTTTAAAAAAAAAATTCAATTTTAACAATATAAATAACCAACTTAAATCTAATTTTTTACCACACCCACCACTCTCAAACTCACTCTAAAAATCTATCAAATACAACACAAAATGGATTCCAAGTTCCCGTTTTTTTCTCCCCTGCCCGACTTTCCCGACGATGAAGGTTCTCCGTCAAACGATAGTAGTTTAATTTTCTTCCAAAATCTCATCCAACAAGTGGAGCTACTAGACACGGCATCGTCTAGTAAAAAAAATTGTCCGTCGAGATCGTGAGGGTGGCCACGAAACACTCATGGCCGATTATTTTGTAGAAAATCCAAAATTTAATGCCGATATTTTTCGTCAGAGGTTTCGTATGTCCAAGTCTTTGTTCCTAAAACTTGTTAGTGACGTCGAAGCGAATAACGAGTGGTTTCAAGAGGGCTTGGACGGGAGAATGAAGAAAAGTTTCACGCCGTTGCAAAAGGTTACTTCTGCGATTAAACAACTTGCAACCGGTAACCCACCAGACGAAGTATTTAAATATGTCTGAAAGGACCTCTCGTGAGTGCCTTGAATATTTCTGCGAGACGGTCTGTACAATGTATGCCGGTGAATTCTTACGTAGACCAACGAGCCACGACGTTGCGCTATTGTATCAGGCTCATGAGGAGAGACATCACCTACCTGGTATGTTGGGTAATCTGGATTGTACACACTTCGTCTGGAGAATGTGCCCCACAGAATTGCGTGGACAATATATGAGAGGCGATCATCAATACCCGACGGTTATGTTAGAGGCGGTGGCGTCTCAAGATTTGTGGATTTGGCATGCTTTTTGTGGCCCGGCGGGTTCACAAAACGACATCAACGTGCTCCAACAATCTCCGTTATTTCTTACTCAACGAAACGGAACGGCGCCAAATTGTCCATTTCAGGTGAACGACCACTTATACAAACACGGGTATTATCTTACTGATGGGATCTACCCTAGCTGGTCCGTGTTTGTGAAGTCTTTTCCATATCCTCACATCCCGAATGAAAAAAAGTTCAAGAGGCAACATGAGGCCGCAAGAAAAGATGTGGAACGGGCGTTTGGTGTGTTAAAGGCGAAGTGGGGAATACTAAATCGTCCAATGCGTTCCAAAACGGTGAAAAAGATAAGGTTCATCGTGTATACGTGCATTATTTTACATAACATGATTATAAAAGACGACGGAAGGGCGATAGCACCGGTACACATTCAAGATCCTCCAGTCGAACCCGTCTTCGATGATACAGCTTATAGCGAGCTCATTGACGAAGAAACGCATTGGAGACTAAAACACGATCTCGTTGAGCATCTCGGACGTTTAGATCTACCTCACCTTGAAGTGAGTTCCGACGACGAGTAGTTTGTTTTTATATTTTTCTAGTTTGAATGTAATTTTTATTTTTCTAGTTTAAATGTAATTTTTATTTTTAATTTAATGAAATGTCTTTTATTAAATTTTATTAATATTTTTTTAATTTATAAACATGCATAATTACAACAAATAAAAAAAAAAAAAAAAAGTCACCTAAGAGGGGAGTGCCGCCATCAAATTGGGGTGTGAGGGGAGTTTAAGATGGGAGTTGACGTGGCATAACCTGATTGGGTGTGTCCCTCTCACCCTAACCAAATATTGATTCGGGGATATGAAAAACATCAAATATTCTCATATCCAGTTTCTCGAGGCGCGACTTTTTTGCCAGGTTTGCTAATGATTACTTAAAGAAGATACTATACTAACATATAACATAAGACTATACATTACATTAAAAACGATACTTATATGTTATCAACGTTTTGCTACACGAAATTAAGAACTTTCTATTCAATAATAGCCGGTTGACAACCTTAACATTCTTTTTTTTCTTCTTTTCCTCTGCTACTAGAGGTTACATACTCTCTTGACAAGTTGACATACATATTTAAATGGGTTAGCTTACATATTTAAATGGGTTAGCTTATGTAAGTATAACATTAAAAAATCACAAAAACCGTTTCATTCTTTTACAAACAACATGACGTATACATTAATTCAAAATACTTGGACAGATCAATAATCTTCTTTAAACATTTTACTATAGCAGGACTCCCCACGTTTTCAACGAACATGAACAACATCTAGACCATGCTTTAAGCAGTTAACGAGACTTTCAATTGCTTTTCATTAATAGCAATAAACCATTATTTGTGGCATAACAGGATCCCCGTGGGGGGTTTAGGTTTTTGGGTGGTGGTGGGGTGGGGTGGGGTGGGTGTTTAGGTTTTTGGTGGTGATGTAGTGGGTTTAGTTTTAGGTTATTGGACACTTGTCACTCTATAAATCCTTCTTACACTTCTTACAATTAGAAGCCTTTGTAGAATAACTTGACCCAATATAGATGAGAGGAGGCGATGATATACACCAAAGATCTCGGTTCATAGGTTATGCCCCCTTCCAACTCTTAAATAATTTATCTTTTGATTTGCAAAAATGTGACGCTAATCCACGATTCCATCAATCCTTAGAAATTAAAACTCCATGTTGGGTCAACCTCATCATATCATTATTTAAAATTTAACTATTATATATCCCACTAACTATCATCACATGTAACTTCCTACTCATATTTATAGTTAGAAAATTCAATCCCTTGTGTTCTATTTCATAAAGATTGTGCTTCTTTATGCTAAACAATACGTGTACATGCATAACTTCATTAGCTTCTATGTTAAATATTGTATAACGTTGGGGTGTGGTTTAAACTTTAAAGCCCCTGGGCTTTATAGTGCCACATCTGAGCCACGTATGCACCACGTAAGCAAGAGCTTTATCGTTAACTTGCATGGTGTGGTTTAAAGCCCCTTTAAAGCCCCATATTAAACAAAATACAAAAAAAGTGCAAAAAATTGATTGGTTGAAAACAATGGACCCCACCTGCAGATGTCATTAGCGCTCGTTACTGTGCTGGCGGAGACTCAATCACGCCCCCTCTATGGCGCCCAGGGGGTGGCTTCGGAGCGCTATAGGGCGCTAATTTCGCTGATTTGGCCAGAAACGTTATACCACACCCGTGGCCTAAGTGGTAATGTGGTATATGTAACTCATCTCTTAAAGGTATTGTATAAGTGATATATGTAACTCATCTCTTAGAGGTATCAAAATGTTTATCCATATATGATTTTTTATAAATATTCCTTTCAATCAGAGAATAATAATAATCCTTTCAATCAGAGAATAACAAAAAGATTCACATATTTATAGCAATTAAGCTATTATATCATTAGTGATACCATACGTCTGAAGGTTAATCTTGAATAATTATTAAAGTTGAGGGTTTTTTTAATATGTTTTATTAAAGTTTGGTTTATTTTAGGTAAGTCTTGGAGAGAAAGTTTAGTAATTTGTTTAGGAAATGTTTAATTACTTGGAGAGCAAGTTTAGTTTAACTATAAATAGGGGTCTAGGTTAATGTTTTTATTTGTCCCTTTCTTTGTAAGTTCGTATCTTTGTTTGATTGAATAGAAAGAGTCGCGGGTTTGTCCCCCCAATATCTCGTGTTCTTGTTTGTTGATACGATTGTTTGAACCGTCTGGGCCAACAATTGGTATCAGAGCTACGGCTTGTTATACACGAACAAACAAGATAGAAAAAGAAGTGGTTGATTTGGGTTAGTCGTACGCAGCCGTATCCGTCAAACCCAACCATCGATTGAAGAAAAAGCTTAGCACCGTTTCAACAAAGGAGGTTAGTTGCTTTCTATTCGTAAACCAAGAAAGAGGAAAGAAAGTTAAGAAACAATTAAAAGTAAAGGGGTTTTGTGGTATTTGTTCTCATCGTTCAAGGAGAAGCAATAATAACAATTATATATTTTTTGTCACTTGTGCCTTGATTCTTGCGTAGGGTTCTAGTAAAAAATACTTCAGAAGTTATTGTAATTGTTTTGTTTCCCAATTCTAAGTCTAGACTTCTAGTCAAAAATACTTTTGGATTTGCGGCAAAGGGAAACAAAAGAAAAAAATTGTGGTTGACTTTTGTTTTTGGTTATCGTTGTTGACGATACACAAATATTATTTGTTGTTTGCACGAAGAGAAAGAAACAAAAAGGGTTCGGATCGAGGCCAAGTAAGTAAGGTTCGTTTGTACACAAAAAGAAATCGAAAGACAGATCATGGCCGGTGATAAAGAAGGAAGCTCAGGAACGGTGAAAGAATCGATGGGTGGTTTTGTTTTGCAAGCACCAAAGTTAACTTCGACCAACTACGCAGCATGGTCGGTTATGGTGAAAGTTGTTTTGGGAGCGAACGGTTTGCAAGATGCGATCGATAAAGAAAAGGGACCGGGAATTGAAGAAAGAAAGAAGTTTATGGCCTTAGGTGTCATCTTCCAGACCCTACCTGAAGACGTGATGCTTCAGATGGCTAAGTATTCAGAACCGAAAGATGTTTGGGAAGCGCTAAGAGTTCGTTATCTTGGTGCAGAAAGAACGCAGAAAGCTCGTATTCAAATGCTAAGAAGCGAGTTAGATGGATTGAAGATGAGTGAGACAGAAAGTATTGATGAATATGCAGCGAAGCTAGGTGGAGTACAATCAAAGTACAAGAGCTTGGGAGCAACCCTCGAAGAAGAGGTCGTGGTGAGAAAATTCTTGAACTCTATGCCGGATAAATATTTACCTATTGTTTCTTCGATCGAGCAATTCGCAGATATCGAAAAAATGGCGTTTGAAGATGTGGTTGGACGTTTGAAGGCATATGAAGAAAGAAACAAGTTCAAGAATGTGAATGAAAGTTCATCCCAAAGTCAGCTTATGTTCACCCATAATGAAAAGAAAGTTGAAAACTACCGAGGACGTGGTAGAGGTCGTGGAAGATACAACGGACGTGGAAGAGGGTATCCAAGATGGAATAATGAACGTGAGAATACGAATGATGAACAAGGTGAAGATCGGAAAAAGAAGCCTGAAGAATGGCAAGACAGAAGAAAGAACTTGAGGTGCTACAACTGTGATAAGATTGGGCACTACTCGAGCGAATGTAAAGCACCGAGCAAAGCGAAAGAAGAAGCGAATCTGACAAAGACAGAAGATGTACATGATATCGATCCATCTCTGTTCATGGCAGTTTGTTCGACAAAGAAAGTAAGCTTGAATGAAGAAAGGGTTATCCCTGGTGTTTTTGAAAAGAATGAAGAAGGAATGTGGTATTTAGACAATGGTGCAAGTCATCACATGTCAGGAAAGAAAGAGTTTTTCACTACCTTGGATGAACAAGTTTCGGGTCAAGTAAAGTTTGGTGATGGATCCGAGATTGAAATTAAAGGTAAAGGGAATGTAACCGTGGTAAGTAAGAATGGCGAAAAGAAAACGTTTTGTAATGTTTTCTACATGTCTACGTTAAAAACCAATCTTCTTAGTTTGGGACAATTGGATGAAGAAGGTTGCAAGATTGAAATAGCCAATGGGATGTTAAGGCTACATGATCAGAAAGGAAGATTGTTGATGAAGGTTCAGAGAAATCTGAATAGAATGTACAACATCAAGCTTCAAGTATGTTGTAATTCTAACAAAATTGAAGATGAAAAGAAAGAAAGTCCTGATGTAAAACCGATTAAGAAAGTGAGGGAAATTCGGTTTGGAACAATTCCAAAGGATTTGTTTGGAGTTCGTGAAAGTATTGGTCAAGAACGAGTTGAAGAGAAGAAGCAAGTCAAGAAAGAAAATACTGAAGGAACGAATGCAAAGTTTGAAGAACCAGTGAAGCAAGTTTGCTATAGACAACTGAAAAGGAGGAACAAAGGCAAGAAGAAAAACAATTAAAGATTAAGGGGATGAATGAAGGTTAATCTTGAATAATTATTAAAGTTGAGGGTTTATTTAATATGTTTTATTAAAGTTTGGTTTATTTTAGGTATGTCTTGGAGAGAAAGTTTAGTAATTGGTTTAGGAAATGTTTAATTACTTGGAGAGCAAGTTTAGTTTAACTATAAATATGGGTCTAGGTTAATGTTTTTATTTGTCCCTTTCTTTGTAAGTTCGTATCTTTGTTTGATTGAATAGAAAGAGTCGCGGGTTTGTCCCCCCAATATCTCGTGTTCTTGTTTGTTGATACGATTGTTTGAACCGTCTGGGCCAACAACGTCATCATAAGAAATTTTTTTTTAACGGCTAACTGAACCCGGGTAAAACCCCGGGCCAAGCCCTCACCGAGATGTCCAAATACCCAGCACCAGCCGGGGATCGAACCGGCGCCTCCAATGGAGACAACCGGCCAACCAACCAACTGAGTTAGGGTAATGGACGTCATCATAAGAACATACACGACACATGATCATGTACACATTTATTTTTTTAGCTAAGTATCACCCAAAGGACAAGCTTACGAAGATACGTGATTTGTAAAGATGATATGAGACGCAAGATAATATAGAAATGCGTTTAATAACATAGTAACCGGAGATAATCAGAAGATTCACGAATAAAAGCAGATACGTGATATTTCATGTATGTAATGCCTATAACAATTTTTTTCTTCTTCTAAATAGATGGTATATAAATCTAAGGATAAATTACACTTTTCGTCCTTTATGTTTATATCGAATTGCAATGGATAACCTTTAACTTCAATAATTACAGTTACAATCCTTTATTTGGAAACTCATTACAACTTACGTCCTTTAGCACTAACATGGTTTAATTTTTTAGTTAAGTTATATCATGTGCAAGGGTATGTTAGTCATTTTACCTTGTAATTTTATTTTATCCATTTATTAATATAAAAACAAAAACTTTGTCTCTCTCAACAACCCCTCTCTCTCTCTCGTTCAAAATCTCAATCGTCACTACCACCACCACAGTGTTGTCACCACCACCAGATCACTACCAGCCTAAAACCACCTCCGTCATCTCGCCGGAGTTTCCACCTTCCACTACCAGATCACAGCCTAAAGCCACCACCACCATTACCACCACAACCACCGTCATCTCGCCGGAGTTTCCACCTTCCACCACTCCACCACCACAACCCACTCAATCCACCACAAATCACCTCACAAAATGGTCGACAACAAGCGCAAACGCGGCCGTAAACCCAAATCCATCGTACCCGAAACCCTAGATCTCCAATTCACCAAACCACCGTCCTCTTCCACCTCCATCGACGATCTCACCACCACCATCACCACCACCTCGACCTCCGCTCACCACCACCTCCGCCGCCGTCGCCGTAATCCTCCACCCGAAACCCCCGATAAAACCCTAATTTCCGCCTCCCCATCTAACCACATTGAAAACGGTAAAATTAATGGTAACGGTAGTTTGAACGGTTTGGTGCTGGATAGTGTGGTGATGGCGATGGCTAGGGTTGTGCCGGCAATGGATGCTGTTGTGAAGGTGTTTTGCACCCACACCGAACCGAATTTCTCGTTACCGAGGCAGAGGAAGAGGCAGATTAGTTCAGTTGGGTGGTGTTTGTTTTTTATCAAAAAGAGCTTCCTGCCTCTTCTGTCTGCACCGTGCAGACGCGGGAAGAGGTAGAGCCTCAAAAGAGTGTTTGTTTTTTTTTTTTGAGAAGTGCTTCCTGCCTCTCCCCAGCCTCTTCATGAGGAAGTGATAAAACAAAGCTTCTCCAAGAAGAGCTTTACCTCTTCTTGGCACCACCTCCACCTCCACCCCTGCTCCGCCACCCACCACCACCTCTGCTCCGCCACCACCACCTCTGCTCCTGCTCCGCCACCACCAAAACACCCCAAATCGATCAAAGTTCAGCGACAAAACACCCCACCTCTGCTCCTGCTCCTGCTCCGCCGCCGCCATCACCTCTGCTCCACCTCCACTCCGCCACCACCTCCGACATCATCATCAACAAACAAAACCCCCAAATCAAAAACCCTAAAATCGAAAACCCCCAAATCGAAGAGAGAGAGAGAGATCGTAGAGAGAGAGAGATCGTAGAGAGAGAAGGGGCTGTGGTCGATCGTGGCTGTGGTGGCGGTGGCTGTGGTGCTGTGGTGACGGTCGTGGCTGTGGTGCTGTGGTGACGGTCGTGGCTGTGGTGCTGTGGTGGCTGTGGTGCTGTGGTGGCGGTGGTGAAGATGGTGGCGGTGGTGAAGATGGTGGCGGTGGTGAAGTGGTGGCGGTGGTGAAGATGGCGGTGTAGAGAGAGAGTAGAGAGAGAGTTGAGAGAGATCTGTGTGTGTGTGTTTGTGTGTGAAGAGGTGTGAAGAGGTTTTATATAAAAAAAAAACAAACCCTCTTCTCCTTGCAGACTGAAGACATTTGGTCCACCTCTTCTCCTGCAGATGCCCGCAGACGTGGCCTGCAGCAGAAGAGGTTTTCAAGAAGAAAAAACAAACAGCACCTTGGGTTTACGGCATAATGGGTTTTCCTTTATAATATTGTTAATGTTAATATAATAATAGGTAAAATGACTAACCTACCCTCATGTGCAAGGCACATGATATAACTTAACTAAAAAATTTAACAAGGTTAGTGTTAAAGGACGTAAGGCGTAATGTGTTTTTCAAATAAAGGACTGTGACTGTAATTATTAAAGTTAAAGGTCATCCATTGCAATCCAATACAAATATAAAGGACGAAAAGTGTAATTTATCCTAAATCTAAAAACATAATAATTTGTTTTATAAATTTCTTTTAGGGTCACATGGAAAGCCATGTCTTGTAGTCTTGGGCTCTGTGGATGGGACTGTCCATTGTTGTACTAGAATAAAAGCAGTCTAGTCTGTTCGGAAGTCTAAACCGATATTGGCCCAACTATATGTTCAGCTATGAACAGGTATGGTCTCAAATTATGTATGGACACGTGAACAGGACCATACTACTCTAAGCTTGCGACCTCGCCATACAAAGGCATTTAGAAGGTTCTGAAAATGAACACCTGGCGACAAGAAGATGCTCTCAGTAGACAAAAAGGACGACAGGTGGCACCAATAGCAAGGCGCCAGCGCCGGTCGCAAGATCTTCATGGGACAGGCCAACAACCGGTACAAAAGGACGCTGAGTTGGAGCGAATAACCATGCGCCACGTCACTTCCACTCTTCCAGACCTGATTGCGTCAGAGGGGACAGAATGGATATTCCTCCTGGTCGGACAGCTAGCGAGCAACGGCTAGCTGGCAGTCCTCCTCCTTCACAATTCTTCGGCTATAAATAGAAGACTCAACCTCCAGGTTTAAGGATTCGCTTCCTGCTCTCTCACTTTATACACACACTTATCCTCAAAACGATTACTTATTCTCACACCGGAATGTGGTTACAAGGGGAACCCCATCTTCTCCTCCTTGTGGCGAGTCACCGATGTTGTTGGTTTTGCAAGAAACTTGAAAGAATCAGTCATCCGCCATGTGAAGGAAAGAGATTGAATCATCTTATACGAGACGACCCGGCTAAATAGCACTGTGCTATCTAGTGTTTCTTCAAGCTGACAACTCGCATTTCACACACTGTCACACTGATCATACATATAATTGACACAAACGATGCTAAAAGTAACAATGAAAACAAATAACAAACTATTAGAAAATAACTATATATTTATGGAATAAATGGCCTAGCGGCATCAAAGCACGTTGATAAAGTGTGTTTTCCTTAAGGTGTTGACTAAAAAATATAATTCAAACCAATAACATTCTGGTGCATTGACAGCCTTATGACCTTCCAATGTAGAGGTCATTGGTTCGAGTTTAGCATGGAGCAAAACTTGCTCTGGGTTGAGTCAAGAGTTTTACCTCAGTGGGCCTTCGGTCAATGGATTTCTTCTAGAATGGTAGCGGGCCAGGTAACCAGGCGATCAGGCGTTCATTGGTCGTTGGTCGAGTCTCGCGAGCGTGGGTGGTCTTTTGCCATTAAGTTTACATAGATGAGCGGGCTTTTATTGGTCGTTAAAAAAATATAGTTCAAGGGTATACAAGTTTGTCGTTAAAAAAAACAATTAAATAAAAATAAATTGTGGTGGGAAGTTTGCCAAAGCAGCTACCTGTGAATTGCAACTAAAATCCCAATAACAATTGTGGTTGTTAATGATGAAATAAAAGCATGAAAATATAGTGAAATGACCCTAAAGAATATAGAAAAAAACACGTGTTAGAGCGAATTACACGTCAGCTTTCATTTAATTTTGGTATGGACAAACTTTGAAACGAACCGTACCAAATTATGTACGATTAAGCCAAATCGATAAATTATTTTTCAAGGTAATCTTTATCAAAAATAAATTGAAGACATTTTGAAAGGACCACTTCGTTTTTTCTGGTTTAACAAAGTTAAGAGGTTGGTCCTTAGCCTACATAATAGCTATTCTAAAATTTCTAACATCTATTAATGTGTATATATGTGGAGGTGTAGGTTCCCTTAATTATCTAACGTTTTGAAAGTGTATATCTATGGCGGTGTAGGTTCCTTTAACTATCCAACGTTTTGAAAATTTGAACCAACCTAACAATTGTTTTGGGAATCGTCCATCTTGTCGGTTTGGTTTGTATGCCATGCCAGGGCTGTTAGGCTACCTGATGTGGTGGCGTGGAGAGTGGGGGCAAGCCCCTCCACGCCCCACACACCACCCCTCCAACATTTCGTCCGGCGTTGTCCCTTGGGGGCTTGGAAATTCTCACGGGCGATGGGACATGTACTTCCTTGACTTTGGTTGATTTTTTGTGAGCTTAACTAATGAGAGGTGACACTTAGTGTGATGAAAACGCCTTTTGCCCTTGTCCACCACTCTATGGTTTTGAAGTTTTGAACGGCAAAACTCTTTCTACTTATGTGACAGACACGTGGAGGAAAACGTCTCTTGTCCTTGACCACAACACCGAGTAGCCGTAAGATTAAACGAAGTGGTGGGCAAAGGCAAAGCCCAACCACGTAGGTACCATCTAGACTTTAAGGACTCTACACTTCAAATCACAAAAACCATGGGGTGATGGGTAAAAGCAAGAGGACATGTTCTTTTTTATTTATTTAAGTCATTTTTTATTCTTGTTTTTTTTTTAAATTATAAAACAATTCAATGAAAAGATATTTATATTAATTAAAACAAAAAAAAAGCATAATTAAAAGACATTAGTAACTAACACTATATTTTTCCCTAATTAGTTTTTTTTTTCATATTCTTGTACATTTGTCTTTCGGGTCCGATAATGTGATCGATGTTCATAGCTAGAAACTTTAAATCTTCTCGTTTTTTCTTTCGCCATTTTTTTGTATTTTTTTTTTTCATGTTGAATATTGTTAAACGTACCAATATATTCTGTAAACTCGGGTAAACTTTCAGTGTAATCCGCATTGGCACTTGATGATTTTGATGGCCTTCTTTTGGATTTATCTCTACCAAGTGGACGGTTCGCTTCAATTTTGACATTATCGTCGCTTAAGCCGAGATCAATTTTGTTACGAGCATCCAAACGAGTAGACGAGCTTGTTATGCTTCTTTTTATGTTCGGGTCGCGAGCGGTACCCTCACCCATTTGCTATGATGACGTGCCACCTGCCAACAATCGATAAATGGGAACGAGTGTTTTTCTTTATCTTTGTATTCACTAAAGGCTATCGCCAAGAAGTTGGCTTCATTTTCACCGCTTTTTTGCGTTATTTTTGGCTTTGTGAAAGTAATCGTTGAAGGTTGCGATTTTTTTATTCGATTCGCGCCAATTTGACGAGAGACTATCATTAAACCGGTATAGATCTTGGTTCAAGGTTTCGTGATATATATCACGAATTCGTTCCCAAAAATTGTTTTCTTGTTAAGCATTCCCTTTTTACAAAAAAAAAAAGTGACGCGTTAAAAATAGTTTATATAACACAAAAACCTTCAACAAAAATATATTTTTCTTAATAAAACGAAAAAATGGAACCGATCAACAAGTCCTCAGATACGAAAATCCAAGATTTGGTTAAAAGCAATTCGTCCTCCGTTGTTCATTTTATAGTAACTCTACTTCCGCTTGTTGTCGTAAGGAAATCTCACATACAATATGCCGGTTAAAAAAGATGCATACGCCGCAAGGTCGGGTGTAGGAACTGGAACTTGTATATTACAGTTTTGTGGTGGGCTAGGATTTTGTGGGGTATTCGGAGTTTCGGGTCGACCATGCGGGTTGTTTGGATCGAAAAACGTAATTCTTGTAAGAGATTGAAAGGAGTAGTAGAGAAATGTGAAGATGGGTATGATGGTGTGGATAATTTTATAGAGTAAATAGAGTAAATATTTAAAATTACAAAAAAAAAAAAAAACTTCTTTTAAATAGCCATTGCCAACGGCTTTATCATCAAACTTTCTATTTTTTTAAAGAGTAAATTGCCATTTTAGTCCCTGAGTTTTGTCCAAATTTGCCATTTTAGTCCAAATAGTTTTTTTCGCCTCTGGGTCCCTGACTTTTCCTTTTTGTTGCCATTTTGATCACAGACCCTAACTCCATCCAAAAACCTCATTTTTAACCAGGGGCATTTTGGGGATTTTCATTTTAAATCTTTTCAATTGCCATTTTGATCCAATTCTAAAAAATCCAAAAAATTCTAAAAACTCCAAAAAAATCAAAAAAGTTCTAAAAAAAAATTCATAAAATAAAAAAATCTAAAAATCATAAAAATTCTAAAAAATCATAAAAATTCTAAAAAATAAAAAATTCTAAAAAATCAAAAAATCATAAAAATTCTAAAAAATAAAAAAAAAATTCTAAAAAATCAAAAAAATCCAAAAAATTCTAAAAAATAAAAAAAATCTAAAAACTCAAACAAATTCTAAAAAATCAAAAAAATTATAAAAAAATAAAAAAATCTAAAAAAACAAAAAAAATTCTAAAATCGTAAAAATAAAAATATTCTAAAAAATAAAAAAAAATTCTAAAAAATCAAAAAAAATCTAAAAAATCAAAGAACTTCTAAAAAATAAAAAAAAATCTAATTTCTATTTGGAAACTGTATTTGGCTTTATTTTGGTGAATTCAGTCATTGGCTAAACTTATAGGCTTTAGTCCAAGCAACATACATTTCTTTAATGTGTCTACATCTTCATCAATCATCATACCCAAACATTATTTCAAATGTTGTTAAACATATGATCGATCGATAGCACATAAATATTTACTGATATAAAATTAAACAAGGTATACTTTCATTAAATTTAAAATGACAAACAAGTTACCTAGTAAATTTGTTTCATAAGAGAATGTCAAACCAAGTGTTCAAGAATCAAAAAGTTTAAATTGTCACATTGAGTTACAAAATTAGACTTTGGGTTCATTAATTATTACCTGAGAAACTATATATAAAAAAAGAGAAAAGTTGGGTAAATAACTGGACCTGATAGTAAATAAATTAGAACTGTTGACTAACCAAATTAGGTTTTATTAATTTAGTAAACATATAACTGGTCTTGTTAACTAATTAACATATCATTCAAGTTTATTCTAAACGGTTCTAAAGCTTTAAACCACTCTGTATTATTCTCCAACCAAAGAAAGTAAACTAAACCCCTTTAAACCACTCTGTATTATTCTCCAACCAAAGACAGTAAACTAAACCAACAAGCCAACAACAACCAAGTTCAATAAATCCACTAAATAGCAAAACTATCGGTAGAGTCTATTATGGGAATTGGTGGGATCGGGGATGTGCTTCAAAATACACAGCATGTATGTGGTAAAAAAAGACAAATATAACATCAGAAACAACCTATAAACATAGATATAGATAGCAAACTAAAACGATAATGAAATACTACTACAGAAGAGGTAGAAAAGAATGATCAGCATTTGCAATCATATATTTGCAAACAATAAATAATGTTTTTAAATATATTCGTCTGAGGAATATATTCGTCATTTTTTGAATTTGAAACTTTAAAATATGTTTGTTTGAGTTTTTAGATTTTTTTTTATTTTTTAGATTTTTTTTGATTTTTTAGTTTTTTTTTTAATTTTTTTGATTTTTTAGATTTTTTTATTTTTAGATTTTTTTTTTATTTTTTTAGAATTTTTATGATTTTTTAGAATTTTTTTTGATTTCTTTGATTTTTTAGAATTTTTAGAATTTTTTTTATTTTTATGATTTTTTTTTATTTTTTAGGATTTTTTTGATTTTTTTAGATTTTTTAGAATTTTTTTTATTTTTTAGAATTGGATCAAAATGGCAATTGAAAAGATTTAAAATGAAAATCCCCAAAATGCCCCTGGTTAAAAATGAGGTTTTTGGATGGAGTTAGGGTCTGTGATCAAAATGGCAACAAAAGGGAAAAGTCAGGGACCCAGAGGCGAAAAAAAAACTATTTGGACTAAAATGACAAATTTGGACAAACCTCAGGGACTAAAATGGCAATTTACTCTTTTTTAAATGAAGGGACAATGCTGGACAAGATATTGCCTTTGGGTAGCGGCCACACCCACATCAAGATTCGATTGGATGGTGTCAATGACGTGGAGGGGCTTGTCATCCCCTCTCTACGCCCCCAATCTGAACGGTCTAAGGGATGGATATATAAAATGTTTTGCTTTTTCGTTTTCCGGTCAAATCAGCAAACCGTTTATTCGGTAGGATCCATTATCATTTTTACTTACGTGATGTATTGTTTGGATGATCGATATTGAAACTCTGTTTAGGGTGAAGTTATTGTAAAAAAGACTAAAAGTGTGAGAAAGGTAAGAAAGAATCTCAACCATTAGATCTAAATTAATTGAAAAGGGTATAATTGTAAATGCATTAATAAATTCAAATATGGTAATCCTTGATTTAAGGATTTGGAGAGAGGAAAACCTGGATTTTAGGACTTATAACCGTCCATAAATAACACCATTCAGCACAAAAAATAACACCATTCAGCACAAAAAAACACTATTCAGCAGTAAATAAAAAAAACACCATTCAGTACAAGAATATAACACCATTCAGTACAAGAATATAACACCATTCAGTACAAAAATAACACCATTCACCACAAAAATAACACCATTCAGCAGTAAATAAAAAAAACACCATTCAGTACAAAAATAACACCATTCAGTACAAAAATAACACCATTCAGCAATAAATAAATAAAACACTATTCAGTACAAAAATAACACCATTCAGTACAAAAAATAACACCATTCAGTACAAGAAAAAAATAACACCTCTGTATCATCTTCTCCACTTCCGGCACCACCACTGGCACTTCCGGCACCACCACTGCTGCACCACCGAACCACTTGTTTCTTATAACCAGAACTGAAACCTAACCTGAACCGGAGTGACCCGAACCAAAACTCGAACTGAACATAACCTGAGGCATCCATGGTCGGCACCACCACTGCCGTCGGCCAGTCCCGAAATCCGAACCGACAACCTGTCACGAACCCAGCGGCCGGAGAATGAATGATCTAGAAGAATCGAACTGAAAAAAAAAGAAGAGAAGGACGTCGTCGGACTCGTCATCTTCACCGTCGCGCTGCAGGTTTGGCCGGATGTAGCTCTGCCGTCGTCCCCTGTCATCTATACCGGCGCTATATGGAGGTTTATCGGCATTAGGGTTTTGAAATTGTAGAGAGAGAGAGAGAAACTGTACGATCAAATCAATTGGAGAGAGATATCGGAATTATAGGAATTTTGATTTACAATTTCCTATTTTGAATGGATTTAAAAGACTTTATTACCCCTATAATTTCCAATTCAGTCCAAATTAAGATAAATATTTTACATTTTGGTCCCTATTGATCTCAACCATTAAATCAAAGATCTAATGGTTGAGATTCTTTCTTATCTTTCTCACACTTTAGGCCTTTTTTACAGGATCCTCTACCACTCTGTTTATACTTGAACTAATATTTGAACTTTAGTAATTAATATTTGAACTTTAGTAATTAAAATATTTGAAGTTATCTTATATGGTTGTATTTTCTATATTTTTAAAGTTTTAAAATGTGTATTAGGTGATCATCGAGATTTCGAAACTGGTCCAACTAACAGTATACGGCCCGTATACACCATGTGTAAATAAGTTTTCCCATGTGTTAATATTACGACCGTATAAAAATGAACAATTTTACAGGATAAACACATCACCAACCCAAATTTGACCTTTCTGTGGAACTAGGTTTATACCCCGCGCGCGTTGCGGCGCGCTAGATCGAATCGTTTTTGGTTGGAATTGAATTTACCTTTCCAGATCGTGTGAGCGTTTTATGAGGAGAAACATCCTTCATGGTTCACTCTAACATACCTAACACTTGTTAGTTGTTATAATAGTAAAATGCTACTTTCATGCTCTTTCTAGAGGAAGAAACATGCTTAAACCACAAATTTATGTTTTTTTGACAAATAGCACAAAAGTACACAATCAAGAATACAAAACACTCGTTTACCATTACTTATTGACGCATTCAAAATAAATAAGATAAATGACTAACCTAAGAAATTTTACAAAAATAAACGACAACTAAATCTAGATTTCACCAACACGATATTACGGTTATTAGAAAACATATCCAAAGCTTGATTCCAGACTGATGCATTCAAAATAAACCTGCTAAATCAATCGAAATTAGAAGAAAAAAACATTAAAAAAATGCGACGGATTTTACCTTCCATATCGCAAGAGGTAAGTGCTGTAACCCTTGACAAATTCATGAGAGGAAGCATCCTTCACAGTTCTCACCGTCGCCGTGGTAGTTGTGTTGAATGGTGGCGCAAAGGGTTTTTTAATGCATAGTACGTACATCAGTTTATTCAAAAGTAGAATATTATTATAAGTAATCTTTTTTGGGTAAAGTTATTATAAGTAATCGCTGCATCAACTGTTTAAAAAAATAAGTACATAATGATTTTAGGGTCTAAGCTGCACTAAAAATAACTCCTTAACCTTTTAGTCAACTTACATGACCCCTATTTAGCCACCTAATGAGACTTACTGTTGAAGACAAAAGTTGAGAGAATACATACTTGGGAAACATACTTAAGCATGCAACCAGCAGAAAACACAAACCCAGAGATCATAACTGCCAATGGATTCGCCCTTAGAAGACATAATGTTGCCCTATTAAGTGCCATATCAACCATGAACTCGTCACGTTCAACGAAGGTAGTAACGTAAATTGAGTTAAATATTGAAAAAAAAATAATTAAAACTCAAGGGTGTCAAGTGTAATATTTTTACAAAAATAAAACACGAAGATGATATATTCGAACCTGCGACACTTGCATGTCAAGGGAACGTCCTTACCCCTCCCATCACCTGGCCTTTTAGTGTTAAATTATGACGTGAATGAATGGTAGCCGACAACGCTCCTGCTTCGGTTATTTGGTCTTTCTGGTACTGGCCGGTTCATTTTGTCTTTTTCCAAAACCATAGATCGTGTTTTGGTCCGAGTAAATCATCAAAACCTATCGGACCATGAGCACCTTACCACTGTCCACTGCTGCTTACAACACCTCTTCGATTATAGCCTTCCCTTCCTACCTTCTTTCTTCTGGGCTTTCCAACTACCCTTTGCATTGCCTATACAACCCAAGGTTGCCTTCTTCTCAGCCATCACCAAACCTGCCAACGACGACTAAGCCTCTTGTGGTTGCTCATGCACCCAACACATCAAAAAATAAACCTTCCTCTCACCCGATTTAAGCTCCTCCTTCAACATCCTGTGCATATCACAAAGCGCGTAAATCGACAACATGCTTGCCACATCGTCTATAATCCCCAACCCAAATTGTGGACTGCCCATGTGTCAGAAAGCAGGAAAGCATGTTTGTTCCAAACAGTAAGGCTGAACGGTCTCGGTTGACCACCTTGACCCCAAATTAAAGAAACAATAGCTATATAAGATGTCTACAAGATGTATAGCTAAAAGTGGGGATGGTTCGCTTGAGCTAAGTTTGTTGACAGGAGGTAACGTGGTTTCAGGACCTGGTGGAATCTTGTGGGTGTGGTCAGAAGGGTCTTGTGCGTGTTTTGTTATGGGTTGAACACGTTGGGTTCCTTCCCGACTCAAGAGATATGGTTCTAGTAGAGGGCTTTAACCACCATGGTCCTTATGTTCGATTAGCTTGCTTAGCCCAGAAGCCACGGCTCTCTAAAAATGTCTCTTTTCTTCGGTGGATAAATCATCAAAGTTGATTCGAGTCCTGTAGAGGCAAATTAACATATATTGCTTAGGTGGCAAGCAGAAATTTAATGTTTTATAGTGATAAGAGAGTAATCTCCAAACTACCAGACATGATATTTTAATAGTCTCCACTGATAAAGCTGACTCTGCTGACCTGAAAACACAAATAATCTAGTAAATTTTCAAAAATAATTTAGTGTTGCAAATAGAAGTGGCAAAATACCTGTGGAGGGTAAAAGGGTGAATAAAGGCTCAATTTGAGATGAGTCATTTTGGTACAGGTCAAAACGTCTGGGGCAGCTTGACCACAAACACATCTGTGTGAAACTTCAAATTTACAATTAATGTCTAATATATGATTACACGAATCTAAATTCTATAAATAAAATGATTTTAGGTGGTGATCTCTTAACCAGTTGGCACAGTGAACACAATCACATTTTTCTTTGGTATCCCTGTTTTCTTTGGCAAGAACTGCATATTAACAAAACAACACCATGGCTTAGAAACAGGAGAAAGTTGTGGTAACAAATCACAATTTATAATTCAATCAAAGAGCACATATCCACACGAAAAGAACCCAAAACAATTCAAGTACTAACCATATGCCATGGAATATTAATTATTCTAGTTATCGTATTTACACTCACTGGAGGTTTACTTGATACTTACCGGATTCGTGTTTGGCTCCTTGTCGACGTTGGAACTCCGAAGTTACCATCGTACACATATTTCAAACAGATTGATTTTTGTATTTATTATCAGTATTCTCCTACGAATAACCTGATGCTATTGATCAATGTTAAAGAAATTCTAACCTTAAAATTCAATTCCTAAAGAAATCATCTTAACTACTAAATTGATTCACAAATTTTTACAATACTATATGAATTGATATCATCCATTTTCTCTAACCTACAAAATTGTGAAAAACCCCTGACATGAACATAATCACATTCCGGATGCCGATTCTTGTAAAAACAGAACATGTAAGTAAAAAGGGCTTACCTGAACTTCGCTGGATCTTCGTCGAAGGGTTGGTCGTCGCCTAAACTCGCATCAGTTGTCTCTGTTCTAACCAAAACGGTCGTCGTAACCCTAAACTCCATTGTCGTCGACTCGCCGCTGCCATGTTGAACCAAATCCCCTCTGCGGAACACCTCCACATCCTCTGGACATCCCGGTAACCCTAGCCGCCGTCGTCGTTTAGAGGTGTTGTTAGTCGTTGCTGTAAAATGGTCGACCGGATTCTCTCTCTTATGTTTATATTTTCTCTTCTCACTTTCTCTCTTGTGTTTATATGAATAACCCAACACGTCACATACATCCATGAGGCCATGTGGCGATAAAAACCTGCCATGCGCCCAATGAACGACAAAAGGATATGAATAGAGCAACCTGTCACTGTTCATTTCCCTTTATCTATTAACATATAGTAATTGAATAAAAATTTTCTTTTGAATTGAATAATATTTAGTCAATGTATTATCCACACGCCCAATCCATCACATACAAGCATACATACATGATACATTACATACATATGTACAGATCACATGGCCATCCATAATTTGTCATCATTTCGTGCTCCCTATAAATCCACACCTTTACCTCCAATTTCACTCTTCAAACCAACTTACAAATTTCCAATTCCAACCCTTGTTCATAAATTCCAAAAATACCAATGGGTGAGGTTAGCTTTCATCCTTCACCTCTAATTTTTCTTTTCTTTTCTTTTCTTTTTATCTTATTAAGCTGAATTTAATTTTATTTTATCTATCTCGTATATTGTTTTACAGCAAAATGATGCGAAGAAAGAAGCCGGTGAGCAGAAACCGGCCGACGCCGGAGGTGAAAAAAAGTCCGACGGTGGACCCACCACCGTCGTTCTAAAACTTGACTTGCATTGCGATGGATGTGCCAAAAAAATCAAAAAATCTATCCGCCATTTCGAAGGTATAACAAATATAAAATCTAAAGCACATTTTTATGCAAAAAAAAAAAAAAAAAACCCTTACAAAATTGAGTTAAGCAATGAACATGAAGAAGAAGAATAATAATAAATAATTATTTCTATTTCTATTTTTATTTTTATTGAGTCACCAAATAGGTGAATGCATTTGGCGTAGGTTAGACTCTTAACTGCTGCTGTTGATGTAACTAACGGCGGTAACTGAAAACTACCTGTTGTTGCAGGTGTGGAAAGTGTAAAAGCGGATACCGCCGGCAACAAACTGACGGTAACTGGGAACGTGGATCCCACGCGCATCAAAGAGCGAGTTGAGTACAGGACCAGAAAGAAGACAGAGATCCTCTCTCCTCAGCCGAAAAAGGATGTAGAGAAAAAGGAAACCCCGCCGGAGAAAAAAGCCGATGATAAAAAATCTGATGACAATAATAAACCCAAAGAGGTACTGAAATCAATCAATGAAAATATTGGATTTAATGGGTTTAGTAGTTGTGTTGAATTGACTAATTTATATGATGAGTGGTGGTTGATATGATATAGCCTCAATCGACTACGGTGGTTCTGAAGATTCCTTTGCATTGCGACGGTTGCATTCACAAAATTAAACGAGTCATTTCAAAGGTCGATGGTAAGTTCTCCAACTACTCAATCTTTTATAAGAACTAGTGGGATTCTCCCTCCCACATAAAACTAATTCAGTTCGTTACGGTACTAATATAGTGTCGGTATTAGGTATAATTTATGATATTAAATTTGAAAGGATATCAATGAATGCTTTATAGATCGAAAACCATAAAATACATAGTTGTATCGGTTCTAATAATATTGATATTGGTTTGGTTTGTTATAGTACCGTTAGATTATCTATAATCGCTAATGTTTACGATAACAAAAATACAATATTTTGAATACAGTTGCGTTTCAACAAAATTTATACAATTATTTCGAGAAAAAAACAATTATACATATTCAGCTTTTAAGGAAAAAAAAAGAGTAAATTACGATTTTGGCCCATGTGGTTATATCACTTTTACACTTTTAGCCCAAAAAAGAAATTTTTAACATCTGAGCCCCCAGCGTCTTTTTTTCTAACCCTTTTGGTCCCTAACATTTAATGGATGGGGTTAGTGTTAGGGGCCAAAAATGTTTAAAAAAAAGACGTTGGGGGCTCTGATGATAAAAAATGGGCTAAAAGGGTAAAAGTGATATAACTACAGGGGTCAAAATCGTAATTTACTAAAAAAAATATAAAGAACACAAATTATTATAAAAATCAAATAAAAAATCTTTTAAGAAAAAAAAATATATCGAACACAAATTATTATAAAACTCAAATTAAATAAAAACTAAATGGGCAAAAGATGTATATATTATTTAAAGTATAAAAAAGAAAATTATAACTTACAAGATATTGTATTTTATAATAAATATTTTTTTAAAATCTCATATTTAAGATTTGAATAAATCTTGATTCTTGAGTTCAATACATTTTATTAAAATGACTTGGAACTGGTGTTGATCCATGGCATATATTTGGTCAAAACTATTTGATGGGTTTAATTAATTATCATGTTGAATAAGAACCAAATTCTTAAAAAAAAATGGATGACGTATTGAACTAATGATTATAAAATAAGGATTTCTTTAATTAGACGGCGATTAATTTAATATACATTGTTTTTAATAACAGGCGTACACTCTGTGATACCGGATTCAGGCAAGGATTTGGTAATGGTGGAAGGGACAATGAATGTGAAAGAACTCATACCACATTTAAAAGAAAAACTTAAGAGAAAGGTTGATATTGTCCCTCCTAAAA
Source organism: Helianthus tuberosus (assembly GCA_030545235.1). Classification (NCBI taxonomy): domain Eukaryota; kingdom Viridiplantae; phylum Streptophyta; class Magnoliopsida; order Asterales; family Asteraceae; genus Helianthus; species Helianthus tuberosus. Next base: position 179,977,294 of record CM060433.1, read on the forward strand.
AAGAAGACAAAGACAAAGGTGGTGACAAGAAAGAGAAAGGGGAGGGTGACGTCGACACGAAGGCGGCAGGGGGAGGTGGCGAAAACAAGAGCAAAGGCATTGAGGTGGTTAACAAACTCGAGTATCATGGACATAATCCTCACACGTACACGATGCAAATGTACAATCCGAGTTATTATAATCAAGATTATGGGGTTTCGACGCCATCTAGTTCTAACCATGGTTATGTATACCAAGGTTATAATCATGGGTACGCTATGGAATACTCACACGCGCCTCCATTGCCTCCGCCTATGTATGACAATGACCCTCGAGCCATGTATCAACCGGAGACAGGGATGTTTAGTGATGAGAATCCGAATGCTTGTTCAGTTATGTAGATATTAACTTTATATATGAATTGTAAAAAGCAAAAGATATATAATAGACGGAATGGTAAAAAAATGAGATAGATTATATTGTAGGTTATAGAACCGGTTAAATTGCCGGTTTGAAGATTGGACGACCGGTGGTTTTATGTTAGGTTTGTTTTATTTTACTTTGTTTGTAATTATAAAGTATGGTTAGATATCCAATTTTGGGATATACATAATGTAACATAATAAATGAAAGTTTACTCATATTTATTAAATTCTATGGATGTCATGATGCCACACGCCTAACATACTTTAAGTGGTTGATTAGTGAGTTTTCTTTTATACATGGCAATTGACCCTAAAAACTTCCTAATATTAATATTTCAAATTTTAAAATGTTTAGATAGTAGTTGAATATGATTGATTCATGTATATATCTGAACTATTTTAAAAACTTTAAAATATATATAGCATTATATCCTATCTTCAATCTCAAGACATAACTTTTTACAGTAGATTTACGTATGAATGATTGGATATTTTATACAAATTTTATAGTGTTTTCTTTTGTTCTATCCAATGGGAGATATAGGCCATAAGAAATAATCTCACCTCAGATATCACTAGTTTTTGGGGGCATCAGCTGTAAACGAGAGGAAAACCTCATAGCTAAGCATGCAAAAGATGAAACAATTTGTGTGATGAGTTTGTCGTGTGTAAATTAGACAATATTAATAGTTATGGGAGTGAGGATACGCCACAATTGACACTATAACTTATAAATTATTACTCTTATTAATTTCGGTTTTATACATGCTTCACTATAAAGTAATAGTTACAGTAATTTATATATACCTTATTTTGAAATGTTTATCATGTAATCTCTTCTTTTGGAAACAAATCAACAATCATTCATATTTTAGGCTATCCTTGTATTTCAAGTAATTTTCAAGATTAAGAAAACTCCCTTTTAACAAAATTTTAAAAAATCAATGAATTGAAAATTGACGACTAAGTTAATTGTATTTAGCTTTATAATCATAGAGTTATATACTTTTGGACTTTAGATGTGTAATAATTTAATAGAGTGCATATTGGACGAAAAATATATTAATTTGACCTGTCTTCAACATTAGATATGTTAGGTTTAACAGATTCTCGATCAAACTATAAGACTGAGGGGAGTGGGGCGACTCCCACCCCCAAGTCGCCCCCAAGTCGCCCTCCACACCGCCCCCCTATGGCAACCTCTTGAAAATTTTGGCTTGCCCGTCTTCCAGAGAACGCCACAAACCAACAACAAACCAACTTTTCAAACAACTTTTCAAAACCAACTTTTCAAACAACCAATCAAAAAACCTTACCTTTTCAAACAACCAATCACATCTTTCTTTGGCAACTTGAGTTGCCCCAAACACCACGCCCCCTTTTTTGCTCAAAATCCTCTTATCTGACGTGGCGCCACGTGTCGCAAGACGCCCCCTCTAAAGGTTGCCCCACTCCCTTCAGTCTAAGATGTCTCCTTTTGGATTCAGCAAAAGGCATATTTAGATTTTAAAATTTAAATAGGTGATGTTTCCCTTGGCTGCTTTCTTGTTTTTTCAAGGTGCTTCTTGTTGATGTGTTGCATTTTGTGGAGATCTATTGTTCCTGTTTTAGTCTCCTCCTTGCATTCTCTTTGTTTTTTTTTTTTCTTTTAACATTTTCAATTTTTTTTTTATTTTTTTAAGGTTAATAATAGTGTACCTATTTACCCGAAAAAAAAGTATGATATATCCATTTTTTTTCTTTTTTTTATTAAAGCGGGTGAAAAGTCATCCAACTCCAAGGCTCCTCAAACCAAAATTCCAAACTTCCAATCCTATTATAATCAATTACGTTTGACATTCTAATTTCTCAAATCTCCCATTCTGGCTTCTAGAGTTCTGCATTTGAACTTTGAACCTACGTCTGAATTTTGAACCCTAATCGCAAGTCGCAGGCAAACCATTAACCAGATATGAGATATGTGGTTTTGATTACACATCAAGTTTGAATTTGTGTTGTTTATGTTTGAATGTTATTGGCATGCATTTTGACTTTTGAGTCAAAGTTATTTGTGTTATAAAGTTAAATTTTGATCTAACTTGAAGGCTTCGTTAGTAGCTATTTAGCCTTGTTACTAACTAAAGTTCTAAAGCAAGTTTGTGTTATTAAAGTTCTATTTTGATCTAATTTATACTTTCTAGTCAATTTGTTTCGTTGATAGCTATTTAGCCTTGTTACGAACATGGCAGGTTTTGCGTCGGGTATACCCAACATTTTTTTTTTAAATTAATGGGTTTATCTGAAACTCGTGGGTGTGCCTGATACCCAAATGTGTATTTACCCGATAGAAACCCGATGGATTTCAGGACAGGTTTGAGACAACCTTATTTAATCAGGTTTGGGGTTAGCCGTCCCATTGCCATCTCTACAATAGCCTCAATACATCTAAAAGAAAGTGCAATACTTTGTGTGCGGTGATTTATACACTTACTTTCTAATAACTACGAGCATCATAAAAAGTGTAATGCTTTGTACTACGTAGCACGGATACGGGTACGGGACTGGGGTACGGGGACGATATGGGTACGGGGAACGGTAAAACTCAAAAATACAAGATACGGGTACGGCAAAAAAAATAATATTAAAAAATAAAAATATATTAAACAAAGTCCCAAAAATAAAAATATATTAAACAAAGTCCAAAAATATATTAAACTCCAAAAACACTACATCAACCATAGGTAATTAATTATCAATAATCAAAACGTTTTCAAATTCCGGTTCATCTAGCGAAAGATCGACAACCTCCAAAAACCCAACATCTTCGATGAGTGATGAATACTTGAATAGAGATGATAATCACGTGAATGTTTAGAATAGCATATATATTTATAAAAGGCCGACATAGCATATATATTTATAAAAGGCCGACTTACGTATTTGGAAGTTAAAAGGGTTAAAACCCTAAATATTTTAGGAAACGTCCCCGATACTCTATTTTGGAAGTACCCAATATCGGGTACGGTTTTGTAGAAGTCCCCAATATCCGGGTACGTTTGGGAAACGTCCCCGAGCCGTCCCCTACGCGTTTCCGTCCCCGAGCCGTCCCCGGGACGGGTACTCGAGGCAATATGCCGTCCCCGTGCTTCATAGGCTTTGTATATACTTTGAACTTTCTATATAGTTCTGTACATAGTAATAGGGTTGAGATCCTGTACAAACAGTGCTAACTATAAGAACCGTAATAACAGATCTGAACCATTGATAGTTTAAATTAAGGGTTGGGGTTGATTATAAATAAAACCCTTATAATTAAAAATTAGTACTAACAAGTTTGGGGTAATTTCGTAAAATTGCTAGTCATTTGACCATTTTCAATTAAATACAAATTTCACCAAGGTTTTTTAAACTAAAATAACGTTTATATACTTCATTATTTAAAAAAAAAAATATACCATAAAATCAAGTATTTTTTTTATCTTTAATATAAGTATCATATTGCTATACCTTTTTTTATTTATAAAAGTAACTTTTAAAAAAGTTACCAAAAGTTGTTTTATAATTGTGCTGATTATGTGTTAATTACAATATAATACAAGCAAACACCAAAAGTAGATATAATTAGCACATCTGATGTGCTGATAATGGAGAACGATTGAGGATGTTGTGCTAATGTCGTTTATGTTGATAATGGAGAACGATTGAGGACGATGTGCTGATAATGGAGAACGATTAAGGATGTGCTGATTATATTTTTTATGGTGGTTCCTACAGGTTGGTTTGATCATGGAGAGTTATTAGATCATGGATATGTTAAAAAATTCAAACTTTGATTTGAATTAAACTTGCATAGATTTAGGGATGTTTTAATAATTATTTTTAATTAGTTATAAATAAATATGGTGAAAAGGTCTAAATTACCCCTAAACTATTTTTTTATTGAGGGACACCTGTCAATTATGTGTTGGTTCTTACTATTTTTACAAACATAAGTGTTTGTATTTGATCCCAATCCCATAGTAATAAACTAATAATATACTGATAAGACTGGTAGTATATACAACATCTCATATATATCTTGTTATGTGTATAATCACCTCAAAACTATACAAAAAAAGTTTAACTTGTAAATAACACTAAATTTCTAAAATATTTTTATACCTTAGTGTTACGCTTCATCTCATAGTGTAAACGTATAAATTAACGTTTTATATGTATAATCACCTCAAAACGAAAAACTATTTATTTTGTAGATAAGACACTATATTTCCAAAACTGTTTTTTATAATACCTTACTAGTGTAGACAGATTCTTGGACACACAGTTACTAAATGACAAAGGGCCAGTCAATTTTAATTTCAAAGGCTACATAGAAACAAGTTATTAGTGGTTTAATATCGTCAACTTACTTTTCTTTATCGTGTACCCTGGTGAAGTTCTAGATAAAAAGTGGCGTACATGTTGCGTTATGTTGTTTTTCTTTTTGCTTATATGACAGTAAATATTAAAAAACAAACTAATTATTTGATTTATTCTTTAAAAAAATATATAAAAGTTCATATTATTACCCAAAATATAAACTTTTAAATAAAACGTCAGTTTTTTTTGACCGACCAAGTCACACACACTCACGAATCTTATTCTTGATTCTTGAATCCACATTTTTATCTACTATAACACTTAAACCCTCAACCTTATATAGGGTTGTATAATTGAACGTTAGCGTTTTACCAAGGTCGAAAGAGAGTCGATGATTGGTAACATTAGTTTTGGCTCTCATGATTATTCTGTTTGTTATTACTAACTATTAGGAGGCTCTCATGATTGTTGGGGGGGGGGGGGGGAGGGGGGGGGATGAGATGACAAATTATGATTGATTGGTTTTTTTGTACGTGATTCATTCAGTGATAGGTGTGATGAGTGATGCAAGTAATATCGTTATGATGTCATGAAATTGGAGGGAAGAAGGTGACAACTTATGACTGGTTGTGATTAGGGTTGTAAGCAAACCGAATGAACATGAACAACGCTTTGTTCGTGTTCCTTCGTTAAGGATATAACGAAATTTGCTGTCCGTGTTCGTTCATTAAGGAAAGGAACATGTTCACGAACGGTTCACGAACACAAACTGACACATATAAAATCGGCGACGACGATGGTGGTTAGAGGTGGATAGTAAGAGGGAGCGGCGCTAGACCTTGCAGCCTTAATTTTTAAACTAAGGCCGATAATATTTTTCGATATAAATAAAGAGAAGGAAAGTGGAATGGTGGATATACAAGGTGGAGATAAGGTTTCCTAATTTATTTATTTGGCTAATGAGATAAATAAGAATTAAGGGATATAAAAAGTTTGCATAAAATAAATAAATGCTAAAAAAAACCTTTAATGAATAGCATAAATATACGAACATGAACCAATGTTCACGAACACATTATCGAACGTTCACGAACAGGGGCGCAACTTCCTTGGGGCGCCCCCCCCCCCCCCGAACTTTTCGACGCGTAGTGTTATGAACAGTACATTCGTATAGAAATTTTTATGTATATACGTTTCACCCCCCCGGAATTGGGAAAAATCAACCCCCCAAGCTTCGCCAATGTTCACGAACGCTATTGAATGAACGAGACATTTGTTCATGTTCGTTCATTTAACTAACCGAACGAAATTTCTTGTTCATGTTTGTTCATTAATTAAACGAACAAACATAAACGAACTTTCCGCCAAACTGTTTACGAACTGTTCGCTGAACATTCAATTTGTTTACAGCCCTAGTTGTGATAGTGTGATGGGTGCCCCGTCCTCTTATCAAAGTTTCATCAAACTAAAATCCAAACCAAACTTAACTTTCAGTTTAATTGTTTAAACTGCTTCCTCATAAGAGGATTGGTCATATAAATCTGGTTTTAGTTTATTCTTGATGTTTTCTTGTTTTACAAGAAAATGAGTTAATTATTTAATAAAATTATCTAAAATGGACTTCTTATTGTCTCAAAGAGTTTTGTCTTAAAAGTCGCATTTAGTGAGCCTGGCTGTGCCTTTTCATCCCTACAAAAGTTGGAACATGACAAAAGTCATATAAAAAATATTTGGGTTATTGGATTTTATCACTCTAAACTATTGGCTATTGGCCGCTGCCACTCCCAACTATCACTTTGACGCGCGCCACCTCCAACTTAACACTTATTGTGTTCTGTCACCATGTTGTTAACCGATCACTAACTTTTGATCATGTTACTATACTTTTGAGGGTGTCCTAAGATCCCTAAAACCTTTCTAAGATCACTATGACACCCCCAAAAGTATAGTAACAGGATCAAAAGTTAGTGATCAGTTAACAAAGTGGTGACAGAACATACTAAGTGTTAACTTAGGGGTGACGGGCGTCAAAGTGATAGATGGGGGTGACAGCGGCCAATAGCTAATAGTTGGGGGTGATAAAATCCAATAACCCAAAATATTTTCCACACATACTAAAAAATCACATGTAATGCATAATTCACACACATATATACATTGATCTGTATGTATGTTATGTATATAGACATATAGTATATATTATATATGTATATAGACATATAGTTAGCATATAAAGAGAACATATACCCTTCGCAATTTAAAAACTTTTTGGTTTAAAAGAATTTATTAGCAGTGGCGTCTCTGAGAATTCACGTACCCTGTTCGAGCTCGAAAAATGAGCCCATATGCTTTAACGATAAACAACATAATTATGAAAATGACAAAAATTGAAGTATTTGATAAACAATGCAATTACAATAATGACAAAATCATAGTACTCTAATGAGTTACATACCGTAATAAATAATAAGTTAATAGCTAACCAATGATTCGTGCAGCCCTCCTAAAAAATGGGCCCATATGATTAGACGAACTTACGAACAGTTCTATAAATATGAACTAGGTGATTCCCCGCCCGCGCTGCGGGGAGATGGCCGAATAATTCTCAACCAATTTAAAAAACAGTACTATAGTTTTGCTACAAATAAAAAGTAAAAAGAGTGTTAGCCAGCTCTTTGACACGATTTTTAGCTGGGGGCAAAGTCATATTTTTTATTTTTACTTTGGGGAAAAATCAATTTTTTTCCCCGAGTGTAAAATCCTAATTTTTAGCTAGGGAAAACCATATTTTGATTTTGCTATGGGGGCAAAAATGTAATTTTTAATTGAGGGTGATATCGTAATTTTGAACCGAGGGGAAATTCGTAAATTTTAATTGGGGGCAAAAGCATAAATTTATTTTTAACTGGGGGCAAATGCGTAATTTTAAATTGTGGCCAAAACCGTAATCAATTTGAACCGAGGGCAAAATTGAGAAATGTAACTGGGAGCAAAAGCGTCATTTTATTTTGAACTGGGGGCAAATACGTAATTTTAAACCGATAGCAAAATCGTATTTTTAAAGCGGATATAAAATCATAAATTAATTAGGCCAATAGGGGAGTGCCAGACAGCTGCCTGACACTGTTCCCTTGCCGCCCATGTCAACGAATAAAGGCCAACAACTATTGCCGCCGACACACTGTTGTTTGTAGATGTTGAAAATATGTTAGACCGTGGGGTATGGTGGGGCGGGGGTTTGGGGCATGGGTTGACACGTGGACTTCGAGGGGCACCGCTGGTGAGTGACGTGTTGGGTCGGTATGGCGGGGCGTGGCTAGCCCGCGTGGGTTGGCCAGTGTTATAAAAATTAAAAAAAAAAGTTTAAAATTAAAAAATACACACAAAATAAAAAAAGCCTAAAATTATTATTAAAATTTCCTAAAAATAACAAAATCCTAAAAAAAGGATTACAAAAAAGCCTAATTAAGCCTTAGGTAGATTTCGAACAGGGCGAGCTTGCCAAACGGCTTCCGCTCCTTGCCCCGGAACTCGATGTTTGCCAACGCCACCCGGTCTTCGTGACTTATATCACCGCCCGGGACGCTGTCGTATAGGAGTTGGGTGAACCGTTTGGCTTGGCCAAACGGTTATTTTTTAAATTTTAAACCTAGCCGCTATAGCCTAGCCGACCAGCCAATTAGAGCCGGCCACGGAAGACCGCTAGGCACGCCCAACGCCGGGTTGAAACCCCCGCCTAAGGGGCCACGCCAAAACCCAAACCCACCCGGAGTGGTGGCTTAACCGTTTGTACCCAACCCACGCCCCATACCCTATATTCTTAGTCTCTTTTTGTAGGTGAAGACAAAAAAAAATTTAACTGTTCATTTCATTCAATTTTTAATATATGTATAATTTTAATATATGTATAATATAATATGATGTTTCTCTTGGAGTGGAATCAAACAAGTATATTACATGGTATCTTCCAAATTCCAATACACATATACTCAAAAATATATTTATGCTATGTTTAATATATAATCAATTGTAAGTAAGGAATCATGAGAACCGCAATAACTATTTAATATATCAAAGTTCAATCGGAAATTCACCTGATCTTCAATGTGTTTCACTGAATCGCCAATTTCCTGCTGTGTATTTCCGAATCTTCGTTAGATTTTCCTGCAGTCCTGCTGTCGTTCGATTTTACTGCTTCGTCCGTCCAGTTTCCTAATTTCCTGCTGCGTATTTTTTTTAATCATTTTAGTATTGGATTGGGTCCAATCAACCTATTGTTAAGTTGGGTAAATTATAAAAAATATAAGTCTTTTGATAATGGGCCTCTATATTGGATTTGTTATGTGTGTACAATTTTTTTAAATAACATATATATATTGATTTTTTTTAAAAAAATCCTATGCCCCTCGAAAAAACGGGCCCTGTGCGGAAGTCCTCCCCGACACCTAAAGAGCCGCCCATGTTTATTAGCATCCATATTCTTAAAATAAAAAAATAGTGGCACTCTATCTAGTGTTTCAACTTTCAACAAATAAATTTGTCTACTTGTCTTAGTTTCCAAACAAAACCGTTTTTAATAACCAATGCCATATTAAAATTAGTTATTTATTTATTTATAGTTTTCTTTTCTCTCTCTGTCTCTCTCTTTTTTTCTTTTTTTTTTTTTTTTTTGAGAGAAAGGAAAATAAGCAAATAAGCAGATGGACAAATAGTGATCGTAATACAAGGTGTTGATGCAACATATATCAGACCAAGGATAGTAGCTGAGTTGGTCAGGCAAAAGTGTTGAAGGGTTCAACTTTGCCTAACGCAGGTCGTGGGGTCCCCCACGTTTGCAAGACGTGGAGAGAGGTTCACTAGTTTGATCTTGTTGTTTGCTCGAGATCCTTCACTGAAATGTATTCAGCTTTGGATGTGGGAGCAAAGGGAATGTGTGTGTTGAATGTGAAAGAAAGTGACTTGCACGGAACAAGTATTCAAGAACAATGACCAGAGATTCGCCAGGAATCAGAGCTGATCTTGGAATGTTTTTCACACTTAATGAAGTGTCACATTTATAGAGAAAGCCATCGCTAAAAGAAGAATCTATTTGACTAGTGAACATGCTTGCAGTGGGGGTTTTGCCCTTTTGGGGGTTAAAGCCTTTTGACATGCGGATAAAAGGCTGTGCTCTGTGGACTCGTGTTACTTTTGCGGCTGGAGAAGTTGGTGAAGCAATCAGAGATGTGACTACCTACTGTTCACGTATTGTTTTATCTAAACTCCCGGATTTCTATCCTTTCAACCTTTTAACCTTTTAAGCTTTAATGTGTCTGAGTCATTTTATTTGGTCTTAGGTTACCCACGTCATTACAAGGCATAATTAATTGTCAAGCATATCAATATTTTTACATAATGGTACAAAAAGAATCAGTTAAACTGTTTTTATGAATCTCCACGAGATATGCATAAACAAATGAAGCTCCATTATAATCTTATACGTTTGAAACAAATTGAAAGGAGAAACAAAATGACCGAAGGTAAAAAATAGATAATTAGTTCAGTATATAAAATTTTAAAAATAGATTTTAGGTAAAAAAAAATTAAACAAATGGTATGGCGAAATGATAATTTCTTCTTTTGATACTAAAGAGTAAACTGCTAAATTCGTCCCTGAGGTTTGACTCAAATTGCTAGATCAGTCCAAAATCAAGTTTTGTTGCTAAAACAGTCCCTGAGCCTAGTTTCTGTTGCTATTTCAGTCCAATAAATTAACACCGTTAGAACCTCAGTTAATGAATTGGTAAAACTGCTAAATTTGTCCCTGGGGTTTGATTCAAGTTGCTAGATCAGTCCAAAATCAAGTTTTTGAATTTGTTAATTATAAACTTATTTAGGTATATAATTTTTCTAGACTTGCATTAATTTTTTGAATTTGTTAATTATAAACTTATTTAGATTATAAACTTATTTAGGTATATAATTTTTCTAGACTTGCATTAAATTTTTGAATTTGTTAATTATAAACTTATTTAGATTATAAACTTATTTAGGTATATAATTTTTCTAGACTTGCATTAATTTTTTGAATTTGTTAATTATAAACTTATTTAGATTATAAACTTATTTAGGTATATAATTTTTCTTGACTTGCATTAATTTTTTGAATTTGTTAATTATAAACTTATTTAGGTATATAATTTGTTAATTATAACTCAATACTATTTAGATTAAGTGTGATCTTATTTAGATACTTACGTATATAACAGGTCTATATTTAGGGTAGACTTGTAATTTATCTTAAATGTCTTAAAATTTAAGATAAATTACAAGTCTACCCTAAATATATAATTTAAATAAGATCACATTAATTTAAATAGTATTGAGTTATAATTAACAAATTATATACCTTAATAAGTTTATAATCTAAATAAGTTTATAATTAAAAAATTCAAAAAATTAATGCAAGTCTAGAAAAATTATATACCTAAATAGGTTTATAATCTAAATAAGTTTATAATTAACAAATTCAAAAAATTAATGGAAGTCTAGAAAAATTATATACCTAAATAAGTTTATAATCTAAATAAGTTTATAATTAACAAATTCAAAAAATTAATGCAAGTCTAGAAAAATTATATACCTAAATAAGTTTATAATTAACAAATTCAAAAACTTGATTTTGGACTGATCTAGCAACTTGAATCAAACCTCAGGGACGAATTTAGCAGTTTTACCCATTCATTAACTAAGGTTCTAACGGTGTTAATTTATTGGACTGAAATAACAACAGAAACTAGGCTCAGGGACTGTTTTAGCAACAAAACTTGATTTTGGACTGATCTAGCAATTTGAGTCAAACCTCAGGGACGAATTTAGCAGTTTACTCTATACTAAAAAATAAAGGTTTTTTTTTTTTTTTTTTTTTTTTTTTTTGTGGCATTGTGTGAGATTGAGACACATCCTATATTGAAGAATCCACCATTAATTCGCTCAAGCACATTACGCATCGACAAACATGATGCATTCTACCAAACTAGATTTCGCAATCTTGGTTGTCTTTCATCCTCAACCATGTTTGCGTATTATGTCACATGTATCGTGTATGGATTATCTTATTCATACTGACATAACAAATTGTAGTCCACAAACATCAATTATCTATCGTATTCACCATAACATCAACGTTTAAAGATAATTCTTCTATATCGACGATATTTACATATGTTCTACAAATATCAGTCTATACATATCAACTGAACGAGTGTATAGCTAGTTTTTAAGATACATTACTTGTGCAAAGAAATATCTGTGTTCACATAAAAATAACAAAAACCATGTGAAAACATTAATAGGGTCTAAGTGGGTTAAAATAATCATTATTGTAAGCTTAGAAAATTCTATAATCATCGTTATATGATAATAAAACTAGATTCACTTCTTCATATCTATACTTGGACGGTTGGACCTCATGTCTTAATCGACACAAAATTTAATTTAATATATACCACCGCCCCACACCCCTATGTTCTTCGTTAAAGATCTAATTTGTTAACAATAAATTTAATTTTAATGGTTAAGCACTTGTTGGCACATGATGTACACTTGCATCATATACCAAATGATTTGATAAACACCTACTTCAAATTTAATTAACATGACACTTATGTAATGCACAAGTAATATCAAGACTTATTCAATGATAAAAGGCTATATATAGCCAAACGAGTACACATAAATCGGAAATAACAAATTGACTCAACAACCTCAACGTAAACCTAAAAACCTGGACAACTCTTGACCCACTAACGTAAACCCACGAATTCAAATAACAGACACACATGTATGGACTTTGTCAAACCCACACAGACTTAACCTTGGACTCTTTGGGCTCGAAGCCCATTATTCATACTGACCCAAACATAACCCATAACAAATCCTTCCCTTAAACTGAAACTGGGTTTACCCTTCAGTTTAAACCTTCAAGATCACGTACTCCCAATAGACTACTCATTTGTTCAAATACTTCAAGCTTCACAGGCTTTGTCATCACATCTGCCACTTGATCATTTGTAGAACAAAATACCAGTTGCACCTTGTCTTTATTCACCAAGTCTCTGAGGTAATGGAACCGTACCTCAATATGCTTTGTTCGTCGATGCATGACAGGATTCTTAGAAAGCTTTATTGTGGAACTGTTATCACATTGTATTTCCACAACTCCAATCGATTCACCAAGCAATTCCTCCATAAGACCTTTGAGCCACACACTGTGACAAGCACACACTGTTGCCGCGACATATTCCGCCTCAGTTGACGAGAGAGTGACTATATCTTGCTTTCTAGAACTCCAACATATTGCTGCATTGCTGAGAATACAAGCGTATCCAGATGTGCACCTTCTGTTTTCTCTGTCCCTTGCATAGTCGCTGTCAGTAAACACTTGCAGCCCTTTGGTGATGTTTCTTTCATACAAGAGTCCAAAACTATATGTACCCTTTATATACCTCAATATTCTCTTTGCTAGCTGTAGATGCTCCACTCTTGGATCTGACATAAACCTAGAAATAAAGCAAACTCCATACATTAAGTCTGGTCTTGTCACTGTAAGGTACATAAGGCTGCCCACTAGCCTCTTGTACTCTGTGCTATCTACTTTAGCTCCAACTCCAGCCTTTGTCACCATCACCCCAGGTACAATTGGATTCTTCACACCATTGTTTTCCCACATGTTGAATCTTTCCAGTACCTCTTTTGCATATCTTTTCTGACTCATGCCGATCCCACATTTATATTGTGTAATTTCCACTCCTAAAAAATATTTCATTCTTCCCAAATCTGTCATTTCAAACTCCTGCATCATGGAGCTTTTAAAACTTTCACATAATACTCTATCATTTCCTGTGTATATCAGATCGTCCACATAAAGACTCACAATAACTACTTTGTTCCAAACTTTCTTTATGAACAAAGTATGATCAAAATTGCTTCTTTTAAAACCTTCCCTTAAAAAATAGCTCTCTATTCTTTTAAACCATGCCCTTGGGGCTTGCTTTAAGCCATAGAGAGCCCTTTTTAATTTGTACACTTTTCCTTCTTCCCCTTCTTTCACGAACCCTGGTGGTTGAGAAATAAACACATCCTCCTTAAGCTCCCCGTGAAGGAAAGCACTTTTAACATCGAGTTGGTAAACAACCCAACTCTTCTGTGCTGCTAGAGCTAACACTGTTCGAATAGTATCCCAACGAGCCACTGGAGCGTATATTTCATCATAATCGATCCCCTTTCTTTGAGCATAACCCTTCACCACTAGTCTAGCTTTGTATTTGTCAACCTCCCCTCTCTCATTCAGCTTAGTTTTGTAAACCCATTTAACCCCAATTGACTTTACTCCCTTGGGTGCTTCAACTAACTCCCAAGTCTGGTTTTTTTCAATTGATTCTATCTCGCTCTTCATGGCTTTCTTCCATTTTTCCTCCTTAACTGCCTCTTCAAAACTAGTGGGATCTCCAGACGAGCTGTACATCACAAAATAAGTCTCTTCATCCGATAATCCTTCCCCAGTTTGGTAATCATCCATCCAAGCTGGAGCTGAACGTGCCCTTCTTAAAGTTGTTTCAATCTCCTGTTGTGGAGCAGGTTCCTCATTCATGTTATCAGGTGCATTTGAACTGGTGCCACTACTTGTGCTAACTATATTAGTTGGTGTGCTTTGCTGAATAGAAGCTTCATTATCCAGCTCTGAGTTATTTTCTGTCTCCTGTTGTTGATAATTGCTCGACTTATCTTCCTGTATTTCTTCAACATCAGGAATCACTAGCTCAGCTGGACCAAATTCTGTCTTCTTCCATTCCCACTTTTCACTTTCAGGAAACTCAACATCTTTGCTGATAACTATTTTCTTCTGGATGGGATCATACATTTTGAATGCCTTGGATTCAGCACTAATGCCCAAGAAAATACACTTATGACTTCGGGGATCCAACTTGGATCTGAATTGTGCTGGAATGAGAACATATCCAATGCAACCAAACACCCTAATGTAATCCACATTTGGTTTATGTTCTGACCAGGCTTCCTCAGGGACTTTCTCTTCCAGTGTTGTTGTAATACAACGATTTAAGATGTGACATGCCCAGTTAGTTGCTTCTGTCCAGAACCACTTAGGCATATCCCTTTCTATCAAAAGACACCTAACCATGTTCATTAGTGTTTTATTTCGTCTTTCCACCACTCCATTTTGTTGTGGAGTGTAGGCAGCGGTTAGTTGTCTTTTGATTCCATTTTCTTCACAAAAAACATTGAAAGCCTTTGAGGTAAATTCTCCACCTCGATCACTTCTCAATGCCTTTATTGTAACCCCAGTTTCATTTTCCACCATACTTTTAAATCTTTTAAACACTTCCAAAGCTTCATTCTTTTTCGACAAAAAATAAACCCATCCCTTTCTAGAGTAATCGTCTATTATAACCATTACATACCTCTTTCCACTAGGGGATGTTGGCTTAATAGGACCGTAGAGGTCTGTGTGCAGCAGCTCCAATTTGCTTCTGGCTCTCCACTTGCTTTGCTTTGGAATGGCTTCACGCTGCTGCTTTCCCATCTTGCAAATTTCGCAGTCTTTGCTTTGCTCAGTGATCGGATTGTCGTGCTCCAATCAAAGATAATATTTATATGCCCAAATTACCCTTAACAAATAGCTAGTGGTAGAAAGGGGTCGATCCACGAAGAGTATGTGGTTTGCGAATGGATTTACTAGAACTAAAACGATTGTCACAATTTATGAAGCTTGCTAATAAAATTCTTGTATTGTTTGTTTTTGGTAAAAGATGTCTAAATTATATGTCTAATAAAAATGATGAACTGAACTAAAAATGATGAACTTGGCCGTCCCCGAATTCGAACCCGGGTCTAGGCTGCACCCTTTCGCGCGCCTAGCCAACTTTGCTAGGTGCCTAGTGTTGTGAAAATTCCTTTTTAGATTAAATATAAGCACTTACTTGAATACAAACTCCTAGTTAACAATGGTAATAAATATGAGATTTCTAAACAATAACAAGTAAAGGAATCACACCCGGTTTCGATAGTTGCTAACTTATGGTTTCTACAAGTTTAAGGCTTCAACTCAAATGCATACGATTAGCGGATTTAGTGTACCGTGACTTAGGTGCTAATAACTATCAACGTTTCAAGAACGGACAAGAATACACTTTGTAATCAACACAAGTAAATCCTAACCAAGACAACGCATATTACACATAACCATTTCATAAAGTCATAACTTTTAACATCGCTCGACAGTTTATGAATTCGAAACAAATGTAAGCTATTGCCAAAGGTTTCTAAAATCATACACAAATTGTCACAAATTGAAGCAAGAACAATTCAAAACCATAAATTAAACAACTACCTACACCGGGGTGAAACCAAGATGATTAGCCACTCATGGTTGCCGGAGCTTGTTCACCGGATAATTGAAACTTGCCGGAAGTCATCTTGGAGCTTGAAGGATAGACAATGCAGAATACTCTTGATGCAAAATGATTACAAGGAAATTGAAAGTACGTAATGGTGAATTTCTGGACACGAGCTTGTAATTGGAGGTGTGTAGGTTGACATCCTTCTTCCTTGATGAACTCCTTCTTTTATAGCCATGGAGATTCCCATCTTCAAACTTTTGGGCATTTTCTTCTTCATGGACTTTGATCATCTTCTCCATGTGAACTTGAGAGCTAGAGGATTTTGGAGTTGATGAATTTCTCCAATGGCTGCTCCTAGTTAATGCTCTTGGCTCCTCAAGTCTTCAAAACCCTTATGTTTGACCAAAGTTGCCTTTTCAATCATTTAAACAGCATCCAAGAATAATTATCTCCGGAGTGAAAATCCAAGCACCGTCGCCGACGGTGCTTATGGCCGTCGCCGACGGTGTCCAGATATTTCACTTTTCTGTTTTTCGCGTATCGCGTTCCCGGTTGATCTGTTTTGCGTTCTGGTGCACCGTTCTTTGACCCGATGACTCGTAAAGCTCCCAAAAAGCTCCTTAAATTTGTCAAACCTACAAAACATATTTTTGATTAAAAGTAGGCTATCCGAACTTAAAACGTACATAAATTCATCAAGTTATACGTTTATAGGCATCGGTTTTCAACCACGCATCACATCCCCACACTTGTCTTTTGCTTGCCCTCAAGCAAATCTGTTTTTCACTTTCGCATGGGTCGAACAATGAACACACATCCCATTCCCGAGACAAAGGTTAAGGTCGATTGTCATACAAAGGTTCAAACTCTTTACAATTCAAAATATCTAATGGTAATGTGATTTCACATTCACAAATGGTTACCCAAGATTAACTCGCCCTTAAAACTAACAATTCATACATATCCCTCACAATGTTCTCTCTACTCGGCTTAACATTTGGCTAATATGTAATGTATTAGCATCTTGACAATTAATCGCTCAAAACCAATTAGAACACATACCCGCATAGGCTTGCAACTCAATCATTCTCCACCATTGATCACGAATACCAAGCATAAGTCATAAGGTCTTTGAAAGGGTTGTAACGGGGCTAGGGTTAAGGGTAGGAAATAGGATATTTTTAAGTGGCTTAGGTGATGAAAATCCGATTTTTATTACAACTGAAACTGCTAAACAAACTAACTACCAACATCAATCTTATAGGCAACATTTTTCGCCTTTTATTTCTCAACTAGAAACACATATTTTTGTGTTTTTCTCAATCATTTTCTATTCTTTTTCGTACATTTTCTGATTTTTTTTTTTCATAACAAATAAATACAACTATACAAACTTTGCTAAAGAATCGAATTTTCATCACACGGGTTTAAAACAAAAAGGTTTAAGGTTGTTGGCTAAGTGGGTTGTCAAACGAAAGTTTAGGCTCAACGTTGGCTACTAGGGGATAATTTTTGGGTAAGGGTATAAGAATGGTGTAAAAAGGAAAAGGTTCACCTAATGCCTTAATCATCCTCGTGCTTGTATTCGGTCTATGGTCTCAAACGTATCAAAAGATGCAAGTTCTACAATACATGACTAATGGTCCACTCAAACAAAGAAATATGTGTATATATAATGTATGAAAGTGGCCCAAAATCTCACTTATAAGGGTATGATATGTGATATGCACCAAAAGCTAGTTCCTTAGGCGAATTATTCCCAAATAACCACCCGTTAGATACCCGTCATGCAATTAGTTTGAACTTAACTATAACAAAAGACCAAATGGATTGTGCCATCCCTCGTTGACTTAGCTACTTGTATTTTTACGATTACTTTTAAACAAGAAACTTTTGAAAAATTTTTGAAATTTTCCCCCATCCCCACACTTGAGGTAAACATTGTCCTCAATGTGTAGTATTTAAATGACGGGTCAAAATCTAAAATTTTTGCTACTCCCCCATCCCCACACTTGAGGTAAACATTGTCCTCAATGTGTAAGAACTGGAGTTTTAAAAATTGCACAAGGGACGTGACACGGCTAATCCTCCCAAATTCACCCCGTCTTTCAAACATTAAACCAACAATCCACTTATTAGTAATAAACAAGGTAAAATGGAAACGCATGCACCTGATTTTGTTGCTTGATGTCCATATCTTCTTCTTCTCTTCATAAAAATGGTTGTCTCGTGAATCTTGTGTATCTACAAATTCTAACCCTTGTGTAGAAGCATGCTTCTCACAACCATCAAAATTTGTTAGTTACCTAATTCTACCATTTTTATGAACAATTTACCAAGCTATGCGTTATTTTACTTTTTATTTATGTGGAAAAACAACTAAAAGAAAATTAAAAATAAAACACACAACATAAAATAAACACAAACAAAATAAACACACAAACAAAAAACAAACAAAACATACCATACCTTCATCGATGATATCGTTCATTAGGGTCTCTTGGCGGGTTTGGTTGGTATGGATAACCCGTGAGAGATTCATACATTTCCCTAAAGTTATCAAAGGGGCTTTGCTCTTGTTGTGGTGGTGGCGGTGGTGGTTGGTAAGGAATGGGAATGAAGCTTGAACCTACCGCTTCGGGCCAATGAGGAGTTGGGTCGTTTGGGCCCAATGGATGAGGAATGTCGGGGTAATTGGTCCACCCCGAGTGTTCGGCGTATGGAAGGCCGGCTAAGAGATCTCTTTGGTGGCGCTCTTGATCGTGGAGCACCTTGGCATTGTTAAGTGCCATTTGGTTAGAATAAGCCATAGCTCTCCATCGGCGTTCATTCAATTGTCTTTCTTCTTGTTGACGCCTTGCTTCATCTTCTTGCAATTGCATCATGCGTTCTATTTGTGATCTTTGTAACGCTTGTTGCAATTGCTGCTCCTCCATTTGTTTTTCCATCCTTTCGCGGAAGGATGCTTGATAACCCCATTGTTCCTGTTGATATGCCCCTTGGGCATTCTCCCATTCATGTCTGCTCGCATGGTACTCTCTTGTTTCACCAATACCTGCCGATATGTTGTCGTAGACTGCTTGTTGTCCACGAGTCCAATTGTGGTATGATGGTAATTGTCTTTGATTCACAAAATCTGCCACATCGGCAGAGATTTCCCTATGCTTCCTCCTAACCCTCCGCCTTGTTCTTTGTGTACCGGAAGGTTCCGTCTCTTCATCAACATCCGGCATCTCTTCATCACCTTCTTCTTCTTCTTCTTCTTCACCTTCTATTGGCTCCTTGAATTGATAACTCCGTCCGTGGACATCCTCGATTCTGTGAAGATGACCAAAGGACTTCACTGTTATATCCCAATGTCGCTTTATGGAGGTAAGGTTGAACTGGCTAATGGGTTTTTCCACCCATAGTGACTCTGCAGGTAATGCATTTTGTTGTAATATCATGGCACTAATCAGCCTCACATAGGGAATCATTTTCCGCTTGTATGATTCCCTTGTATCCCAAGTGTTAATCATTACAATTTGACGCCATGACAGCTTTGGCGTTCCATACAACAATGCATGCACAACTCGACAGTCGGGTGTCTTCACATGCCCACGATCCCCAAACCGAACCATGACATTTTCCAAGGAAATGCCATACAGAATGTTCCCCATTAAAGACAAATCGGCTCTTGCATCACCGGAGCCTCCAGAACCCGGTAAAACGTTTGGTAACATTTGTGGTGGATCTGCATCATTTGTCTTATTATCCAAGAGTTGATCATACGTGTAGTAATCGTATGCATCAATCCCTAGAGAATCAAACCTTGCAATCGCGTTCATGTATTCAAATGACATGATCATTTGATTCTTCCCAATGTTACCAACCAACCGCCATGTAGACGCCGGCCCCTCAGAATTCTCAAATCTTAATGTAGAGAGCCATTCACATACCGCACCCAAATATACCCGGGTGGTGATGTCTTCACACCAATCAATGACCCTCTCCCATCCAAGCTTCTCAAATTTTTGAACGATGCCAATTTGTCTAAATTCTTCAACGTTCACCGTTCTTTCACATACTGTCCTGTCGGGTACGGGTGTTGAAATACCCGTAACCATTTTCATCTTCCACATTTTCGCTTCCAACTTCTTGTTTCTAAATCGTGAAAGAGCCTTCAACTTGTCATTCTTCCAAGCTGCAGCCGATTGACTGTTTTTGAATTCTTCCCATTCCCAATCTTGACGGATTAACCGCCCATCACCTTCTTGAATATTGCTTAGTTGCTCATAGCGCCTTTGAAAAAAACCTGAGCCTGAACCGGCTCCCGAGGACGACCCTTGTCCGGAGGTTTTAGCCTTTTTGCTTCTTCCAAACATGACTACAATAACACAATCAAGACAACAATTAGCAAAATCCAAGGCCTCATACAATATCAAACCTTGAACATAATGTGTAATGTTGAATTCTAATTAATAATTAGATGCAAAAAATTTGATTTTCACAAATCCAAAGTTGTTAATTTTAACATCTTCATATCAATTTAGTATGTTTAACCTCAATATTTCAAAATTTCATGGTTCTAACAACCTTTCAACATTACAAATTATGTTCAATCATGCCTTAATCTAGTGTAATTACATCACTAAGACTAAACATGGATAAATCCTACCCAAATCAAGCAATAATTCTCAAATTCATGCTAAATCATCATACATTGTGACAAACAACCTACTCTTAAACAATTAGCTTAAAATTTCGGAAGAAATCAACAATACATATCAAAATCTTGCATAATATTACTGAAAATTCATACCTTTGATGTTAACTAACAAGAGGAACAAAGGAAAAGTGCAAAACAAGAGATTTGGATGACACTCTTCAAAAACCCTAGAAATTCACGCTCAAAGATCTTGCAAACGAGCAAGAATTGATGGAAACCGTTATGGGGGTTTTGTTTCTCTTGAAAAACTACACGATTTAGGCTCAAAAATCTCTGGATTTGGGTGAGAATCAGGTGAGTTATGGAAGATTGAAGGTTTGGTGTTCTTGAGTGAAGTTTGAAGAAGATGAAGTTTTTGAGAGAAAAGGAAGTTGTAAAATCTGATTTGATGAGTTTGTTTAAGTGTAATCGGGTATATGATGAGTAATTTTTATCATACATAAGTTAAAATCCGGTTTTATTAGTGTTTGATATGTGAAAAATGGACTTGAGTTCGAACCTTGCACCAAACAAAAAATTCTGCGTCGGAACGTTTTAACACACCGTCGGCGACGGTGACAAGGTCCGTCGGCGACGGTCCTCGAATATGCATTTTTGGCCGACGGCCTATCCTACTGGCGACGGTCATTTTTGGGGCGACGGTCACTTTTGGGACGTCGTCGGCGACGCCATAACCTACCGTCGGCGACGGTCCCCAAAAAATCAGTTTTGAAATTTTTTTTTTTTTAACATTGTAAAATATATATAAAAACTTAAAAATATTAGAATTAAAATCTTAAACACATAAAAACCTTAAAAACTAAAAAACATGACAACCTTAAAAAACCTTAATTAACCTTAATTTTAAAACTTTAAAACCTAAAAACCTTAAAAATTAAAAACATTATCTTTAAAAACCCTAAAAAAAATTAACCTTAAACTAAAAACATGATTACCTTAAAAACCTTAAAAAAAAAACATAATCATTAAAAACATTAACATTAAAAACTTAAACATTAAATATATAACCTTAAAAACCCTAAAAACATAATCATTAAAAACTTAATTAACCATTAAAATATTAGAATTTTGTAAACTAAAATTTATAATCTCCTTAAAAACACGAACACGAGAACCGTTAACGATTCTACCACCCCCTAAAAAAAACGTGTATTGTCCTCAATGCATAAAACAAAATCTGAAAACATACCTTACGTCTTCATAATATGTTTATGATGTCCGAACTTCACACATTCAACAAGGTTAGTAGAAAATGAAAATGATTCTTATAAAAAACACACAAACAATTAACTATACCTACTCTACACAAATGTTACGAGTCCTTTTAATTGACCTCATAAATCGGTGTGCTTACCACGAAGCTTACCGATTCCTTGTTTTCATTCATTGTTTCGTTACCATCGAGAAACGGTTTTAATCGATGACCATTTACCGTTTGCCGTGACCCATCCTTCGGGTCCTCAATAGTAACATCACCCAATTGTCCGACCCGGGTGATTACATAGGGTCCCATCCACTTGCTCCGGAGCTTTCCGGGAAAGAATTTGAGCCTTGAATTGTAAAGCCAAACCTTTTGTCCGACTTCAAATTCTTTCTTTCTTAGCTTGGCGTCATGTGCCTTCTTCATATCATCCTTGTATTTTGAGGCACATTCATATGCTTCTTCCCTAAGCTCCTCCAATTCGCAAAGCTTCAACTTTCGCTCTTTACCTGCATCATCATATTTCATATTAACTTCCTTGATAGCCCACCAAGCACGATGTACAAGTTCAACCGGTAGATGGCAATTTCGCCCATAAACTAAGCGATAAGGTGTAGTTCCAATAGGTGTTTTATGAGCCGTTCTATAAGCCCATAAAGCATCGTTTAACTTCGTTGACCAATCTTTTCGATCGGGTCGAATAGTCTTTTGCAAAATTTCTTTTATTTGCCTATTGGAGACCTCCACTTGACCACTTGTTTGTGGGTGGTAAGGGGTAGCGATTCGATGGTCAACACCATACCGTTTCAAGAGTTTGCCAAAGTTAAAATTCTTAAAGTGAGATCCCCCATCACTAATGATCACTCGGGGAATCCCGAATCTCGAAATTATGTTTGTTTGTACAAAATTGCAAACAACGGTATGGTCATTCGTCTTGGTGGCAATCGCTTCGACCCATTTGGATACATAATCGACCGCCACCAAGATGTATAAATTGCCATGCGAATTTGGGAATGGGCCCATGAAATCGATCCCCCACACATCAAAAATATCTACAATGAGGATCGGTTGCATGGGCATTTCATCCCTTCTTGATATACCCCCTAACTTTTGACATTCCACACAGTTTTTAGCGAAATTAAAAGCATCTTTAAAAATAGTCGGCCAATAAAGACCGCTATTGAGCACTTTGTGCCCAGTTTTGTGACCACTGAAATGGCCCCCACAAGCAAATGAATGCAAGTGCATCAAGACACTAGGAATCTCCTCGTCCGGTATGCATCTTCGAACAACTTGATCCGGACAAAACTTGAATAAGTCCGGTTCTTCCAACTTGTAGTACTTGATTTTAGAAAGGAAGTGCAACCTCTTTCTTCTATCCCAATGAGCCGGCAAATCACCTGTAACCAAATAATTAACGATATTAGCATACCATGGTAATATTCCAACTTTTAAAATTTGCTCATCGGGAAAATTCTCATTGATCTCTTGTCGAGAAGAATCCTCCTCCACAACCAATCGAGACAAGTGGTCCGCAACCACATTCTCACTTCCTTTCTTGTCTCGGATTTCCAAGTCAAACTCTTGTAGCAAGAGAACCCATCGGATTAATCTCGGTTTTGCATCCTTCTTGTTCATAAGGTACCTAACTGCAGAATGATCAGAATATACAATCACCTTAGTACCCCATATATAAGAACGAAATTTATCCAACGCATATACCACCGCAAGTAGCTCTTTCTCGGTAGTTGTATAATTTAATTGTGCATCCGAGAGAGTCTTACTTGCGTAGTAAATGGCAACCGGTTTCTTGTCTACCCTTTGACCCAATACGGCCCCCACCGCATAATCACTTGCATCACACATAATTTCGAATGGTAAAGACCAATTCGGTGATTGCAAGATTGGGGCCTCAACCAACTTTTTCTTCAAAATGTTAAAGGCGTTTTGGCAATTTTCATCAAAATCAAATGTTTTATCTTTTAACAACAAATTGCATAGGGGTTTTGTTATATCACTAAAGCTTTTTATGAACCTCCTATAAAACCCCGCGTGTCCCAAAAATGACCGAACACCCTTAACGGTTGTAGGATAAGGCAAAGTGGATATGACTTGCACTTTTGCTCTATCCACCTCAATCCCACGACTTGAGATAACATGCCCCAACACAATCCCTTCTTGAACCATAAAATGGCTCTTTTCCCAACTCAAAACTAGATTTTTCTCAACACATCTTTTCAAAACTTTTTCGAGTTGGTCAAGGCATGTATCAAATGATGGCCCAAATATTGAGAAATCATCCATGAAGATCTCCAAAGAATCCCCCACCATATCTGAAAAGATACTCGTCATACACCTTTGGAAGGTGGCGGGGGCGTTACAAAGTCCAAAGGGCATTCGCCTAAATGCGAAGGTACCGTATGGACAAGTAAAGGTAGTCTTTGCTTGGTCTTCTGGATGTATAGCAATTTGATTGTAACCTGAATAACCATCCAGGAAACAATAAAATTTTTGTCCGGCTAACTTCTCCACAATTTGGTCAATAAATGGTAAAGGGAAATGATCTTTGGAAGTTGCAGCATTTAACTTCCTATAATCAATACAAATACGCCACCCGGTTACCGGCCGAGTGGCTATCTCTTCACCTGCGTCATTAGTGACGACTTGAATACCCGCCTTCTTAGGAACTGTTTGTGTTGGGCTCACCCATTCGCTATCCGAGATCGGGTAAATGATACCCGCATCAAGCCATTTTAGGACCTCCTTCTTGACCACCTCTCGCATGTTTGGATTTAATCTCCTTTGTGTGTCGCGAGAAGGACTCATACCATCTTCCGTGATGATCTTGTGCATCACTACCGAGGGACTAATTCCCTTCAAGTCCGCAATGGTCCATCCAATTGCCGCCCGATTGGCGAGCAAAACACTCATCAATTTCCCTTCTTGCTCCTTGGTTAAGTTTGATGCAATGATAACCGGGAGTGTGCTACCTTCACCCACATAAGCATACTTGAGATGCTTGGGTAACACCTTCAACTCTAGCACCGGAGGTTCTTCCAAAGATGGTTTCAACTTTGTGTCGATGCTTTCCGGAAGACTTTCCACATGGTTTGTCCAAGTGGGTCTTCCTTCTTTCATCGCCATGACCTCCAACTCTTTCATCTCTTCATCCATGCTCCTATCCGTCTCCACTTGTGACCTATCAAACATATAACAATCCTCCATTGTGTTGTCTCCATTCACGATTGTATCGCAAAGAGGTATACACGTGTCAACGATGTCCGCCATATAGCATTCATCATCAACTGAAGGGTTCATAAGTCCGGAAAAAACATGCAACCTCAACCTTCGGTTTCCAAATGTCATGTCAACCGTTCCCTTTTTGCAATCAATTAGAGAGTTTGCGGTTGCTAAGAACGGTCGACCCAAAATCACCGTAGGTTGCTTGGTTGGGTCATGGGTCACATAGTCAAGTACTAAAAAGTCCACCGGATAATAAAAATCTTCTATTTTTACTATCACATCCGAAACAATTCCACGGGGTAGTTTGGGTGTCAAGTCGGCTAACACCACGGTGGTGTTTGATGACTTAAGTGGACCAAACTCGTATTGGTCATACAAACTACCCGGTAAAATGCTTACACTAGCACCAAGATCTAGAAGTGCCCGATTGATTTTAAAATCGCCTACTTGAATTGAAATGATAGGCGCACCCGGATCTTGGAGCTTAGGTGGAAGTGCACCCGAAAGAATCGAACTCACATTATTGGTTAAGTCTAATTTCTTGGGAAATTTATGAGTTCGTTTTTGGGTACATAAATCTTTCAAGTACTTAGCATAGGATGGTACTTGCTTAATTGCATCCAAAAGAGGTAAATTTATTTTCACTTGCTTAAAAATTTCCAACAACTCATCTTGTTGTGGACCTCTTTTGTTTACAATCTTTTTTATTGGTCCCTTCAATGCTTCGGGATAAGGGGCGGTATTAACCTCCACACCCTTTTCCTTAGCCTTAGGGACGGGTATGGTCACAACGGGAGTGTTGTTTTTATTTTTCAAGTCATTTTTATTTTGACCCGTTTGACCACCCTCATTCTCATTATCACTTGCATCTTCCACCACCCCTTCAACAAATTGAGGTGGTGGTGTTTTGACACCATTTTCTAATTGTCGACCACTACGTAAAGTAACATTATTAATTGGTACCTCACGTGTGTTTCTTGAGCTCGACCCTTGATGCTTAGGGTTTACCGTTGTGTCACTTGGAAACTTCCCCGCGCTTCCTCTCACTTGAGCCATTTCCTCCGCGAGTTGGGTGACTTGTTTTGCTAACAATTCATGTGCCTTATCCCGAATCTCATTGTCCTTTTGGGATTTTTGCATCATTGAAAGCATAGCATCCAACTTCCCATTTACATCATTGCCACCTCCTTGGTTGTTCGACCCACTTCCATTACCGCCTTGGTTGTTGTAACCTCTTTGATATCCGCCTTGATAGTTATTATCTCTACCTTGGTATCCTTGGTTGTAAGGACGTTGATAACCCCCTTGGTTACCACCTTGGCGATTCGGATATGATGACCCGCTTTGATTACCCGGTTGAAAATTCGGGTTCATTTGATTGGCGGCGTTCCCATATCGGAAGTTTGGATGGTTTCTCAACCCCGGGTGGTAAGTGTTCGAATTCATGTCGTTATTTTTTCTTTCCCCGAACACTTCGTTAACCTCCTCGGTGTACTCACTTGGTCCCGTTGGACATTGATCGGCCTTATGGCCAATTTCTCCACAATCTTCACATACCGCAAATTGGACCGCATTCACCTCCTTCTTTTTCATACGAGCCAATTCCCGTTCTAAGGTAGAAATCCTATCCTTAGAATCAAAATCGGGAAGCGAACGGGAAACGGGATGTTTCTTTGCTCTATCGGCCGATTCCTTCTCCTTTGACCGTTTGCTCATTCGCTCAAGAAATTCCCAATCGTCATCTTCATGATTGCTCAAAAGAGTCCCGTTGCTCGTTGACTCGAGGCGATTCCATGTTGCGTCCTCTAACCCACGTACAAAGCACTTCACTAATTCCCACTTTTCTATTTGGTGATGTGGGCAATTCCGCATTAACTCTTTGAATCGAGTGAATGCTTCATGTAACGGTTCACTCGATAGTTGTCGAAATGATCTTATTTCATCCCGTGCATCATCGGTCTTCGACATCGAATAGTATTCATCTAGAAAGACTTGTTTCATTTCTCCCCATGTTCGGATGCTATTCGCGGGAAGCGTGAGAAACCATTGTTTTGCCTTGTCTTTTAATGAAAATTGGAACAATCGAAGCTTAACCTCCTCCAATGCAAAATTGTGCCCACCGATAGTATTACATATGGATGAAAATTCAGTCAAGTGTGTGTACGGCTCATCATTAGACCTCCCGTTGAAATGGGGAAGTATATTGATGTAGTGAGGTTTGCAATCAAACATTCTCCTTTCACACACTATAGGAGAATCATTGTCGGTAACTACCGGTCGAAAACGGTCATTCACTCCCCGTGGAGGTTGTTGATGACGTTGTGGACCGTTAACTTCTTGGTTGACCGGTCTTCGATTATCTCTTCTATCACCTCTTCGATTTCCACCTTGGTCACCCATTTGATAACCTCCCCCCACGAAACGAGGAATCCGATTAGGATTGCCATTGTTGTTATTGTTGTTTCGTGGTTGGCGGTTATTCCCATAACCATCATTCCTCCCTACATAATTGGCATTTTGATAGTCCAACTCTTCACCTCCCCAATCTCCGTCATTATAGAACCGATCATCATAGTAACTCCCGTCATCCGAATTCTCCGTATGAACACTCACATGCTCCGGTGATTGATAACCGGGAACACTATAAGGTTCGTCATTGGGAATGGCGTTCCTCAAATCGTCTAAGTTGAAAAATGGGTCTTCGTTCGCGGGATTGCCACGATACGCTTGTTGATGAAGGTTTTGTTGTTGGGGTGTTCTTTGGTTGTTGTTGGGATTTTGGTTTTGGAAAGGTGTTGTGGGTGGTACGGTATTGTTGTTACCACCCGGTTGTTCTTGAGGCATAGGTTGAATATTTGGAGCGGGATTGAAGTATTGAAATTGGTGTGGATTTTGGTTTTGGTTGGAATTTTGGCTTGCCATTGAATTGGTTTCAATGGATGGTGTAAGTTGTAAATTGTTGTTGGGTTGATTAGAAGCAAGTGTTGCCTCTAATCGAGTGGCTAAGTTTCTTCGAACTAAACGCTCAACCTCCGGTTCGAACACTAGTGGTGAGGTTCTACCGGAATTCCTTGTATGCATGTACTACTTGTAAGAATAACCTGCACAAGTAACACACCCGCGTAGCAAGAAAATAGAGAAAATAGCAAAAAGAAACAAAGCAAAATAATCACAAAAATTCTGAAAATTATTACAAAAATTATGAAAATTATCCAAACACAAAGCGCACTAACTCCCCGGCAACGGCGCCAAAATTTGATCGGATTGTCGTGCTCCAATCAAAGATAATATTTATATGCCCAAATTACCCTTAACAAATAGCTAGTGGTAGAAAGGGGTCGATCCACGAAGAGTATGTGGTTTGCGAATGGATTTACTAGAACTAAAACGATTGTCACAATTTATGAAGCTTGCTAATAAAATTCTTGTATTGTTTGTTTTTGGTAAAAGATGTCTAAATTATATGTCTAATAAAAATGATGAACTGAACTAAAAATGATGAACTTGGCCGTCCCCGAATTCGAACCCGGGTCTAGGCTGCACCCTTTCGCGCGCCTAGCCAACTTTGCTAGGTGCCTAGTGTTGTGAAAATTCCTTTTTAGATTAAATATAAGCACTTACTTGAATACAAACTCCTAGTTAACAATGGTAATAAATATGAGATTTCTAAACAATAACAAGTAAAGGAATCACACCCGGTTTCGATAGTTGCTAACTTATGGTTTCTACAAGTTTAAGGCTTCAACTCAAATGCATACGATTAGCGGATTTAGTGTACCGTGACTTAGGTGCTAATAACTATCAACGTTTCAAGAACGGACAAGAATACACTTTGTAATCAACACAAGTAAATCCTAACCAAGACAACGCATATTACACATAACCATTTCATAAAGTCATAACTTTTAACATCGCTCGACAGTTTATGAATTCGAAACAAATGTAAGCTATTGCCAAAGGTTTCTAAAATCATACACAAATTGTCACAAATTGAAGCAAGAACAATTCAAAACCATAAATTAAACAACTACCTACACCGGGGTGAAACCAAGATGATTAGCCACTCATGGTTGCCGGAGCTTGTTCACCGGATAATTGAAACTTGCCGGAAGTCATCTTGGAGCTTGAAGGATAGACAATGCAGAATACTCTTGATGCAAAATGATTACAAGGAAATTGAAAGTACGTAATGGTGAATTTCTGGACACGAGCTTGTAATTGGAGGTGTGTAGGTTGACATCCTTCTTCCTTGATGAACTCCTTCTTTTATAGCCATGGAGATTCCCATCTTCAAACTTTTGGGCATTTTCTTCTTCATGGACTTTGATCATCTTCTCCATGTGAACTTGAGAGCTAGAGGATTTTGGAGTTGATGAATTTCTCCAATGGCTGCTCCTAGTTAATGCTCTTGGCTCCTCAAGTCTTCAAAACCCTTATGTTTGACCAAAGTTGCCTTTTCAATCATTTAAACAGCATCCAAGAATAATTATCTCCGGAGTGAAAATCCAAGCACCGTCGCCGACGGTGCTTATGGCCGTCGCCGACGGTGTCCAGATATTTCACTTTTCTGTTTTTCGCGTATCGCGTTCCCGGTTGATCTGTTTCGCGTTCTGGTGCACCGTTCTTTGACCCGATGACTCGTAAAGCTCCCAAAAAGCTCCTTAAATTTGTCAAACCTACAAAACATATTTTTGATTAAAAGTAGGCTATCCGAACTTAAAACGTACATAAACTCATCAAGTTATACGTTTATAGGCATCGGTTTTCAACCACGCATCACTCAGCCACTAAAGGAATCCCCTTTACCATTTGCCTGTACTGCATAGTCCTAATAGACTTGTTGCTCACATGACCAAACCTCTTATGCCAGATCTGACTGCTACCGTCTACATCAACCTTTAAACATTTGTTCATCACAGGCTTCATGATTGCATTCACCAGAAACATTCGATTCCTGGTCATTCTTGATGTGGTTATTAAACCGCGCCGAGGATGATAGATCTTGTACAAGCCTTGTTTGATTACTATGGTTAAGTCTTTCTGCTGAAGTTGCCCTAAACTCAATAAGTTTGAAGTGAGTTCAGGAACATAGTACACCCTTGTTATGACTTGAGTAACTCCTTCCACCTCTAGACGTACATCTCCAATACCTTTCACATTCAACCTTAAGTCATTACCTAATTTGACAGTATGTGTGAAACTGTCATCCAGGTTGATAAACCACTCTTTGGTCCCTGTCATGTGATTCGAGCATGCGGAGTCCAAGAACCAAATTCCCTTCTTTGGTTCATTTAGAACATCAGCATGAGTCATTAGAAGCAAATCCTCCCCTTCATCAAATTCTGTGTAGTTCACTGACTTACGTGTGCATTCATATGAAAAATGTCCCAACTGATGGCATTTGTAGCATTCAATTGTTGACTTGTCAAAATCACTTCGACCTCTTCCACGGCCTCGTCCTCTGTTGTGAGATGACCTGCCACGTCCTCTTCCACGACCACCGGATGTGTCATACTCGGTCTTTAAAGCTTGATCTTCACTTGCTCTTTTCAGCAACTTTTGTTCGTGAACAAGCAGTGAACTCTGCAATTCATCTACAAAGAGTGTATCGATGTCTTTTGACTCTTCTATGGTACACACCACAAAATTGAAATTCTCTGTAAGTGATCGAAGCACCTTTTCTACCACCTTCACTTCTGTCATGTCATTACCGCAGTTCTTCATGTTATTTGAGATAGTCATTACTTTGCTGAAATACTCCGTGATCGTTTCACCATCTCTCATTTCCAAGGTTTCAAACTCTCTCCTTAATCTTTGTAACTGAGCCCTCTTGACTCTCGTATTGCCCTTGTACTTTGTCTGCATAGCTTCCCAGATCTGCTTTGCTGATTCCTTTTTAGCAATAGTTTTTAAGATCTGCTTATCTATTGACTGGAATAGATAATTTCTCGCCTTAAGATCTTTGAGTCTCATTGTTTCCAAGGTTGTTCTCTGCGTGGGTGTGAGCTGCTCCCCTGCTGCGGGTTCCTGAAACCCTCTTTCAATCACCACCCAATATTCCTTGGACCTCAGGAGTGTCTCCATCACCAGGCACCAGTGATCGTAATCACCATCAAACTTAGGAACGCTCGGAACTTGAAAGCTTGAGTTTTCTTCTGCCATGGATCACTCTCTCTCTCCTTTGCTCGTAATTTCTCTCCCAGATTTGTGCTCTGATATCACTTGTAATGCACAAGTAATATCAAGAATGTTCTCACAATTTCTAATGATCTTATTCAATGATTAAAGGCTATATATAGCCAAACGAGTACACATAAATCGGAAATAACAAATTGACTCAACAACCTCAACGTAAACCTAAAAACCTGGACAACTCTTGACCCACTAACGTAAACCCATGAATTCAAATAACAGACACACATGTATGGACTTTGTCAAACCCACACAGACTTAACCTTGGACTCTTTGGGCTCGAAGCCCAGTATTCATACTGACCCAAACATAACCCATAACAACTTAAAGATTTAATAACACTTGAAAAGTAGCTCTCACTCTTTAATAACATTTATCGTTTATTCTAAATACCGCAAACATTATGGATACAATACTGAAGAAACACTAACTAAATGGTCGGAACCGAGATAGTTAGGGGGTTTGAATCCGCATGAAAGGGTTAGCTCTCCCTCGGTTGATCCAGTTGCAATGGAATTTCTTCTCCGGTAGTTCTGCAAAATAGAACACCGTTAGCCTCGTCAAGGGGAGAAGAGGGTTCTCTCCTTGACCCGACTCCGGCGTGAGAATAAGTATTGGTAACGGAGAAGATAAGTATTTGAGAAGTGAGAGTGATCTGAGTTTATACCTGAACAGTTCTCTTATTTATAACCGGGAGTTTGGGAGGGAAAACCTGTTATTGAAAAGATAACGGAAAATGCTAACGCCGTAGCGGTTATTTTTTCTCCCGTTTGAGTTCTTTGATCTGACGTCAATTAGCCTCGATCCGATGTGAATGCACACGGATCGTGGTTTGATCTATGGCTGGGGAATCGCCACGTGGAAAGTGATTAATTGGAGATTACTCTCCAATTGCATGCCTTCGTTGTGATTCCAGGGTTGTCTGTGGTGATGACACGTGTCCAGACGGTTATAACCGTCTGGGTGGTGCACGATTGTATTTCTTTCTAGAAGATTACTGCTGTAATCTGGTGTGACACCTTGCTGTGTGGACACAGACAAATAAATCCCAAGTCTGGGTAAGATAATATCCAAGTCTGGATATTTAGGCGGAGGTAAAGGATTTTAATCCTTTGTAAACGGGAGAAGGCGCAAGGATTCATGCTTTCCTTTGGGCGCGCGACTATACATTACTGATTTCTTCTTCCTCTTGTGAGACCGTTGCGCGGCCGCGCAAGGTCAAGAGGTTAAAAAGTTGGTTTGTGGTATGGTCTCAAATCCTTTTTATGAGGTTTTTGGGACCTTACCCCTTCAAGTCCCCCCAGTCTAGTGTTGTACTTATGCAAGTAAGTGGAGCACTGGACTTATGAGAGGGGAATGTTTTTTGGGCGCGAAAAAATAAGAAATCTTCTCTGAGAAGATTTGAATTTATTGAGTTTGTAAAGATTTTTTGTAAAAAATCTTTGACTTGACGTTATTTCAGTAAATTGATTTTGACAACCTGTCATTGTCAGTTGTTTTTTACCATTCGTGCTGTACACGCGCGCGTGTAAACGCGTGTATGTTCTGACATCTGCTTGCTCTGTTGTTTGGGTAATCGTGATACCCAGAACAGTACTGTGACAGTTACCGATGCTTATTTATTGCGATGGGTATATAATCGTTTGGGTAACCTCCTCTGTGTAATCATTGTTTTGTTTGAAAATTTTTCCCCTTTCCTTGTTCTTAAGAAAAACTTTCCATCATTCCCCTGCTTATGTCAACCGGAGAACGTCAAGAGGATCTTGTTGAAGAGATGTCGACTGAGCTTCCACCATTGAAGTGGCCCAGGGCGTCTTTTGAGGGTTTGATTCAGAATCTTAAATTTCCGGAGAATTGGGGTGCCTTGTATCCCGAAGAAGGGCAAACGGCAGCGAATGCTCCGGCCGGGTATATTACTCTCTTTTGGGATTTTTTCTGCGATGGTAACTTTCGCTTGCCTGTTACCAGATTTTTTCTTGAAATTCTTGGATTCTATAATCTGCATATCTCCCAACTTCACCCTATTGGTATGGTTAGGGTTCGTCATTTTGAATTTGTATGTCGGACGATGCATGTGGAGCCAACCGTTCCCCGATTTAGGGTTTTTTATCAGATGCACTGTACCCAAGGATTTTACTCATTTGTTCAGAGGGCTTCTGCAAAGAAGATTCTTCATCAGCCCCCAAAATCATTTCATGATTGGAAACAGAAATTTTTCTTCATTAAGGCTGGAGTGATTCCGGTGAAGATGACTCTAAGAGGGAAGGACGATGTTCCGATTGAATCACTTCAGACTCCCGTTGATGAGAACTGGTACCAAGATCTGAAGGATGTTCCCAATATTGCTTTGCCGGAGAAAGTCCTAGTCGGAGCCGGCATGAGTTTGAACTGGAAGATGGAACGTGATGATAAACCCGTGTACACCGAGGATGGTCATAGTAAGTTTGGGGCTTTTTCACTGTTCTTTCTCTTTTTTTTTTTGACCTGCTTTCTCTTCAATGTAGTTGTTTCTCTATATGTTGTTGCCTTTAAGAGGGAAGGCGGAAGAATGGGAACTATCAAGAAGAAACCTGAAGAGGAGCTCTGGTATCATCGTATTGTGAAGAATTTTGTGCTTCCGCGGGATGCGGACCTATCTGTTCAACCGGTAGCTGGTGCTGGTGAGTTTATCCGTTTTTCCTTTCTTTGTTGCTTTGAATAATTTCTCAGTCTTGCGCTTCTTGTAGGTGAGTTGTTGAATTTGGGTGTAGGCCCTGAAAAGAAAAAACGCGCAACTACGTCCACTTCCGCGCCGAAGAGAAGTGAGACTGTTAAGACTCAACCTTTGAAGGCGAAAAATGCTGGAGAGAAGAAAGGTACGCGCCGTTCTTCTGTCTCCAGGTGTGATTATGTGGTGGTTTCTGACTCTTTGGAGGGTCTTACTCCTGTAGTGACCATGCGGGAACCAAAGCCTGAACCAAGGGATTCTGTTGATATTCCTCCTTCTAACCCGAATGAACCTATCGATCTGGATTCCAGTCCCGAACATTTGGTTCATAGGAAAGCAGAAAAGGAAACCTCGATGCTTTTGTTTCAGAATCCATTCCTGGTAAGTATTGCTTTTCTTTGTTTTCTTTGAGCGGATAGGATTTTTACAGACTTTTGTTTGTCCAGAAATTCCTATTTCTCCTGTTCCTGTAGACATACCAACTGTGGTTGATAAAGAACTTCCCCTTTCCCCGCCACGCGCTGCTGTTACAGACCCGTTAGAGTCTTCAGAGATAGCTGAGGAAGGTTTTGAGAAAACTATTGAGGCTGAGGAGCCTGTTGGTGTTAATGTAGAGACTGAACAGGTTGTTGAGCCGAATGTGGTAAATGATGCTGATAATCCACCGACACCGGAAAAGGAAACTGCTGAAAAAATTCAATCTTCTCCCCCCTAGACCTTCTGAACCTATACCTGAGCATCCTGAGAAAACCGCCACTGAGGAGGCAGGTTCATCTGCTGGTGCTGAGAAGCAATCCCCAATTCGTCCAGAAGAAACTCTGGGAGAGTATTATTACCGGACGTATGCGGAGAAAGATGCTGCTGATTCTCATGTTCCTGTTTGGAATGTGAAGAAAGGAGATACCTTCTCGGATTGGCGTGTATGTCAAGATTGGTTGCAGGGGATACTTCCGCCTGGCGAGATTAAATTTCAGGAAAACCAGCCTTATGAACAGACCTATCAGTCTTATCTTGCAGAAACTGCTTCTCATGTTTCTACTACTCACCGTATAGTGCGTGAGTGGTATAGTATGCATAAAGAGCGAGTATCTTTTGTAGCATCACAAAGGAAGTTTGCTAAAGATGAAAAACGTGTGGCTCAATTGAAGGCTAAATTAGAAGCTGAGCAAGTGAAATTTGAAGCTGAGCGCAAGACTGAAGAATGGTCAGTTTCTGGTTGGAAAAGAAAAGCTGAAGCTGAAGCTGAAGCTGCGCTTTTATCTGAGGAGAGCAAAAATTGGAGAAGAATTTGTGAGAAAGATAATGCCGAGAAGGCAAACCTCCGTAATATCATAAATAACCTCAAGGCTGAGGTTGAAAATTTAAAGAACCAAGATGCGGAGGTGGAAAGATTGAAGAAAGAAAAAGCTGACATGGAAGCTATGTTGGAGGAAGCGCGTTCTCATCGGGAACGAAGTGAGCAACGGGAGGTACAAGCTTTAGCCACTCTTGCCGTTAGGGATAAAGAATTAGAGGAACTTACCGCTTTGGTTTCTGACCAGGAACAATTGAAGAAGGATCTGGAGCTTGCGCATTCTGAGAATACTGAAACCTCCCGCCGTTTGACTGAGGTTGAAGAGAAACTGGAGAATTCAGAAATGGCGCGGGTTTCAGCGGAAAGTGAGCTTGAACCTTTGAAGAATGACATGACCTGGTTGAAAGATCGCGGGATTGCTTGTGTAAGTACCTTTTTTTTTTTCTTTTTGTCCATGTATGCCTTTTTCTTGTTTTGATCTTATCTTGATGTTATAGGTTGCTGAATCTGTATTAAACTCTGAAGAACTGGATAAGACTGTTGCTAATTTGATGGTTGCTGCGCGACGAGATGGTTATGCGCAAGGGTATGCGGAATGTTCCCAACATGTGAATAGCGCTTTAAAGGTTAACTGGGATGATAGCAAGTCTGCTACCTTTGGTGTTAATACTGCCAGCGCGCTTGCTTCTATGAAGGCAGAGTTTAATAACTTGCAACTTCCAGTGATGGAGTTGATAAATGTGGCGCTGCAATCGGATGATCACGTTGCGCAACTTAAAGAAATCTTTCCGGATGGGGGTGAAGATTTAGAGTAGGATGAAATTGTATTGAACAATTTTTATGTAGGATGTGGATCCTTGTTCAGACGGTGCGCTGTTGCGCAAGAATTTTAAACACTGCTGTGTCTAAACTCTTTTAGGACGTATTTGTACGCCAAAATAGTATGTTTCTATTTGTTTTGTTTAACTGTCTTTACAATATTTTGCATGAGTACAATTACTTTTGCTTTGAGTAAGGCGAATAAAGTTGGTATGAAGCCCATGTGTGAGTTTATGGCCGTTTGTGACGTGATCACTGACCGCGCATGGAGCTTTGTGTTATACTACCATAATGTTTTTGCTCTTACTAAAAAGAAATTGCATGCACTTTGTAAACACAAAAATAATAGAAACTTTGTAATTTTATTCATGGATAATGCTCAGAGGCGTTACAAAGTTTTTTGGATAATTAAATGGAACTTAACTTACTCCCTGATAGTTCCGCCGTTTTTGATAAGTCATGTCTTTTCCGCGGAAAACGTACAGAGTTCTTTAAGTCTTAGCCCTGCGCTGGTGAATACTCTTAGATGATCATCAGGGTCAGTTAACCCATTGAATTTCCCAACGTTAGATGGTAATTTGGCCCTTTCCAACGGAGCCAGAGCTATCTCTAATATGAACTTCGAGTTTTCTGCCGCTTCAGCCGGGCGATAGACTAAGTCGTAGTTATGCTCGGCCTCAGGGTTATAAACCGCTCGAGGCCTGCATTTGTTATAGTTTGGCTGCAGTCTGTTGAATACGCTGGTGTTTGCACTCACACGATATGTTTGATCGGATTCATCAGTATGAGGGTCCCGTTGGGAACCCAACCTGTCATGAACCGATTGTCTTTGACGAGGATGTGGTTCACCATGGTGTCGTCTCTGGTAACTGCTTGTATCATCATAAGTTGATTCTTCTCGCTGAGAGGCATGAGCTCTAGATCCCGGCCTTCGAGATTGGGTTACAGGAGCAGTCTGAGCACACAACTGTGTGTATACTGCGTTTAATGCCCCTTGGGACCGGACATACCATGATATCGGAGTTTCTCCTGGTGGTAAAATTGATTGTGCAGGATTTGCTGGTAACATTCCTGGGGTAACAGGATCATTTGCTCGATTAGATTGAACCTCATTATCGTCCGAGGCCTCTTCTACGATCCCTTCTATTGGTAAATTGTTTCCGACGTTTGGTCGAGGACCAGGTTGCCGGTGAGATGATGAATTCTCTGCCATGTGCAAAAACAGAAAACGGAATGAACTGAATCGAAACGAGGTAGAAACTAGAAAAACTGAGAAAACGGTGGGCGCCAATGAAGAAACACTAACTAAATGGTCGGAACCGAGATAGTTAGGGGGTTTGAATCCGCATGAAAGGGTTAGCTCTCCCTCGGTTGATCCAGTTGCAATGGAATTTCTTCTCCGGTAGTTCTGCAAAATAGAACACCGTTAGCCTCGTCAAGGGGAGAAGAGGGTTCTCTCCTTGACCCGACTCCGGCGTGAGAATAAGTATTGGTAACGGAGAAGATAAGTATTTGAGAAGTGAGAGTGATCTGAGTTTATACCTGAACAGTTCTCTTATTTATAACCGGGAGTTTGGGAGGGAAAACCTGTTATTGAAAAGATAACGGAAAATGCTAACGCCGTAGCGGTTATTTTTTCTCCCGTTTGAGTTCTTTGATCTGACGTCAATTAGCCTCGATCCGATGTGAATGCACACGGATCGTGGTTTGATCTATGGCTGGGGAATCGCCACGTGGAAAGTGATTAATTGGAGATTACTCTCCAATTGCATGCCTTCGTTGTGATTCCAGGGTTGTCTGTGGTGATGACACGTGTCCAGACGGTTATAACCGTCTGGGTGGTGCACGATTGTATTTCTTTCTAGAAGATTACTGCTGTAATCTGGTGTGACACCTTGCTGTGTGGACACAGACAAATAAATCCCAAGTCTGGGTAAGATAATATCCAAGTCTGGATATTTAGGCGGAGGTAAAAGATTTTAATCCTTTGTAAACGGGAGAAGGCGCAAGGATTCATGCTTTCCTTTGGGCGCGCGACTATACATTACTGATTTCTTCTTCCTCTTGTGAGACCGTTGCGCGGCCGCGCAAGGTCAAGAGGTTAAAAAGTTGGTTTGTGGTATGGTCTCAAATCCTTTTTATGAGGTTTTTGGGACCTTACCCCTTCAAATACGATATACGCAAAGGGTACTTGTTCTAGTTTCTTGCTATACGAATCGAACAGCTTGTCTATGGTTTCATCTTTGAGGTGGCCCTTGAAGACGACCTCCACACAATGCGAGACGTGTGGCCGCATGCTTTGTCTCAGGTTCTGCATTGTGAGGCAACCCCTCCATTCTATATATGGTAAAGTAACGGTTTTTGTTAACTATTAGGTCTAGTTCTTGTGACGATGCATAGTATATGGGTATGTTGAGATAGTCTACCGTTTGTTCATCGATCTTACCTTAAAAATTACATGAATGTAGTAAAAGTTAACCAAATTAGTATTCATGTTATAAGCATTTATTGAAATTGAAAAATAAAATATGATGGAATGTCTTGTAGATAACTAAGGGAAAATCTCCCTTTTAACTATTGTAGTTTTGTAATTTACCTTCTTTTTATCACTTATTATTATTTTCTAAGAACTTTTATAACATTTAATAAGTTCCTTAAATGTAATTAATATTATCGACAAATTACCTAGAGCAAGTTCCCTTGGTAAAACCTAAAGGTACCATTGGTAATACATCACTAAAGTAACGTAGGTATACCGGCACAAACATCAGTAAACCGTCGGAAACAAGCATTTGAGATGACTTTACAACAGCTATTAGTAATGTGATAGTGAAGCGGGCCGTCAGTGATCCCTTGCTAACATTTGTCGGTTATCTATAGCAAATGAGATTACCCACTGCCAAAAATTCTGACGGCATTGTCCATCGGTAACCAGCATTTCATACTCCATGACATTATCTAAAACGGATAGTGACTTTTTCCTTTGTTTCCTAAAGAGAGATCACTAGTAAATCACAAAAATTCCTATATATAGATACATATAACATTTCTAAGACAGTGATTACCAAAGTGCCTATAATTTGAGAGTTTTAGCTTTATATTAGATATTGATACATATTTAAAAGTAGGTTTAGACTGTTTGATGATACATATTTAGAAGTAGATCTATTTGAGATGATTCTAAGTTTGTTGTTGTATAAAAAACCAAATATAATGATTGAATTAAATTTATTAGTTTAAAAGTAGCCTACCTGTCCGTCTGATTGTAGACACGAACAACGAGAGGTAGTTGAGGGTAGGGTCTTGGGTTTGACCTTCTAGTGTATCTGACTCAGCCCTGACTATGTGCCATTGATACTAAGTTATCCATTAGCACCTTCCATGCACTCATGTATGAATGCATCATACATAACATGACACCCTACCATGACTATAACATCATGCATACATGAATTAACCAACATTAATAACTTTTTACCTCCTGTAACTAACACTAAATTACTTATCTAAAAAAAGACTTTAGGAGATAATCAAAATTATTAATTTCAAACCAAAGGGTAAATTGGTGTAAACGTTTAGATATCATCATCACCATACTCAGTAAATCTCACCAATAGCAAAGCTAAAGTAGAGTCTGAGAAGAGTAAGATCTAGACAGCTTTACCTCTACCCCGTAGGAATAGAGAGACTGCTTCCAGTGAGACCCCGAGCTCGATAGTAGTTTTGCATCAAGCCTTGGACATAAGGCACGTAACACTCAGCAATTTAGACAATTGTCGATTAGTGCATGTACCCCCTTGTCTTTCGGCTATCAACGCCACCACATGATGCATGATTAACCATCCCCTCTTTTAACGTTATTTTCACGGAATTAGTAAAATAATGTTAAAATTGGTGCACTTTCACTTTTGCCCTCAGAGTGCCCACAAATATATATTATATGCTCATACTGCAAGCGGGGTGTAATGTAAACGTTTAAATAAAATCAGTTTATTTGTGCTAAGTTGAAAAATAAACATGTTACCTCTTTGTAGGATCTCCATGTGAAAAACACCCCTAATTAAAAACATTTGAGTTATAATTTATCTTTTTAAAATAATACCTATGGTGGAAACTGTGAAAACAAAGCTTTACGATACAATATCACTGTAGGCTTCTAGTGGTCATACACTTCATTTTCCAAAATGTGTTTCGGGTTTAAACTCTTTAACCATACATTTAGTTTTGATAACTTGTGTATAGTGTATTTTTTCACATAAAACACTTGACTAAGTGATTGGGAAAATGGTAGACCATTACTATATAACAACAAATCTGGTAGGATCTTAAGAATAGTGTAGTATTGCTAACATGCACCGTCACGTGTTACAATCTCATTGGGCCGTGATTTCATTTTTTTTGCTCGCAATCTCATATTTTTCCGGCCAAGTTTTCTTTGCCAATCTGAGTCATTTCCGCTACGTTTTTGTTTTTCGATTTTCTCGGTTTTGGTCGTTGTTTGCTTCAAGCAACATAGGGTTTGCCCCAACTTTCTAAGAACTATTTAAAAAAACTTTAAAAAATCTCACTTGATTTTATAATACAGGTCGGTATAAGTTCACGTTTGTTTACGTCTTACATTACGTGACGGTATAAATTCGCGTTTTTAAGAGATTTACCGGTTTTGATCGTCGTTTATGTATTTGTTATGATACAATCTGTGTATCCAATGTAGGGATTGTTCCTCACCGACATCTTCCAGATCCACCATATTTAGATGTATATAATTGTAGCTTGCCAAATATTAATTAATTTTAAAAGGGTTAAAAGTCTATGGATGGATATTGGTGGGTTGGTACGACAAAACACGCCTTGTCGTATCCAACGTCAGCGTGATCTGTGGGCCGTGGCCCATGGGTATGAAATGATACGTGGATTTGGCTTTTAGTTTTTTTAAATATTATTTTTTCCTTATTTGTTAATTAGATTGGATAAAATAAGTAAAGCCAAATTGTTTATTTGCTACATGTCGTCATGAAACATGGACTTCATGGACCAAAGCTCTAGAAACATCGACCCCATGATGATCATAGGCCAACAAATAAATAAAATACACCAATTATTATAAAGAAAACACATTATACATGCTTGAAAAGTATACGTTAATCAATCGTATTATATCTCCTGTACCGGTTCATAGCGTGATTAAGTTGGCAAGGCGAATGTTTAGCGCTAAACTCACTAGAAACTTGACAGCGTGTGCACACAGGCAAACACCAAAGCATTTACTCATCGCTGACTCGCTTATCACTGGAAACTACACCTAGTTAGAAACAATACCTCGTTTTATGAAATTAAATAAAACGTTTTAATATGTACTTCTTACCATTTAAAGCCAACGTGTTCGATGACAAGACAAATATATCGATTATGAAAATCACCGAAGAAGGAAACTCCCACACCTAATCAAACTCGATATCAGATTAATACGATACAATATGCATAGATTTTGAAAAAGAGTATAAACGTTATTTCGTACCATCATTGCTATAAGGAATAATTTTAAGTAGCTTGACGCAAGGATCGCTAGCCATATGTTTTTGTACCTGAAAAGGGATCAATGTATGACCAACCAAAATTTTAAACAAAAAAGGTTGAATAAATCTTAAATATTGAATAGAGAATGTAATCTGCTTACCTGGAGACTTCGGAGGACGTATTCAATACCGATCTCGTTCCAAGAAGTAAAATACTAATAAACAAAAGGTTTCCAACAAAAGCGTCCAGCAATATCTATAATCATAAGTGGGATTAGAGTTTGATATTTAACGTTATGGATATCTAAGCATGAAAACTAATAAACACAGACCTTTCCACATCCCCAGATCAGCAAAGCTAAGCTTGGATACGAAGCTGAATCTCCACTATTTGCAAGTAAAATCGAGATTCTGTCTTAGGTAGCTAAGGTCAACCGATTAACAAGACTGAATATGTGATTATTATATTACTAGTTGAATGAGTTTGTACGGTTAAAGCATTATCAAGTGTGTAAAATGGATACAAGCATCTAAGATGAGAAACCAAAATGTCAATTTCCACATTAGTCCCTGCAATGAAAATGATAAGCTTAATCACTAATTAGGTTTTAAAGCAACTAATTGTATCTTAGTGATATGTAGCAGACGCTACGCACCTCAAAGTTCATGGCTTTTGGATCAAACATGTTGTAGAATAGATGTCTATATGCCTTCGCCTTGTGAAGAATCAAATCAATTAAAAGAATCTGAAGAAAGTAAAGATGAAGGTTAGTCTAGAGTCCAGACCAAGTTATGTGGATATTATACATACATAAAAATAAAAAGTACGTTTGTATACCATGATTTCACATTCAATGTACTCGTCTGCAACTGCCCGGCAATTTTGCTGTTATCACAAATTTAATGAATCTATTATGTAAAATAGCTTCTAAACCAGTAAGACATACGAGTTACGATTGAATGATCTTTAATATAACTTACACATTTCATGAGGCGGATATTTCCTGGTGAATATTGCACATATAGACTTTTTATATGATGTCCACATTGGACACATCGGAAATTCATCTCTTTCAATCAAAGGTTTGTTCTTCCTGAAAGGCATATTAAACAAGACTGAGAACCATTGGGAATCAATACTTCATATAAACAACATAAATAAATTTTTTCAAAGTTATTATAATCTTTATAAAATATAAGTACATACTTAAAACGTTATTTTGTTCAATTATGTTATTAAAAAATTGCAGTCTGCAGAAGTCGGATGCTTTGTCTGTCTATTTTCTATATTTCCTTTTTTACATGACAAAATGGTATATGACCATGGATCACAAACTCTTTAAGAATAAAAGTGGTATGCATATAGTGAGAAACTACATAAATGATGTAAAAACAAATGTATAATAATGAGATTACTGCTGTTAACACTTAACAAGCTGTGTAATGGACTAATGGCTACTCAACATCCTCACTTCCACAAATTTGTGACATGACATCATTATTTTTTCTATACGGCCAATCAATTAAAGTGTTTTAAAGAGAATGGTTGAAAGACTTGGATAACTTAACATCTTCAAATGATAGTTTCCTTAACCAAAATCATGCGTCATTCAACAGATAGTGACATGTGTACAGTTAAACTAGAAGCTAAACTAAGGCAATTAATAGTTGCGTGTAGGCTGTTTGATACAACAGAATGATTCTAAGGCCTGATGATTCAAAGGCACTTCAAGGACTTGATCATTTACAGGTAAATCTCATGTATCTATCAAGAATCTTTTCACACTACATTTCTTTAACAACGATAACTTTAACTAGCTAATTACCTCTCATCATACTTCCCACTGCCCTCATTTTTTAACCATAAAGGAGGACATGACTTCAATCAATTCTTAAACAACCAAGATCATTGTTCTGATCTGCACCATCTTAGTTCTAAAAGCGCACATAGGTGCAAGGGCTCACTTTTGTTTAGCCAAGGCGAGTGCATAGTTGTCAATAGTGGATATAGCGATCGCTATAGCGCGCTACCTAGCGAAGCGATGTAGTGTCGCTTTGGTGCTCTTATTGCTTATAAAAAAAACCAAGAGCACTACAAATCTGCTTTGATCAATACAGGTTTCATACTTAACTTGGTGCATTTGACCAACTATCTAATAGAATGGAAGAAAAATAAACTAAAAAGGGTTAATAATTTAATGTGACCTTAAACATTTAGGATGAAAAGCCTGCTCATTTAACCTTCACCGCCAATCCAATCCACCATAAAATAATTGTATGGTTCAATAATATTAGAGAAACTAGTAATAACAGGTATGTGAACCAACAATGGGAATAACAAAGGCATTGCAAAACCAAAATGAGCTAGCTATGTAACTAAACATATCATCAGTGAGTATGAAAGTAGTAAAATGTAATCAAAAGAAGAAGAAATGCAAACCTAGGGTTCCACTTTAGTTGTTAATAATTTCTACAACATCATCTTGTTCGATTCGATCTCACATGATGGTTAAGCTAGGGTTCCAGAAATTCTCCCTCGTTACCTGGAACTGACTGTGTAATCTCTTCGCGAAGACCGAACCTTAATCCTCAGGATTCCAGAATCTAGATATAAAGGATTTAGGGC
This sequence comes from Helianthus tuberosus, assembly GCA_030545235.1. Taxonomy (NCBI): domain Eukaryota; kingdom Viridiplantae; phylum Streptophyta; class Magnoliopsida; order Asterales; family Asteraceae; genus Helianthus; species Helianthus tuberosus. The sequence continues at coordinate 180,021,741 of CM060433.1, forward strand.
AACAAGAATAAAACAGAAAATACAGAAGAAGAAGAAGATACAGAAACTTATGTTACTGTCGATTGTTGTTTCTCTTCTTTTCACTTTTCGGCCCATAATCTACATGGGCTTCATGTTAGCCCAGTGTAACATTCATTTCAAACTAGTGAAAGAATTTGCTTTTTAAAACAAGGGGCTGTTTGGCAACATCTTAATCAATAAGTGCTGAATGAATAAGAGGTCTGAATGGGTAAGAGGGTCTGAATCAGTAAGTGCTGAACCAATAAAATGCTGTTTGGTTGCACATCTGAATGATGTGTAAAATGACATTTTTACCCCTGAAAAAAAAAAAAAAAAACTCAGAACTTTATGGCAATCTCTCTCAAGAAAAATGCATCTCTCTCACTTCCCCCATCCTCAAACTCTCTTCTTCTCTCTCTAAAAACTCACAGCCGCTGCCCTTCTCCGATGGCGTGGCTCCGGCTGCCGTCGGCCACCACCGACATCACCATCATCATCGGCATCAGCAGATTCATCATCAACATCATCCGAAAAGAAAACCAACGAACCCGAGTTAAATCGGAAATCAGAGGTCGGATCAGCAGATTCAAACAGATCGGAGTTTAGAAATTGAAGGTGTTGAACTTACTCGCGTCGAACTCGTGAAACCCGGCTGCCGGACATGAATCTGCCACCACAGTTGTTTAAATCGGAAATCAGAGGTCGGATTCGAGTTTAGGAGGCTCGTTTTAAGTGGGGTAGAGGTATTTCGTCGGAAAGGGGTCGCCAGAAAACCTTTTGCGCCGCCGCTTGCCGTCACCGGCCGCCGTGACCAGGTGGCCGGTCACCCACTTCTTTATCTAGTCCCTCTTGCCATTCTTGATTGCTCAGACAAGCACACACAAGTGTGTGTGGTGTATGGTGAAAAGAAATGGGGATTGAGGGTAAAGAGGTCACAATTGTCATTCAGAGGTAGTCAGACTCCTCTCCATGTCTGACTCGGACAGAGCAAAATAAGAGGGATGATAAGTTTTAAGAGGCATAAAACAAACGGTCTGAACTCTGACTCGGTCAGACATGGAAGAATAAGAGGCTAGTCAGATGCTACCAAACAGGGCCTAAAACTAGAATTGAGACGCGCTGCAATGCGGCGGAGATTCTTTAGTTATAACTAAGTCGATTTAGGACCAGCACGTTATGTTAAACCTATCAAATGGGGAAAAAAAAATAGACGATGTAAAAACGTTCACCCACACACGTACGTTGCGTCGTGTTAACTCGCAAAATTTAGAACGAAACGTAAAAACGTTAAACCAAAGACGCACGTTGCGATGTGTTAAGTCACAAAATTTAGAACCAAGCATAAAACGAAAAATTTGCGGAAAATGAAAACTATAAAGGACCAAAGTTGAAAGTAAAAAAAGTTGCGAGGATAGATTATAAAAGATAAAAAGTTTTTGGTTAAAAGTAAAAAAAAAACAAATAATTTTAGGTTAAACGTAATTTATGAAATACTTTTTGGTGAAAAGTAAAAAAAATCATTTTTTTTTGGAAAGCCCCCAAAGCCAGGGTCACGACAACCATATATGCATAACCATTTTTTCTTTAGAAAACCCCCAAAGCACACCTCGCGTTGCAGCGGGGCGTAAATCGATGTCAAATAGTACTAATGTCACACAATCGTCATCGACCTCCAACACTGACTCGACCTAGGATCTCGTGTTGCGACGAACCTGTCAAACATGAAAAAATAGAGGTAAAATCGTTGAACCACACATGCACGTTGTGCCGTGTTAACTTGCAAAATTTGAAACAAAATATAAAAAAGTTGAACCACACTCGTAGTTTGCGTTGTATTAAGTCGAAAAATTTAGAATTATACGTAAAACGAAAATTTGCCAAAGATGAAAAGTATAAATGACAAAAGTTGTGAAGTTAAATTGTAAATAATAAAAAGTTTTGGGTTAAAGTTAAAAAAACAAATTATGTAAAGTTAAAATTGCAAAAGCTAAAAACCTTTGGGTTAAAAGTAAAAAAATCAAGTTTAGTTTTGGGTTAAAGTTAAAAAAAAAAAAACAAATTAGGGTTAAAATTACAAAAGCTAAAAACCTTTGGGTTAAAAGTAAAAAAAACAAGTTTTTTTTTTGAAAAACTCACAAAGCACAAGGTACAAGTGGTTATGCACAAAAAACGTGCTTATTTATATATGGAATAATATTGACACTTTATGGCAATTAAATAGGAAGTTTTTATATCAAGTGACGGATTAGTGATAAATTAGGATTTCTACATAGATAACAATAGTGTTTGTATAAACTTTGGTTATATAATGTTATCATTACAAAAAGTAAAGAGCTATCAGCTTATTTTGAGTAAAAGTCATACGCGAGATCGAGCTATGTTAAGTTAAATGAGCGGAACTCGTACTTGTAAGCACAGGTTCAACTAAGCTCGTTAACACCCTAGTATCAACCAATAAACATAAGTTATCGTAAAGACATACCGGTATTTATGAATCAGGATAAAGATAGATATGAACGCTCATAAATCTACAAATTGAGAACTTTGGTCTTCCTGGTCATATGTCAATTTCATCATTGGGGGCAACACATTACTATTATTTTTTTTTTAACAAAAAGCAATTTGTCCTTGACAAATGACGGGATGTGTCCTCAAAGTTACATCCTGCTGGTATAGTGTCTTCTCAGTATTTAAAAGGTGGAGGGTTCAAATCATGTAAGACACATGTACATGTGGGTAATAGAAGTATATTAGAATTAGTAGCCGTTCTAAATAAAAACAACATGATGTAAATTAGTTAGGTGCTTGTGAGATCTCAATAAGGATATAGAACAAAATTACAATTAACATATAGAATGCTTTAGAACTAGGTAATAACCAAGGTATGAACTAACCATTTAATCTCGTAAATGATATATCTATGAAGACATATATACCTACATTAGCATCAAAAACTTATTAGAAAATACTAGTAAAAGAAATATCAGTTAAACAATAATAATGGATATTGCTAATAAACATATCTCCTTTCTCTCGTAAATTGATTGATACCCATCACTAAAAATATTTCCTCTATTACATGAGGTATATTCAATAGGAGAGACGGGCACGTTTAGACACGCCCATAACACAGTAAACCCGGGTGCACCTATTGGTGATCTAAACGTCTGGAAATCAAGGATAACTTAGAATGTATTTTATAATAATATTCTTTGATTGCAAAGCAACAAATATTTATAGATAACATTCATCTACAAGAGGAGCTCATCAAATAAGTAACGTCTGGGCTCTGGGCATCAGTAGCCGCAAAAGAAACCTCATCCTAAGAGATGAGGTCCCTAAAAGGTAAGAACAAAAATGCATGAAGACAAACAATTTATTTAGTTGTATACATTTGTTACTTTTGTTAGTTAAACAATATTAGTAGCTTTGCTGTGAAATCATGTTAATTGTGAGTGAGTCCCAGTAAACAGGACCCTTATATAACCCACACAACACAAGGAGTTTATGCAACCCAAACAGGAATGGCTGACCAGATAACTAAAAACCCTCATGCCATATTCATACCACTCCCTCTCCAAGGCCACCTCGTTCCATCCGTTCATCTCGCCGTCAAACTAGCATCCAAAGGCTTCACCATCACCTTCATCAACACTGAATCTGTCCACCATAGCATCACCAACTCTTCATCTAGCAGCAATCTTTTTGAAGAGGCATGCAAAACTGGTCTGGATATAAGGTATGCAACTGTGAGCGACGGGCTTCCTGTAGAGTTTGATAGATCACTGAACCATGACCAGTTCATGGAGTGTCTTTTCCATGTGTTTTCGGCTCACGTGGACGAACTTGTGGGGAGTTTGGTGAAACATGACCCGTCTATCGGATGTTTGATAGCTGATAGTTTCTGTGTGTGGCCGTTGATGATATCGAAGAAGTATAAGTTGGTGAATATATCGTTCTGGACTGAACCTGCTTTGGTTTTGAATTTGTATCATCACTTGGATTTGCTCAAGAAAAATGGACACTATGATCCACTTGGTACATATCATCAAACTTTTTTAACTTGCTAAAACTGGTAAAAATATGTTTAAATTCCAAATCTAATTCCTTCAATTTCTAATTCCTATACAAATTCCAATTCCAATTCCAAAACATTCCGCTAATCAAACGCCACCCTAGAAGTAGTTCCCACATCTCTAAACCACCTGCAAATTTAAAATATATATATATAGAGGCCGGTTATTGTACAAATTGCCTTAACGTACAATGTGTACGAGATTGTCTTACAACATGCGAATTTTTCTTTACACATGCGATTTCTTTTTTTCTACAACATGCGACTTCTGTTGGCTTCAACATGCGATTTATATAGTATATACACACACAAACATGCGATTTGCTTTGGTAAACCATGCGACTGTTGTTTCTATAACATGCGATTCTAGTCTCTAACATGCGAATTATTGTACGATACACTTTTTTCTCTCTCTCTATATATATGGTATAGTTACTTTGTTGTTTAATTAAAAAAAAATAACAAATATAAACGAACCGTTTGTCTTTATGTATTCTTGTTTTTAGAAGCCTTGTAACAGGGATTTCAAGGTGCATACAGCCCAGATGTTACTTCTTCCTTTGTACTTATTTGATGCTCTATATCTTTATCTTGTAGATGAATATTATCTGTATGTTTTGTACTTTTGTTGCTTTTCCATTTAAAAAATATTGTTACTGTTTAATATTTGTTGAATTTGTATACGTTTTGGTTATGTATTCTATAGTTTTGTAATTAATGTTATTTTACAAATAAATAAATAAAGTGTTTTTATAGGGACTCAAGTTAGTACTAACAATATACATTGTTTTTGTGATTTTCAGATAAGTTTGATGATGCCATAGATTACATACCGGGGGTTGGATCCGGATCAATCAAACCAACCGACTTGATGTCATATCTACAAGCCACTAATACGAACACCATTGTCCATCGCATCATACATAAGGCGTTGTTTCAAGACACAAAGAGTGCCGATATCATCATATGTAACACAATACAAGAGCTTGAACCATATACAATTTCAACACTAAACCAAACCCAACCCTTCTATGCAATTGGCCCTATTTTCCCTAACGACTTCACTAAAGAACTTGTGTCCACAAGCTTATGGTGCGAGCTAGATTGCACCCGTTGGCTTGATAACAAACCTCCCAGTTCAGTTTTATATGTCTCCTTTGGTAGCTATGCTCACACTAGCAAACATGTGCTCGAAGAGATAGCTTGCGGTCTATTACAAAGCGGGGTCAGTTTTGTTTGGGTGCTTCGCCCTGATCTAGTGAGTTCTACCGACACAAATGCTTTGCCTGTTGGATTTGAAGACCAAGTTAAAGATCAAGGTTTGATTGTGCCTTGGTGTAACCAAAAGGCGGTTATTTCACACCAGTCGGTAGGAGGGTTTTTGACACATTGCGGATGGAACTCGATCTTGGAAAGCATATGGTGTGGGGTACCTATGATTTGTCTTCCTCTTTTGACCGACCAATTCACTAATAGGAAACTAGTAGTTGATGATTGGAAAATTGGGATAAATTTATGTGAAAAGAACAACTTGGTTGATAGGGAACAAGTCACAAAGAAAGTCAAAGAATTGATGATGCAAGAAAAGTCAAATGAATTGAGGACTGAAGTCAAGAAAGTTAAAAGAACATTACAAGATGCATTGGCCACGGGTGGATCGTCTCACAGAAATCTCGACCACTTCATTAGTCAAGTTATATTAAAAACTAACCAAGTGAAGTAAAGTGTGTGTTTGAGATATACATTTGTTAATAAGCAAATTTAGTTTCTTTGTTTAGTGTAACAAATAAAGATCTTACTGTATCATTCTGTAATATATATATTTTTTACTGATGTTAGAAATAAATAAATTTTCGCGTAGACAACTACAAATCTACAATCAACAAGTTGTTGTGACAATTATAAAACAACTTAAACATTTAGTTCATCCTCATTAGTTGTTTAATCTTATAAACTATACATAAACCTCGTATCTCGTGAAGTTGTACCGATCGGCATGTGGGGTTTGGCGGTGGACATGCCTCTCGGCATGGGGGGTTGTCGATGGGTTTGCCTAACCCACCCCGTACACCCTTAGGAAGCCAATTAAATTATATTATATTTCGTTGAGATTTGAAACTAATTTTGTATTTGATTAAACTTGACTTGGGCTTGTAACATAGTAGGTTGAACTTATTTTGAATATGTTATTTTGAACTATTGATTATATCTTAGATGATTTAATTTTGAAAGCTATGTATTAATATTTATTTTTAAAATCGAGCCAAACCGAATTGAGCCGAGTTGGCTTGGTAAAAAACTAAGCCGATGTAACACCCCGAAAACGGGTTCGGTAATTAACCCACGTTAATACTAAAAGACGGGTAAAGTGCCGCTAGTAGTAAAAATAACCCGGTAAATATTTGGGATTATTAAGAAATCCTAATATTAGATACAAGCGAAACGAAGTTTAGATGAATTAAGTTTATAAGAGCCCGAGTTAACGGGACTTAAAATACTACGGATTATAACTCCCGGAACCCACCAAGTTAACTAGGAATAATTAACCTAGTTAGTTAATCATTTGAAAACAATAAAGAAAGGAAGAAACTTGAAATAGTTAACCCTTATATAAAACTACAAACTAGAGGGGCTAAAAAGGGAAGAACTGAAACTTGATTTATTAAAATTAAACACAACACACACACTAGGTGTGTGTGCGTGTTCTGGATCGAGCTCAGGGGCTCCCATGGAGCTAAAAACCCTAAACCACATATAATCATCAAATTGAAGGATCAAATGAAGCCCAAATTCGGATTTGAACACATAGAAACGATCACCAAGTCAAGGGGATCGTAAGGTATGTCGAATTTCTAACATTCTTGAAGTTGTAAAAATTGGATAATCATCCTAAATCGTGAATTAGGCACGGATTATAGAAGCTATGGCTAGATTAGTGATGGTTACTTGCTTAGGAACGAAACCCTAAGTGAAAATCATACATAATATGCTATAGATTGATGAATTTGGTAAATTAACACACTTAGATAAGTGGGTTTTGATGTTATGATGATTTTGATGATATAACTATGCTTAGAATCAACATGCATGATAACAAATAGAAGGTGTTCGATTAAACCATGAATTTGTGCACAAGATCATAATTGCTATGAAATGGGTTTAGTTGATTTGATGAAGTTAATGTAGTATTGGTGTTTATAAACGCCATACTAACTCGTAGGAATGAACTACTTGAAACAAATTAGAGATTTTGTTAAGAGTTCATAAGTAACTAGAAGTGGGTTTTGTTAGATATGATGAAATTATGAAGAACTTGAAGTAATATCACTTGTAAGTGATTAACAAGTAAACTAGGAAGTGGGTTTTGATATAATAGTAAAGATGATGATAAGTTTATGTTTAAAATCATCATATTGGATAATAGAAACAAGGCACTCAAACAAATCAAGTGATTTGGGAACTTGTTCATACATGATTGAAATAGGTTTTGAATGTTGTGATGTAATTTGGTAGCCATGATCATGTAACTAAGTGTATAAGATCATGTTAGCTACTAATTGATAGATAGAGCTTGAATGAGCATTTATATGCTATGGGGTGTTTGACTTTTATATAGTCAAACCGACCATTAGTAAGATCGAATGATAAATTTGATAGAAAAATACATAAGATGGAATAGTTATGATTAACAATGACTAAATTAACCATCTTATGAAATTTGATGATAGTTTGACGCCTAACAAGCTAGGTGGAAGCTTGTGGATGAAGCGGGTCAAACGGAGCGCGTATGGAAAGAAAAGCGTGGCATGGATGCAAGTAAGTATATCTTACACTAGTCATGTATTTTTAGAATACGTAAAGGACAAATACCTAATGGAGATATGGGTTTACGGCGTGTAGTCGTATGGAACAAAATAATCAAATGTGATAAGAAACCATAGTGATGGATAGAAATGAGTTAAAATTTGATATTCGATCATATTATGACGAATGAAACATGTACTCTTAATGGTTATTAAATAAGATAAATTATAATAACTGATAAGGGCAAAAATGGTAAATAGACAATATTTGACAATTTGGCAATGGTAATTGGTCATTTAGACTAAACGGGTCAAAAGGTGAAATTATCACCCTTTGACAATATTGACTGACGGGTTGTCAAGTTGTATGGTTTTAGGAAATAAATAGCACATGGATGCTTACATCGCTATCACTTAATGGCCACTAAGGAAAGGTATTGAAACGGGTCAATACATTGACCCAATCCAGGTATGTATAATGATACAACTCATCATGTAGAATTTAGAGTCTACAAGAGTTAGACAAGGTTAAAATATAGATATTTGGTTATCTTTAGATAATCCGAATTAAGTTAGTTATGATTATGACACCTTAGAAACATAATGGTACCTAAACAAGACTATAGTTAGAAGTTGGATTTTTGGGGCAATCAAGTATTTAAAGGTCCTTGTAGTGAAAGAAGGAAAGAAAATTGACCAAATTGCCCTTGTAAGCTAATTCATAGGAATGACCCTAAAAGGTGGCTTAGAATGAGTCTTATGACCAAATAAATGCTTGGAATGAGAATAGGAAATGGAAGATGTAAATTCTTGGGTCTTAAGACTTTATTTGAGTCCTTGCCGTAAAATGATAATTCGGAGGGTAAAACTCGGGGCAGATAGATCTCCTCATAATATCCACTACAAATAAAGTTGTGGTGGGAGATTACTTGATAAGAAATGTAGGGATAGGATGCTAGAAATAAATGAGTAGGAATTATGCGAAAATTTGCATAAATACCCTTAACGGGTCAAAATAATCATATGAGTGAAAATGGGTTTCAATTGTGTAATAAACCTATGATTAGAACCTAAATTAGTAGGTAACATTAATTTGAAGAAGTATATGTGATATAGAAATCAAACAAATACGTTTGTTTGATAAAATGTGTAAACAGGTCAAAATCTCGTAAAAAGGTAATAAGCCGAAACCGTAAAAGTTTCAAAATTTATTAAGCCGGATGTCGGATTTTAACTCCACATGATGGAGAATCAAATTACAAGCATGTAGGAAGAAACGGTAGGTCAAACGGATAAGCGGTTTGAAAGATACGAAAGATTTCGTGTCAAATTACGGCGAAATGGAAAAGTGGGATGCAGGTACCACCGTAAATTACGGTGCCACCGTAATTTACGGTGGACCTGGTGTGGTTACGGTAGTAACCTTCTGATTTACGGCAGCAGAATACGAACCAAAGGACCACCGTAAATTACGGTTCCACCGTAATTTACGGTGGAGGATATTTTCAGTTTCTTGTTTTTAGAATAAATTGTTTCCCGGATTGTTTGAATTACGTTTTAGACCCCATAAGACTAAAGCATTTCATGTTTAATGAAATGTAGGTACACTTTGGAATGCCGGAAGACGATCAAGCTCAACGAAGAACCGAACACGATAAAGACACACGCTTCCGCACTTTGATACATAGTAAATTTTAAACAACGAATTCAACCTCGTTATGTAAAATAACTCATGATTTGTAAAAGTTTTAATAAACCTGCATTTTATAGTATGTGTAGTCTTAACTACACATCTAATTGTTGGTATTTACACGATAATCGTTAAAATGGAAACTAGGGTGTTACAAGTTGGTATCAGAGCACTGGTTTAAGAGATTCAAGTATGGTGGGGAGAACCATGCTTGGACTTAAACCTTACGCTCTTGATAAAGAATAGTGTTCGGTTCGAGGCTTGATCGCAAATCCGGTAAGTAGAAGTATGTTAATAGTTTAGCATGCTAAAGTGTTGTAAACAACACATAGGGCTATCGTGTGATACACGTTACCCCAATTAAAATGATTGGTATATTTGACGAAAATACGCGCGTTGACGCGTATAGTAGAACAAGCCTTGTATTATAATGCGGGCGATTATTAAAGTTGATTTTACTAACTTTTGTGAATGTTTAATTGAAGGACACTCGCGTTTGAAGACGACGAGGGTCAAACGAATTGTGGATATGATGATGGAACGGTCCGAAGCATGACGAGAGGAGCATGCTCACCGAGGACTAAATCGCGTAACGACCGCGAACAAGACTAATGACAAGAGAAGCCCGTTAGGGCAAGCATTACCAGGTGCACACTTTTAAATTTAATCGCACGAGTCGTTAAATGCAACAAACACGTAAGTAATAACGGTTGCATACACATATGATAGAACTTGGAAAACCTGATTTCCAAGAGAAATTTAATGGGAAATGTGTTATTCACAATGATGAATAACAAATGAATAACAAGACTTGTTTATATAGAAACTTGGACGAGAGTGATCATCCAAGTAAGTATTCTCAATACAAATCCTACTGAGAGAAGTAATGATCACATTAATGAATGTGAATACATGTTTATAAAAAGGGACATAGTACATGATCAAGGATAAACGACTAAAACTAATAATTGTTAACTAACAATTAAATAAAGTTTCACCAAATGAAACCATAAACATGGAGATAATTTGAGGAGTTACTTACATGGGACGTGATGTGGTAATTATAATAAGGTCACGCGTACCACGTGTTGATCGCTTACTCTGGCCAAGTAAGTAGTGAACACGTGATAGCATGAGCTTCTTATAATGAGCGCAGTTATGTCCGATGTGGTAATGGCGGGGTGAATGGGACTAAGTAAAAAGTACCCAAATGAATCAGACAAGCAAAATATTGGATAATAATGTAAACGCACAACCGAGTGACGGAAGCGTATTACATTAGGATAACGAGCCCGAGTGAAGGGACAAAGAAGCATGATTAAACAAGTATTGGGAGGGAGTGTACTTACACTCGAACCCAGAAAACGCAAGCATGTTAGACAAGTATTGGGAGGGAGTGTACTTACACTCGAACCCAGAAAACGCAAGCATGTTAGACAAGTATTGGGAGGGAGTGTACTTACACTCGAACCCAGAAAACGCAAGCATGATTAGACAAGTATTGGGAGGGAGTGTACTTACACTCGAACCCAGAAAACGCAAGCATGTTAGACAAGTATTGGGAGGGAGTGTACTTACACTCGAACCCAGAAAACGCAAGCATGATTAGACAAGTATTGGGAGGGAGTGTACTTACACTCGAACCCAGAAAACGCAAGCATGATTAGACAAGTATTGGGAGGGAGTGTACTTACGCTCGAACCCGGAATTTACAAATGAGTCCCTTAACGGGTCGATTTTGTAAAACGTCTAACTTAAAGACAAAGTCGGAATATAAAAATGAAGCGAGGTCTTAATGCATACCGGGAAGGTTGCAATAATAACGACTTCGGTAAAACACCCGGTTGATGGGTAAGGATTTAAACACATGCGTAAACCGAGAGACGAGAACAAGAATTTAAAGTCAAAAGACTCGGATTATGAGTTATGACTAAAAGACCATAAAATTTCGTAAACAGAAATTTTGATAATTATATTCAACCATTTTGAGGTTGAACGGGTTGAATAAAGTATAAATGCTTAATGGCATAAGTAAACGCACACGGGATACTAGTAGCGTTAAAAACAAAAGAGTAATGAGCCCGGTAATGGGACATAATCAAATATGAAGGTATGTAAACTGGATAATAGTAAGCATGAAGGATACAGTCTTGACGCTAATAGGCGCAAGACGATATATTCGAAAAGTAATGTTTTCGAAAATGAAGGGTTGATATGAATTAAACATGATGTGACACGATCACGGTCAAAAATGCAATATGAGGAAGAATCACATTATAACCAAGCGAGGGGTAAAAGTAACTGGACTAATAAGTCTAGTTAGTGAGACCGGTTAAGGTCACCAATTCAAATCAAGAAATTTGGTTTGCTTGTAAGCGATAGATTCGGTATGATTGAACCGAATAAATAAATTTGAAAACAAAAGAATTTGTTGCTAAAAGTGAAAGATTTCACTAAAGACCTTTAAATGGGTCAAAGTAACGGATTCATAAAGAATTCGATAGAATATGAAAACGATGGGTATCGCTAAGTTAACTGAACTAGAGGAAATAACGAGACTACGTTATTTTGAAGTTACATTATGTCATATGACATACGAAGAGGTTCAGTAACCAAAAAGACATTACCATAATTTTTCTGGTAATGATAACAATTGGTTAAAGTAGGAGTAATGCTTAAGAGATTACTCAAGTCAAACGCATTGGGTTTAGAAACTCAATGAACTAGATAAGCAAGGTTTCGAGGACGAAACCTCTCTAAGGGGGGTAGACTTGTAACACCCCGAAAACGGGTTCGGTAATTAACCCACGTTAATACTAAAAGACGGGTAAAGTGCCGCTAGTAGTAAAAATAACCCGGTAAATATTTGGGATTATTAAGAAATCCTAATATTAGATACAAGCGAAACGAAGTTTAGATGAATTAAGTTTATAAGAGCCCGAGTTAACGGGACTTAAAATACTACGGATTATAACTCCCGGAACCCACCAAGTTAACTAGGAATAATTAACCTAGTTAGTTAATCATTTGAAAACAATAAAGAAAGGAAGAAACTTGAAATAGTTAACCCTTATATAAAACTACAAACTAGAGGGGCTAAAAAGGGAAGAACTGAAACTTGATTTATTAAAATTAAACACAACACACACACTAGGTGTGTGTGCGTGTTCTGGATCGAGCTCAGGGGCTCCCATGGAGCTAAAAACCCTAAACCACATATAATCATCAAATTGAAGGATCAAATGAAGCCCAAATTCGGATTTGAACACATAGAAACGATCACCAAGTCAAGGGGATCGTAAGGTATGTCGAATTTCTAACATTCTTGAAGTTGTAAAAATTGGATAATCATCCTAAATCGTGAATTAGGCACGGATTATAGAAGCTATGGCTAGATTAGTGATGGTTACTTGCTTAGGAACGAAACCCTAAGTGAAAATCATACATAATATGCTATAGATTGATGAATTTGGTAAATTAACACACTTAGATAAGTGGGTTTTGATGTTATGATGATTTTGATGATATAACTATGCTTAGAATCAACATGCATGATAACAAATAGAAGGTGTTCGATTAAACCATGAATTTGTGCACAAGATCATAATTGCTATGAAATGGGTTTAGTTGATTTGATGAAGTTAATGTAGTATTGGTGTTTATAAACGCCATACTAACTCGTAGGAATGAACTACTTGAAACAAATTAGAGATTTTGTTAATAGTTCATAAGTAACTAGAAGTGGGTTTTGTTAGATATGATGAAATTATGAAGAACTTGAAGTAATATCACTTGTAAGTGATTAACAAGTAAACTAGGAAGTGGGTTTTGATATAATAGTAAAGATGATGATAAGTTTATGTTTAAAATCATCATATTGGATAATAGAAACAAGGCACTCAAACAAATCAAGTGATTTGGGAACTTATTCATACATGATTGAAATAGGTTTTGAATGTTGTGATGTAATTTGGTAGCCATGATCATGTAACTAAGTGTATAAGATCATGTTAGCTACTAATTGATAGATAGAGCTTGAATGAGCATTTATATGCTATGGGGTGTTTGACTTTTATATAGTCAAACCGACCATTAGTAAGATCGAATGATAAATTTGATAGAAAAATACATAAGATGGAATAGTTATGATTAACAATGACTAAATTAACCATCTTATGAAATTTGATGATAGTTTGACGCCTAACAAGCTAGGTGGAAGCTTGTGGATGAAGCGGGTCAAACGGAGCGCGTATGGAAAGAAAAGCGTGGCATGGATGCAAGTAAGTATATCTTACACTAGTCATGTATTTTTAGAATACGTAAAGGACAAATACCTAATGGAGATATGGGTTTACGGCGTGTAGTCGTATGGAACAAAATAATCAAATGTGATAAGAAACCATAGTGATGGATAGAAATGAGTTAAAATTTGATATTCGATCATATTATGACGAATGAAACATGTACTCTTAATGGTTATTAAATAAGATAAATTATAATAACTGATAAGGGCAAAAATGGTAAATAGACAATATTTGACAATTTGGCAATGGTAATTGGTCATTTAGACTAAACGGGTCAAAAGGTGAAATTATCACCCTTTGACAATATTGACTGACGGGTTGTCAAGTTGTATGGTTTTAGGAAATAAATAGCACATGGATGCTTACATCGCTATCACTTAATGGCCACTAAGGAAAGGTATTGAAACGGGTCAATACATTGACCCAATCCAGGTATGTATAATGATACAACTCATCATGTAGAATTTAGAGTCTACAAGAGTTAGACAAGGTTAAAATATAGATATTTGGTTATCTTTAGATAATCCGAATTAAGTTAGTTATGATTATGACACCTTAGAAACATAATGGTACCTAAACAAGACTATAGTTAGAAGTTGGATTTTTGGGGCAATCAAGTATTTAAAGGTCCTTGTAGTGAAAGAAGGAAAGAAAATTGACCAAATTGCCCTTGTAAGCTAATTCATAGGAATGACCCTAAAAGGTGGCTTAGAATGAGTCTTATGACCAAATAAATGCTTGGAATGAGAATAGGAAATGGAAGATGTAAATTCTTGGGTCTTAAGACTTTATTTGAGTCCTTGCCGTAAAATGATAATTCGGAGGGTAAAACTCGGGGCAGATAGATCTCCTCATAATATCCACTACAAATAAAGTTGTGGTGGGAGATTACTTGATAAGAAATGTAGGGATAGGATGCTAGAAATAAATGAGTAGGAATTATGCGAAAATTTGCATAAATACCCTTAACGGGTCAAAATAATCATATGAGTGAAAATGGGTTTCAATTGTGTAATAAACCTATGATTAGAACCTAAATTAGTAGGTAACATTAATTTGAAGAAGTATATGTGATATAGAAATCAAACAAATACGTTTGTTTGATAAAATGTGTAAACGGGTCAAAATCTCGTAAAAAGGTAATAAGCCGAAACCGTAAAAGTTTCAAAATTTATTAAGCCGGATGTCGGATTTTAACTCCACATGATGGAGAATCAAATTACAAGCATGTAGGAAGAAACGGTAGGTCAAACGGATAAGCGGTTTGAAAGATACGAAAGATTTCGTGTCAAATTACGGCGAAATGGAAAAGTGGGATGCAGGTACCACCGTAAATTACGGTGCCACCGTAATTTACGGTGGACCTGGTGTGGTTACGGTAGTAACCTTCTGATTTACGGCAGCAGAATACGAACCAAAGGACCACCGTAAATTACGGTTCCACCGTAATTTACGGTGGAGGATATTTTCAGTTTCTTGTTTTTAGAATAAATTGTTTCCCGGATTGTTTGAATTACGTTTTAGACCCCATAAGACTAAAGCATTTCATGTTTAATGAAATGTAGGTACACTTTGGAATGCCGGAAGACGATCAAGCTCAACGAAGAACCGAACACGATAAAGACACACGCTTCCGCACTTTGATACATAGTAAATTTTAAACAACGAATTCAACCTCGTTATGTAAAATAACTCATGATTTGTAAAAGTTTTAATAAACCTGCATTTTATAGTATGTGTAGTCTTAACTACACATCTAATTGTTGGTATTTACACGATAATCGTTAAAATGGAAACTAGGGTGTTACAGCCGAGCTCGAGCTAAGATTTTCAGCTCGGTTTATAATGGAGCCGAGCCCGAGCTTGCCCTAGCTCGGCTCGTAAAAAGCCCTACCCTACGATGATGGCTAGGTTTTATGACAAGATATCTACACATTCATTTGATTTGATGGCTTGCATGCAAGCACAAGCAAAAATATACTAAAAAGATTTCGCATAAAGATTAAAGTAGCCGAAGCTTGTGCAAGGGGCCTCATTCACTATGTTGAACACTTGAGGAACACTTTAGAAAATTTTTGGTTATAACTATAGTTAATTCGTTAGTGTATAAATAAATTGATTAGAGTTATTTAGAAACAAAATTTTAAGCAAGAAAAAAAAATGATTAAGAGATGGAAGCATTTGCCTAGACTTGCTCTAAGTAACTATGGATTACAATATCGACAAAGATATACATACATGTCAATAGGACCATCTCCAATGCATGATCAAAACTTTTACAAAAAAAAATTATCATATTATCTCACTATTCACTCTCTTTTCCGTTTCTTCATTTAATACCTTACCACTCACAAACATCATTCTCTCTCTACAAATGGATGCGGTTAGCCAAGAACATTTCAACTCTCTCTCTACTCTAACTCACAATCAATGTCACAAATGCATCTCAAATGTATTGCATTAGATTTGGTAGAACTTTTTTTTTTTTTTAACATAAAAGAAAGCTATATTCACACCAGCCAAATGGCTAACAAAAACAAAGAGAAAGCATCCAGAACATATAACACAAAACCTAACCTTCTAGGCTAACACATATGTTAAAAACTAGAATGAAAAATATACATATGTTTTATATGGCACATATGTTCTTATACAACACAACACAAAACCTAACCTTCTATTGACATTGTAAAACATATGTATATTTTTCATTCTAGTTTTTAACATGTTGATAGTCATAACATACTTCATTAAAAGGGTTAACAGTTTAACACAACCAAGTTTTTAAAAAGAAGTAACACATATATCATGTAAAACACCATATTTATTAAACTCGTTAAATGTTACAACAAAAAAAGGATTATTTCCGCTTATCTTTCGTAACCATAATATATCAATCGGCTATTGTCACGATGGATTTTATGATTATCTCCAAACTAAAAAAAAAAGGAAATTATAACTTATTTTTTATAGGAATAATGGATTTTAATAATCCAAACTATTAGCCGTTGGCCGACAATAATCCTAACTTAAAAAATAATCAGTGGTGATCCCAACTTTTCACATATTGTAAACTAATGAACCTTTACTAACATAATCTTAATTTCTTTTTGTCCTCTTATCGTTATCGGTTTAGTAAATGTCAATTGATTTACAATATACAAAAAGATGGGACCACCACTTGTTATTTTGCAGTTGGAACCGTTGCCGGCCAATGACTAATAGTTAGGATTATTAAAATCCATTGAGTAAATTGCCAAAATCGTCCCTGAGGTTTAGGCATGTTTGCAAGTTTCATCCAAAACAATTTTTTTTGTATCATATTGCCCTTCACGTTTGGGATTTTTTGTTATTTTCATACAAAAGTCTAATTTGCTTGATATTTTCATTCATATATTTTGATGAAAATGACAAAAAATTGCAAATCGCAGGGACGATTTTGGGAAAAAAATTAGATATTTAGATAAAAAATGACAAAAAATCACAAAAGAAAAAGCAATATGATAGAAAAAAGTTGTTTCGGATCAAACTCGATTTTGACAATTTTTACCCAAATCCATTATTCCTTTTTTATAAGACCACCCGTAGTGGGGCGTTTTTTTAAAAAAAAATTGAAAAAAAACGCCCCAAAACGCCCCCCACCCCATTACACCCGGCGTTTTGGGGCTTTATTTTTGGAAAAATTGGTTGTGGGCGTTTGAATTAAAACGCTGAAGTTGCAAATGGTCTCTGACAAAATGGTCTTGTCCACCAATGAATTTGAGATACCCACATGCCTTTTCCTTTTCAACCTGACATGCCATTTTCCTTTTTTTTTTTTTCATTAAAAATAATATGGGCGTTATTGGCATAATGCCCCACTACGCCACTTTTGCTATAATGCCCCATCGCTGATTAGGACGCCACGTGTCGGATAATGTCCCATGGTGGGGGCATTATAACCCACTACCACTACCACTACACATACACATGGTCTAACTAGGCAAGCTTCTATACCTCTCTGGATATATACAAAAACCAGAATCCTGTCCCAACATCAAAATCCTCTCCAAACCCTCTTTCCATGTTTCTCAAATCTTCCCTTCTTTCACCACTCTAAACACAATCAATAATCCTGCATCATGAGCAATCAACCTGAATCATCCGACTCGTAAGTAACAATCATCCCTTGATCACTTGTTAAAGCTCTTTTTCGTCATCTTAATTCATCCACAAATCAAGAGTACCATGACTGTGTTTTCTCAATTTTATTTGACAATTTTGTTCTTGTTGTTGCTGTGTACAGTAAGGGCGGGAAGAAGGACTTCAGTACCGCGATTCTTGAGCGAAAAAAGGCGCCAAATAGACTCGTTGTTGATGAAGCTATCAACGATGATAACTCTGTCGTTTCCATGCATCCTGAAACCATGGAAAAGCTTCAACTTTTCCGAGGCGATACAATCTTGATTAAGGTAATTTAGGGTTTTCTTCAATAATCACTTGTAAAAATCGATTTAGGGTTTTTGATTGTTGATTGGTGAGTAATTTTGATGTTAGTGATAGATTTTTAAAAATAAATTTGTGGGTTTGTAAAAAAATCTGATCTTGTTGATGGGTTGGGAATCTGTTTGGATATTTTGCATGTTTTGTAAAAATCAAGATTTTTAAAGAAAAAAAATATACGGTTTGAGTGCAGGGCAAGAAAAGGAGAGATACAATTTGTATTGCACTTGCTGATGACACCTGTGAAGAACCAAAGATTAGGATGAATAAGGTTGTCAGGTCAAATTTGAGGGTTAGGCTTGGCGATGTGGTTTCGGTGCATCAGTGTGCTGATGTTAAGTATGGGAAGCGCGTCCACATCCTTCCGATCGATGATACCATCGAAGGAGTTACTGGGAGTCTGTTTGATGCTTACTTGAAACGTAGGTTTAGTTTATAAGCATGTTCTGATGCCATTTATCCGTTTATCGTTTATGTTCTGACGGTCGGTTTGTTTGTTTGATTTTGCAGCGTACTTTCTGGAAGCGTACCGCCCGGTGAGGAAGGGTGACTACTTTTTGGTAAGGGGAGGAATGAGAAGCGTCGAGTTTAAAGTTATCGAGACTGATCCTGCTGAGTACTGTGTGGTTGCACCCGATACCGAGATATTCTGTGAGGGTGAGCCTGTGAGAAGGGAAGATGAGGACCGGTTAGACGAGATTGGTTATGATGATGTTGGTGGTGTTCGCAAACAGATGGCGCAAATCCGTGAGTTAGTCGAACTCCCATTAAGGCATCCGCAGCTTTTCAAGTCTATTGGTGTTAAACCACCAAAGGGTATTCTGCTTTACGGGCCTCCCGGGTCTGGAAAGACTTTGATTGCCCGTGCTGTTGCTAATGAAACCGGTGCTTTCTTTTTCTGCATTAACGGGCCAGAGATCATGTCGAAAATGGCTGGAGAGAGTGAGAGCAATTTAAGGAAAGCGTTTGAAGAAGCCGAGAAAAACGCACCATCGATCATCTTTATTGATGAGCTTGATTCAATTGCACCAAAACGGGAAAAAACACACGGTGAAGTTGAAAGAAGGATCGTTTCCCAGTTGTTGACTTTAATGGACGGGCTGAAGTCCCGGGCACATGTAATTGTTATGGGTGCAACCAACCGCCCTAACAGTATCGATCCTGCATTGAGACGGTTCGGTAGATTCGATCGTGAAATTGACATTGGCGTGCCTGATGAAGTTGGCCGTCTTGAGGTTCTTAGAATTCATACTAAGAACATGAAGCTAGCTGATGATGTGGATTTGGAGAAGGTTGCAAAGGATACACATGGGTATGTAGGTGCTGACCTGGCAGCTCTATGCACCGAGGCTGCACTCCAGTGCATCAGAGAGAAAATGGACGTGATCGATTTGGAAGACGAGTCCATCGATGCGGAGATTCTAAACTCCATGGCAGTTACGAATGAGCATTTTCAGACCGCCCTGGGGACCAGCAATCCTTCTGCTCTTCGTGAGACCGTTGTGGAAGTTCCGAACGTTAGCTGGGAAGACATCGGTGGACTCGAGAATGTTAAACGAGAGCTACAAGAGGTATTAATATAAAAATATATACACATCATTTCTTTTCTTATAATGTTATCTATTAATCATATTATTTGGCTATGCAGACTGTTCAATATCCGGTCGAACATCCTGAGAAATTTGAGAAGTTCGGTATGGCTCCGTCTAAAGGAGTCCTGTTCTACGGTCCACCGGGTTGTGGTAAAACGCTTCTAGCAAAAGCTATTGCAAATGAATGTCAGTCTAACTTTATCAGCATCAAGGGTCCCGAGCTGCTTACAATGTGGTTCGGCGAGAGTGAGGCCAATGTTCGTGAAATTTTCGACAAGGCTCGTGGCTCTGCTCCTTGTGTCCTCTTTTTCGATGAACTTGATTCCATCGCAACCCAGGTTTGTTTCACTAGTTAAACTTGCAGTACGTATCGCTTTCATTGTCACTTTACTTATTTTTTTATGTACTACGTGCAGAGAGGGAGTAGTCAAGGAGATGCTGGCGGTGCAGCCGACAGAGTTCTGAACCAACTTCTGACCGAAATGGATGGAATGTCTGCCAAGAAAACGGTTTTCATCATCGGTGCAACCAACAGGCCAGATATCATCGATCCAGCACTGTTAAGGCCCGGCCGTCTTGATCAACTGATCTACATTCCTTTACCGGATGAGGAGTCACGTTATCAGATCTTTAAATCCGCGTTAAGGAAGTCACCAATTTCTAAAGATGTTGATCTCCGAGCTCTTGCCAGGTACACACAAGGTTTCAGTGGTGCTGACATCACCGAAATCTGCCAGCGTGCATGCAAATACGCCATTCGTGAGAACATAGAGAAAGTTAGTATCCTCATTTCCGGTTTTCCAAGTATTATGTTAATATGTGTGCTAAATTTGGAATTTTTTCTATAGGATATTGAGAGGGAAAAGAGAAGAAGCGAGAACCCTGAAGCTATGGAGGAAGACATGGACGATGAGGTAGCGGAGATTAAAGCTGCTCATTTTGAAGAATCAATGAAGTTTGCGAGAAGAAGTGTCAGTGATGCGGACATAAGGAAATACCAGGCGTTTGCTCAAACACTGCAGCAGTCGAGAGGGATTGGTTCTGAGTTCAGATTCCCGGAGACTAGTGGGCGTGCTGCCGCTAGTGACCCGTTTGCCGCCCCGGCTGGTACGGTTGATGATGATGACCTTTATAATTAAGTTTTGCTTGCTGGATAAATGTTACTTGTATTTTCGTGTGTTACTAAGATGTTTCTAGTTTGTATGTGTACGTGGTAACTTTGTTTATGATGGTTCATCATCTGTGTTATGAGTTTGTGAATATAATAATAAAACCGTATTTTCAGAACACTACACATATATCACAAATTTTTACTTCGTTTCTTAAATTCTATCTTTTCTACTCTCTACATTCCTGTACTTAAAAAAAAATACTTACACAGTGGATGTTTCATCCAATCAAGGGCGAAGCTTTATTACACCCTTTGCCACAATAGATTTTCGCTCGTAGTGTTAATTACTGAAAAGAGAAAAATGCAATTTGCGTCCATGTGGTATGTGTGAAACATCAACCTGAGCCCCTAAATTCATTTTTTGGTTTTTTGAGCCCCTGAACTTATAAATTCATAACACATTGAGTCCCTCCGTCAATCTTCCGTTTGTTTGACTGTTTGAGCCAGGGGTAAGACCGTCTTTTGTCATCTCTTCCCTTCTAAAAACCCCAAATAACTTTATTAAGCCCTAATTTAGTACAGAATATGAACACACATGTTTGGATTTTTTTTTTAGAAAAAAATCAACCTACCCTACCCTTACGGTTGTCATCGATACTTGCTCGTCTTGTACCGAAGCTAACAACAGTTCCAGTTCATCACGAAATGCTTCAGCAGCGTCTTGTTTGAAGAGGAAGTTTTGAGCAAAATCGGCCAATGACGATTGGGAAAATCGTTCGTTTTCATGACCGTTATCAAGATTCAAGGATGGATTTGAAAGTGAAGTGAGGATAATTAGAGGTTTTGGGTGTGTTGAAGTTGGTGTGAAGGATGGTGATACTGAAGCCTTTAGAGTAGAGTAGATTTGCAAGCTGAAACATAGGGTTTATGTGGCCTTGAAATGGCACCGGTTACATTCTTATTCTCTGGTGCCGGCGAGCAGTTGTCTCCGGTTGGTTGTCCATGGTGATAGGCAGATGTTTATTGCAGATTTGGTTGTAATATTCTTGATCTCCTATAGCAAATATGGCATCTGTTGGTCTGCATTTTTTAAGCCTAGTATGTAATTATCATTTTCCACTTGATAATTATTTAGTGCTTTTAAAATTCATAATCTGAAGTACTTGTTTATTGATGGTGGGTTTGAAAGACAGTCACAGGTAGAGGTGGGTGGAGGTGGGTTTGAAAGACGGTCACACTTGTTTGTTGGTGGTGGGTTTGAAAGACGGTCACAGGTAGAGGTGGGTTTGGAAAAAGGGTTATTTTAGTGGTGTTTGTATTATTTTATTAGTAAAAAGAGTTAATTTGAATTATTAAATCAATGATTATTTAACAAAAAAGCAAGAAAAGAATTTAGGGGCTCAGATTGATGTTTCACTCATACCACAGGGACGCAAAGTGTTATGAATAGATGCCAAAAGACGGTCTTACCCCTGGCTCAAACAGTCAAACAAACGACAGTGTGACAGAAGGACTCAAACTGTTATGAATTTATAAGGTCTGGGGCTCAAAAAGCCAAAAAATGAATTTAGGGGCTCAGGTTGATGTTTGGCACATACCACAGGGACGCAAATTGCATTTTTCTCTACTGAAAATTAAAAAAAAAAAAGTGTGTAGTGTAAAATATTTGAATTTTTAGTCCGGGCTCTACCGATTTGGATTTTTTGGATTTTGAGAGTCCAGCCCTCACTGAGTATTTGTTCAACCTTCGCCACTACATCCAATTTAAATGGTCTTGAATTACCTTTGGGGTTATCCAATCCTAGTAGCTTTGATGTTTTTCTTTCTGACTCGTCTGATTCTAGTGATATAGTTTCTTTGTTATTCTGATCAATTGAATACTTTAATCCAGTACTTGGGTATTTTGGTAAGGTACTCTTTCCACTCTTAAGTCCCTAATCATGTCTTGCTTTGTAGATTGTAGATTTTGTTGGCAGTCGAGTATGAAGGTTTTGTTTTAAAAGTAGTGGGTTTTTGATAAAGGGTTTCTAAAACTAGCAGATTAATTGTCTTGTAAAAGTGGTGGGTTTGAATTCATTACGACTATGCATTATAGAATAACTAAACTATTGTTATGTCATATCACCGTCACGTCAACGCCAGTAACTAGGTGTAGTGAATTAACTAAACACCTAATACCAATAACCAAATCAGTTTTTTTTTTATTTTAAATTAAAAAAAGCAAGACATGTGATTGGTGGTGGCCCCACAAGAAACAACTTTTTCCTCATTCACAACCGCTAACCCAATAACGGATCCACCATTGGCGACCTCCGATAACTAAGCAGGGCGATGTGCCACCTCGTTAACAGGCTGAGGTGGCTCTCCATTAATCGACAACAAACAACCCAATTGAGAGAATTCATGTCTTGAAGTTGATAAACTGATTGAATGAGTGGATTTGCAGTAGGGATGAGCTCGACACCAGTACTGAAAATACCGGTATCCAAATTTGCCAAATATGGGTACCGGTACCGAAAATGTTCGGTACGGTACTAGTACCGGGACGGTAATGGTATCTGAAGGTAAAATTCGGTAGGATACCGGTACCCTACCAAACCGGTACCGGTACCGAAAAAGCCAAAAAGTAGGTACCGATTCGAAACCAAAATTAATTGGTACGAGAAATTCGGTACCAGTACCAAGTCCCAGGGCCGGCCCTGAGAATTCATGTACCTTGTTCGAACTCGAAAAAACGTGCCCTTAGGCCTTAACGAAATTGGGTATTTGACTCACTAAAGGTCTAAACTTAATGCCAATGGGCTAATAACTAACCTAAACCATAAAAAAAGTCTTAGTAGTTTTACAAGCCCTTCTTCAGAAGGTGCTACTTTCACTAAAAAATAATTCCTCAATTTATTCTTTTGAACAACAAACTAAAACACCTACTAAATCCACTTTTGAATATTACATCAATGTTCATTACGAAACTTATTACACTTTTTGGTACCACTAGACTATAAGCCATGTGATTCTTCAAATTTGTTCAACATAATAAATTTATCGTTATTCAACTTAAAATCTTTCCTTTGTTGTGCCCCGGCGTAGCCAAACATTCCAACTTCTTTAATAAATTTGTATTACATGATTATTTCTCTATCACATTTATCATAAATTCTGGTCATTCCACATTTTCCAGGTACATTCAAATTCTCCTTTCATTTTTATATTTTAATTTCCAAAAGAAACTTTATGATAACCGACTCTAAAAAGTCTTTATATAATTTATTTTGCATTTATTTTTAGGAACATTTTTCTGTGTAGCACACACTAGAAATTGGACCAGAAAGTGGAGACTTACTTACCATCTGCAGCTTTTCACTGTATGCACAGCACAAGTGAATTATTTGCACTTTAAAGACGTAAGTTTTTGTATCTATTCATCAGGCTGATGGGTATGGAATGCCTCGTCCCCAAGGGGTGGGCCGTCACGTCACCGCCACGTAGGAGGGGCTTGAAGAGGATAAACCTAAGGGGGTGGGGGATGAACCCCTTTATATATATATATATATATATATATATATATATATATGTATGTGTAGTTGTGTGTGTGAGGAGAGAGAAATTTAGGCGCGTCGAGAACGGCTGGTGGGAGACGGATGGGACGAGCCGGAGGAGTGGGGGGCGGTGTGGGGGTCCGGCGCTGGGCCAGGCCGGGCCTAAGCCGGCGCCCATACCGTCTGGTCTCAGTGAAAACGGTTTAAAGTAAAGCAATTTTGCGATTCTATTATGGCCTTTTTTCACTTTTTCTTGCGTCAGTTAAAAATATTGTTATTTTTCATTTTCTAAAGATAAACTTGTAAATATGTATTTATATAGACAAAGTTAACTAAAATTGTAATTATCATTCCCATAAGAAAAAGTTACAGACTTACAGGGATGGTCTGTGGTATGGACATATTGTTGTTTGGGTTCATAACTTTTTACTGATTATACATTTAGACCAATAGTTTACATAAACCTAATAAGGATGGTCCATAAATAATGATTTTGTTATGTAATCTTTATAATTTTTCTCATTTAACTGTGATAAATAGTCGATTAATAATACATAATAACTTTAAAAAATTTCATTATACTTGAGACAAAACTTTTCTAGTAGACTTTCAAGTCAAACTTATAAGCTTAATAGTTAGTGCTATCAAGTTTGCATTAAACTTATACGTTTATGTGTGACTTTACATAATTAATTAATTCATCAAGCAAACCGCCAATAAGTTGGGAGTGGAGTAGTAAGGGAGAAATCTGGTGTTCCAAGTGACTCAGGTTCAATTCCTGCCAACCCACCATTTAGTTTCGACAACACCTAGTGATGATGGGAGACTATACGAGTTGGCAACGATCGCTAGTTCGATCCTTGAACTGAAGCGAGTGTATCCCGATGTGATGAATTTCGCTAGTAGTCTATTTAAAGGATTCTGTTAAAAAAATTATCATGCAAACTGCGAGTCAACCTTCATGATAACCTAGCATGCACATTGAAATAACATAAGATTATTAGGATTAACAAAAACTCAAAATACCAATAAATTTATGAAAAGGCTCTTCGATTAACTTATCTGTAATAAGCTATATATATTTCCTAGTACCAACATCACTGTTCCGATTGATCAGTTATTCAGATTCCTGTGAGACAGCACGTGTATATGGATTTTTATAGTAT
Source organism: Helianthus tuberosus (assembly GCA_030545235.1). Lineage (NCBI taxonomy): Eukaryota > Viridiplantae > Streptophyta > Magnoliopsida > Asterales > Asteraceae > Helianthus > Helianthus tuberosus. The sequence goes on from CM060433.1 coordinate 180,047,500, forward strand.
CAAAATCATATTCAAAATGAAAAATCATTCGTTCAAAATAGTGACATAAATAATTTACCCATATATTCAAAACTTAAATGCATCCGGACACTTATCAGTTTTTCTTCTTCTGACTTTCTTGTCCGTAATTATCAATTTATCTTCGACACTTTTTATCATCAAATAGTACTCTTTCACATGTATTATTAAATATAGCAGCACCTTGAATACAAGTAAAGGTGTCTCCACTCTCCACTGTTATTCTGACTAGTTTATTGATGCTATCTTTTTTTATTTTATTTTATATATCATCATCATTAACATATATGCATTGTGGAACTGCATCATATAAAATAATATTATCTAGTATAAAACTTTAATACATGTGAAACAAATGAAAATCAATATACAAATTTAAGCTCTATTGATACATGACCAATGAAATACTTAAACTACTAAAATAAGTCAATGACAATATTTTACAACACACATACATACGCACGAGTAAAAAGAAAATATCGGCTAATGTAGAATCAAAATATAATTGTCTGAATGCTTATACGAAGTGTATACTACGCAAGACATTCAAGATGTTTCATACGCGTTACTCGTTAGGTTCATAAATGTGGTGATAATTGATGTTTGGTTTGCGCTTTGCACCTTTTGAGTTTTGAGTATAACATGTGATACTAGTGAATTTTTGATATCTTATTAGTTTAAGTATCTTGCCATTTTTGATGACATGAGGTTAATCCATTACGTACGAGACCCCTTCACATCACCCTCCACCCCTTAGTTCTTTGATTTCTTTCTCTTCTCTCTCACCATTAATATCCTCTATCCTACTTCAATTCTCCACGTCACACCGGTGGAGATCATAGCCTAACAACTTGTAAGTTTTAGGTCTAGTGAGTTAATGGGTGTTACAAATTAAACAATACCTAAATGATAGATAATCAGTTTATATACAATAAACATGCTAACATTTAAATGATTACACATTTTAAATAACCGTGTTAGTTCCAAATAATTTACTTTTCTAACAATAACAAGCACCCTTTTATCCGGAGGGAAAAAAAGCATTGGTACCAACTAACCTAACACCATGCCACCAATACTGGAACCATCACACATCATCTAATCAACGGCTAACTAGTACAACCCTCCACAATAACCAAAGAGAGGGATATGCATGCCCACTCTAGAAAAAGGCAGGGGTTCGAACCAAACAAGCCACGATTTGGATCTTTGACCATTCATGGAAATGATTTACTATGTCTATACATAATGAGTTCCAACAACCTAGACAAATATGAAAGTAAATAAATAGCGTCTTATTAACCGAAAAATATAAGCAATGCTAGTCAAAATACATGATATGATGTCGAAACACTCCCATTTAGGCTAACAACCCTCAAAGAAGAAACCCTAAACTTTCTATGGAATCGTATCAAATGCTGTTAAGAAATAGTTGTCAAAGCAACACAACCGTGATGATAAACATATCACTAGTTTAATGTTTAATCCAGTTACATACCAAAGTAGATGTTATAGCCCATTATTAAGCATCATTATGGATTATAATACGACATTATCCAACCTAATGGATTGCTCTAGGTCAAGAACATCCACCAAACCCCAAATCCATTGAATGCACTCATAAATGCAAAGCTAAATGCACTAAAAATGCCATGAATGTTCAACGTATTTTAGAATAAGACAACAAGAAAACCCTTTATAAGGGCCCCAATAATTTTATCGGGAATCTTCTTATAAAAAATTTTCAATGCTTCATAAATAGTAAATATCAAAATAATCTTAATTATCAAATATGAATATATAGTTTTTCGGACGATGACCCTATAAACAATTTTTTAAACCCTAAATCCATTTTTTTTAAATAATTGTTTATCCCATCAAAAATTAAATAATGGCCCCAAAAATTAAACTAACAAGTCCATTTCAATTAAATGAAAAACTCTGATTACCTGCTAACTCAATTATGAAAAAACTCAAATTACTCTTACCAACTCAATTAAAGTGATAAGCCCAAAAATAAAATAAGCCAATTACCCTTCCCTAAGGCTAGAGGGTATGGTGATGGTCCTCCAAGGGAAGATGATCCGCCACGTAGGCGCCACGTCATAGTCCTCCCAAGGATGGTCCATCCCACAAAACTAGAGGGTATGGAGGATGGTCCTAGATGATTCTACCCTACCACTTTTATGTTTTTTTTAATCTTCTCCTTTTTTTTAACATTTAACAAATAAACTAACAAAATATTTTCATTAATATTAAAAAACATTACATAAACTTAAAAAAAATAAACTTAAAAAACATTAAAACTTAAATTTAAACAGAATTTTTGAAAGGCCCAGGGACCATTGTTGTAAAAAAAATAAACTTAAAAAACATTGTTGAATCCACAGGGACCATTGTTGAAAATAAGCAAACCTGGAACACCTTATCCTCTTCAGATTTGAAAGGCCGTTGTCCTCTCCGACGAATCAGGCGAGATTCCGGCGAACCTGGAACACCTTATCCTCTTCGTTTTGATCCGCCTTCATGCGTTAATTCCTATCTCCGTCAAAAAGTGAAGGGGGCCCACCAATTTAGGAACGTCGCCAACGTCCAGCACAAGACGCTGAGGACGGGACGGAGCTCGACGGGGGTGGGGACGAACCCCATACCCTCTAGCCTAAAAGATCACCACTGAGATAATCACGTACTCTTTTCTAATAACATTCTTAAACCTATTTAATTTTAGATATCAAAATTAAATTAAAGAGAAGATGAATCATACTTCTGGGCTTATCATTTTAATTAGTAACTTACTTATAACCTTTTTATTATACATCATCATTTATATTTTTCTTTCTTTTAAAAGTATAATCTATACTATATTATAATGCAGGAGGGAAGGATTCCCAAAAGTTAAGAACTTTTTCCCCCCTTATTTATAAATAAACCCCTAAAATGAGGGTAAATTGGTCTTTTAAACCATAATTATTTTTTAGTCCCTCAATCTATTACATTTAAATCCTTGACATTTAACATAATTATGGGTAATTAGTTACACTTGCCCCCTCTTTAATTCTTTAACGTATTCCTGTGATATCTTACAAGCTGTAATATTTTAAAAAAATCCGAAGGTACCATGACGATCGGCACATTTTTTTAAACGTTTCGATAGTTGTCTTTTTTAGTTTTGCCGTGCGTTCATAAAGTACAAATAGCCGATGCGTAAATGTACAATTGATTAAAGCCAACATTTGTTTTTTACCCAAGCCCGCTTTGACCATTACCTAGCTACCGTGCATTAACAAACTGACTCTGTACAAGTTTTTTGTTTTGAACGGCATGTAAGAGATGTGATATAGACGTACTAACCAACACATTATAATCTATCTACATCTACGTCGTCTCCGTAAAGTAATGAAAACAAATAAATCTTATATAAGAACAATAGTTCATACGTTAAAAGAATAACTTATTAAAAGAAATTCAAATTTTAACTATTTATTCAAATAAAAAGGATCCGCTCCATTTTTTCAAATTCTAAACCTAACAAATCTCTTTATTCGCCGGATGACGGAGATTGTGAAGAGTTTGTTAAATCCCAAGTTAAGCCTATTAAATCGCAACTCACATTTCATCCCCTCCCTTTTCATCATTCTTTCTCTCTGTTAAATTTCTCTACCAGTATCTCAACATCAACAGCCACCGCAATTAGTAAAATTCCTCTACCTCTCAACATCAACATCAGTAGCCACCACAATTAGTAGCCACCATACTCCTTCGTTGTTGCTAGGGTTCAACGATTTGGAAGCATGAGGAAGCTACGTGGCTGTGACGCTCCGGAACCGACGATGAAGAAGATGACGTTGATGGTGAGTTCATGTATTTACATCTCTATGTTTTTTAATGTGATGATTTTATATGTATTTTGAAGGATGGTAGGCCTTGGTCTCTGTTCCAATTAGCGTCAACTGAAAGAAGATGAACTAGGAAATGAGTTGCACACAATAAGGAGGGTAGTTCGAGCACTAAATGCAGTGAAAAGATAATACTTGTTTGCACATTCCTGTTGATATAACATATATATCTCTAAATGGTTAGATTGTCTTAAAAATTTACATTATTATTTTGGCATCAGGGGTGGCCTATTTAGTCGCGTCTCCTTCCGAAAGAAACCGACGCTTCGACCGAAGCATTGTGAGTGTCTCTTTCCTTATTTTGAACTCTTAAATGATCCAACAATTATGTAAATATTCAAACTTGTAATTGGACATGGAACGGGGTTTAGTGGTGGTACATGAAGTTTAGTTGAATGGCAGCATTGAGAAACACGAATCACAACCTCTGGATGCTTATGATGTTGTTAGTGAGATGTATCGGAAAACATGAAAAATACGAACCCCCTTAAAATATTAATGTTTGTACTTTGTAATTATGTTTTGTATGTCATGTAGGATGACGGGTATAATGTGAGATATTGGTGGCTTAGGTCTTAGGCAGCTGTGAGCAAGCTGAAAACATGAAAATATGTGGCTTTTAGATAACATTAAGGTTATTGTTGTAACCTTTTATCTTTAAGTTGCCTGCAATAATGTATTTGGTAATGTGAATTAACTAATAATATAGTTGAAATAGTGAGCAAGCTGATTACATTTTACTTGCAGGGGACACTCCTTATTGTGATAGCACGCTCGCTCATATTCTTTAACCTGCACTTGGTGGCAATGCCAAAACTTCAATTATTTGTAGTGTGGCACCATATGAGGTATAACCACATCATTTTCTTATCATGTTGTCCTCTTACATAGTCAATGTAGACCCATATGTGGTATTATTTAACTTTTAGTGGTGCTGATACAGGTGCGTAGGGATGAGCAAATAGCACCGAGTACTGGTTAGGAATTGGTACCGAAGTTCCCGAACCGGTACCATTTTCGGTACCGATTCAGTACTGACATTTAGCGTTTTCGGTACCGGTTTTTACCTCCAAATACCAATGTGTACCGGTACCAAACTGTGCAGAACCGGGTATTTTCGGTACCGATATGAGTACCCGTTTTTTGGGATTTTCGGTATCGGTTGGTACCGAGCTCATCCCAACCGGTGTGTGTTTGTTGTGTTATTTTTCTTTTATGGAACTGGTACACGATAAACAAGATTTTGACAGATCATATGTGTTTTCAAGGATGGACCTAAAGCTAAAACAGATGCAAATGGAAATACCGATTCTTTTTTTGTTAACACCATCAAATTTTAGTAATTTACTTTAGAGTTTTTATGGTAATTTATTTCCATTGGAATACATATCCTATCCCAAACAATGTTTTTCATATGGTCATGTATGATTTGTGGTCACGTCATTCTATCATAAAATGCTAAACTATAAGTTTGTAAGTCATACATGCTTCAAAATTTTGTTTTGAGTTACTTTACATATATATTTTTTTTGCAACAAATGTGTAGTAATACAACCAGGTCATGTCTGTTTCTAATGGTATTTTAACTGAGCTCTGGTTTGTCAACTATTGTACTGATCATGAGATAACATTTAGTTTATGTTTGACCTTCTTCATTGCACTTTAGACCTATACCAAAATTTTCATTGCAAAACATGTTTTTTTGTTACAGATACCATGATTCAAAGTAGATTGTTCCTCGACTTGCAAATGGCCCTTCTTATCAGTTCCATGTGGTGATTATTTATATCTGAAATGACAAGTTCATGTGGCATGGTGTGAGCAATGGTGGTGGCTTACGAATCAACAACAGGTAGCAAGCCTGCATCAAGTGGAGGCATGTTTCTTTTCAACTGAAGTAAAGACTCGTAGCCGTTACCGAATGCTACGATCCTTTGCTTGTGATCTTGAGGTAGTGGCTGACATCCAAGACTATGAGATTTGGTAGTGGTTTATGTTCTTAAATACCATTTGGTCAGTAACATCTGTTATTAACATTTGCAGCGGTTTTCGAAAAAAAAAATATTACATTGAAAAAGACATACAATAAGAGAGTTTCAAAATATTAATCGAACATATAGTTTTTATAATCTAGATTCAAACACTAAATATGTTCTTTATAACACTATAAATAAATTGTGCTGGACAGGTCATTTTAACCTGACCCGACCCGTTTTAAGTCTATGTTACCTAGCCTGGCCCGTTTTATGTCGGTCTAACCTGGATCAATCTATTTTAAGTCGGTCTAACATGGCCCGGCCTGTTTTATCTACCACGATAATGCTACCATAAATATTATACGAATTAGAAAACTACCAGAAACAAGTGCCACAATGCAAAGTGCCGTAATGCAAAGTGTCTCCCCCGCCGCATCGCGCGGGCACCATACTAGTAAACACAAAATGATGAAATTACGTTCTATGTTTCCACTTATCAAATGGGGGTTAGCCATACGGTCCCATGAAGCCAAAGGTACGCATCACACGTGTAAAGAGACACGAGACATGTGACTCATAAATCATAATGCCCCCTGCACATATGACTGTGCTAGAAAACCTTGGAGGTTCCAATTTTAGCCATTTTATTTTTATTGTCCCAGGGATGGGAAACAGCTCATGAAAAAACCCTAAATAACATCACTCCGTTAGTTGCAATCATCTTCCATTACATTAAATTTGTGTGTGAAGCTTTTATAATACAAAAAACATAAAAAGTGGTTGTGAGTAGAGGAGAGATAAAATATTGCTATTCATCTGTATATTTTGGAGACAATGTTCACTCTCTATAATTTTCTTAATATATTTTAAATGTTGTTGTGAGTGGAGGAGAGAGAAAAGTTAATAATAAAGGTATAAAAAAATATCATTTAATTGAAAATGAGAGAGAAAATATAGTGTTTTTTAGTGTAATTTAGGGTGAAAATATAGTAGAATAGATGTGAAATGCTCTTAAACATTTTAAAACTATAATAGTGGTTTTAAGTTCACTTTGCTATAATATTAAACATTTTAAAACTATAATAGAAGGTATGAGTAGTATTCTACGATGATTATTTAAGGTATTCTTATCCGTCTATTATTAGCTTGGGTGTTGCTAAATGTACCCTATTTTCTACTGAACATACCCCCTCCTTCAACTTTCAAATTAATATAATTCAAACCCTTTTGTTTTTCTTTCATTTTTTATCTTTAATTATTATTATTACTAGTATTTGTTTTTAAAACATCATTTTATTTAAAAAAAAACCTTTTTTGATTATTTGAAAAATAATCGTTTTCTTACGTTTTAAACTAAATTTTAATTTTGAAATGGGATTTTTTTGTTCATAGCGGCTTGAAGTGGGTATTCGAATTCAGTTTGTATAAACAATAATACACAAAAAATTAAATGAAGCTTTAAAGCCAGCCAAGTTAAATAACGTTTTATTTTTTTACGTCTTATTACTTTTAATAAATAAAAGTTGTTAATTATATTAAAAAACATTTTAATAAAATAATAATACTAATAAAAATAGAAATAGAAAGATGAGAGAACTAAATACGAAATAAATAAAAAATATATAATCAACTGTTTTTGTTTAAAAAAAAAGTTTTGAAACTTTTTTATTGTATAAAAAATATCTTTTTTTATTAATTTTAATAACGTTATATAAACATAATAAAATACTAGTAAGAGAAAATGTCTTCAAATTATAGAAACATAATAGTTTTCAAAAACAATATTTAAATTGTTTAGATGGGTGAAATTTGACAACTTTTAAACTATATTTTTAGAAGAGGGGTATGACTAGTAAAAAAGGGGGTGCATTTAGCCAACCCCTATTAGCTTATATATCACATGACTTTTTAAATACACCCGCACCACACTACGAGATTTCGGACGTATTAGTTCGGTTTGCTATGATACCAAGACATGGTATAGTTACCGGAAGAAATAGATCCAAAAGGATATGAACATGTATTTTACCTCGATTAAAAACCAATTTACATTCATGATCCCCCCTCTCTCTCTCTCTATATATATATAGGATAGAGATTAAGTAGAAACTCTCTTGAGTTATGAAAACTTCTACTTCTTGTGCAAGTTTTGCCACAATTTTTTGCACAAACATAGATTAACATGTAATAAACACACCTATAAAAAAAATTCGAGCGGTGTTTTACGCCATTTACACCACTGTAAAAAAGTTGCCACGTCAAGATTCACCTCACTGTAAATGTTTTTTACGCTGGTGTAAATCAACACAAACTATATATGTAAATATATATTGGAAAAGTTTATTTTTTTTTGTATTTTTGGTATTTATTTTTTGAAAAAAAAATCCTTCTTTCTGGCTAAGTTCTGGAAGTTCTCACAACTCAATGAAGTTTTCATTTTACCAAAAATACTAAGAAATTGTTTGGAACAACTAGCCTAATAATATAGAGATAAGAAAGAAAGATTGGGGAATGGATATTTTATTGATATATCAAATGAATCACATGTGCCTTTATTTATAGGCTTACAAGATGGGGTTAAGTATATGGAGGGATGGGAGTTAAGTATATGGATAGTCATATAATAAATAGGTAATAATTCATAACACTCCCCCTTGACTATCCACGTGACAAAATAATATATTATTCTTATAATACGCTTGGTGATGCTGCCTCGTTAAAAACCTTGCCAGGAAAACCCAGTGGGATAAAACCATAGCTAAGGGAAAAAGAGTGCAGCACGTATTATTCTCCCCCTGATGATTTAAGCTCCTTGAGTCGACGCATCCCGATCCCATGAACCAGTTTCTTGAATGAAGAGGTCGGAAGTGCTTTAGTAAACAAGTCTGCCAAATTGTCGCTAGAACGAACTTGTTGGACAGTGATATCTGCATTCTTTTGCAAATCATGTGTGAAAAAAAACTTTGGTAAAATGTGCTTCGTTCTGTCACCTTTGATGTATCCTTCCTTAAGTTGAGCAATGCATGCTGTGTTGTCTTCATGTAAAATTGTCGGTCCCTCATATCTCGTCGAAATACCACAAGACCCACGAATGTGTTGTATTATACTTCTTAACCAAACACATTCTCGACTAGCTTCATGAATCGCCAATATTTCTGCATGGTTAGATGATGAGGCTATGATGGTTTGCTTTACAGAACGCCATGAGATAGCAGTGCCTCCACTTGTGAATAAATATCCAGTTTGAGATCGTCCAGTGTGAGGATCAGACAAATACCCTGCATCTGCAAAACCAACCAAACTTGTTGTCGATTGGTTAGTAAAATACAACCCCATATCTTTTGTACCTTGAAGGTATCGAAATATTTGTTTTACCCCATTCCAATGCCTCTTCGTAGGGCATGAACTATATCTTGCCAATAAATTTACAGAAAATGATATATCTGGTCGTGTATGACTAGCAAGAAACATTAGTGCACCAATTGCACTTAAATATGGTACTTCTGGACCAAGAATTTCCTTTTCATCGTTCGGAGGTCGGAATGGGTCTTTCTCGACATCAAGAGATCTTACAACCATTGGGGTACTCAATGGATGTGATTTTTCCATATAAAACCTTCTAAATAACTTTTCTATGTAGTTTTGTTGATGTACAAGGATTCCACCCTTGAGGTGTTCGATTTGTAACCCGAGACAAAATTTTGTCTTTCCAAGGTCTTTCATTTCAAATTCTCTTTTCAAGCATTCAACTGCCTTTTGGAGCTCCCTTGGAGTTCCAATTATATTCAAGTCATTAACGTATACAGAAATTATAACATATTCAGGTTCTGACCTTTTTATGAAGATACACGGGCATATTGAATCATTTTTGTAACCTTTTTTCAACAAATACTCACTAAGGCGATTATACCACATACGCCCAGATTGTTTTAGCCCATATAATGATTTGTTTAATTTAATTGAAAGATGTTCTCGAGAACTGGATGTACATGAGTTTGGTAATTTGAATCCTTCAGGGAGTTTCATGTAAATATCAGTATCAAGTGAGCCATAGAGGTAGGCTGTCACAACATCCATTAGGCGCAGATCAATCCCTTCTTGTATTACCAGACTAACAAGATAACGAAAAGTTGTCGCATCCATCACCGGAGAATATGTCTCCTCATAATCAATCCCAGGTCTTTGCGAAAATCCTTGTGCTACTAATCGTGCCTTGTATCGTACGATTTCATTTTTCTCATTGTGTTTTCGCACAAAGACCCACTTATATCCGACAGGCCTTACACCTTTAGGTATAGGGACTACTTGTCCAAAAACTTCTCGTTTATTGAGGGAATCTAATTCTGCCTTAATTGCGTCTTTCCAATTTGGCCAATCATTTCTTTGTTTACATTCCTCAACAGATTTTGGTTCTTGATCCTCATTATTTTCCATTACTTCTAGCGCTATGTTATATGAAAAACTGTCATCGACGTCGATTTCATTTCGGTTCAATACCTTTCTAGACATGATATAATTTATTGAGATCTCTTCGTTTCAGGTACCTGAGTTCTTCTGGAACCATCATGTCTAGTGTCTCTTCAGGAGACTCTTTTCTTGGCATTATCATTACCTCGACTGGGCCATCATTATTTGCTCCTTTTTTCTTTCGAGGATTTTTATCTTTAGAACCGATTGGTCTACCACGTTTGAGACGTGCATTAGACTCATTTCCAACATGTGGTTGTCCTTCTGGGACACTTATTTTTACTTGAGCATTAGCAGCTGGTATGTGTGACTTAGTCACTCTTTTTGGGTCAGTAAATGCGTCTGGTACTTGATTTGCTAATGTTTGTAAATGAATTATTCTTTGAACTTCTTGTTCACACTCTTTAGTTCGAGGATCAAGATGAGATAGTGATAATTCATTCCAAATTATATTATTATTTTTCAGCTGCTTTTCGTCTCCCCCTAATGTTGGGAATGTTGTTTCAACAAAATGACAATCACCAAATCGAGCTGTAAATAAATCACCTGTTGATGGCTCTAAATACTTAATGATCGATGGTGATTTGTAACACCCGTCCAATTTAAACTTGATTTAAACAATATATTTATTAAATGGCGGCATAAACCATAGTAAATAAAAGATACTTAATTAACATACCATTTATACCCGAAATTCATAAGTCACAAAAACTTTAGTCGAACCCGACTAATAACAAGTTTTTGAAATTTGTTTAACAATCATTTACAACCCATACACAAAAGTATTATAGATTTAAAAGACTACGTTGCGGAAGCTTCAAAATATAGTGTTCGGTTCTTCATCCCGTGCTTGATCGCCATCCGTAAAAATTCCGACATAACCTAACGTCAAAACATAACAAAAGTTAGTTTTGACAATTATATAATATAAGTAATTGAAATCTAGGGTAATGGATTGGATAAAGGGAACATATCAAGGTCATGGGAAGAAACGGGATTAAAACATTCAACTGCTCAAGCAAAACGAGTCAAAACTTGAGATTCGTGAGGTGTAATAGAAGTGGCGTCGGAGACGCCACATCCGGCGTCAGCGACGCCTACCGGCGTCGGTCAGGGAACATGTGGCGTCGTCCAGGGGACATCGGCGTCGACTGTACGTTAGGCGTCGGAGACGCCACCTCTTGCGTCATCGACGCCTAGCTGAATTTCAGCTTGGCAGATTTTGAACTTTTTCGTTAAGTGGACATAACTTTCTACTCATGATTCCGTTTTATGTGATTCTCGTTTCTACTCGTCTGTAAATCCATTACCTCATGCCTAACTTGTTTATCGTCTTGGAAAGGCTTATTTACGAGCCGAAAGAACATAGGCCACTACATGATTTTCCGACCCATTCTACCCTTACCCATTTTTTTTTTTACTATCCTTTAACTAATAATTTTATGGAGCCTTACGCCCAAAATTTGTAGCTTGTTGACACCCACATATCTTACCAAACTTCCCGGTTTGATGCTTGTGTGATTTCATCGCCTTTATCGGTGTCTAAAGTGTTTTAACTAAAATCTTACAACTAGCGTACCATTGGTTCATCTTGTGGAACTGTCCACTCGTGATGACTACCGAATGGGTTCATGGTTTATACTAAGTCTAACAAATCAAACATTCAACCATAATTGATGTAATTTCAACATGACGTCAATCTAATAACGAGAATTACGAAACCTATTGACAATGCGTTTAATGTAACTGAACAAGTTACGTACCTTCAAAGTTTGCCTTTTAAACGTGTTTCGCCACCCGCTTGTCCACTCGACGCTCCTGCGTCCGTTCCTATAGAGTTCATTCATAATGCGTTTTAGAACCCTATTTAGATCATAATTCGCATAATTCACCAAAACATCATGATTATGCGTTTAAGCTCAGAATTTCTGTTTTAGGCCTTCATAGAGGCATTTCATCAAACACTATGAAGGCAGAATTTTATATCTTCCATTTTCAAGTTTATAGCTTGCTAGTTTGCTAACTTCACCATCAATATAACCTTCATGTATCATTTACACATCATGCATTTTCTGAAATCATTTTCTAAGATTAAATTACACCAAAATATTCATTCTAAATCCTAGTGTTCATCATCATATTGTAAAACCCACAATCCACCTTCAAGGTGTTCATGGAATTTCCTGAATTTGGTAGTGATTTCACATGTAGTTGGCTAGATTTCACATCTAGACACCATATCAACTCTAATCTAAATACATAACACTCATGCAACCTCAAATTCCAGATTTTACAAAATCATGAGAAATTCAAGTTGAAGGATTCCATCAGATTTTACATACCTTAGAATCCTCTCGCAATGAGGATCACGAATCTATGATTAAATTTCGATTTCGACTTGGATTGAGCCTTCAATTTGTAGATTTAGTGAGGTTCTAGGTTTTTGAAGGTGGGTGTCGCCCAGATGTTCTTGATCGACCAGGGTTATCAAAAGTGGGGTTTATTTTATGTTTTATTTGTTTAATAGAATTAAAGTTTCAACTTTTAACACTTAAACCCCTCCACTTTGATCAATCATTGATTTATTGGCTTTTAACTAAATCAATAAGTTATTCCTAGACTTAAAAACTAACTAGGTTAGATTTCCTAGTTAATAAATCCTAGTTTATTAAAACCTTATTAATATAAAATTTAAGGTTTTTATATTTTCGGGGTGTTACAAGTCCACCCCCCTTAAAAAGGGTTTCGTCCCCGAAACCGTAGTACGTACCAAATAAAGTAGGGTGAAGACGTCGCATCTCCTCTTCGGACTCCCACGTAGTGTCCGAACCCTTTCTATGCTCCCATTTGACTTTGACTTGATCAATTTGTTTATTTCGTAGATGTTTGACCTTTCGGTCCAGAATCTCCACCGGTCTCACCACATAATTCAAACTATTATCCACTTCAATATCGTCGTAATGAATATAGTCCGTTTCGTCCGCTAAGCACTTTCTTAGTTGTGACACGTGGAACGTGCCATGGATCCCACTCAGCTCCTCCGGTAGTTCAAGACGGTAAGCTACCTTGCCAACTCTTCCGATAATTTTAAAAGGTCCAATAAACCTTGGGCTTAGCTTTCCCCTTTTTCGGAATCTAATAACACCTTTCCATGGGGAAACTTTTAGCATGACCCTGTCACCAACTTGGAATTCAATTGGCCTTTTCCTTTTATCAACGTACGCTTTCTGTCTGTCTTGAGCCGCTTTTAAGTGTGCCCGAACTTTATCGATCTTTTCATTTGTGGCTCGTACTATATCTTGGTGGGCGAGTTCACGTGGACCCACTTCACCCCAACATACCGGAGTTCGACACTTCCTACCGTAAAGCATTTCGTATGGTGCCATCTTAATACTAGATTGGTAACTGTTGTTATACGAAAACTCTACTAACGGTAGATGAACATCCCAACTGCCTCCAAAGTCGATTATACACGCCCGTAGCATGTCTCCCAAAATTTGTATTGTTCTTTCACTTTGCCCATCCGTTTGAGGATGGTACGCGGTGCTAATGAACAATTTGGTTCCCATTTGTTCTTGGAATTCTCGCCAAAATTTCGAAGTAAACCGGGTATCCCTATCGGACACGATGGACACCGGCACCCCATGACGGGCTATTATTTCATTGGTGTAAACTTCCGACATCTTTTCTGACGTGTAAGTCTCACGAATCGGAATGAAGTGAGCACTTTTTGTCAGTCTATCCACCACTACCCACATGGCATCAAAACTACGAGTTGTCCTAGGCAGTTTGGTTAACAGGTCCATTGTAATATGTTCCCATTTCCAAACCGGAATTTCCAACGGTTGGAGTTTGCCATAGGGTTTCTGATGCTCCGCCTTGACTTGTAAACATGTTAAGCATTTTTCCACATATTTCGCCACATCTCTCTTCATTCCGGGCCACCAATAATTTTGTTTCAAATCATTGTACATCTTGGTCGCACCCGGATGAATTGAATAACGGGATTTATGAGCTTCATCAAGTAGAAGCGCCTTAACTCCACAGGTATGTGGGACCCATACCCTTCCGGATCGAGTCTTTAACCCGTGATTCCCATCCGTCAAGTCTTTCAACTGACCAATTATTCTTTCCTTCTTCCAATTCTCTTCTTTTACCGCTTCTAATTGCGCCTCTCGAATACGTTCAAGTATACCCGAGGTTACCACGAGTTGCATCGATCGTACTCGTATCGGGACATAATCCGCTTTTCTGCTTAGAGCGTCCGCTACCACATTTGCCTTTCCGGGGTGATAATGTATCTCACAATCATAGTCTTTCACCGTTTCCAACCATCGCCTTTGTCGCATATTTAACTCCTTCTGATCGAAGAAGTATTTCAAGCTCTTGTGGTCGGTGAATATGGTGCATTTTACCCCGTACAAGTAATGCCTCCATATTTTTAATGCAAATACCACCGCTGCCAGCTCGAGATCGTGCGTGGGGTATTTCTTCTCGTGTATCTTCAATTGTCTCGAGGCATAGGCTATTACCTTGCCCCGTTGCATCAACACGCAGCCGAGCCCCGATAATGAAGCATCCGAATAAACCACCATGTCTTCGACTCCGTCCGGCAATGTCAGTACCGGAGCTTGAGTTAGCCTTTCTTTTAGCGTTCGGAAAGCTTTTTCTTGATCGACTCCCCAGACAAACTTTGCTTTCTTTTGGGTTAGTCTTGTTAGCGGCGACGCAATCTTGGAGAAATCTTGAATGAATCTCCTATAGTACCCAGCAAGCCCCAAAAAGCTTCTAATTTCTGAAGGGTTCTTCGGGGGTTTCCATTTTGACACAGCCTCTATTTTTGACGGATCCACCAATACTCCGTCCGCATTAATAACATGGCCTAAGAATTGAACCTCTCGTAACCAAAAGGCGCATTTAGAGAATTTTGCATATAACTTCTCTCGCCTAAGTGTCTCTAACACTTCTTGTAAATGGTGTGCGTGTTCAGCTTCATTTTTCGAGTACACCAAGATATCATCGATAAATACGATAACCGACTTATCCAACATTGGCTTGCAAACCCGGTTCATGAGGTCCATGAAAGCCGCGGGCGCATTAGTTAGCCCAAATGACATCACGAGAAATTCGTAATGTCCGTATCTTGTGCGGAAAGCCGTCTTCGGTACATCTTCTTCTTTGACCTTTAGTTGGTGGTATCCCGACCTAAGGTCAATTTTTGAAAACCAACTCGCGCCTTGTAGTTGGTCAAATAAGTCGTCTATCCTTGGGAGCGGGTATCGGTTCTTTATCGTGAGTTTGTTTAACTCCCGGTAATCAATACACATGCGCATGCTCCCGTCCTTCTTTCTCACAAACAACACCGGTGCGCCCCAAGGAGACACACTCGGCCTTATGAATCCCTTGTCAAGCAAATCTTGGATTTGGGACATCAACTCTTGTAATTCCGACGGTGCAAGTCGGTACGGGGCTTTTGCTACAGGTTTCGCGCCCGGAATCAATTCAATCCCGAACTCTACTTCCCGTTCAGGCGGTATCCCCGGTAAATCTTCCGGAAAAACATCTTCGTAATCTCGTACTACCGGTACATCTCCAATCTTTCGTGATTCTTTCTCGGTCTCATTTGCATAAATTATGAATGCCTTGCATCCTCGCTTCATGAGCTTGTGAGCTTTCAACATCGAACATACTATGGGGTTGCCTCGTTTTTCGCCATAAATGGTGACGTGTTTTCCGCTAGGAGATGTTAGTTTTATCTCTTTGCGAAAACACACGACCTTTGCATGGTATTGAGATAGCCAATCCATCCCCACGACTACTTGGAATTCTCCCATCGACATCGGGATTAGATTTATCAAATATTCTTCATCATCGATGCTCAGTTTACAATTTTCACATACATCACAAACAATAAAGCTTTTGTCATTACCTATCTCTACTTCTAAAGGCACAGGTAATTTTGTCAAGATAAATGAAGGATGTCGAATAAGTCCATATGAAACAAAGGATTTATTCGCACCCGTATCAAATAACACATGTGCAGGAATTGAATTTACAGCAAATATACCTGAGACCACATCAGGTTCAACCTTTGCTTCTGCGGCGGTTAGTTGGAAAGATCTTGCTTTTGCCTTCGGGGCTTCACCTTTTGATTCTTGCCCATCCTTCTTTCCGACCAATTCCGGGCATTCCGACTTCTTGTGACCCGTTCGATAACAGTTGTAACAAACCGTCACCTTCTCCGGGCATGACATAGCCATATGTCCCGTTTTCTTGCATATGGGACAAGGCTTATCCTTGTAGCGACATTCACCTTTATGATTTTTCCCACAAATTTTGCAACCTGATGTACTACCTTTAGCACCTGATTTCTTGGCTGGTTCATTCGTTCTTGCTTTCTTGGTAGGGCTTGGGTTTGCATCTTGTGCCCTTCTTTCACCCCGTTCTATACTCTTCTTCAATTCGATCTCCCTTTCCCGAGCAGCATTGACAATCTCGGTAAGGGTCTCGTACTTTGAAGGGGTTATGAACTCTCTATACTCCGCGCTTAGCATGTTATGATAATAATAGATCTTTTGCTCTTCATTCGTTATCAAATCATCACAGAACTTCATCTTGTCCATAAACATCCCCGTGATCTTGTCTATGGATTCACCTTTGTGTCTGAGTTGCATGAATTCTTCCTTGATTTTATTTATGACCGCCTTGGGACTATGGTGTTTAAGAAACGGCGTCTTAAACTCCTCCCAAGTCATGGCCTTAACCGCTTCACTTCCAATCTCCTTCTTTTTGTTATCCCACCAATCCTTCGCTTGACTCCTTAGTTGACCCGTACCATAAGCTACGTAGTCTTCTTCGTCACAATGAGTTCTCTCGAATACCCCTTCGAGGTCACTTAGCCATCGTTGGCACACTATTGGGTCAACCTCCCCATTATATATTGGTGGTTTACAAGCCATGAATTCCTTGTATGAACAAGGCTTTCGTCCTCCACGCTTTTCCTTTGCTACATTTGAACCTTCTTCTAGTTTCTTGATTCTATCTTCTACTATTGATAGAACCGTGTTTTGGATTTTATCAATAAAACCCGACAAACTGTTTTCGATTGCCTTTCCAACCTCTTCGGCAATCACCTCCCTCACTTGTTCGGTGACTCTTGGTACCGCATTATCATTGCCTCCATCAGCCATCTCGATTTCTGAAATGTTTACATAAATTGTTAAACATTTCATTTATAACACATGCTTTACTTGTTTTGATTTAATCAAGTTCATAACTTGATTTAATCATTCTTGTTTCAATTTAATCAAGTTCGTAACTTGATTTAATAATTCTTGTTTCTATTCAATCAAGTCCGTAACTTGATTTAATAATTCTTGTTTCTATTCAATCAAGTCCGTAACTTGATTTAATAATTCTTGTTTCATGCATTTCTCGTTTTATACATAGTACATAATTTATTAACAAAACAAGTAAATTCTTACCGGACGACTGATCAAGCTTGAACCGAACACTTATTAACAACCTAGAGCTCTGATTACCAACTTGTAACACCCGTCCAATTTAAACTTGATTTAAACATTATATTTATTAAATGGCGGCATAAACCATAGTAAATAAAAGATACTTAATTAACATACCATTTATACCCGAAATTCATAAGTCACAAAAACTTTAGTCGAACCCGACTAATAACAAGTTTTTGAAATTTGTTTAACAATCATTTACAGCCCATACACAAAAGTATTATAGATTTAAAAGACTACGTTGCGGAAGCTTCAAAATATAGTGTTCGGTTCTTCATCCCGTGCTTGATCGCCATCCGTAAAAATTCCGACATAACCTAACGTCAAAACATAACAAAAGTTAGTTTTGACAATTATATAATATAAGTAATTGAAATCTAGGGTAATGGATTGGATAAAGGGAACATATCAAGGTCATGGGAAGAAACGGGATTAAAACATTCAACTGCTCAAGCAAAACGAGTCAAAACTTGAGATTCGTGAGGTGTAATAGAAGTGGCGTCGGAGACGCCACATCCGGCGTCAGCGACGCCTACCGGCGTCGGTCAGGGAACATGTGGCGTCGTCCAGGGGACATCGGCGTCGACTGTACGTTAGGCGTCGGAGACGCCACCTCTTGCGTCATCGACGCCTAGCTGAATTTCAGCTTGGCAGATTTTGAACTTTTTCGTTAAGTGGACATAACTTTCTACTCATGATTCCGTTTTATGTGATTCTCGTTTCTACTCGTCTGTAAATCCATTACCTCATGCCTAACTTGTTTATCGTCTTGGAAAGGCTTATTTACGAGCCGAAAGAACATAGGCCACTACATGATTTTCCGACCCATTCTACCCTTACCCATTTTTTTTTTTACTATCCTTTAACTAATAATTTTATGGAGCCTTACGCCCAAAATTTGTAGCTTGTTGACACCCACATATCTTACCAAACTTCCCGGTTTGATGCTTGTGTGATTTCATCGCCTTTATCGGTGTCTAAAGTGTTTTAACTAAAATCTTACAACTAGCGTACCATTGGTTCATCTTGTGGAACTGTCCACTCGTGATGACTACCGAATGGGTTCATGGTTTATACTAAGTCTAACAAATCAAACATTCAACCATAATTGATGTAATTTCAACATGACGTCAATCTAATAACGAGAATTACGAAACCTATTGACAATGCGTTTAATGTAACTGAACAAGTTACGTACCTTCAAAGTTTGCCTTTTAAACGTGTTTCGCCACCCGCTTGTCCACTCGACGCTCCTGCGTCCGTTCCTATAGAGTTCATTCATAATGCGTTTTAGAACCCTATTTAGATCATAATTCGCATAATTCACCAAAACATCATGATTATGCGTTTAAGCTCAGAATTTCTGTTTTAGGCCTTCATAGAGGCATTTCATCAAACACTATGAAGGCAGAATTTTATATCTTCCATTTTCAAGTTTATAGCTTGCTAGTTTGCTAACTTCACCATCAATATAACCTTCATGTATCATTTACACATCATGCATTTTCTGAAATCATTTTCTAAGATTAAATTACACCAAAATATTCATTCTAAATCCTAGTGTTCATCATCATATTGTAAAACCCACAATCCACCTTCAAGGTGTTCATGGAATTTCCTGAATTTGGTAGTGATTTCACATGTAGTTGGCTAGATTTCACATCTAGACACCATATCAACTCTAATCTAAATACATAACACTCATGCAACCTCAAATTCCAGATTTTACAAAATCATGAGAAATTCAAGTTGAAGGATTCCATCAGATTTTACATACCTTAGAATCCTCTCGCAATGAGGATCACGAATCTATGATTAAATTTCGATTTCGACTTGGATTGAGCCTTCAATTTGTAGATTTAGTGAGGTTCTAGGTTTTTGAAGGTGGGTGTCGCCCAGATGTTCTTGATCGACCAGGGTTATCAAAAGTGGGGTTTATTTTATGTTTTATTTGTTTAATAGAATTAAAGTTTCAACTTTTAACACTTAAACCCCTCCACTTTGATCAATCATTGATTTATTGGCTTTTAACTAAATCAATAAGTTATTCCTAGACTTAAAAACTAACTAGGTTAGATTTCCTAGTTAATAAATCCTAGTTTATTAAAACCTTATTAATATAAAATTTAAGGTTTTTATATTTTCGGGGTGTTACATGATTCATACCCAACATATATTCCTTACCTCCTTTGAGGTCCCATCTTTTTTCGTTGTGGTGGAGCGACAGGAACATATACGGCACAACCAAAAATCCTTAGATGGGAAATATCTGGTTCCTGACCAAAAACCAACTTTAATGGGGAGGAAGTGTGATAACTTGTTGGCCTGATGCGAATTAGTGTTGCTGCATGTAAAATTGCATGCCCCCAAGCAGTTGCTGGTAGTTTTGATTTCATAATCATTGGTCTTGCAACCATTTGAAGTCGCTTGATAAGCAATTCAGCAAGTCCATTTTGCGTATGTACATGAGGTACTGGATGCTCTACACTTATGCCAATAGACATGCAGTAATCATTGAAGGTTTGGGATGTAAATTCCCCAGCATTATCCAACCGAATTTTCTTTATGGCATAATCTGGAAAATGTGCTCTTAACCTTATTAATTGAGCAAGTAGTCGTGCAAATGCCATATTACGACTTGATAGTAAACTCACATGTGACCATCTAGTTGATGCATCAATTAAGACCATAAAGTATCTAAATGGTCCACTTGGAGGGTGTATAGGTCCACATATATCCCTATGTATTCTTTCTAAAAAACTCAAGGATTCTGTCCCTACCTTAACTGGTGATGGGCGAGTGATTAACTTCCCTTGTGAGCATGCAACACATGTAATATCCTTAGATTAAAGAATCTTCTGGTTCTTCAAAGAATGACCACATGAATTTTCTATAATTTTTCGCATCATTATTGATCCGGGATGGCCTAACCGGTCATGCTAAATGATAAAATTTTCTCGATCCATAAACTTTTGGTTTGTGATTGCATTTGATTCAACTGCACCAATTTTGGTACAATACAAACCAGAGGCAAATGCGTGTAACTTCTCTAATATGTGTTTTTTTTCCCGAAATAATATTTGTGATTTGAAGGTACTCATCATGTCCTTCACATGTAGTCTCAAGATGATATCCATTTAGACGAATATCTTTAAAGCTTATCAGATTTCTTTGAGACAGTGGGGAAAATAAGGCATTGTTAATTTTGAGCAAAGTTCCACTTTGTAGAACTACATATGCTTCTCCAAAGCCTTCAATTAACTTTGTTTTACCAGATATAGTACCAACGCTTGTTTCTTTCATTGTTAAACTAGAGAAATAATCCCTTTTCTTTAGGATTGTATGTGTAGTAGCACTGTCTATTAGACATACATCTTCACCATTAATATGAAGTTTAGTTGAATACTCCATATGCTTCAAAACAAAATAAAGCTTCATAAATATAAGTATAATATGGTTCAAACATAACAATTTCATAAAGTGCCCCAAAAAACAAAACATAACAAAATCCCAAACAAAATGTCTTAATAAAACATCAAGGAAAGAGCATAATTTTAAATATAATCATTCATGCATAGGGAAAATTGCAAGCATCCAACTGGTTTGTATCAGCCATGATATCACTAGAATCCAAATTAGTTTGCTCGATAAGAAAATCATCATAATCCAAATTAGTTGCATTAGTATGGTCCTTTTCACCACTTGGGACATCAACATTTCCATCTTCATATGTGAAATTTGTCTCTATTCTTTTTTGTTTGTCTTTTATAGATTGTTGGTAAAGCTCTACTAAGTGTCTGGCTGTACGACATGTACCAGCCCAGTGGTTGTTACCACCATATCGATAGCATGCATTAGATGATGTTCCACTTTTCTTTTTACCTCTTTCATCATTGGATTTCTTTTCATTATCATGCAACTTCTGGTGGGTTCTTCTATTTTTGAATTGAACACCATGATAATTCCCCCGACCATATGCACGTCCACGACCACATCCATGACCACGACCACGACTACGACCATGACCACGCCCACGTTGATAGCCACGACCACGTCCGTGACTTCCACTTTGGTCATTATATGTTGCCACATTCACTTCTGGGAATGGGGTTGTACCAACCGGACGAGTTTCATGGTTTTTCATTAGTAGCTCATTATTTTGCTCAGTCACAAGCAAACATGATATTAAGTCATTGTATTTGGTGAAGCCCCTTTCACGATATTGGCATTTAGATGGATTTCAGCATCTAAAGCCCATGACAAATAATTTTTTCCAGTGATGTCTAAAGCCATAAACTCAAGCTTTGCAAGATTCGACATGATTAACTATATTAAAGAAATACACGTGGGTTAATGTATGTTATATTAGGTTATTTAATAGGTGGAATAATATAATATATAAACCGTTTTGTATAAAATCTAACAATATGTTGTATACCAATCACGTACAGAGACTAATAAATATAACAATTGGCGTACCACTAAAAACTAATGCAATAAACTAAATAAAAAAATTGTTAATTTGTTTGTTTAGAGAATACAATCCAATATTGTAATATATTGAATTTCCATTATCATACATATAATAACATTCCTTGCAATACTTAAGTAAAAATTCACTTTAAAACTTGTACACACTTAAGAATTTTATAAACTAATGAATTTACATAATTTCTCTTTACAAATTTACATTTTTTTCATCTCGTTTCTATATGCAACATTTGATAAGATATGGGTTATAAACTAGATTTCAAAAGCTCCAAAGTAAAAATTAAAATAATTGGGCTATTAGAAACAATTTTATGGAAATAATATAGAGCGGTCAAAACCAATTAACCCCAAATAATGTGGAAAAACACTACTGATATTACAAATTATATATGTGCACTAAAAAAAACACTACCGATATGCGATTGATTTTACCAGAGATTACAAAGCAACAACATAATATAAAATTCAAACACAACAAGAGTGACAAAAGACATGAATTGAATACATTATAATACACATTATATGCAAATTCGAATAATAGCACTCATTCGAACAACATGAAACTAAATACATTAACAATACTGTATAGTTTAATTACATATTAGATTATCATAAATTACCAAAATTAATAATATTACAAATATAAAATAATAGTCTCCATGCAGATCATAACATTCACAAGACTACAATTACATACACAAGCAAAATTAAAGAATAATACAGAATCAAATATTATATAAACACATTTAAGCACACTAATTAACAGATTAACATTATAAAAATCATTATTTGGAGTGAAGGTGCTGTCCAGTTTTGTAAAACCATTTTTGTTAACATTTTTTTTCATTCAACTTCAACAAACATATTTACCTATTAACATATGTTATCTCAAAACCTCAAGTGATAATTCCAATAAAAAAACATTATCAATAGCATTATTTTCGATTTCGAACATTAATTCCGATTCAAAATTTTTTTCTCTCTTAACTTATCATCCAAGATATCAATACCAATGACTAAGAAAAGATTAATAAACAAGAAATCCTTGAATTAATATAAAACTTACTTGTAGGATGATGTAATTTAACTTGAAAAGCGAGTCGTGTGATAACGTGTTTTGAACAACTAGCCTAATAATATAGAGATAAGATAGAGAGATTGGGGAATGGATATTTTATTGATATATCAAATGAATCACATGTGCCTCTATTTATAGGCTTACAAGATGGGGTTAAGTATATGGAGGGATGGGAGTTAAGTATATGGATAGTCATATAATAAATAGGTAATAATTCATAACAGAAATGACATTTTACGTAAGAAGTGTGAGAAGACATAAGAATTAACATGTAAGTGTCATGTTTTTTTACTTAGGCATGATGTTTTGAGTTGTTTTGGCAAGAAAAACATCAAAGATAACAATTTAAGACATAGTGCAATGAATTTTAGGCTTAAAACTTAAAACACCATGTCAAAACGTTAAGTAGTGTGTGTGTTAACCAGTGTGTTTTAGGTGTTTCTTAAATTTCATCCCTAGAATTCATTGCATTGTGTCTTAATTGTTATGTTTGATGTTTTTTTTTACAGGAACCTCATATAGGATTAGGTTTATTTATAACATCCCCTATTTTTGAACTAAATTAACCAAACTAAACCATTCATCTTATTGACCTTTATTTTTTTGTTCAAAAGAGTATTATAGGAAGTAAAAATATTCTTTCTTTAATTGTTTTTTTTACTTTTAAATAAACTACCTCCATAATTTTTAAATGTCCATAGTCTTTTCATACGTTTATATTTTTTTAAACAATTACATCATAAAAACGGGAATTTTATTTTCTTTAATTTGAGTATGATCTTGCTGTAATTTTTTTAATTTAAAAAATTAAAGGTGTCGATGGTGTATAGTGGCTATTTATAATTTATACACATGTATATAATTGTTGTTTGTGAGCAATTTGGGTTTTATATACACGTGTATAGTGACTGTTTGTTATTCGCTGAACAATTTGGGTTTTATACACATATATAGTGACTGTTTGTTTTTTATACGCATGTGTATAATTGTTGTTAGCTGAGTAATTGATTTTTATACACATGTGTATAATGACCGTTTGTTTTTTTATACCCAACAACCAAGACACACTGTTATTGTGTAACACCCTTACCAATATTTAACGGTTTTCTTATAACTTTAGACTAAAAATGTGTATTAAAGATTACACATACTTATAAAAATACGGGTTTATTTAAACTTTTACAATTTAAAAGTAAACCAACATAATGTAATTGAATTCGTTATCTTAGAAATAAAAATGAAACAACGTGCGGAAGCTTCTTTTTAATGTGTTCGGTTCTTTCTCGACGCTTGATCTCCATCCGGGTACTCTTGACATTCACCTAAGATCAAAACTGTTATGGGTGGAATTTCGAGCTTATATCCTGAAGGCATATCCTGATATTATATGCTTGATGCTGCGGCCAGGATACTGAACCAGGATATTGGTAACATCCTCTGGGGGTATCCTGGTTGCAGCTAACGATTTTCTTTAGTTGCAAGGTACCAACGTTAAAGGACTTGATCTACCTGAAGATTCGCTCAAGGTGGTTGAAAAATGGACGTTGATGGTGGAAGAATGGGTCTTGTAACGGTCAGAATAGAAGAAAGGCATATTCCGCGAGAATATCAGATGCTGGTCAATGCTATTGACGTTGTAACGGTCATATGAGCTGAAGACCCGGTTTTATAGTTAATATGCACGTGGAAAACAAGTTAAAAGAGTCCCCCAACATTCAGAATGGAATATTCCCAGCATCCCGGAATAATAGGAGAGTTAGTTTGTTACTTGTAACTATAAATATAAGGCCAGATCGATAGGAACGCACACTTTACTCTCTACTCTCGAACTCACACTTCTTTTTTCTTTCTATCACGCATAAACACTCAACACTTGTAATCATTGTACCACTTAGCATTGATCTGAGCCATATCCTGCACTGTATCCTGATATTTGAAGTAATAGAAGAACAAGGCAGCTGCGATTGTCAGCTCCCGAGGTTTTGTGCCGGCGATCTAGATTGATCAAGGGCTTTCCTCGTATATCTCGTGTCACCCCTTTTACTTTTTGCTCATAGTTTGATCGTAGATACAGCTCAATATCCTGAGCCGTATCCTGGAAACTGTTTTTGCAAACAACTTAATCAACATATTTTCAACACATATTTCTAGCACACTACCTCACTTAACTAATTTGATCACTTAATTGCTTCGGTAATTTTTGACCAAAACAATTTGGCGCCCACCGTGGGGCAAGTGGTGCTATTTCTACTAAAAGCTTTTGCAAAATCGCTACTTGGTTTTCTATTTTCAAAACTTTTTGCTACACTGTTTTCAATGGCCTCAAGATCAAACATGAGCTCTTCCACCATGTCTGCTACAACCTCTGCAACAATTGGTTCGGTGCTTCCACCACCTCCTCCGAGAATGCAAGCCTCTTCGCAAGGAACTGAAAGTCATGTGGCTCGGGATGTTATCCCTGCTCGTAGTGTCCAGGGATCCGCTCCTGTTTTAGCTTCTAATGAAGAAATTTTAAATTTGTTTGGTAGTGTACAGGAACAGATGAGGCAGCAACAAGAGACCAACCAGATGCTGATGAGGGAAATACAACTCTTGAAGTCTGGCCCGAGTCGGCCTGCTGAGGAGACTGTCACTCCTTTACAACCCAGAACTTTGAACTTCAGTTCAGCTGTATACACTGAGAATAACAGGGGAAATATTGTGCCTAGCCATTCCCAGAATCATACTCCTGAAATACCCTACTCAATCAGGATGTCAACCGTGAGGAGCTCAGGATATGCTTCGGGATATGGCCAGAATCCTCAGACTGGTAACGTGTCAAATAATAATAATACTCTTGCTACTAACAATAGTGGATCTTTGCAGGATGCAGGTATGACATCAGCATTTACCAGGGAGCTCTAGAAATTGAAAGACATGATATCCAGTGTACCTGGGGTGGTCCAACCAATTCCGGAAGTGTCCCAAGATAACCACAGGATATCTCGGTTTGCACATCCTATTTGTGACGCTGAAATCCCAAAAAGATTTCAAACTCCCAATATGAAACTCTATGACGGAACTACGGATCCTGAAGAGCATATTGCCCAGTATAGGGAAAAGATGGAGATTAACCCTATCCCTCCGGAGCTCAAAGAAGCATGCTTGTGCAAGGGTTTCGGTTCCACCTTAACAGGATCAGCCTTAAAATGGCTGTTAAACGTTCCTCCTCACTCAATTACTTCTTTTGCCCATTTAGTTAATTTATTTAATAGTCAATTTTCCTGCAGTCGAAGTTTTGAGAAACTAACCAGTGACCTTTACAGGATAACTCAAGGACCTCAGGAATCCTTGAGGGATTATGTGAATAAGTTTAGCTGGGAATCCTTAGATATCCCGCACCTTGATGTTGCAACAGCTGTGCAGGCTTTCAAGATGGGATTACAAAAATATTCCCAGTTTTACCAGGATCTCGTAATGAATCCCTGTAGGAATCTGGATGAAGCTCGTAACAGGGCATTAAGATACATTCGGCTAAAGGATGACAAGAAGATGAAAGAAAGAATGAATTCGTCCCCAACCTATGAGTCAACCAAGAGAAAATCAGAATCCTCATATAAGCCATATCGCTCAAAGCCATATGGCAGAAATGATAGCAAAAAAGTCAACGTTGTTGAAGATGAGGATCCTGAGGAGTATCCTGAGTTGTCTAAATATTGTTTTTCCGTTAATATACCTGAATTAATGTATGTTATGCAGGGTTTAGGAGACAAAGCCAGGTGGCCTCGCAAAAATCAACAAAAAGCTGATTGGAAGGATAAGTCCAAATGGTGTGCCTTCCACGAGGATTTCGGGCATATTACCGAGGATTGCATTGCTCTGAGGAAAGAAATAAGCTACCTACTGAGCAAGGGATATCTAAAGGATCTGCTGGGAAGAAAGAAGAATAAAGGGCAGGATCCTGAGAAGGATCCTGAACGAGCAACATCACCCCCAGCAGATGCCAAAATAATTAACTTTATTTCAGGAGGGTTCGATATTTGCGGGACCTCATATTCCGCAGCCAAGAGACATGCAAAGGAAGCTAAGGCAGAAAGAGGAGAAAAGACAACCAGGATGACGATGCTCACAACTGACAAAGTCACCATGTTCGATAATGATGACAGGGATACTGTCCAGGATCCCCATTATGATGCCTTAGTGATAACGTTATATGTTGCTAACCATTTTGTACGCAGGATATTAGTGGATAATGGCAGCTCAGTCAACATAATTCAGCTGGAAACATTGAAAAGGATGAATGTATCTCTGATAGACATTACTTCGAAGTCCACTGTGCTCGTTGGTTTCAGTGGAGAAGCTAGGAATACCGTGGGAGAAATAAAGTTGCCCGTCTATGTTCAAGGGGTCAACTCAATGCAGTGCTTTTGTGTCATGGACTCTCTACCCTGCTATAATATTATACTGGGTAGGCCTTGGATCCATGATATGAAGGTTGTTCCGTCAACCTACCGTCAATGCATCAAGATCCCTACTCCTTGGGGAGTTGTCAAGGTGGAAAGTGATTAACAGGAAGCTAAGGAGTGTTATTCTTCTTCGATGAAATCCTCAACAAAGCCTAATGCAGCATAGCAATTAAAGATGTGAGGCCAGGATATCATGGAGGCTTCGGAGCAGGATGTAAAGAAAGTGGTCCTGGATCAGAATAATCCGGATATCTCGGTGCTCGTGGGAACCAATATCCCGCAGGATATTGAAGATCAATTAACTAATTTTTTGAAATGCAGGATGTCAACGTTCGCGTGGAAGCACGAGGATATGACAGGTATTTCCAAGGATATTATAACACATAAGCTTGGTATTGACAGGTCATTCAAGCCTGTCCAACAAAAGAGAAGGAAATTTGCTCCGGAACGAAATATGATCATCCAAGAGGAAGTTGAAAGGCTACTAAAGAGCAAGATGATTAGGGAAGTGAAGTTTCCCAAATGGCTGGTTAATGTGGTTGTGGTGCAAAAGAAAAAAAGGGAAATGGAGAGTATGTGTGGATTACACCGACTTGAATAAAGCTTGTCCCAAAGACCCGTTTCCTCTACCTTATATTGATTCAATGGTGGATGCTACCGCTGGCCACGAGATGTTAACCTTCATGGATGCCTCTTCAGGATTTCAGCAAATCCAAATGGAACCCTCTGATCTGGAGGATACTGCTTTCATGACACCCACAGGTATTTATTGTTATACTGCTATGCCCTTTGGTTTGAAAAATGCAGGTGCAACATATCAGAGATTGGTGAACATGATGTTTAAAGACATGTTGGGGGACACTATGGAGGTATACATCGACTACATGGTAGTAAAGTCTAAAAAGGCTAAGGATCACCTCCAGGATATCAAGGGAGCATTTGATATCCTGGATCAGTATAACATGAAGCTAAATCCTGCTAAGTGCCATTTCGGAGTGGGGGCAGGAAAGTTTCTAGGATATATGGTGACTAAAAGAGGGATAGAGGCAAGCCCGGAGCAGATTAAAGCTATCTTAGATATTAAGTCACCTTCAAATATGAAGGATGTTCAACGGTTAACAGGCCGAGTAGCAGCATTGAACAGATTTATTTCAAGATCCTCGGAAAAGTGCAAGGAATTTTATGATATCCTCAAGAAGAATAAGAAGTTCGAATGGGGAGCAAAGCATGAAGCAGCCTTGCAGGATTTGAAGCAGTATCTTTCAACCGCACCCTTATTGATGAAGCCTGAGGATGGCGAACCATTATCCCTGTATCTTGCAGTATCGGGGAATGCAGTAAGCGCTGTCCTTGTAAAGGATCATGAAGGTCAGCAGTATCCTGTTTATTATGTTAGTAAAAGTTTATTAGATGCTGAAACTAGGTATTCTCACTTAGAGAAACTAATATTAGCCCTAGTTATGGCGTCAACAAAACTTAGACATTATTTTGAAACACATAGGATTCATGTCAAAACCAACTATCTTGTTAAAAATGTGCTTAGGAAACCCGAGATGTCAGGTAGGATGGCTAAGTGGTCAGTAAAATTAAGTGCCTTTGATCTAGTATATGAACCTAGAAATGCCATAAAGTCTCAGGCTTTAGCTGACTTTGTGGCTGATTTCAGTAGTGACATTCAAAATGAAGTAGACTTAGAAGTACAGCAGCTAGGAGAAAACTTAGAATCCTGGACATTATATACTGATGGTGCATCTAATGTAAGAGGTGTAGGTTTAGGTATACTACTAAAATCGCCACAGGGGGACATATTACCCCAGGCTGTTAGGTGTGAATTTCCTGCTACTAATAATGAAGCAGAATGTGAGGCTTTAATTGCAGGATTAGAGTTGGCTAAAAATATGAGTATCAAGAATTTGCAAGTATATGTTGACTCCTTGTTAATCACTAATCATTTTAATGGATCCTATGCAGTTAAAGGTGAGAAGTTAATCAAGTATCTCGAAATTCTCAAAAAATTAGCAGGATATTTCGATATTTTCACACTTGAACAGGTACCAAGAGAGGATAATGCTGAAGCTGATGCCTTGGAAAATCTAGGATCATCAGTCAGGATACCGGAAGGAACCCGAATACCAATGTTACATATCTTATATCCTGCGACAAATCCTCAGGATAAGGAAGTACTAAGTATTCAGGATCCAGATGAGTATCCTGAGAAGGATCCCAAGTCCTGGATAGTTCCAATTATAAGATATCTCAAGGAAAGACACATCCCAAAGGATGAGAATCCTAAGGCCTTTAGAATGAAGGTATCACGATTCACTATTATAAATAATATCTTGTATAAGAAATCTCTTGCAGGACCATATCTGAGGTGCTTAGAGGATCCCGAAACTAAGGAAGTGCTTCAGGATATACACGAAGGGGATTGTGGTAACCATACTGGGGGCAGGTCATTGTTCTCAAAGGCGTTAAGAACAAGATATTATTGGCCAACCATGAGAAAAGATGCTGCAGAATATGCTCGAAGATGCGATGCATGTCAAAGGCACAGTAATATATTACATCAGCCGGCCGAGCCACTTTATCCTATAGCTTCCCCTTGGCCATTCATGAAGTGGGGAATGGATATAGTAGGAAAACTGCCAAAAGCTCCAGGAGGAAAAGTCTTCATGTTAGCAATGACTGATTATTTCTCTAAGTGGGTCGAAGCTGAAGCATTTGTTCAGGTTAGAGATCAAGAAGTGGTATCCTTCATAAAAAGGAATATCCTGACTAGGTTTGGTGTACCGGCTGAAATAATTTGTGACAATGGATCTCAATTCATAAGTAAGAGGACTACTGAATTTTGCAAGAGTTGGGGAATCAAAATGATCACATCCACACCAGTACATCCTCAAGCAAATGGACAAGCAGAATCCTCAAACAAGATAATAATTAGCAACCTCAAAAAGAGACTAGGAGCCAAAAAAGGAAGATGGGCAGAAGAGCTACCCTTTGTTTTGTGGGCTGATAGAACGACGGTGAAAGATGCAACTGACCAAACCCTATTTTCATTGGTATTTGGAGCAGAAGCGATGATCCCGACAGAAATGGTAATACCTACAGCAAGATCCAACCTCCGGGATCCTGAGCAGAATCCTGAAATCCTATGCCAGGAATTGGATACTATTGATGAGACAAGAGAAGCAACAAGGCTAAGGATGGCAGCATATCAACAAAGGATATCCAATGCATATAACAAGAATATAAGGACTAGAAGGTTCCAGGTCGGAGATTGGGTATTAAGAAAAGCCTTTCAGAATACTACTAATCCTGCTGACGGAAAGTTGGCCCCAAAATGGGAAGGACCCTATGAGATTGAATCAGAATCAGGGAAAGGAGCGTACCGACTTAAGAATATGGAGGGGGATATGCTACCGAGATCCTGGAATGCTATACATCTGAAGCTCTATTTCAAGTGAGTTAGGAATTTAATTTCTAACTCAGGATGGTATGAATTCTATCTCTTTTAATATGTTTAATATTATTTGCTATTTTGAACCCATTACTGACTTAAGCATCGGAGGGGTGTTAGCCAGGCTAACACCCACCTTAGCTCACAATTGTTTTGCAGTATATGCTTCGGGATATAGCTCCAGGATGCACACTCAGGATACTTCGAAAGATTAGAGGATTGGCCCCCTCTCTCACGTTTAAGGGATCCTAATCCCTTCACAGGTTTAAAGGTATTCACCTTTCTCACGAATTGGGTTTGAACACCCCGCCTGGAGCGCAAGTTATCCAGGGATAGTTCAAGGTGGCGGGACCAGTTCATGTAAAAGTGGCTGACAATTTCGTCACTGTTGGCTATATCCTGGATCCTCAAGGTATATGAGGATTGATCACCCTCTCTCGCGAAATGGTATTTTCATACTCTTTAAGGTTTAAAGGTTTTCACCTTTCTAAGTCTTGGAGTTTATACACTCCCGCCTATAGCGCATGAAAATTTGGGATTTTCCCCAGGATACCTATGGGATTTTCCCCAAGACACCAAGGATTTATCTCTAATATGTTTTTGGGCTTTGCCCCAGTAACACAAGAACTGTCCAAACAGTTAGAACTTGATTTCAAAAATTAACTAAGTGTTTAAAGGCTTTATGCACAGGGGACATTCCTCCCAAGAAGATTGTGTAAGGCTCGAAGAATCAAACTCAATGTACTAAGTATTTCGGACAGGGGACATCCATGCCGGGGACATTGCAAAGGATTCAAAGGTTGAGGTTGGAAATTATTGCCTAAATGTTTCTGCTATGATTTATTATTTTCAAGTCTTGAAAACCTTATCTAAATGATCTAAGTTTTCTATAAAATTATATTCAACCAAGTTTTTGTTTAACATTTTGATGACAAAAGTATTGAACAGTATCCTGACCAGGATATTTGATCAGAATATTTAGAACATATCTTTCAAAACAAAAACATAACAACAACAGATAAGGTCAAAAGATTAGTCTATTATTAACAAACCAAAATGTCACACTCCTGGTTTCGTCTTAAATCAAGACCCATCCGCCCAGAGTGTGATAGGTTCAAAAGCATATTAACACTGATGACCGAAGGCTTCGTCCTGAAACTCAGGATCCCTTCACCTCCAGCCATCATATTGTACTATTATCTAAGTGCAGGAAAGTAAATTGTTCGACAAACATCAACCATCAAATTTAACAAAGTGGACTCGATGAAGCCAGGATTCTCATAGAAGAAGGTTGTGGCAGCAGTAGCAGTGAAATCAGTACCCTTCCTCTTCTTAGATCCTGATGCCCGGGACCTAGTCAGAGGGAAAGGCTTAGGAGCAGCAGAAGAAGGTTTAAACCTGGTGGCAGCGGAGAGCTCCTTTTTCACCAAGGGAAATTTAAAATAGATATCCTTACCAGACGTGCCAGAAGACTACCTAGTTATGAGAAAGTATAACCTTGGAAGTTGCGCGAAGTCACATCAACATCTACATCCCATTAAGTGCATCGAGCAACACAACGAAAAATATACCCGTTTGGATTTCAGGATCCTACCAGATATATTTTTGGGGACAATTGTTATGGGTGGAATTTCGAGCTTATATCCTGAAGGCATATCCTGATATTATATGCTTGATGCTGCGGCCAGGATACTGAACCAGGATATTGGTAACATCCTCTGGGGGTATCCTGGTTGCAGCTAACGATTTTCTTTGGTTGCAAGGTACCAACGTTAAAGGACTTGATCTACCTGAAGATTCGCTCAAGGTGGTTGAAAAATGGACGTTGATGGTGGAAGAATGGGTCTTGTAACGGTCAGAATAGAAGAAAGGCATATTCCGCGAGAATATCGGATGCTGGTCAATGCTATTGACGTTGTAACGATCATATGAGCTGAAGACCCGGTTTTATAGTTAATATGCACGTGGAAAACAAGTTAAAAGAGTCCCCCAACGTTTAGAATGGAATATTCCCAGCATCCCGGAATAATAGGAGAGTTAGTTTGTTACTTGTAACTATAAATAGAAGGCCAGATCGATAGGAACGCACACTTTACTCTCTACTCTCGAACTCACACTTCTTTTTTCTTTCTATCATGCACAAACACTCAACACTTGTAATCATTGTACCACTTAGCATTGATATGAGCCATATCCTGCACTGTATCCTGATATTTGAAGTAATAGAAGAATAAGGCAGCTGCGATTGTCAGCTCCCGAGGTTTTGTGCCGGCGATCTAGATTGATCAAGGGCTTTCCTCGTATATATCGTGTCACCCCCTTTACTTTTTGCTCATAGTTTGATCGTAGATACAACTCAATATCCTGAGCCGTATCCTGGAAACTGTTTTTGCAAACAACTTAATCAACATATTTTCAACACATATTTCTAGCACACTACCTCACTTAACTAATTTGATCACTTAATTGCTTCGGTAATTTTTGACCAAAACAAGAAGCAACTCAAATGTTAGTTTTGATAGTTAAATAACGAGTTTAAACAAGTCATATGGGTCAAGCAAGGAAAATAAAACAATATGCCAGCAATTGGTGCTCTCGCGGGCCGCGAGAGTCTGATGTGATTTAGTCGCGGACCGCGACAGGGGTCGCGTGACACGACAGTCATTCCCATTCGTTGTCGCGTAGCGCAACAGCCCATTTTTCATAGCAGGTTTCGTTTCTTAATGCTGCATTTGCCCAGCTATGGTAACTCAGACTTGTTATGCACTAAAACACGCATAACTTTCATTTTACGAATCCGTTTTACACGATTCTTTTTCCTATGCGCTCGTAAATTGATTCTCCATCACATGGAGTTAAAATCCGACATCCAGAATAACAAAATTCTTATCTTTAAGCACTCGGCAATCTACATTTTTCAACTTAATTGACCCGTTAAGGGATTTAAGCGTTTTACATTTAACTTCGCTCATTCCTTGCTCGCACCTTTTTTACACACTATGGTTTCTACTTGTTTTCCACCACAACAATATTTGTGGTGGATTTAATGTGATAAACTACTTTTTCCGTATTCTAATCTTCGGTTTAGAAATTTTACAAAAGACTTGTTTCGAGGCTTTTAACCAAAAGACTTGTTGTTTTGGTCAAAAATCAAGCAATGATAATACAACCAAACTTTCTGTTGTGAGGTATGATGCTTGAATTGATGAACAACACTAAGGATCACTCTGAAATGTAATGAACAAGTGACACAAAGATTTATACGAGGAAAAGCCCTTGATCAATGAATGATCTCCGGCATAAAAAACCTCGGGTGATGGAAACTACCGATCACCAACTCAGATTAAACAAGAAATGTATTACAACTTCGGATGATAGCGAGCTAATTACAAGGATCAATATAGTGTATTGTGTAAGAAAGTGTGTAATCGCCAAGTGAATTATCGAGAGCTAGTGAGAGCAGTTGTAAGAGTGTGTGTTTTGCCAAAAATAGCCAAGTGTTTTCTATTTAGCTCGCTACCCCTTTTAAAAATGAGAAATATCTAAGCTAACAAACATTCCGCATTTGGTGCAAGTCTCCCACGACCTCCATAACGTCCATTTCTGCCATGCACGTGCGGAATAAGTGTAGAATATTCTCCAGGAATATCGCCAAGACCAAGTCCAAGCTTGTACTCCGGAAAAACAACATCATATTCAAAGTTGACAATCGTTAGTATAAGGATCCTTAAGATGATCCATGATCCTGATCCTGCGACACTTCTGAGGATCACCAATTCTGGCAGAAGTGAGGATCACTAGACCCAACAGTAATTGAGGATCACTGATTCTTTAAAAATCCTCCCCTAACAATTGCCCCCAAAATATAAGGAGTAATTATGTAAATAAACGAGTTGTATTTTTGTTCTGATCCGTAACAAA
This sequence comes from Helianthus tuberosus, assembly GCA_030545235.1. Classification (NCBI taxonomy): domain Eukaryota; kingdom Viridiplantae; phylum Streptophyta; class Magnoliopsida; order Asterales; family Asteraceae; genus Helianthus; species Helianthus tuberosus. Next base: position 180,082,775 of record CM060433.1, read on the forward strand.
TCAACGGATAACTAGCCGTTGGAGTCGGACTAGCCGTTACGAGCATGACGTCATTGGGGTGACTATCCTGCAAAACCATCATTATAAATTGAAGTTATGGATAGGGATCAATTCGCATTTAAATTCAAGAGAAACTCCCTTTAAATCCACATATGAAGATCAAGCAGGTATCTCTCTTCCTCTTCTCGCTTTACGTTTTCTTTCTCTGTTCATCTTCTTCTCTACCATTATGACCAAGATGATGCTAAGATCCTCTCTGGCTAAGGATCACACAAAAGACAGTCCTCTTAAAAGCCAGGGGATCATCAAAGATTCAGCGAAAGAAAGATGCTGCTTCACTGATCCACAATTCGATAGAATCCGCCATTGTTTTCCGGCAAACACCGATTTTAAACCATTTGATCCCACCGTTCTAAGTGATTATATTTCTGAAACATGGGTAGCTTTCCCGGTCACACCATTCACAATAGGATACTCGTATCCTTTCCATGAATTCACCCAGTCTTTCTTCTCCCTCACCGGCATCTCCTTCATTCAAGCTATGCCAATGATCTGGAGGGTCTTATATACCCTTGAAAGGATCATTGAGCAAGAAGGAATTGCTCTAGGAATGTCAGAGTTGGCAGAGATGTATGACCTCGTAACATTTGGATCCCACCGATATCTACTCAAGCGTAAACCCGGTGAAGAATACCCCATCTTCAAAGCCACTAAGAATGATACTAACTGGAAACGGAGATTCTTCTTTGTCAGAAGGGATTCTCTTCCTGATGGAAAGGATCTGCCAAGGAAATGGAGCACCCATGGTAGGATAGAGGATCCTGAGAAGGATCACCAGATGACCTTATTTCTGTTTAAGGATCACTAACGTCCTTTTATTTCTATCTTGCAGCTATTACTGTCGCACACCTTATCACAACACCTGCAACAAAGGAAAGGCTCGCCGCTTTCTGGAGACTTGATCCTGCAAAAAGATCATTTAAAACAAACACCCAGGATTCTCAGGAAGTATCCTCAGGTTCTGTCACTATGTCGAGTAAGTATCCTGTTTTTTGTATAGTTAAATGTTTAAATAAATAGCTAAATAGAAATAGGATAAGGATACTTATCTGTTTTGGGTGTGTAGGTGCTGGGAAATCTTCAAAATCTGCCTCCAAATTCAGTGTCACTGATCTTGACACTGTCCGATCCTCAAAGAAAAAGTCTGCTGCTAGCCCCTCCGTCGCAATCCCCAAGGTAACCACTTCAAAGGGAAGAGGTGGAAAGAAAAGGAAGACATCTGAAGCTGACAACCTAGAAGGCTTGCCTCTGATCCGCCATCAGTTCCTCGAGTATTTTGCAGATGTAAGGATCACTGGATTAGCTTAGTTATCCTACCCATTTGAGGATCATGTGATCCTAACTTTACATTGTCTTCTTTGCAGAAATTTGCCGAAATCGAGGACTATGTTGGGAATGTTGAAGAGCTTGAGGAGAAATACTCTGACTTCCAAAAGGTGGCGGTGCTCAAGGATCACAAGATTGCTTCCCTCGAAAAGGATCTCAATGATGCCAAAACTCAGATGGTTGCAGCCCAGATCAATGCTGACTATGAGAAGCATGAGATCACGGAGGATGCTAAAGTCTCCGCTGCCATTGCCATGTACAAGACCAAGCTGCAGATGGCCCAAGAAGCTCAGGATCCTGCCTTTGACAAGAGCAACTGGGACATGGAGGGCTGGAAGGCTAGGCTGGCTGAATTGGAGGATGAAGAAGAGGCTGATGAGGTTCTGGCAATCGAGGCTGGTGGTAGTGGCAAGGATCAGGCGAAGGATACTGGAGCTGGAGGAGATGGTGATGCAGCGAAGGTGCAAGCTGCATGGATGGGCGATGAAGGACATTTCTAGACGTAGCCGGAGCCCATTTTTTAGGATTTGGTAGTTTATTTTGGTTATGATGTTTTTGTTGAACAACGATGGGTTGTATCTGGAACAATAGTAATTAGGGCTAAGGATCATAGATCCTTTGAACAATAGGTAGGATTACAAATGGTGGAGGGATCCTCTGTTTGGGGGATGAAGCCATTGTGATCCTGCCATCTTTTGATTCCTGCACTTTCTAGACCTATGAACAATGGACACTGTTTTGGTCAAAAATCAAGCAATGATAATGCAACCAAACTTTCTGTTGTGAGGTATGATTCTTGAATTGATGAACAACAATAAGGATCACTCTAGAATGTAATGAAAAAGTGACACAAAGGTTTATACGAGGAAAAAGCCCTTGATCAATGAATGATCTCCGGCATAAAAAACATCGGGTGATGGAAACTACCGATCACCAACTCAAATTAAACAAGAAATGTGTTACAACTTCGGATGATAGCGAGCTAATTCCAAGGATCACTACAGTGTAACGTGCAAAAGGTGTATGAAAAGTGTATGAAATTGCTAAGCGAATTGCCGAGAGCTGGTGAGAGCAGTTGTTAGTGTGTGAGTAGCCAAAAAATAGCCAAGTGTTTTCTATTTAGCTCGCTACCCCTTTTAAAAATGGAAAATATCTATACTAACTAACATTCCGTAATTCATGCAAGTCCCCCACGAACTCCTAAACATCCACTTCAGGTAAGCACGTGCGGAATAAGTCATGGAATATGCTCTAGGAATATCGCCAAGACCGAGTCCAAGCTGGTACTCCTGCAAAACAACACCATATTCAAAGTAGACAATTGTTAGTATAAGGATCCTTAAGATGTTCCATGATCCTGATCCTGCAACACTTCTGAGGATCACCCATTCTAACAGAAGTGAGGATCACGAAACCCAACAGTAATTGAGGATCACTGATCATTTGGAAATCCTCCCCTAACAATTGCCCCCAAAATATAAGGAGTAAAAGTGTAAATAACGAGTTATATTTTTTGTTCTTATCCGTAACAAATTAACGGATAACTAGCCGTTGGAGTCGGACTAGCCGTTACGAACATGACGTCACTGAAGTGACTCTCCTGCAAGAGATCATCATTATAAATAGGAGTTAGAGATAGGGATCAATATGCATTTAAATTCAAGAGAAACTCCCTTTAAATTCATATCCGAATATCAAGCAGGTATCTCTCTTCCTCTTCTTCCTTTACGTTTTCTTTCTCTGCTCCTTCTTTCTTCACCTTCTTCATAATCAAGATGATGCTAAGATCCTCACCGGCTAAGGATCACAAGAAGGACAGTCCTCTTAAGAGCCAGGGGATCATCAAAGATTTGGCGAATGAAAGGTGCTGCTTCACTGATCCACAAATAGACAGAATACGCCGTTGCTTTTCGGCAAACACCGATTTCAAGCCATTTGACCCCACCGTTCTAAGTGATTATATTTCTGAAACATGGGTAGCTTTTCCGGTCACTCCTTTCACAATAGGATACTCGTATCCTTTCCCTGAATTCACCCAGTCTTTCTTCTCCCTCACCGGCATCTCCTACATTCAAGCTATGCCAATGATCTGGAGGGTTTTATATACCCTTGAAAGGATCATTGAGCAAGAAGGAATTGCTCTTGGAATGTCGGAGTTGGCAGAGATGTATGACCTTGTAACATTTGGATCCCACCGTTATCTACTCAAGCGTAAACCCGGCGAAGAACACCCAATCTTCAAAGCCACTAAAAATGATACCAACTGGAAACGACGTTTTTTCTTTGTCAGAAGGGATTCTATCTCTAATGGAAAAGATCTGACAAGGAAATGGAGCACCCATGGTAGGATAGAGGATCCTGAGGAGGATCACCAGATGACCTTGTTTTTGTCTCAGGATCACTAATGTACTTTTGTTCCTTTTTTGCAGCTATTACTGTTGCACACCTTATTACAACACCTGCCACGAAGGAAAGGCTTGCTGCTTTTCAAAGGCTTGATCCTGAAATAAGATAATTCAAAGCAAATACCCAGGATTCTCAAGAGGTATCCTCAGGTTCTGTCACGATGTCAAGTAAGTATCCTGTTTTTTTTGTATAGTTAAATGTTTAAATAAATAATTAAATAGAAATAGGATAAGGATACTTATCTGTTTTGGGTATGTAGGTGCTGGAAAACCTTCAAGATCTGCCTCCAAATTCAGCGTCACTGATCTTGACACTGTCCGGTCCTCCAAGAAAAAGTCTGCTGCTAGCCCCTCCGTCACAATCCCTAAGGCAACCACTTCAAAAGGAAGAGGTGGAAAGAAGAGGAAGACCTCTGAAGCTGAGAACCTACAAGGCTTGCCTCTGATCCGCCATCAGTTCCTCGAATGCTTTGCCGATGTAAGGATCACTGACTTAACTTGATTATCCTGCCCATTTGAGGATCATGTGATCCTAACTTTGTATTGTCTTGTTTGCAGAAATTTACCGAAATCGAGGACTATGTTGGGAATGTTGAAGAGCTTGAGGAGAAATACTCTGACCTCCAAAAAGTGGCAGTGCTCAAGGATCACAAGATTGCCTCCATTGAAAAGGATCTCAATGATGCCAAAACTCAGACAGCTGCAATTCTGATCAATGTTGATTATGAGAAGCACGAGATCACAGAGGATGCTAAGGTCTCCGCTGCCATTGCCATGTACAAGACCAAGCTACAGATGGCCCAAGAAGCTCAGGATCCTGCCTTTGACAGGAGCAACTGGGACATGGAGGGCTGGAAGGCTAGGCTGGCTGAGTTGGAGGATGATGAAGAGGCTGAAGAGGTTCTGGCAATCGAGGCTAGTGGTAGTGGCAAGGATCAGGCGAAGGATACTGAAGCTGGAGGAGATGGTGATGCAGCGAAGGTGTAGGCTGCATGGATGGGCGATGAAGGACATTTCTAGACGTAGCCGGAGCCCATTTTTTAAGTTTAGTTGTGGTTTGTTTTGGTTATGGTGTTTTTTGTTGAACAATGATGGGTTGTACTTAAACAATAGTAATTAGGGCTAAGGATCATGGATCCTTGAACAATAGGCAGGATAATGGTGGTGGATGGATCCTCTGTTTGGGGGATGAAGCCACTCGTTATCCTTCCGTCTTTAATTTCCTGCACTTGTTAGACCTATGAACAATGGACACCCTTTGCCAACCCATGTGGACGGGCCACGTTTTGCTGGTAGAAACGTGGGTTGGCAATTTTGACAACCTTAAAGGGTTTAATATTTTGTGAATAAAATAACTTTAACTTTTTGACTATCTTCCGTGTTGCTATCCTTGTTAGTATTTTACTTTTAAATTGTAGTGATGTTCATTTTATTTTAACTTATCAAGTAGAAGAAAAATTTAATGAATATCCTCAAAAATTTTAGGATATGATCAAGGATCACATATCCCATAATCGATAAGTTCTGAAAAGTAATATAGTTTAAGGATCATAAGTTCAGTTGTCAAAGGATAAGGGTTACTCAAACAAATAATGAATAGAATCAAAATAGTTAAGGATCATACCTGAGAATCCAAGTTAGGATCCTAACCTTTAACAATTGTAATCAGGATAATCCAAAAGACAAACCTTAGTAGAAGGTAAGGATCAAGGATCCTTGGTCATTTAGCTTCATAAACCTAAAAGAGGATATAACTTGGGACTAAGCCAATATAAGATAAAAGTTAGTGACTGGGGACAAGCCCAACAATTCTGGGGACAAGCCCAATATACTGGGGACAAGCCCAAAAGGAAAACTGGGGACAAGCCCAAGGATAACTGGGGACGAGCCCAAGGATAACTGGGGACAAGCCCAAGGATAACTGGGGACAAGCCCAAGGATAACTGGGGACAAGCCCAAAGGATCGTATGTAAACTGGAGTATGGCCCTCACTGGCGACTATCCAAACTTAGTGACATGAAAATGCCAAAACCTTAGCTAACGTGAAAACGTTAGAAACCTTAGGAACGGATGTATGGTACGTCTACCATTATACGTAGGATCCTGAATATAGCCAGTACAATGAAATTGTCAGCCCCTAAAGCGAGTACTGGTCCCATTGCCATGAACTATACCAGGATCATCGTGCGCTACTGGCGAAACTGGGGACAGGCCCAAACTGGGGTCAAGCCCAAATAACTGGATACTTCTGTGGATACTCAATCCTTAGTTAAGGATACCTGAACCTTCAAAACTCAGAATCAAGTGAAAGGAGGATAAGGATGCAGGATCCTTATCCTTATATAAGAGAATAAAAGAATGAAATAGTTTGAGATTAAAACGTTACCAAAATGAAGATCATCTATTCTGTAAGGATCCTTCAAGGATACTTGTCAGGTGAGGATCATGGATCCTTGTCACATGAAATATTTCTTCAGATGGACAACATTCCAAGCTCTTGGTAGCAGATCACCTTCCATTGTTAGCAATCGATATGCCCCCTTTCCTGCTTCAGCTTCATTCAAATAAGGGCTTTCCCATTTTGGTGCCAACTTTCCATCAGCAGGATTGGTGGTATTCTGAAATGCTTTCCTTAATACCATATCACCAACTTGGAATTTCCTGATCCTGACATTTTTATTGTAGGCTCCAGCCATCCTTTGTTGATAACTAGCTATCCTTATCCTTGCCAAATCCCTGATTTCTTCTATAGTATCCAAGTCTTGAACCAAGTTTTCAGCATTTTCTTCAGGATCACGAATGCTTGTTCTTGCAGTAGTGTTTTGGTCAAAAATCAAGCAATGACAATGTAACCAAACTTTCTGTTGTGAGGTATGATGCTTGAATTGATGAACAACAATAAGGATCACTATGAAGTGTAATGAACAAGTGACACGAAGATTTATACGAGGAAAAAGCCCTTGATCAATGAATGATCTCCGGCATAAAAAACCTCGGGTGATGGAAACTACCGATCACCAACTCAAATTAAACAAGAAATGTATTACAACTTCGGATGATAGCGAGCTGATTACAAGGATCACTATAGTGTATTATGTAGAAAATGTGTGTAATCGCCAAGTGTGTTAGCGAGAGCTGATGAGAGCAGTTGTATGAGTGTGTGTGTAGCCAAAAATAGCCAAGTGTTGTAAAATATAGCTCGCTATCCCCTTAAAATTAGAAAATATCTAGCCTAACTAACTGTCCGCAAATGGTGCAAGTCCTCCACGACTCCATAACGTCCATTTCTGGCCAAGCACGTGCGGAATAGACTTAGAATATTCTCCAGGAATATCGCCAAGACCAAGACCAAGTCCAAGTCCAAGTTGATACTCCTGTAAAACAATTACGAATTCAAAGTAGACAATCGTTAGTACAGGAATCCTTATAGTGATCCATGATCCTGATCCTATAGCACTTCTGAGGATCACTACTTCAGACAGAATTGAGGATCACTAAACCCAACAGTAAATAAGGATCACTGATCATTTAGAAATCCACCCCTAACAATTGCCCCCAAAGTATAAGGAGTAATTATGTAAATAAATGAGTTATATTTTGTTCTTATCCGTAACGAATTAATCAGATAACTAGCCGTTGGAGTCGGACTAGCCGTTACGATCATGACGTCAGTGAGATGACTATCCTGCAGAATCATTATTATAAATAGGAGTTAGAGATAGGGATCATTTCACATTTAAGTTCAAGAGAACTCCCTTTATATTCTCATCCGACGATCAAGCAGGTAACTCTTTTCCTTTTCTTCCTTCTCTTACTCTGCTTTTCTTTCTTTACCATCATCTCGTAAAAAATGATGCTCCGAAACTCACCGGGCAAGGATCACAAGAAGAACAGCCCCTTAAAGAGCCAAGGGATCATCAAAGATTCCGCAAAAGAACGCTGTTGTTTCACCGATCCACAAATTGATAGAATTCGCTATTGTTTCCTGGCGAAGACCATTTTCAAACCCTTTGATCCCACTGCTTTGAGTGACTATATCTCTGAAACTTGGATTGCCTTTCCTGTCACACCATTCACAATAGGATATACCTATCCTTTTCCAGCCTTTACACAATCCTTTTTCTCCCTCACCGGCATCTCCTATATTCAAGCTATGCCAATGATCTGGAGGGTCTTGTATACCCTTGAAAGGATCATTGAGCAAGAAGGAATTGACTTGGGAATGTCGGAGTTGGCTGAGATGTATGATCTCACAACGTTTGGATCCCACCGATATCTATTCAAGCGTAAACCCGGAAAAGAACATCCCATCTTTAAAGCTACTAAAAATGATACCAAATGGAAACGGCGGTTCTTCTTCGTCAGAAGGGATTCTATCCCGGATGGCAAGGATCTGCCAAGGAAATGGAGCACCCATGGTAGGGTAGGGGGATCCTTAGAAGGATCACTAAGTAAGCTCATTTCTGATAATGATTACTAATATGCTTTTGTTTCTTTTGTACAGCTATCACATTCTCGCATATTATTCCTTCAGCTGCCACCAAGGGGAGACTTGCTGCTTTTAGAAAACTTGATCCTGCCACGAGATCATTCAAAACAAACACCCAGGATTCTCAAGAGGTATCCTCAGGCTCTGTCACCATGTCAAGTAAGTATCCTGTTCTTTTTATATTCAAATGTTTAAATAAATAGTTATATATGAATAGAATAAGGACACTTATCTGTTTTGGGTGTGTAGGCGCTGGAAAGTCATCAGATCTGCTTCCAAATTTAGTGTCACTGAGCTTGACACCGTCCGATCCAAGAAAAAATCTGCTGCTAGCCCCTCCGTTGTGATCCCCAAAGCTACCACTTCAAAGGGAAGAGGTGGAAAGAAGAGAAAGACTTCCGAAGCTGACAACCTACAAGGCCTGCCTCTAATCAGCCATCAATTCCTCGAGTACTTCAATGATGTAAGGATCACTGACTCAGCTTAGTTACCCTATCCACTTGAGGATCACTTAATTCTAATCTTTGCATTGTCTTCTTTGTAGAAATTTGCTGAGATAGAGGACTATGTTGGGAATGTTGAGGAGCTTGAGGAGAAGCATTCTGACCTCCAAAAGGTTGCGGTGCTCAAGGATCACAAAATTGTTTCCCTTGAAAAGGATCTCCTTGATGCCAAAGCTCAGACAGCCGCTATTCTGATCAACTTCGATTATGAAAAGCACGAGATCACAGAGGATGCCAAGGTCTCCGCTGCCATAGCGATGTACAAGACCAAATTGCAGATGGCCTCGGAAGCTCAGGATCCTGCCTTTGATAGGAGCAGCTGGGATGTGGAAGGCTGGAAGGCTAGGCTGGCTGAATTGGAGGATGAGGATGAGGCTGATGAGGTTCTGGCAATTGAGGCTAGTGGTAGTGGCAAAGATCATGCAAAGGATACTGGAGCTGGAGGGGATGATGATGTAGCGAAGGTGTAGGCTGCTTGAATGGGCGATGAAGGACATTTCTAGACGTAGCCGGAGCCCATTTTTTAGTTTGGTTATGGTTTTTTTTGTTTTGATGATGTTTTGATAAACAATGGTTGGTCTGTACTTGAACAATAGTAATTAGGGTTGAGGGTCATGGATGATCCTTTGAACAATAGGTAGGATTACAAATGGTGGAGGGATCCTCTGTTTGGGGGATGAAGCCATTGTGATCCTGTCGTCTTTAATTTCCTGCACTTGTTAGACCTATGAACAATGGACACCCTTTGCCAACCCATGTGGACGGGCCACGTTTTGCTGGTAGAAACGTGGGTTGGCAATTTTGACAACCTTAAAAGGGTTTAAGCTTTTGTGAATAAAATGACTTTAACTTTTTGGCTATATCCTGTGTTGATATCCTTATGGTTATTTTATTTTTCAATCTATTGTGATGTTCATGTTGTTTAAACTTATCAAGTAAGGAAAAAATTTAAAAAATATCCCTTAAGAGTTAAGGATATGATCAAGGATCACATAAAAAATAGTTTAAGGATCATAAGTTCAGTTGTCAAAGGATAAGTGTCACTTAAATACATAATGAATAAAATCAAAACAGTTAAGGATCATACCTGAGAATCCAAGTTAGGATCCTATCCTTTAACACTTAAAATTAGGATAACCCAAGATACAAACCTTAGTTGAAAGTAAGGATCAAGAATCCTTGGTCATTTATCTTCACAAACCTGAAATAAGATATTGCTTGGGACTGAGCCAATATAAGATGAATGTTAGTAACTGGGGACAAGCCCAACAATTCTGGGGACAAGCCCAATATACCGGGGACAAGCCCAAAGGATAACTGGGGACAAGCCCAAAGGATAACTGGGGACAAGCCCAAAGGATCGTATGTAAACTGGAGTATGGCCCTCACTGGCGACTATCCAAACTTAGTGACATGAAAATGCCAAAACCTTAGCTAACGTGAAAACGTTAGAAACCTTAGGAACGGATGTATGGTACGTCTACCATTATACGTAGGATCCTGAATATAGCTGTTTTGGTCAAAAATTACCGAAGCAATTTAGTGATCAAATTAGTAAAGTGAGGTAGTGTGCTAGAAAGTGTCTTGAAAATATGCCGGTTAAGTTATTTAGAAAATCAGTATTCAGGATACGGCTCAGGATATTGAGCTGTATCTATGATCAAACTATGAGTAAAAAAGTAAAGTAAATGACACGAGATGTACGAGGAAAGCCCTTGATCAATCTAGATCGCCGGCATAAAACCTCGGGAGCTGACAATCGCAGCTGCCTTGTTCTTCTTATTACTTCAAACGTCAGGATACAGTGCAGGATATAGACCAGATCGCTAAGTGTTACAATGCTTTTGAATGAAAGTGAGAATTGCTTGAGAGCGAGTGTTAGAGTGTAGCGAGTGTGAATGTGATGTCCTATTCGATCTGGTATACCCACCTATTTATAGTTACAAAGTGTAAACTAAAATTCCTATAAATATGGGATACTCCCGAATATTCCATAAGTAGCCGTTTGGAACCAAAGAAAGCGGGCTTAACGTCTTTCATTGAACAACTTGGACCGAGTCTTCCGCGGAATGAGTCTTCGTGAACGTTGATAGCTTCTAACCCACGTACCTGCACATAATCCGTTAGTAATCCTAAGGATACCATTCAGGATGTTACCAATACCCTGAACCAGCATCCCGGATGTAAACAGACACTATATTATCAAGATATAAATCAAGATACTTTCCAGGATATAGGCTCAAAATTCCGCCCATAACAATTGTCCCCAAAAATGTTACCGTTTGTTATCCTGCACTAACGGTTACATTTTTACGAAGACCGAGGTAATTAATCAGATAAGAACAATGATGTGACCGTTTTCAACTACCCAGCCTATATTTACTCATCATGCCCTATATCTTCTCATCCTCATCTCTTTTTTAATCATAATCGACAAGGAAAAGGTAATATTCTCTCTCTCATCTTCATATTTATCTTTATCCTCTTTCTCCGGCGAAAAATTCAGGCGACCAAATGCCAAGGCAAACAAGATCCAGTTCAGGTGACTCGGCTCCTACATTCATCCAACAGAACCTTCTCCAAGAACCGGAGAAGGAAATATGTACCTTCGATAGTGCCCACCTGTCAGCCTTGAAATCCTCCGGCATCTTCCCGGAAGGAACCGTGTTTAGGCCGTTCGACCGGGAAATCCGGTCGGATATGGTCTCCAGCGAGTGGATATGCTTCAGTGCTTTCCCTTTTACCCTAGGGCTACAATTCCCCTTTCCGGACTTCATCACCGAATTCTTTAATATCACCAAAATCTCTTTCAGCCAAACCATGCCAATGCTCTGGCGTGTTTTGTCTGTTCTTGACCAAATCAAGAGAAACCACATTCCTGATCTTTCCGTCCATGATCTGCCCCTAGCTTACAAGCTTAGATGCCATGGATCATGTAGATTTCTGTTTTATTCTACTTCCGGTGACCCATTGATACTTCGTGCCACCAGGAACGAGGATGGTTGCCAATCCAAGTTTTTCTTTGTAAAAAGGGATTCAATCCCTGGTGGAACGGATTATCCGATGAGATGGTTGAAGAAGGGTAGGATTTAGGGTTTAAAGATGATCCTGCCTCTTATCCTGCTTTATATCCTGAACTGACCAATTTCATTTTCTCTGTTGTGTATGCAGCTGATTTCAGGAAGATTACACCTCCCCTTGCTGATTCTCAAAAAAGAATAGACGCCATCAGACTGCTTTCAGAAGCAGAGAGAAGCTTTAACCCATCTCCACCAACTCCAAGCCCTCTTTCAAGCGCAAACATGTCTGGTAAGAATCCTGCAAGATATCCTGTACACACATGTTTTTATTTGATATTCTTAGGAGAGATTTAGAATTTTACTCCCTGTGTGCAGACTCCAGCAAAGTTCCAGTCTATCTAGACCTTGATGAACTCGACAGCTACCCAACTCCAGCCACAGTTAAGAAGGAGAATCCTGCTGCTACTAGCTCCAAGCCACTCCCGGCTCCCAAGGCCAATCCAAGAACTCGTGCTTCCACAGCAAAAAAGAGGAAAGGTCTTGAAGTCAGTGCTCCAGGTTCAGAAGGGTTCTCCTATGATGAACTCAGTTTCTCTGATTCCTTAGTGCCAATGACATCCTTCCTTAACAAGGTAATATCCTAACTCATATCTTGCACATATATCCTGCACGTATTTCCTAATAGGATATCCTGACAGGATATCCTAGTCAATATACATTCTAACTTATACCTGTAACTGATGTGCAGGGCCTCCAGCATTTGCTCCACTTGTATAATGATGCCTGTGGTACTGTTGCACTCCATGATGCTAGGATCAAACAGCTTGAAAGCACCGTTGCTGACCAAGGTGCCATTGCCGAAGCGAAGACCCGGCACTACGAAAGCCTGCTGAAGAAGGTCACCCAAGACGCTGAGCTCAAACTTGCCACCGTTCAAATGGATCATGATCAAGCCTTGGTCAATTTCCGGGAGGGAATCAAGGCTTCTGCTATCGTCTCCCTGTTACAAGCACGCATCAAGATGGCCTACGAGGCCAAGGAGACGGGCCTTGTTTGTCCATCTTGGCCAGTTAAATCCTGGGTGGCCAAGCTAAAGGAGCTTGGAGGCAAAGCTGTGCCACTTCCTGCTGAAGCTGGTGAGTCTTCTAAGTCAGCAGAGGTGGTGATCCAGGCTGGAGACAAGAAGGATGCTGGAGCTGATGCTGGGATGGATACTGGTGAGGATGCTGCTCAGGATGCTGGTGCTGAGAAGTCTGAGAAGGTTGGAGAAGATGCCGCTGTGTGAGGGCATTTAGGTGGGCGATGACGGATAAACTTGCCAAGGCCAGAGCCCACCTTTTTAAATTTGAATGTTGGTCTGTAATCCCTTAAACAATTTACTTTTCTGCACTTTACTTTTCTGCACCTAAACAATTTACATTTCCTGCATGCTTTTTGAACAATTCAACAGTTGGAGGTGGATGGGTCTCAGTTTGAGATGAAACCTTCAACTGTTGGGTAAATATGGTAACGAACTATTAGTGCTCTTAGTGGATGGGCCTTGTTTTGAGGTGAAACTAAGAGCACATCTTTTGGTATGTTAATAATATAACTTCTCTTTTGACTTTATTATTGTTGTCATTGATATGAAAATTTTACTTGTGAAAACTGTTTGGTTTGTACATTTTTAGGAATATATATTATAAATGTATCCTGGGAGATATCCTGAAAGATATCTTGATAAGGATATTGAAATACAACCTATAAATTGTCCAAATAAAAAGGAGAGATCATACCAGAGATTCTTAGAGAATTAATTTCAATCCTCCAATATAAGTTTGTCCCCAGTGCATACTTATAAACTTGGATCCATCCTTTGGACAGTATAATGTATGTCCCCTGTGTTTGACATAGAAACGCAAATGTATTTATATTTTAACTCAAATAAATTCCGAGTACCGCGGGGCAAAACCCATGATATCCTGAAATGAATCCTTAGCATACTTGGGATAAACCCTTAATATCCTGGGGATAAACCCTGATATCTGGGGATAAACCCTAAATTTCATGCGCTACAGGCGAGAGTGTATAAACTCCAATTCTTAGAAAGGTGAAAACCTTTAAACCTTAGAGAGTATGAAAATACTCTTTCGTGAGAGAGGGTGATCAATCCTCATATACCTTCAGGATCCAGGATATAGCCAACAGTAACGAAATTGTCAGCCACTTTTACATGAACTGGTCCCGCTACCTTGAACTATACCTAGATAACTTGCGCTCCAGGCGAGGTGTTTAAACCCAATTCGAAAGAAAGGTGAATACCTTTAAACCTTTGAAGGGACCAGGATCCCTTAAACGTGAGAGAGGGGGCCAATCCTCTAATCTTTCGACTTATCCTGAGTACATATCCTGGAGCTATATCCTGAAACATATCCTGCAAAACAATTGTAAACTAAGGTGGGTGTTAGCTTGGCTAACACCCCTCCGATGCTTAAGTCAGTATTGGGTTCAAGATAATAAACAAATATATTAAAATAGGATACATACCATTCCGAGATAGAAAACAAATTCTACTCTTACTTGAAATAGAGCTTTAAATGTATTGCATTCCAGGATCTTGGTAGCATATCCCCTTCCATATTTTTGAGTCGATATGCTCCTTTCCCTGCTTCTGACTCGACTTCATATGGTCCTTCCCATTTCGGAGCTAACTTGCCATCGGCAGGATTAGTGGTATTTTGAAAAGCCTTTCTTAGCACCCAATCACCAACTCGAAATCTTCTAGTCCTTATGTTCTTATTATATGCTCTGGATATTCTTTGTTGATATGCTGCTACTCTTAGTCTTGCTGCGTCTCTTTTTTCATCTATAGTATCCAAATCTTGACATAAGACTTCAGGATTCTGTTCAGGATCCTGTAGGATAGATCTTGCAGTAGGTATCGTCATTTCTGTTGGAATCACTGCTTCTGCTCCAAATACCAAGGAAAACGGGGTTTGGCCAGTTGCATTCTTTACCGTTGTCCTATCAGCCCACAAAACAAAGGGTAACTCTTCCGCCCATCTTCCTTTTTTGGCTCCAAGCCTCTTCTTTAAGTTATTGACTATTATCTTGTTTGAGGATTCAGCTTGCCCATTCGCTTGAGGATGTACCAGAGTAGACGTGATCATTTTGATTCCCCAACTCTTGCAAAAGTCAGTAGTCCTTTTGCTTATAAACTGGGACCCATTATCACAAATGATCTCAGCTGGTACCCCAAACCTAGTCAGGATATTCCTCTTTATGAAGGATACTACTTCTTGGCCTCTAACTTGAGTAAATGCTTCAGCCTCAACCCACTTGGAGAAATAATCCGTCATTGCTAACATAAAGACTTTTCCTCCCGGAGCTATTGGTAACTTCCCTACTATATCCATCCCCCATTTCATGAATGGCCAAGGGGAAACCACAGGATATAGTGGTTCAGCTGGTTGATGTAGTATGTTACTATGCCTTTGACATGCATCACATCTTCGAGCATATTCTGCAGCATCTTTCCTCATCGTTGGCCAATAATATCCTGTCCTTAACACTTTCGAGAACAATGATCTGCCCCTAGTGTGATTACCACAATCCCCTTCATGTATATCCTGAAGTACTTCTTTGGCTTCAGGATCCTCCAAGCACCTCAAATATGGTCCTGCAAGAGATTTCTTGTATAAAACATTATTTATGATAGTGAATCGTGATACCTTCATCCTAAATGCCTTAGGATTTTCATTTCCGGGGATGTGTCCTTCTTTAAGATATCTCACAATTGGAGCCGTCCAGGATTTAGGATCCTGTTCAGGATATTCCGCTCCAGGATCCCGAATACTCGCTACTACTTTATCCTGAGGATTCGTGGCAGGATATAAGACATGTAATATTGGTATTTGAGTCCCTTCAGGTATCCTGATCGACGATCCCAAATTTGCTAAGGCATCTGCTTCAGCATTATCCTCCCTTGGTACCTGTTCAAGTGTAAAAACATCGAAATATCCTACTAATTTTTTAAGAATATCGAGGTATTCGATTAATTTCTCACCCTTAACTGCATAGGATCCATTAAAATGGTTAGTAATTAACAAGGAGTCAACATATACTTGTAAATTTTTGATACTCATACTCTTAGCCAACTCTAATCCTGCAATTAAAGCCTCATACTCTACTTCATTATTAGTAGCAGGAAATTCACACCTAATAGCCTGGGGTAATATGTCCCCCTGTGGCGATTTTAGTAGTATTCCCAATCCTACTCCTCTTACATTAGATGCACCATCAGTATATAATGTCCAGGATCCTGAGGATTCTCCTAACTGTTGAACTTCTAGGTCTACCTCATCCTGAATGTCACTACTAAAATCAGCCACAAAGTCAGCTAAAGCCTGAGACTTTATGGCATTTCTAGGTTCATATACTAAATCATAAGCACTCAACTTTACTGACCACTTAGCCATCCTGCCTGACATTTCTGGTTTCCTAAGTACATTTTTAATAGGATAATTTGTTTTAACATGAATCCTATATGTCTCAAAGTAATGTCTAAGTTTTGTTGATGCCATAACTAATGCTAGTATCAATTTTTCTTAATGAGAATATCTAGTTTCAGCATTCAATAAGCTTTTGCTAACATAATAAACAGGATATTGCTGACCTTCATGGTCCTTTACAAGGACGGCACTTACAGCATTCCCTGATACTGCGAGGTATAGGGATAATGGTTCACCATTCTCGGGCTTCATCAGTAGAGGTGCGGTTGAAAGATATTGCTTTAAATCCTGTAGGGCCGCTTCATGCTTCTCACCCCATTCGAATTTCTTGTTCTTCTTCAGGATATCATAAAAATCTTTGCATTTTTCTGAGGATCTTGAGATAAATCTATTTAATGCTGCCACTCGCCCTGTTAATCGTTGAACATCCTTCATATTTGAGGGCGATTTAATATCCAAGATGGCTTTAATCTGCTCCGGGCTTGCTTCTATTCCTCTTTTGGTCACCATATATCCTAGAAATTTTCCTGCCCCCACTCCAAAATGGCACTTAGCAGGATTCAGCTTCATGTTATACTGATCCAGGATATCAAATGCTCCTTTAATATCCTGGAGGTGATCCTGAGCTTTCTTTGATTTTACCACCATATCGTCAATGTACACCTCCATGGTGTCCCCCAGTTTGTCTTTAAACATCATGTTTACCAATCTTTGGTATGTTGCACCTGCATTTTTCAAACCAAAAGGCATAGCTGTATAACAATAAATACCTGTTGGTGTCATGAAGAAAGTATCCTCCTGGTCAGAAGGCTCCATTTGGATTTGTTGAAATCCTGAGGATGCGTCCATGAAGGTCAGCATTTCATGCCCGGCAGTGGCATCTACCATTGCATCAATGTGGGGAAGAGGAAATGGGTCTTTAGGACAAGCTTTGTTCAAGTCTGTGTAGTCTACACAAACTCTCCATTTCCCATTTTTCTTCTGTACCACAACCACGTTTGCTAGCCACCTTGGGAACTTAACTTCTCTGATCATCCTGGACTTCAATAATCTCTCAACTTCCTCTTGGATAATCGTATTCCGCTCAGGAGCAAACTTCCTTCTTTTTTGCTGAACATGCTTGAATGATTTATCAATTCCAAGCTTGTGAGTGATGACGTATTTGGATATGCCTGTCATATCCTCATGCGTCCATGCAAATGTTGACATCCTGCATTTCAAAAAGTTAACTAATTGTTCTTCAATATCCTGAGGGATATTGGTCCCCACGAGCACCGAAATATCAGGATTATCCTGGTCCAGGATAATTTTCTTCACATCCTGCTCCGGATCCTCCACGATATCCTGGGCCCGCGTCTTTAATTGCTATGCTGCACTAGGCTTGGTTGAGGATTTCATCGAGGATGAGTAGCATTCTTTCGCCTCCTGCTGATCACTATCAACTTTGACAACTCCCCAAGGGGTAGGGATCTTGATGCATTGGTGATACGTTGATGGCACGGCCTTCATATCGTGAATCCATGGTCTTCCCAGTATGATGTTATAGCAGGATAGAGAATCTATTACACAGAAATGTTGTATCGAGTTGATTCTTCAACGTATACTGGTAACTTTATCTCTCCCACTGTGTTTCTAGCCTCTCCACTGAACCCAACAAGTACGGTAGACTTTGAAGTGATATCCATTGGAGATACATTCATTCTCTTCAGAGTCTCTAGTTGGATTATGTTGACGGAGCTGCCATTATCAACCAATATCCTGCGTACAAAATGGTTAGCCACATATAATGTTATTACCAGAGCATCATGGTGAGGATCCTGGACAGTATCCCTGTCATTAGCATCAAATGTGATCACTTTGTCAGTTGTGAGGGTAGTCATCCTGACAGGTTTATCTCCCCTTTCGGCCTTAGCTTCTTTTGCATGTCTCTTTGCTGCCGAATACGAAGTCCCACAAATGTCGGATCCTCCCGAAATGAAGTTGATTATCTTGGCATCCGCGGGAGGTGATGCTGCTCGCTCAGGATCCTTCTCAGTATCCTGACCCTTATTCTTCTTTCTTCCTAAGAGATCTTTCAGATATCCCTTGCTTAGAAGATAGCTTATTTCTTTCCTTAGAGCAATGCAATCCTCAGTCACATGTCCGAAATCTTCGTGGAAAGCGCACCATTTTGACTTATCTTTCCAATCAGCCTTTTGTTGATTCTTTCGAGGCCACCTAGCCTTGTCTCCTAGACCCTGCATGGCATACATCAATTCAGGAATGTTAACAGAAAAGCAATATTCAGACAACTCAGGATACTCTTCAGGATCCTCATCTTCGACAGCATTCACTCTCTTGTTTTCATTTCTACCATATGGCTTAGGCCGATATGACTTGAATGAGGATTCTGACTTCCTGTTAGTTGACTCATAAGTGTTAGATGAGTTCATCCTTTCTTGCATCTTTCTGTCATCCTCCAATCGAATATATCTTAGGGCCCTGTTTCGAGCTTCATCCAAGTTCCTGCATGGGTTCATTACAAGATCTTGATAAAATTGAGAATCTTTTTGCAGCCCCATCTTGAAAGCTTGCACAGCTGTTGCAACATCAAGATGAGGAATGTCTAGGGATTCCCGGCTGAACTTGTTCACATAATCCCTAAGGGATTCCTGAGGCCCCTGTGTTATCCTGTAGAGATCACTTGTTAATTTTTCAAAGCTTCTACTACAAGAAAACTGACTATTAAATAAATTTACTAAGTGAGTAAAAGATGTAATCGAATGTGGAGGAACATTCAAGAGCCATTTCAAGGCTGATCCTGTTAAGGTTGAACCAAAACCCTTGCACAAGCATGCTTCCTTGAGATCCGGAGGGATAGGGTTAATCTCCATTCTTTCCCTATACTGAGCAATATGCTCCCCAGGATCCGTAGTTCCGTCGTAAAGCTTCATGTTGGGGGTTTGGAATCTCTTTGGGATCTCAGCATCACAGATAGGATATGCAAAACGAGATATCTTGTGGCTGTCTTGGGACACTTCCGAGATCGGCTGGACCACCCCGGGTACACTAGATATCATATCCTTCAACTTCTGAAGTTCCCTAGTAAGCGCTGACGTCACACCTGTATCCTGCAAAGATCCACTATTGTTAGTAGCATGAGTATTATTATTATTTGACACGTTACCCGTTGGAGGATTTTGCCCATATCCTGAAGCATATCCTGAGCTCCTCATGGTTGACATCCTGACCGAGGAGGGTATTTCAGGAGTATGATTCTGAGGAAGGCTGGGCACAATATTCCCCCTGTTATCCTCAGTATACACAGCTGAACTGAAGTTCAAAGTTCTGGGATGTAATGGAGTGACAATATCCTCAGCAGATCTGCTCGAGCCAGACTTCAGGAGTTGTATTTCCCTTAATAGCATTTGGTTTGTTTCCTGTTGCTGCCTCATTTGTTCCTGCACACTTCCAAATAAGGTTAGAATTTCATCGTTAGAAGCTAAAACGGGAGCAGATTCCTGAACACTGCGAGTAGGGATAATATCCTGAGGTCGTGAAGAGGCTGGCATCCTTGGAGGAGGTGGTGGAAGCACCGAACCGGTAGTAGCAGAAGTCATAGCAGACACAGTGGAGGAGCTCATGTTTGATCTTGAGGCCATTGCGGACAATGTGGCAAAAAGTTTTGAAAATAGAAAGCCGATTAGCGATTTCACAAAAAAATTTAGTAAAGAGAGCACCACTTGCCCCACGGTGGGCGCCAAATTGTTTTGGTCAAAAATTACCGAAACAATTTAGTGATCAAATTAGTAAAGTGAGGTAGTGTGCTAGAAAGTGTCTTGAAAATATGCCGGTTAAGTTATTTAGAAAATCAGTATTCAGGATACGGCTCAGGATATTGAGCTGTATCTATGATCAAACTATGAGTAAAAAAGTAAAGTAAATGACACGAGATGTACGAGGAAAGCCCTTGAACAATCTAGATCGCCGGCATAAAACCTCGGGAGCTGACAATCGCAGCTACCTTGTTCTTCTTATTACTTCAAACGTCAGGATACAGTGCAGGATATAGACCAGATCGCTAAGTGTTACAACGCTTTTGAATGAAAGTGAGAATTGCTTGAGAGCGAGTGTTAGAGTGTAGCGAGTGTGAATGTGATATCCTATTCGATCTAGTATACCCACCTATTTATAGTTACAAAGTGTAAACTAAAATTCCTATAAATATGGGATACTCTCGAATATTCCATAAGTAGCCGTTTGGAACCAAAGAAAGCGGGCTTAACGTCTTTCATTGAACAACTTGGACCGAGTCTTCCGCGGAATGAGTCTTCGTGAACGTTGATAGCTTCTAACCCACGTACCTGCACATAATTCGTTAGTAATCCTGAGGATACCATTCAGGATGTTACCAATACCCTGAACCAGCATCTCGGATGTAAACAGACACTATATTATCAAGATACAAATCAAGATACTTTCCAGGATATAGGCTCAAAATTCCGCCCATAACAATAGCCAGTACAATGAAATTGTCAGCCCCTAAAGCGAGTACTGGTCCCATTGCCATGAACTATACCAGGATCATCGTGCGCTACTGGCGAAACTGGGGACATGCCCAAACTGGGGACTAGCCCAAAGAACTGGGGTCAAGCCCAAAGGATATCTGGATACTTCTGTGGATACTCAATCCTTAGTTAAGGATACATGAACCTTCAAAACTCAGAATCAAGTAAAAGGAGGATAAAGGACGCATGATCCTTATCCTTGTAAGAGAATAAAAAGAATGAAATAGTTTGAGATTGGAATGTTACCAGAAAGAGGATCATCTGTCAGTGGGGATCCTTCAAGGATATTTGTCTGGTAAGGGTCACGGATCATGATCACATGAAATATTTCTTCAAATGGACAGCATTCCAAGCTCTTGGTAGCAAATCACCTTCCATTGTTAACAATCGATATGCCCCCTTTCCTGCTTCAGCTTCAATCAAATAGGGGCCTTCCCATTTTGGTGCTAGCTTTCCATCAGCAGGATTGGTGGTGTTTTGAAATGCTTTCCTTAATACCATATCCCCAACTTGGAATTTCCTGAGCCTGACATTTTTGTTGTAAGCTCCAGCCATCCTTTGTTGATAACTGGCCATCCTTATCCTTGCTAAATCCCTGATTTCTTCTATAGTATCTGTTTTGGTCAAAAAATCAGACGAGGATAATGTAACCAAACTCTCTGTCACGGGGTATGATGCTTGAATTGGTTTATAGCAATAAGGATCACTATGAAAAATAAATGACAAGTGACACAAGGTTTATACGGGGAAAAAGCCCTTGATCAAGAGTTGATCTCCGGCACAAAAAACCCCGGGTGATGGAAACTACCGATCACCAACTCAAATTAAACAAGTAATGTGTTACAACTTCGGATAATAGCGAGCTAAATACAAGGATCACTATAGTGTTCTGTGTAAAAAGTGTACGAAATTGCTAAGTGAATGAACGAGAGCTGTTGTGAGCGGTTGTAAGAGTGTGTGTAGCCAAAATAGCAAAAAGTTGTGTCTAATTAGCTCGCTACCCCATTTAAATCAGAAAATAACTAGCTTAACTAACTATCCGCATTTCGTGCCTTCTCCCCACGTTCTCCATAACGTTCACAAATGGTATAGCACGTGCAGAATTGCAGGGAATATTCTCCAGGAATGTCGCCATGACCAAGTCCAATCCGGCACTCCTGCAAAACAATATCGAATTCAAAGTGAACAATCATTAGTATAAGGATCCTTAGGATGATCCATGATCCTGATCCTGAGGCACTTCTGAGGATCACTAACTGACACAGAAGTAAGGATCACTAAAGAGGATAACAACTGAGGATCACAGGTCATTAAAAAATCCTGCCCTAACAATTGCCCCCAAAATATAAGGAGTAATATTGTAAATAAACGAGTTGTATTTTGTCAATCTTATCCGCAACAAACTAACGGATAACTAGCCATTGAAGACGGACTAGCCGTTGCAAAGCTGACGTCACTGAAGTGACAATCCTGCAAATCATCATTATAAATAGGAGTTAGAGATAGGATCAATATGCATTTAAATCCGAAGAAACTCCCTTTATATTCTCGGTCGAAGATCAATCAGGTATCTCTTCTTTTATTTCTCCTTCTCTTACTCTGTTTTTCTTTCTTTACCAACATCAATGATGCTCCGGTCCTCCCCCGCCAAGGATCACCAGAAGGATAGCCCCTTGAAGAGTCAAGAGATTATCAAAGACTCCATACATGAGAGGTGTTGCTTTAACGATGCTCAAATAGATAAGATTCGTCACTGCTTTCCGGCGAATGCCTTTTTCAAACCCTTCGATCCCACTATTCTGAGCGACTATGTTTCTGAAACATGGGTTGCCTTTCCAGTTACTCCCTTCACCATAGGATACACCTATCCTTTTCCAGACTTCACCCAATCCTTCTTTTCCCTTACCGGCATCTCTTATATCCAAGCCATGCCGATGATTTGGAGGGTCTTGTATACCCTGGAGAGGATCATAGAGCAGGAAGGGATTGATCTAGGAATGTCAGAGCTGACACAGATGTATGATCTCACGACGTTTGGATCACATCGATATCTGTTTAAGCGAAAACCCGGTGAAGAACACCCCATTTTTAAAGCCACCAAGAATGACACAAATTGGAAACGACGCTTCTTCTTTGTTAGGAGGGATACCATTCCAGACGGAAAACATTTACCCAGGAAGTGGTCCACCAATGGTAGGACAGAGGATCCTGAGAAGGATCATCAGGTAACCTGGCTCTTGTGAAAGGATCATTAACCCCTTTTTGTCCTGTGTTATGCAGCTATTTCTGTTTCGCACCTCATCACAACACCCGCAACCAAGGATAGGCTTGCTGCTTTTTGGAAGCTTGATCCTGAAACAAGGTCATTCAAGATAGACACCCAAGACTCACAAGAAGTATCCTCAGGTTCCATCACCATGTCAAGTAAGTATCCTGCTTTTTGTATAGTTGAATATTAAAACAAATAGTTAAATTGAAATAGGATAAGGATACTTATCTTGCTTTAAATATGTAGGTGCCGGAAAATCTTCCAAGCCTGCCTCCCAGTTCAACACGGCCGACCTTGATGTTGTTCGATCCAGGAAGAAGAGGGCCACTACCAGTCCTAGCATCTCCATTCCCAAGGCACCCACTAAAGGAAGGGGTGGCAAGAAGAGGAAAACTTCTGACACAGAGGACCTACAAGGCCTACCACTGATCCGCCACCAGTTCCTCGAATACTTCAATGAGGTAAGGATCACCAATTCTGCCTAGGTATCCTACTCATTTGAGGATCATCTGATCTTGAACTGCTTTGTCTTTTTCTTTGCAGAAATTTGCTGAGATTGAAGATTATGTGGGAAGCGTTGAGGAGCTGGATAAGAAGATTGCTGACCTCCAACAAGTTGCAGTGCTTAAGGATCTCAAGATTGCTGATCTTGAAAAATCCCTTCAAGATGCCAAGACCAAGACAGCTAAAATCCTGATCGACATTGACTATGAGAAGCATGATCTCATAGAAAGTGCAAAGGTCTCTGCTGCCATCACAATGTACCAGACAAAACTAAAGATGGCCCAGGAAGCTCAAGATCCTAACTTCGACAGAAGCAGCTGGGATGTTGAGGGCTGGAAAGCAAGGTTGGCTGATCTTGAAGATGATGAGGAGGCTGAGGAGGTTTTGGCGATCGAGGCTGGAGGTAGTGGGAAGGATCTGGTGAAGGATACTGAAGCTGGAGGGGATGAAGATGCAGCGAAGGTGTAGGATGCACAATTGGGCGATGATGGACATTCCTAGACGTAGCCGGAGCCCAATTTTTAAATTTGGTAGTAGTTTTTTGCGGTTGTGATGTTTTTAAAACAATGATGGTTTGTAATAACTAAACAATAGCTATTAGGGTTAAGGATCATGTATGATCCTTTGAACAATAGGTAGGATTACAACTGGTGGAGGGATCCTCTGTTTGGGGGATGAAGCCATTGTGATCCTGCCATCTTTTTAATTCCTGCACTACTAAGACCTTTAGACAATGGACACCCTTTACCTACCCCAGCGGACGGGCCACGTATTGCTGGTAGATGCTCGGGGTAGGTAATTTTGACAACCTTCGATGGTTAAGCTTTTGTTAATAAAATAACCTTAATCTTTTTTGGCTTATCTTGTGTTGATATCCTTGTTGTTGTTTTATTTTTCAATTGTTTTGATTTACACTTGTCTGAGTAAGAAAAGTTGAACAACTTAGATATAAAACTTAGGATATAATGCAGGATCAAATATCCTATAGTTGAAAAATTCCAAAAAGTGGTATATTTTAAGGATCATGAGTTCAGTTGTCAAAGTATTAGGGTTATTCAAATAATCAATGAATAAAATCAAAATAGTTAAGGATCATACCTGAGGATCCAAGTTAGGATCCTAACTCTTAATATCATTATAACCAGGATAATCACAGAACAAACCTTAGTAAAAGGTAAGGATCAAGGATCCTTGGTTGTTTAACTCCGAAAACCTGAAATAAAACATAACTTGGGACTAAGCCATTATAAGATAAAGGTTAGCAACTGGGGACAAGCCCAAAGGATAACTGGGGACAAGCCCAAGGATAACTGGGGACAAGCTCAAGGATCGTGTGTTAACTGGAGTATGGCCCTAACTGGCGACTATCCAAACTTAGTGGCATGAAAATGCCAAAACCTTAGCTAACGTGAAAACGCTAGAAACCTTAAGAACGGATGTATGGTACATCTACCATTATACGTAGGATCCTAGGTATAGCCAGTACAATGGAATTATCAGCCCCTAAAACGAGTACTGGTCCCACTGCCATGAACTATACCAGGATCATCGTGCGCTACTGGCGAAACTGGGGTTAAACCCAAACAACTGGGGTCAAATCCAAGTAACTGGTTGCTTGTGTGGATAATCATGCTTTTGCTAAGAGTACCTGAACCTTCAAAACTCAAAATCTCGTGAAATGGGGATAAAGGATGCAAGATCCTTATTCTTATGTGAAAAAGTAAGGAAATGAAATAGTTTAAGATTAGAATGTTACCAAAAATGAGGATCATCTGTGTTTTAAGGATCCTTTAAGGATGTTTATCATGTGAGGATCATGGATCCTTATCACATGAAATATCTCTTCAAATGGACAGCGTTCCAAGCTCTTGGTAGTAAGTCACCTTCCATTGTTAACAATCGATATGCCCCCTTTCCTGCCTCAGCTTCAATCAAGTAAGGGCCTTCCCATTTTGGTGACAACTTTCCATCAGCAGGATTGGTAGTATTCTGAAATGCTTTCCTTAGCACCATATCACCAACTTGGAATTTCCTGATCCTAACATTTTTGTTGTAGGCACCGGCCATTCTTTGTTGATAACTGGCCATCCTTATCCTTGCTAAATCTCTGATTTCTTCTATAGTATCCAGGTCTTGAACCAAGTTCTCATCATTCTCCTCAGGATCACAAATACTTGTTCTAGCAGTTGGAACCACCATTTCTGTTGGGATCACTGATTCTGCCCCAAATACCAAGGAGAATGGAGTTTGGCCTGTAGCGTTCTTAGGAGTTGTCCTATCAACCCAAAGCACATAAGGTAATTCTTCTGCCCAATTCCCTTTCTTGGATCCAAGCTTCTTCTTCAGATTGTTGATGATGATCTTATTGGAAGATTCTGCCTGACCATTAGCTTGTGGGTGGACTGGTGTTGATGTTATCATCTTAATCCCCCAGCTGTCACAAAAGTTAGTAGTTCTGCCCCCAATGAATTGGGAACCATTATCACATATAATTTCAGAAGGAATACCAAATCTAGTTATAATATTCCTTTTAATGAAGGATATAACTTCCTTTTCTCTGACTTGGGCAAAAGCTTCAGCCTCTATCCACTTGGAGAAGTAATCAGTCATAGCAAGCATGAACACTTTTCCACCAGGTGCCCTAGGGAGCTTACCAACTATATCCATGCCCCATCTCATGAATGGCCAAGTGGAGGATATAGGATGCAATAATTCAGCCGGTTGATGAAGGATATTGCTGTGTCTCTGACAAGGATCACACTTCTTAGCATATTCCACAGCATCTCTCTTCATGGTCGGCCAGTAGTATCCTGTCCTCAGGATCCTTGAGAATAACGCCCTGCCCCCAGTGTGGTTTACACAATCTCCTTCATGGAAGTCTTTTAAAACTTCTTGGATTTCAGGATCCTCAATGCATCTTAAGTATGGTCCTGCAAGAGATCGTTTGTACAACATATTATTTAAAATTGTGAATTGAAATACCTTAATTTTGAAAGCCCTAGGGTTTTCTCCTGTAGGAATCTCTCCATGTTGTATGTATCTCATGATTGGGAGGATCCATGATCCTGAATGAGTTTGAGTATCCTCAGTAGGGATAATTGCAGAATCCTCTCTTATCTCCATAGCCACATGATCCTCGATAGCCGGGGTCAGGATATGGATAATAGGGATCTTGATATCCTCCGGGATCTTGATATCCTCTGGGATCTTCAAGGATGATCCTAAATTGGCTAGTGCATCTGCCTCTACATTCTCTTCCCTTGGTACCTGTGTCAAACTAAAGGATACAAAAGAGAGTGCCAATTCTTTGACTAACTCCAAATATTTAATTAGCTTTTCACCTTTAACACAAAGAATCTACATGTACCTCAAGATACCTGATCCTCATATGCTTAGCAATTTGCAAGCCAGCTATCAAGGCTTCATATTCAGCCTCATTGTTAGTGGTTTGGAACTCACAAGCTATCGAATGGGGTATTATGTCCCCCTGTGGCGATTGTAGTAGTACTCCAAGCCCTGTTCCTTTGATATTTGAGGATCCATCAGTATAGAGTATCCAAGGATCCTTGGTTTCTTCTAGCTGCTGGACTTCTAATTCAGCTTCCTTTTGAAATCACTACTGAAATCTGCCACAAAGTCAGCTAATGCTTGGGATTTAATGGCTGTCCTGGGCTCATATCTTATATCATATGCACTTAGCTTCACTGCCCACTTAGCCATCCTTCCTGACATTTCAGGTTTCCTGAGGACATTCTTAATTGGAAAATTAGTTTTGACGATAATAGCATGAGTTTCAAAATAATGTCTTAATTTAGTAGATGCCATGATTAATGCAAGGATAAGTTTTTCTAGGTGTGAATACCTGGATTCAGCATCAAGTAAACTCTTACTTACATAATAGACATGATGTTGTGTACCTTCGTGATCCTTAACAAGGACGGCACTTACTGCTTTTGAGGATACCGCAAGATATAAGGATAACACATCTCCTTTTTCTGGTTTCATCAAAGCCGGGGCCGAGGATAGGTAATCCTTAAGAGCTCTTAAGGCACTTTCATGCTTCTCAGTCCACTCGAATTTCTTGTTCTTCCTTAGGATATCATAGAATTCCTTGCACTTTTCTGAGGATTTGGATATGAATCTGTTTAAAGCTGCAATTCTGCCTGTTAACCTCTGAACATCCTTAGCATTGGCAGGTGACTTGATGTTCACTATAGCTTTTATTTGTTCTGGACTGGCTTCAATGCCTCTCTTTGTCACCATATATCCTAAGAATTTACCTGCTTTAACACCAAAGTGACATTTTGAAGGATTAAGCTTCATATTATATTTATCAAGGATATTGAATGCTTCCTCCAAGTCTCTTAGGTGATCCTCAGCCTTTATTGATTTTACCACCATATCGTCTATGTAAACCTCCATAGTTTGTCCAATCTGATCCTTGAATATCATATTCACTAGCCTTTGATAAGTTGCACCTGCATTTCTTAGTCCGAATGGCATAGCAATATAGCAGTATATACCAGTTGGAGTCATGAAGGCTGTATCCTCTTGATCGGATGGTTCCATTTGAATTTGTTGAAATCCAGATGAAGCATCCATAAAAGTTAACAGTTCATGACCCGCAGTTGCATCCACCATGGAGTCAATGTGGGGTAATGGGAAAGGATCCTTGGGACATGCCTTATTTAAATCGGTGAAATCGACACATACCCTCCACTTTCCGTTTTTCTTTTGAATAACAACCACATTGGCCAACCATCTTGGATACTTGACCTCTCTAATCATACCTGCTCGGAGTAATTTCTCTACCTCCTCCTGGATAATGGCATTTCTTTCTGGTGCAAATTTCCTTCTCCTTTGATGGATTGGTTTGAAGGACCTATCAATGCCAAGTTTGTGAGTGATTACATCTTTAGATATACCTGTCATGTTTTCGTGTTTCCATGCAAAGGTAGTCTTTCTTCTTTTGAGGAAGGATATGAGGTCTTCCTTCATCTTGCCAAGGATCCCTGGTCCTATATAAACTATAGATTCAGGATCATCAGGATCCATAAGGATTTCCACTACATCCTATTCGCTTGCCTCCAAGACATCCCTTGGAGGACACTTTGATTGCTATTGCTCCCTGGACTTTGATGCTGGTTTCATTGATGAGGTGTAGCAGTTCTTAGCCTCTTGCTGATCACTATCAATCTTCACTATTCCCCAAGGACTAGGAAGCTTCACACATTGATGGTAAGTGGATGGGACTGCCTTCATATCGTGTATCCAAGGCCTGCCAAGGATCACATTACAACAAGATAAACAGTCAATAACACAAAACTTTTGGTAAGAATGTAGGCCTTCGATATAGATTGGGAGTTTAATGTCCCCCAGAGTATTCTTAGTCTCGCCACTGAATCCCACGAGCACAAAGGATCTTGGTATGATGTCGGATTCAGGGATGTTCATCTTCTTGAGAACATCAAGCTGGATAATGTTCACAGAGCTTCCTCCATCTATAAGGACCCTGCGAACAAAATGGTTAGAAATAAAAAGAGTGATAACCAAACCATCATGATGAGGATCCTGGATGTCAACACGATCATCCTCATCGAAAGTTATAATTTTTCCTTCGGAGACACTGGATGTTCGAATGGGTCTATCTCCATTATCCATCTTGGTTTCCTTTGCATGTCTTTTGGCTGCAGAGAAGGATGTTCCACAAATGTCTGATCCTCCAAAAATAAAGTTTATAATTTGTGCATCTGCTGGAGGGGCTGGAGCTTTCTCTGGGATTCTTTCAGGATCCTGAGTCCTTGACTTCTTTCTCCCCAATAATTCTTTCAAGTGCCCCTTGCTCAACAAGTATCCAATTTCTTTTCTCAATGCGATGCATTCTTCTGTGAGATGCCCAAAATCTTCATGGTATGCACACCACTTTGACTTATCTTTAGTTGCAGCTGGTCTATCATTTTTTCTGGGCCATCTAGCTTTATCACCTAAATTTTGCATCGCGAGGATTAGTTCATTGTTATCAACAGAAAAACAATATTCAGAGATTGGAGGGTAATCCTCGTCATCCTCTTCTTGTTCAACAGCATGCACATTCTGGTTATCAGATTTATTATAGGATCTGAACTTGTTGTTCTTGAATAAGGATCCTTGCTTCTCTTGTTTTGAGGATCCTGCTAACCTCTCCTGGATCCTTTTGTCATCCTCTAGCCGGATGAACCTAAGGGCCCGGGTTCTTACCTCATCTAGATTCCTGCATGGTGTCATAACAAGATCATCATAGAATAACGAATCCCTAAGCAATCCCATTTTAAAGGCTTCAACAGCCGTAGCTATATCCAGGTTAGGAATATCTAAGGATTCCTTACTAAATTTAGTGATATAATCCCTTAATGATTCATTATGACCCTGGGTTATCCTATACAGATCACTAGTTAAACGCTCAAATTTTCTACTACAAGAAAAATGATTATTAAATAGATTAACTAGATTAGCAAATGAGGTAATAGAGTAAGGGGGAAGACTTAGCAGCCATTTAAGAGCCGATCCAGTAAGAGTGGATCCAAATCCCTTGCACAGACATGCTTCCTTTAACCTTTCTGGGATGGGATTGATCTCCATCCTTTCCCTGTATTGAGCTATGTATTCCTCAGGATCCGTTGAACCATCATACAACTTCATGGTAGGCACATGGAACCTCTTAGGTATCTCAGCATCACAGATTGGTGGTGCAAAACGAGATATCTTGTGGGTCCCATCTGCAATCTCTGGGATAGGCTTGACCACTCCTGGGACACTTGATATCATGTCCTTTAACTTTTGCAATTCTCTGGCCATGGCATGATTGACACCTGTATCCTGCATAAGGCCATGATTAGTAGTATAAGAATTATTAAAAGTGTTACCTCCTATCGGATTCAAGTTAGGAAGAGTGGATGTTAATCCATATTGTTGAGGCTCTGGAATGACCGATGGACCAGTAGAAGCAATGGTTTGCATTGGAATGAAATCTCCCTGATGGATGTCGGAACTTCCTGATTGCAAACTCCTTAAGGATCCTTGAAACTGTGAGTATCCTTGGACCTGGGAGGATCCTGGAACATAGGAGGATCCTTGAACTTGGGAGGATCCTGGAACATAGGAGGATCCTTGAACTTGGGAGGATCCTGGAACATAGGAGGATCCTTGAACCTGGGAGGATCCTTGAAACGGCCAGTACCCTTGAATCTGCTGCGCTCCCGAGTATCCTCCTGAGCTTGCAAAGGATCCTATATGCTGAGGAAGGGATCCTGATGGTTGAAAGTGTAACCCTGAAGCCTGAGTCATTGCTGATGACCCGTAATGCACTCCTTTTGGTCCTACCACATATTGAACGTCTGGAACCACTGAAGGCTGAGAAGTTATAACCGGAGTATCAAAATTCAAAGATCTGGGCATTAGTGGGGAATGATCCTCTGCCGATCTCTTCTGTTTCTTGATGTCTCCAATTTCTCTAAGGATCCTTTCATTGGTCTTGTCCTGCTGCTGGATATGCTCCTTCATCTGCAAAATCAGAGTAAACAAGTCACTAGTAGTAGGAGTATAAGAAGCAGAAGAAGTTGGAGGTTTTGAGAAAATGGGAGTTGGTTTCTTCTCGGCATTTTTCTAAGGTCCAGAAGGTGGTGGAGGCAAAGGTGGAATGCCCTGGGATGAATTGACTGCAGACATCGCACTGGAGGTATTCTTTGATGATGAGGCCATCTGCTCGTATGTAATGAACCGGAATGATCACAAAGATGAGAATTTCTTAGAAATGAAGCACCAATTGCCCCACGGTGGGCGCCAAACTGTTTTGGTCAAAAAATCAGACGAGGATAATGTAACCAAACTCTCTGTCACGGGGTATGATGCTTGAATTGGTTTATAGCAATAAGGATCACTATGAAAAATAAATGACAAGTGACACAAGGTTTATATGGGGAAAAAGCCCTTGATCAAGAGTTGATCTCCGGCACAAAAAACCCCAGGTGATGGAAACTACCGATCTCCAACTCAAATTAAACAAGTAATGTGTTACAACTTCGGATAATAGCGAGCTAAATACAAGGATCACTATAGCGTTCTGTGTAAAAAGTGTACGAAATTGCTAAGTGAATGAACGAGAGCTGTTGTGAGCGGTTGTAAGAGTGTGTGTAGCCAAAATAGCAAAAAGTTGTGTCTAATTAGCTCGCTACCCCATTTAAATCAGAAAATAACTAGCTTAACTAACTATCTGCATTTCGTGCCTTCTCCCCACGTTCTCCATAACGTTCACAAATGGTCTAGCACGTGCAGAATTGCAGGGAATATTCTCCAGGAATGTCGCCATGACCAAGTCCAATCCGGCACTCCTACAAAACAATATCGAATTCAAAGTGAACAATCATTAGTATAAGGATCCTTAGGATGATCCATGATCCTGATCCTGAGGCACTTCTGAGGATCACTAACTGACACAGAAGTAAGGATCACTAAAGAGGATAACAACTGAGGATCACAGGTCATTAAAAAATCCTGCCCTAACAGTATCCAAGTCTTGAATCAAGTTTTCAGCATTTTCTTCAAGATCACGAATGCTTGTTCTTGCAGTTGGAACCACCATCTCTGTAGGGATCACTGATTCTGCCCCAAATACCAAAGAAAATGGAGTTTGGCCTGTAGCATTCTTGGGAGTTGTCCTATCAGCCCAAAGCACATAAGGTAGTTCTTCTGCCCATTTTCCTTTCTTGGATCCAAGCTTCTTCTTCAAATTGTTGATGATGATCTTGTTGGATGACTCTTCCTGACCATTAGCTTGTGGATGGACTGGTGTTGATGTTATCATCTTAATCCCCCAACTGTCACAAAAGTTAGTAGTTCTGTTCCCAATAAATTGGGATCCATTATCACAAATAATCTCAGAAGGGATACCAAATCTAGTAATAATGTTTCTTTTAATAAAGGATATAACTTCCTTTTCTCTGACTTGAGCAAAGGCTTCAGCCTCTATCCACTTAGAGAAGTAATTAGTCATAGCAAGCATGAATACTTTTCCACCAGGTGCCTTAGGAAGCTTTCCATCTATATCCATTCCCCATCTCATGAATGGCCAAGAAGAGGATATACAATGCAAGAGCTCTGCTGGTTGGTGAAGGATATTACTATGCCTCTGACAAGGATCACACTTCTTGGCATACTCCACAGCATCCTTCTTCATAGTGGGCCAATAGTATCCTGTCCTCAGGATCCTTGAGAATAATGCCCTGCCCCCAGTGTGGTTTCCACAATCTCCTTCATGGAAATCCTTTAGGACTTCTTGAATTTCAGGATCCTCAATGCATCTTAAATATGGTCCTGCAAGAGATCGTTTATACAACATATTATTTAATATTGTAAATTGAGATACCTTAATTTTGAAAGCCCTTGGGTTTTCTCCTGTAGGGATTTCTCCATGTTGTATGTATCTCATGATTGGGAGTATCCATGATCCTGAATGAGATTGGGTATCATCACTAGGGATGATTGCAGAATCTTCTCCTATCTCCATAGCTACATGATCCTTGATAGCAGGGGTCAGGATATGGATAATAGGGATCTTGATATCCTCAGGAATCTTCAAAAATGATCCTAAATTGGCTAATGCATCAGCTTCTGCATTCTCTTCCCTTGGTACCTGTGTCAAACTAAAGGATACAAAAGAGAGTGCCAATTCTTTGACTATCTCCAAATATTTGATTAGCTTTTCACCTTTAACAGCATAGGATCCATTAAAGTGATTAGTGATCAACAAAGAATCTACATGTACCTCAAGGTACCTGATCCTCATGTGCTTTGCAATTTGCAAACCAGCTATCAAGGCTTCATATTCAGCCTCATTGTTGGTAGTTTGAAATTCACAAGCTATGGAGTGGGGTATTATGTCCCCCTGTGGCGATTTTAGTAGTATTCCAAGCCCTGTTCCATTTACATTGGAGGATCCATCAGTGAACAGTATCCAAGGATCCTTGGTTTCCTCTAGCTGCTGAACTTCTAATTCAGCTTCCTTTTGCAAATCACTACTGAAATCTGCCACAAAGTCAGCTAATGCTTGGGATTTAATGGCTGTCCTGGGCTCATATCTTATATCATATGCACTAAGCTTCACTGCCCACTTAGCCATCCTTCCTGACATTTCAGGTTTCCTGAGGACATTCTTAATTGGAAAATTAGTTTTGACAATAATGGCATGAGTTTCAAAATAATGTCTCAATTTAGTAGATGCCATAATTAATGCAAGGATAAGTTTTTCTAAATGTGAATACCTGGATTCAGCATCAAGTAAACTCTTACTTACATAATAGACAGGATGTTGTGTACCTTCGTGATCCTTAACAAGGACGGCACTTACTGCTTTTGAGGATACCGTAAGATATAAGGATAACACATCTCCTTTTTCTGGTTTCATCAAGGCCGGGGCCGAGGATAGGTAGTCTTTAAGAGCTCTTAGGGCACTTTCATGCTTCTCAGTCCACTCGAATTTCTTGTTCTTCCTTAGGATGTCATAGAATTCCTTACACTTTTCTGAGGATTTGGATATGAATCTGTTTAAAGCTGCAATCCTGCCTGTTAGCCTCTGAACATCCTTAGCATTGGCGGGGGACTTGATGTTCACTATAGCTTTGATTTGTTCTGGACTGGCTTCAATGCCTCTCTTTGTCACCATATATCCTAAGAATTTACCTGCTTTAACACCAAAGTGACATTTTGAAGGATTAAGTTTCATGTTATATTTGACAAGGATATTGAATGCTTCCTCCAAGTCCCTTAGGTGATCCTCAGCCTTTTTGGATTTTACCACCATATCGTCTATGTAAACCTCCATAGTTTGTCCAATCTGAACCTTGAACATCATATTCACTAGCCTTTGATAAGTTGCACCTGCATTTCTTAGTCCAAATGGCATAGCAATATAACAGTATATACCAGTTGGGGTCATGAAGGCTGTATCCTCTTGATCGGATGGTTCCATCTGAATTTGTTGAAATCCAGATGAAGCATCCATAAAGGTTAACAACTCATGACCCGCGGTAGCATCCACCATGGAGTCAATGTGGGGTAATGGGAAAGGATCCTTGGGACATGCCTTGTTTAAATCTGTAAAGTCGACACATACCCTCCACTTTCCATTTTTCTTTTGAACAACAACCACATTGGCTAACCATCTTGGATACTTAACCTCTCTAATCATACCTGCTTGAATTAGCTTATCTACCTCTTCCTGGATAATAGCATTTCTTTCAGGTGCAAACTTCCTCCTCTTTTGATGAATCGGCTTGAAAGACCTGTCAATGCCAAGTTTGTGAGTAATTATATCTTTAGATATACCTGTCATATCTTCATGTTTCCAGGCGAAGGTGGTTTTCCTTCTTTTGAGAAAGTATACTAGCTCCCGTTCAATATCGCTAAGGATCCCTGACCCTATGAAGATCTTGAATTCAGGATCATCAGGATCTATGAGGATTTCTTTCAAATCCTATTCTCTTGCCTCCAAGATATTTCTTGAAGGATACTTTAATTGCTATTGCTCCCTTGGTCTTGAGGCTGGTTTCATTGATGAGGTATAACAATTCTTAGCCTCCTGTTGATCACTCTCAATTTTCACCACTCCCCATGGACTTGGAAGCTTTACACACTGATGATAGGTGGATGGGACTGCCTTCATATCATGTATCCATGGCCTGCCAAGGATAACATTACAACACGACAAGCAATCAATAACACAAAACTTTTGATAAGAATGCAATCCTTCAATATAGATTGGGAGTTTGATGTCCCCCAATGTATTCTTTGTTTCTCCACTGAATCCCACAAGTACTGAGGATCTTGGGATAATATCAGACTCTGGGATATTCATTTTCTTAAGAACATCCAGCTGAATGATGTTCACAGAGCTTCCTCCATCTATAAGGATCCTGCGAACAAAGTGGTTAGAAATAAACAATGTAATTACAAGACCGTCATGATGAGGATCCTGGATGTCAACACGATCATCCTCATCAAAAGTAATGACTTTATCCTGGGTGACAACGGAGGTCCGGACGGGTCTGTCTCCATTATCCATCTTGTTTTCCTTAGCGTGTCTTTTTGCTGCTGAGAAGGATGTACCACAGATGTCTGATCCACCGGATATGAAATTTATGACTTGTGCATCTGCTGGAGGAGCAGGAGCCCTTTCTGGGATCCTTTCAGGATCCTGGGTCCTTGACTTCTTTCGTCCCAAGAGTTCCTTTAAATGCCCCTTGCTCAACAAGTAACCAATTTCCTTTCTAAGTGCAATACACTCTTCAGTGAGATGCCCAAAATCCTCATGATATGCACACCACTTGGATTTATCCTTTGTAGCAGCTGGTTTATCACTTTTCCTTGGCCACCTAGCTTTCTCACCTATATTCTGCATTGCAAGGATTAGTTCATTGTTATCAACAGAAAAACAATATTCAGAAATAGGAGGATAATCCTCATCATCCTCTTCTTGTTCCACTGCGTGCACATTCTGGTTATCAGATCTGTTGTAGGACTTGGATTTGTTGTTCCTGAAGTAGGATCCTTGTTTATCCTGTTTTGAGGATCCTGTCAATCTGTCCTGGATCCTTTTGTCATCCTCTAGGCGGATGAACCTAAGGGCCCTAGTCCTTACTTCATCAAGATTCCTGCAAGGTGTCATAACAAGATCATCATAGAATAATGAATCCCTAAGCAATCCCATTTTAAAGGCTTCTACAGCCGTAGCAATATCCAAATTAGGAATATCTAAGGATTCTTTACTAAACTTAGTGATATAATCTCTAAGCGATTCATTTTGACCTTGTGTTACCCTATATAAATCACTAGTTAATCGTTCAAACTTTCTACTACAAGAGAATTGACTATTGAACAAGTTAACTAAATTAGCAAATGAAGTAATAGAGTAAGGGGGAAGACTTAGCAGCCATTTAAGAGCAGATCCTGTAAGTGTGGATCCAAATCCCTTGCATAGACATGCTTCTTTTAACCTTTCAGGAATTGGATTGATCTCCATCCTCTCCCTGTACTGAGCTACATGCTCTTCTGGATCCGTTGAACCATCATATAGCTTCATTGATGGTATCTGGAATCTTTTAGGTATCTCAGCATCACATAAAGGTGGTGCAAAACGAGATATCCTATGGCTACCATCCGCAATCTCAGGAATGGGTTTAACCACTCCTGGTACACTGGATATCATATCCTTTAGCTTCTGTAGCTCCCTAGCCATGGCCTGATTGATACCTGTATCCTGCATAAAGCCATGGTTAGTGTTATATAAATTATTAAAAGTGTTACCTCCCACAGGATTCGAGTTTAGAATTGCGAATGTGAATCCATCTTGTCGAGA
The DNA here is from genome assembly GCA_030545235.1 of Helianthus tuberosus. NCBI lineage: Eukaryota > Viridiplantae > Streptophyta > Magnoliopsida > Asterales > Asteraceae > Helianthus > Helianthus tuberosus. The sequence goes on from CM060433.1 coordinate 180,119,775, forward strand.
CTCTGGCATGATTGAAGGACCAGAGGAGGCAACGGTCTGCATTGGTATGAAGTCTCCTTGATGAACGTCCGAGTTCTGAGGCTGCATACTTCTCAAGGATCCTTGATTTTGAAGGAGGTTGGATCCTTGGAATTGAGATGATCCTTGAACCTGAAAGGATCCTGGGACCAGGGAGGATCCTTGGACCAAAGAGGATCCTGGGATCTGGGAGGATCCTTGGACCTGGGAGGATCCTTGGACCTGGGAGGATCCTTGGACCTGGGAGGATCCTTGGACCTGGGAGGATCCTCGTACTTAGGAGGATCCTTGGACCTGGGAGGATCCTTGTACTGCATGCGTTCCCACATATCCTCCTGACATGAAGTATCTCTGATGCTGAGAGGAGGATCCTGATGGTTGAGAAGAGGATTCCTGCGGCTGGAAGTAAGAGCCAAATGCCTTACTCATTGTTGTTGTTGTTCCATAACGCCTTCCTGGTAGTTCACCCAAGTATTGCACGTCCGGAACTGCTGAGTGTTGGGAAGTTATGACCGGAGTGTCGAAATTCAGCGACCTTGGCAACAGAGGGGAGTGATCCTCCACTGATTTCTTCTGTTTCTTGATTCCATTGATCTCCTGGAGGATCCTTTCGCTGGTTTTATCCTGCTCTTGTGCATGATTCCTCATCTGCAAAACCAGGGCATAAAGATCATTAGTAGTAGGATTAGTTGAAACAGAAGAAGTAGGTGGTTTTTGGAAAATAGGAGTTGGTTTCTTCGCAGCATTCTCAGCATTCTTCTGGGATCCAGAAGGTGGTGGAGGCAAAGGAGGAACGCCTTGTGAAGAACTGAATGAGGGCATAAAACTTGAAGTATTCTTCACTGAGGAAGCCATCTGTTTGGTTGTAGCGAACCGAAATGACCACGAAAATATGAATCTTTCTAGGAACAAAGCACCAATTGCCCCACGGTGGGCGCCAAACTGTTTTGGTCAAAAATCAAGCAATGACAATGTAACCAAACTTTCTGTTGTGAGGTATGATGCTTGAATTGATGAGCAACAATAAGGATCACTATGAAGTGTAATGAACAAGTGACACGAAGATTTATACGAGGAAAAAGCCCTTGATCAATGAATGATCTCCGGCATAAAAAACCTCGGGTGATGGAAACTACCGATCACCAACTTAAATTAAACAAGAAATGTATTACAACTTCGGATGATAGCGAGCTGATTACAAGGATCACTATAGTGTATTGTGTAGAAAATGTGTGTAATCGCCAAGTGTGTTAGCGAGAGCTGATGAGAGCAGTTGTATGAGTGTGTGTGTAGCCAAAAATAGCCAATTGTTGTAAAATATAGCTCGCTATCCCCTTAAAATTAGAAAATATCTGGCCTAACTAACTGTCCGCAAATGGTGCAAGTCCTCCACGACTCCATAACGTCCATTTCTGGCCAAGCACGTGCGGAATAGACTTAGAATATTCTCCAGGAATATCGCCAAGACCAAGTCCAAGTTGATACTCCTGCAAAACAATTACGAATTCAAAGTAGACAATCGTTAGTACAGGAATCCTTATAGTGATCCATGATCCTGATCCTGCAACACTTCTGAGGATCACTACTTCAGACAAAATTAAGGATCACTAAACCCAACAGTAAATAAGGATCACTGACCATTTAGAAATCCACCCCTAACAAGTAGGAACCACCATCTCTGTAGGGATCACTGATTCTGCTCCAAATACCAAAGAAAATGGAGTTTGGCCTGTGGCATTCTTGGGAGTTGTCCTATCAGCCCAAAGCACATAAGGTAGTTCTTCTGCCCATTTTCCTTTCTTGGATCCAAGCTTCTTCTTCAAATTGTTGATGATAATCTTGTTGGATGATTCTGCCTGACCATTAGCTTGTGGGTGGACTGGTGTTGATGTTATCATCTTAATCCCCCAGCTGTCACAAAAGTTAGTGGTTCTATTCCCAATAAATTGGGATCCATTATCACAAACAATTTCAGAAGGGATACCAAATCTAGTAATAATGTTTCTTTTAATAAAGGATATAACTTCCTTTTCTCTGACTTGAGTAAAGGCTTCAGCCTCTATCCACTTGGAGAAGTAATCAGTCATAGCAAGCATGAATACTTTTCCACCTGGTGCCTTAGGATGCTTTCCAACTATATCCATTCCCCATCTCATGAATGGCCAGGAAGAGGATATAGGATGCAAGAGCTCTGCTGGTTGGTGAAGGATATTACTATGCCTCTGACAAGGATCACACTTCTTGGCATACTCCACAGCATCCTTCTTCATAGTGGGCCAGTAGTATCCTGTTTTCAGGATCCTTGAGAATAACGCCCTGCCCCCAGTGTGGTTTCCACAATCTCCTTCATGGAAATCCTTTAGGACTTCTTGGATTTCAGGATCCTCAATGCATCTTAGATATGGTCCTGTAAGAGATCGTTTATACAACATATTATTCAATATTGTAAATTGAGATACCTTAGTTTTGAAAGCCCTAGGGTTTTCTCCTGTAGGAATCTCTCCATGTTGTATGTATCTCATGATTGGGAGGATCCATGATCCTGAATGAGGTTGAGTATCACCACTAGGGATGATTGCAGAATCTTCTCCTATCTCCATAGCTACATGATCCTCGATAGCAGGGGTCAGGATATGGATAATAGGGATCCTGATATCCTCAGGAATCTTCAAAGATGATCCTAGATTGGCTAATGCATCAGCTTCTGCATTCTCTTCCCTTGGTACCTGTGTCAAACTAAAGGATACAAAAGAGAGTGCCAATTCTTTGACTATCTCTAAATATTTGATTAGTTTTTCACCTTTAACAGCATAGGATCCATTAAAGTGATTAGTGATTAATAATGAATCTACATGTACCTCAAGATACCTGATCCTCATATGCTTAGCAATTTTCAAACCAGCTATCAAGGCTTCATACTCAGCCTCATTGTTGGTAGTTTGAAATTCACAGGCTATGGAGTGGGGTATTATGTCCCCCTGTGGCGATTTTAGTAGTATTCCAAGTCCTGTTCCTTTTACATTGGAGGCTCCATCAGTGAACAGAATCCAAGGATCCTTAGTCTCTTCAAGTTGTTGGACTTCTAACTCAGCTTCCTTTTGCAAGTCACTACTAAAATCTGCCACAAAGTCAGCTAAGGCTTGGGATTTGATGGCAGTCCTTGGTTCATATCTTATATCATATGCACTCAGTTTCACTGCCCACTTAGCCATCCTTCCTGACATTTCAGGTTTCCTGAGAACATTCTTAATTGGAAAATTAGTCTTAACAATAATGGCATGAGTCTCAAAATAATGTCTCAATTTAGTAGATGCCATAATTAATGCAAGGATAAGTTTTTCTAAGTGTGAATACCTGGATTCAGCATCAAGTAAACTCTTACTCACATAATAAACAGGATGTTGTGTACCTTGGTGATCCTTAACAAGGACCGCACTTACTGCTTTTGAGGATACCGCCAAGTATAAGGATAATACATCCCCTTTTTCTGGTTTCATCCAGGCTGGGGCTGAGGATAGATAATCCTTAAGAGCTTTAAGGGCACTTTCATGCTTCTCAGTCCATTCAAATTTCTTGTTCTTCCTCAGGATGTCATAGAATTCCTTGCACTTTTCTAAGGATTTGGATATGAATCTGTTCAAGGGTGCGATCCTGCTTGTCAATCTTTGTACATCCTTAGAATTGGCAGGATATTTGATATTCACAATAGCCTTGATTTGCTCTGGACTTGCTTCAATGCCCCTCTTCGTCACCATATAGCCTAAGAATTTACCTGCCTTAACACCAAAATGACACTTGGAAGGATTTAGTTTCATATTAAATTTGTCAAGGATATTGAATGCTTCCCCCAAGTCTTTAAGGTGATCCTCAGCTTTCTTGGACTTAACCACCATGTCATCTATATAGACTTCCATAGTGTGTCCAATTTGTTCCTAGAACATCATATTGACAAGCCTTTGGTAAGTAGCACCTGCATTCCTTAGTCCAAATGGCATAGCAATATAACAATATATACCAGTTGGGGTCATAAAGGCTGTATCCTCTTGATCAGATGGTTCCATCTGAATTTGTTGAAATCCAGATGAAGCATCCATAAAAGTCAACAACTCATGACCCGCGGTAGCATCCACCATGGAGTCAATGCGGGGTAATGGGAAAGGATCCTTGGGACATGCCTTGTTTAAATCAGTAAAATCGACACATACCCTCCACTTTCCATTTTTCTTTTGAACAACAACCACATTGGCTAACCATCTTGGATACTTAACCTCTCTTATCATACCTGCTCGAAGTAGCTTATCTACCTCTTCCTGGATAATAGCATTCCTTTCAGGTGCAAACTTCCTCCTCTTTTGATGTATAGGCTTGAATGACCTGTCAATGCCAAGTTTATGAGTAATTATATCCTTAGATATACCTGTCATGTCTTCATGTTTCCAGGCAAAGGTGGATTTCCTTCTCTTAAGGAAGGATACTAGCTCCTGTTCGATGTCGCTAAGGATCCCTGATCCTATGAAGATCTTGGATTCAGGATCCTCAGGATCCATGAGGATTTCCTTCAAATCCTGTTCTCTTGCCTCCAAGACATCTCTTGAAGGATACTTTAATTGCTATTGCTCCCTTGGTCTTGAAGCTGGCTTCATTGATGAGGTATAGCAATTCTTAGCTTCTTGTTGATCACTCTCAATTTTCACCACTCCCCAAGGACTTGGAAGCTTTACACATTGATGATAGGTGGATGGGACTGCCTTCATGTCATGTATCCACGGCCCGCCAAGGATAGCATTACAACATGATAAGCAATCTATAACACAAAACTTTTGATAAGAATGCAATCCTTCAATATAGATTGGGAGTTTGATGTCTCCCAATGTATTCTTAGTTTCTCCACTGAATCCCACAAGTACTGAGGATCTTGGGATAATATCAGACTCCGGGATATTCATCTTCTTGAGGACATCAAGCTGAATGATGTTCACAGAGCTTCCTCCATCTATAAGGATCCTGCGAACAAAGTGGTTAGAAATAAACAATGTAATTACAAGACCATCATGATGAGGATCCTGGACATCAACACGATCATCCTCATCAAAGGTTATGACTTTATCCTGGGTGACAACGGAGGTCCGGACGGGTCTGTCTCCATTATCCATCTTGGTTTCCTTAGCATGTCTTTTTGCTGCTGAAAAGGAAGTACCACAAATATCTGATCCACCGGATATAAAGTTTATGACTTGTGCATCTGCTGGAGGAGCAGGTGCCTTTTCCGGGATCGTTTCAGGATCCTAGATCCTTGACTTCTTCCGTCCCAAGAGTTCCTTCAAATGCCCCTTGCTCAACAAGTAACCAATTTCCTTTCTTAGTGCAATACACTCTTCAGTGAGATGCCCAAAATCCTCATGATGTGCACACCACTTGGACTTATCCTTTGTAGCAGCTGGTTTATCACTTTTCCTTGGCCACCTAGCTTTCTCACCTAGATTCTGCATTGCAAGGATTAGTTCATTGTTATCAACAGAAAAACAATATTCAGAAATAGGAGGATAATCCTCATCATCCTCTTCTTGTTCCACTGAATGCACGTTCTGGTTGTCAGACTTATTGTAGAACTTGGATTTGTTGTTCCTGAAGTAGGATCCTTGTTTCTCCTGTTTTGAGGATCCTGTCAATCTATCCTGGATCCTTTTGTCATCCTCTAGGCGGATGAACCTAAGGGCCCTGGTTCTTACTTCATCAAGGTTCCTGCAAGGGGTCATAACAAGATCATCATAGAATAGTGAATCCCTAAGCAATCCCATTTTAAAGGCTTCTACAGCCGTAGCAATATCCAAATTAGGAATATCTAAGGATTCTTTACTAAACTTAGTGATGTAATCTCTAAGTGATTCATTTTGACCTTGTGTTACCCTATATAGATCACTAGTTAGTCGTTCAAACTTTCTACTACAAGAGAATTGACTATTAAACAAATTAACTAGATTAGCAACTGAAGTAAAAGAGTAAGGGGGAAGACTTAGCAGCCATTTAAGAGCAGATCATGTAAGTGTGGATCCAAATCCCTTGCATAGACATGCTTCTTTTAACCTTTCAGGAATTGGATTGATCTCCATCCTCTCCATGTATTGAGCTACATGCTCCTCTGGATCCGTCGAACCATCATACAGCTTCATAGATGGTATCTGGAATCTTTTAGGTATCTCAGCATCACATAAGGGTGGTGCAAAACGAGATATCCTATGGCTACCATCTGCAATTTCAGGAATGGGTTTAACCACTCCCGGTACACTGGATATCATATCCTTAAGCTTCTGTAGCTCTCTAGCCATAGCCTGATTAATACCTGTATCCTGCATTAAGCCATGGTTAGTGTTATATGAATTATTAAAAGTGTTACCTCCCACAGGATTCGTGTTTGGAATTGCGGATGTAAATCCATATTGACGAGACTCTGGCATGATTGAAGGACCAGAGGGAGCAATGGTCTGCATTGGTATGAAGTCTCCTTGATGAACGTCCGAGCTCTGAGGCTGCATACTTCTCAAGAATCCTTGATCCTGAAGGATGTTGGATCCTGGAACCAGAGAGGATCCTGGGACAAGGGAGGATCCTTGGACCTGGGAGGATCCTCGGACCTGGGAGGATCCTCGGACCTGGGAGGATCCTCGGACCTGGGAGGATCCTCGGACCTGGGAGGATCCTCGGACCTGGGAGGATCCTCGGACCTGGGAGGATCCTTGAACCTGGGAGGATCCTTGGACCTAGGAGGATCCTTGGACTGCCTGCATTCCCAAATATCCTCCTGACGTGAACCCTGATGCTTAGAAGAGGATCCTGATGGTTGAGAAGAGAATCCTTGAGGCTGGAAGTGAGAGCCAAATGCCTGACTCATAGTTGCTGTTCCATAACGCCTTCCTGGTAATTCGCCCAAGTATTGCACGTCCGAAACTGCTGAGTGTTGGGAAGTTATAACTGGAGTGTCGAAGTTCAGCGACCTTGGCATCAGAGGGGAGTGATCCTCCACTGATTTCTTCTGTTTCTTGATCTCATCGATCTCCCGGAGGATCCTTTCGTTGGTTTTGTCCTGCTCTTGTGCATGATTCCTCATCTTCAAAATCAGAGCATAAAGATCATTAGTAGTAGGATTAGTTGAAACAGAAGAAGTTGGTGGTTTTGTGAAAATGGGGGTTTGTTTCTTCGCAGCATTCTCAGCATTCTTCTGGGATCCAGAAGGTGGTGGAGGCAAAGGAGGAACGCCTTGTGAAGAACTGAATGACGGCATCAAGTTTGAGGTGTTCTTCGCTGAGGAAGCCATCTGCCTGGTTGTTATTAACCGAAATGATCACGAAAATACGAATCTTCTTAGGAATGAAGCACCAATTGCCCCACGGTGGGCGCCAAACTGTTTTGGTCAAAAATCAAGCAATGATAATGCAACCAAACTTTCTGTTGTGAGGTATGATGCTTGAATTGATGAACAACAATAAGGATCACTCTAGAATGTAATGAACAAGTGACACAAAGGTTTATACGAGGAAAAAGCCCTTGATCAATGAATGATCTCCGGCATAAAAAACCTCGGGTGATGGAAACTACCGATCACCAACTCAAATTAAACAAGAAATGTGTTATAACTTCGGATGATAGCGAGCTAATTACAAGGATCACTACAGTGTAACGTGCAAAAGGTGTATGAAAAGTGTATGAAATTGCTAAGCGAATTGCCGAGAGCTGGTGAGAGCAGTTGTTAGTGTGTGTGTAGCCAAAAAATAGCCAAGTGTTTTCTATTTAGCTCGCTACCCCTTTTAAAAATGGAAAATATCTATACTAACTAACATTCCGCAATTCATGCAAGTCCCCCACGAACTCCATAACGTCCACTTCAGGTAAGCACGTGCGGAATAAGTCATGGAATATGCTCCAGGAATATCGCCAAGACCGAGTCCAAGCTGGTACTCCTGCAAAACAACACCATATTCAAAGTAGACAATCGTTAGTATAAGGATCCTTAAGATGATCCATGATCCTGATCCTGCAACACTTCTGAGGATCACCCATTCTAACAGAAGTGAGGATCACGAAACCCAACAGTAATTGAGGATCACTGATCATTTGGAAATCCTCCCCTAATAGACACCCTTCGCCAACCCATGTGGACGGGCCACGTTTTGCTGGTAGAAACGTGGGTTGGCAATTTTGACAACCTTAAAAGGTTTAATCTTTCGTGAATAAAATAACTTTAACTTTTTGACTATCTCCCGTGTTACTATCCTTGTTAGTATTTTACTTTCCAATTGTTGTGATGCTCATTTTGTTTAAACTTATCAAGTAAAGGAAAAATATCTTCAAAAATTTTAGGATATGAACAAGGATCACATATCCTATAGTCGATAAGTTTTGAAAAGTAATATATTTTAAGGATCATAAGTTCAGTTGTAAAAGTATAAGGGTTACTTAAATAAATAATGAATAAAATCAAAATAGTTAAGGATCATACCTAAGAATCCAAGTTAGGATCCTATCCTTTAAGGCTTATAATCAGGATAACCCAAAAGACAAACCTTAGTAGAAAGTAAGGATCAAGGATCCTTGGTCGTTTATCTCCAAAAACCTGAAATAGGATACAACTTGGGACTAAGCCAATATAAGATACAAGTTAGCAACTGGGGACAAGCCCAACAATTCTGGGGACAAGCCCAATATACTGGGGACAAGCCCAAAGGATAACTGGGGGCAAGCCCAAAGGATAACTGGGGACAAGCCCAAAGGATCGTGTGTAAACTGGAGTATGACCCTCACTGGCGACTATCCAAACTTAGTGACATGAAAATGCCAAAACCTTAGCTAACGTGAAAACGTTAGAAACCTTAGGAACGGATGTATGGTACGTCTACCATTATACGTAGGATCCTGAATATAGCCAGTACAATGAAATTTTCAGCCCCTAAAACGAGTACTGGTCCCATTGCCATGAATTATACCAGGATCATCGTGCGCTACTGGCGAAACTGGGGACAGGCCCAAACTGGGGTCAAGCCCAAATAACTGGGGTCAAGCCCAAATAACTGGGGTCAAGCCCAAATAACTGGATACTTCTGTGGATACTCAATCCTTAGTTAAGGATACCTAAACCTTCAAAACTCAGAATCAAGTGAAAGGAGGATAAAGGATACAGGATCCTTATCCTTGTATAAGATAATTAAAAAATGAAATAGTTTGAGATTAGATCATTACCAAAATGAGAATCATCTGTCTTGTAAGGATCCTTCAAGGATACTTGTAATGTTAGGATCATGGATCCTTATCACATGAAGTATTTCTTCAAGTGGACAGCATTCCAAGCTCTTGGCAGCAAATCACCTTCCATTGTTAGCAATCGATATGCCCCCTTTCCTGCTTCAGCTTCAATCAAATAGGGGCCTTCCCATTTTGGTGCCAACTTTCCATAAGCAGGGTTGGTGGTATTCTGAAATGCTTTCCTTAACACCATATCACCAACTTGGAATTTCCTGATCCTGACATTTTTATTGTAGGCTCTAGCCATCCTTTGTTGATAACTAGCCATCCTTATCCTTGCCAAATCCCTGATTTCTTCTATAGTATCCAAGTCTTGAACCAAGTTTTCAGCATTTTCTTCAGGATCACGAATGCTTGTTCTTGCAGTTGGAACCACCATCTCTGTAGGGATTACTAATTCTGCTCCAAATACCAAAGAGAATGGAGTTTGGCCTGTAGCATTCTTGGGAGTTGTCCTATCAGCCCAGAGCACATAAGGTAGTTCTTCTGCCCATTTTCCTTTCTTGGATCCAAGCTTCTTCTTCAAATTATTGATGATGATCTTGTTGGATGATTCTGCTTGAGCATTAGCTTGTGGGTGGACTGGTGTTGATGTTATCATCTTAATCCCCCAGCTGTCACAAAAGTTAGTGGTTCTATTCCCAATAAATTGGGATCCATTATCACAAACAATTTCAGAAGGGATACCAAATCTAGTAATAATGTTTCTTTTAATAAAGGATATAACTTCCTTTTCTCTGACTTGAGTAAAGGCTTCAGCCTCTATCCACTTGGAGAAGTAATCAGTCATAGCAAGCATGAATACTTTTCCACCAGGTGCCTTAGGAAGCTTTCCAACTATATCTATTCCCCATCTCATGAATGGCCATGAAGAGGATATAGGATGCAAAGGTTCTGCTGGTTGGTGAAGGATATTACTGTGTCTCTGACAAGGATCACATTTCTTGGCATATTTCACAGCATCCTTCTTCATAGTAGGCCAATAGTATCCTGTCCTCAGGATCCTTGAGAATAATGCCCTGCCCCCAGTGTGATTTCCACAATCTCCTTCATGGAAATCCTTTAGGACTTCTTGGATTTCAGGATCCTCAATGCATCTTAGATATGGTCCTGCAAGAGATCGTTTATACAACATATTATTTAATATTGTAAATTGAGATACCTTAATTTTGAAAGCCCTAGGGTTTTCTCCTGTAGGAATCTCTCCATGTTGTATGTATCTCATGATTGGAAGGATCCATGATCCTGAATGAGATTGAGTATCATCACTAGGGATGATTGCAGAATCTTCTCTTATCTCCATAGCTACATGATCCTCGATAGCAGGGGTCAGGATATGGATAATAGGGATCTTGATATCCTCCGGGATCTTCAAGGATGATCCTAGATTGGCTAATGCATCAGCCTCTGCATTCTCTTCCCTTGGTACCTGTGTCAAACTAAAGTAAACAAAAGAGAGTGCCAATTCTTTGACTATTTCTAAATATTTGATTAGCTTTTCACCTTTAACAGCATAGGATCCATTAAAGTGATTAGTGATTAATAATGAATCTACATGTACCTCAAGATACCTGATCCTCATATGCTTAGCAATTTGCAAACCAGCTATCAAGGCTTCATACTCAGCCTCATTGTTGGTAGTTTGAAATTCACAAGCTATGGAGTGGGGTATTATGTCCCCCTGTGGCGATTTTAGTAGTATTCCAAGCCCTGTTCCTTTTATATTAGAGGCTCCATCAGTGAATAATATCCAAGGATCCTTGGTTTCTTCAAGCTGTTGGACTTCTAACTCAGCTTCCTTTTGCAAATCACTACTAAAATCTGCCACAAAGTCAGTTAAGGCTTGGGATTTGATGGCAGTCCTTGGTTCATATCTTATATCATATGCACTCAGCTTCACTGCCCACTTAGCCATCCTTCCTGACATTTCAGGTTTCCTGAGAACATTCTTAATTGGAAAATTAGTCTTAACAATAATGGCACGAGTCTCAAAATAATGTCTTAATTTAGTAGATGCCATAATTAATGCAAGGATAAGTTTCTCTAAGTGTGAATACCTGGATTCAGCATCAAGTAAACTCTTACTTACATAATAAACAGGATGTTGTGTACCTTCGTGATCCTTAACAAGGACCGCACTTACTGCTTTTGAGGATACTGCTAAGTATAAGGATAATACATCCCCCTTTTCTGGTTTCATCAAGGCCGGGGCTGAGGATAGGTAATCCTTAAGAGCTTTGAGGGCACTTTCATGCTTCTCAGTCCATTCAAATTTCTTGTTCTTCCTCAGGATATCATAGAATTCCTTGCACTTCTCTGAGGATTTGGATATGAATCTGTTCAAGGTTGCGATCCTGCCTATCAATCTTTGCACATCCTTAGCATTGGCAGGAGATTTGATATTCACGATAGCCTTGATTTACTCTGGACTTGCTTCAATGCCCCTCTTTGTCACCATATAGCCTAAGAATTTACCTGCCTTAACACCAAAATGACACTTGGAAGGATTTAGTTTCATATTAAATTTATCAAGGATATTGAATGCTTCCTCCAAGTCTTTGAGGTGATCCTCAGCTTTTTTGGACTTAACCACCATGTCATCAATATAGACTTCCATAGTGTGTCCAATTCATTCCTTGAACATCATATTAACTAGCCTTTGATAAGTAGCACCTGCATTCCTTAGTCCAAATGGCATAACAATATAACAATATATACCAGTTGGGGTCATAAAGGCTGTATCCTCTTGATCAGATGGTTCCATCTGAATTTGTTGAAATCCAGATGAAGCATCCATAAAAGTCAACAACTCATGACCCGCGGTAGCATCCACCACGGAGTCAATGTGGGGTAATGGGAAAGGATCCTTGGGACATGCCTTGTTTAAATTAGTAAAGTCGACACATACCCTCCACTTTCCATTTTTCTTTTGAACAACAACCACATTGGCTAACCATCTTGGATACTTAACCCCTCTTATCATACCTGCCCAAAGTAGTTTATCTACCTCTTCCTGGATAATAGCATTCCTTTCAGGTGCAAACTTCCTCCTTTTTTGATGAATTGGCGTGAATGACCTGTCAACGCCAAGTTTATGAGTAATTATATCCTTCGATATACCTGTCATGTCTTCATGTTTCCAGGCAAAGGTGGATTTCCTCCTCTTAAGGAAGGATACTAGATTTTGCTCGATTTCGCTAAGGATCCCTGATCCTATGAAGATCCTAGATTCAGGATCATCAGGGTCCATGAGGATTTCTTTCACCTCCTGCTCTCTTGCCTCCAAGACATCTCTTGAAGGATACTTTAATTGCTATTGCTCCCTTGGTCTTGAGGCTGGCTTCATTGATGAGGTATAGCAATTCTTAGCTTCTTGTTGATCACTCTCAATTTTCACCACTCCCCAAGGACTTGGAAGCTTTACACATTGATGATAGGTGGATGGAACTGCCTTCAAATCATGTATCCATGGCCTGCCAAGGATAACATTGCAAAAAGATAAGCAATCTATAACACAAAATTTTTGATAAGAATGCAATCCTTCAATATGGATTGGGAGTTTGATGTTCCCCAATGTGTTCTTAGTTTCCCCACTGAATCCCACAAGTACTGAGGATCTTGGGATAATATCAGACTCCGGTATATTCATCTTCTTGAGGACATCAAGCTGAATGATGTTCACAGAGCTTCCTCCATCTATAAGGATCCTGCGAACAAAGTGGTTAGAAATAAACAATGTAATTACAAGACGATCATGATGAGGATCTTGGACATCAACACGATCATCCTCATCAAAGGTTATGACTTTATCCTGGGTGACAACGGAGGTCCGGACGGGTCTGTCTCCATTATCCATCTTGGTTTCCTTAGCATGTCTTTTTGCTGCTGAAAAGGAAGTACCACAAATGTCTGATCCACCGGATATGAAGTTTATAACTTGTGCATCTGCTGGAGGAGCAGGAGCTCTTTCCGGGATCCTTTCAGGATCCTGGATCCTTGACTTCTTCCGTCCCAGAAGTTCCTTCAAATGCCCCTTGCTCAACAAGTAACCAATTTCCTTTCTTAGTGCAATACACTCTTCGGTGAGATGCCCGAAATCCTCATGATATGCACACCACTTGGACTTATCCTTTGTAGCAGTTGGTTTATCACTTTTCCTTGGCCACCTAGCTTTCTCTCCTAGATTCTGCATTGCAAGGATTAGTTCATTGTTATCAACAGAAAAACAGTATTCAGAAATAGGAGGATAATCCTCATCATCCTCTTCTTGTTCCACTGCATGCACGTTCTGGTTATCAGATCTGTTGTAAGACTTTGATTTGTTGTTCCTGAAGTAGGATCCTTGCTTCTCCTGCTTTGAGGATCCTGTCAATCTATCCTGGATCCTTTTGTCATCCTCTAGGCGGATGAACCTAAGGGCCCTGGTTCTTACTTCATCAAGATTCCTGCAAGGTGTCATAACAAGATCATCATAGAATAGCGAATCCCTAAGTAATCCCATTTTAATGGCTTCTACAGCCATAGCAATATCCAAGTTAGGAATATCTAAGGATTCTTTACTAAACTTAGTGATATAATCTCTAAGTGATTCATTTTGACCTTGTGTTATCCAATATAAATCACTAGTTAATCATTCAAACTTTCTACTACAAGAGAATTGACTATTAAACAAATTAACTAGATTAGCAAATGAAGTAATAGAGTAAGGGGGAAGACTTAGCAGCCATTTAAGAGCAGATCCTATAAGTGTGGATCCAAATCCCTTGCATAGACATGCTTCTTTTAACCTTTCAGGAATTGGATTGATCTCCATCCTCTCCCTGTACTGAGCTACATGCTCCTCTGGATCCGTTGAACCATCATACAGTTTCATAGATGGTATCTGGAATCTTTTGGGAATCTCAGCATCACACAAGGGTGGTGCAAAACGAGATATCCTATGGCTACCATCTGCAATCTCAGGAATGGGTTTAACCACTCCTGGTACACTGGATATCATATCCTTAAGCTTCTGTAGCTCCCTAGCCATGGCCTGATTAATACCTGTATCCTGCATTGAGCCATGGTTAGTGTTATATGAATTATTAAAAGTGTTACCTCCCACAGGATTCATGTTTGGAATTCCAGATGTGAATCCATATTGACGGGACTCTGGTATGATTGAAGGACCAGAGGAAGCAATGGTCTGCATTGGTATGAAATCTCCTTGATGAACGTCCGAGCTCTGAGGCTGCATACTTCTCAAGAATCCTTGATCCTGAGGGACGTTGGATCCTTGAGGCTGAGAGGATCCTTGAACCTGAAAATATCCTGGAACCAGAGAGGATCCTAGGACACGAAAGGATCCTTGGACCGGGAAGGATCCTTGGACCTGGGAGGATCCTTGGACCTGGGAGGATCCTTGGACCTGTGAGGATCCTTGGACCTGGGAGGATCCTTGGACCTGGGAGGATCCTTGAACCGCATGCATTCCCAAATATCCTCCTGACGTGAAATATCCTTGTTGCTGAAAAGAGGGTCCCGATGGTTGAGAAGAGGATCCTTGAGGCTGGAAGTGAGAGCCAAATGCCTGACTCATAGTTGTTGTTCCATAACGCCTTCCTGGTAATTCACCCAAGTATTGCACGTCCGGGGCTGCTGAGTGCTGGGAAGTTATGACTGGAGTGTCGAAGTTCAACGACCTTGGCATCAGAGGAGAGTGATCCTCCACTGATTTCTTCTGTTTCTTGATATCACCAATCTCTTGGAGGATCCGTTCATTGGTTTTATCCTGCTCTTGCAT
This sequence comes from Helianthus tuberosus, assembly GCA_030545235.1. Classification (NCBI taxonomy): domain Eukaryota; kingdom Viridiplantae; phylum Streptophyta; class Magnoliopsida; order Asterales; family Asteraceae; genus Helianthus; species Helianthus tuberosus. The sequence continues at coordinate 180,134,869 of CM060433.1, forward strand.
GCGATTCCTCATCTGCAAAATCAGATTAAAAAGATCATTAGTAGTAGGATTAGTGGAAACAGAAGAAGTTGGTGGTTTTGTGAAAATGGGGGTTTGTCTCTTCGCGGCATTCTCAGCATTCTTATGGGATCCAGAAGGTGGTGGAGGCAAAGGAGGAACGCCTTATGAAGGATTGATTGCCGGCATAGAACTTGATGTATTCTTCGCTGAGGAAGCCATCTGCCTGGTTGTTATGAACCGAAATGACCACAAAGATACGAATCTTCTTAGGAATGAAGCACCAATTGCCCCACGGTGGGCGCCAAACTGTTTTGGTCAAAAATCAAGCAATGATAATACAACCAAACTTTCTGTTGTGAGGTATGATGCTTGAATTGATGAACAACACTAAGGATCACTCTGAAATGTAATGAACAAGTGACACAAAGATTTATACGAGGAAAAAGCCCTTGATCAATGAATGATCTCCGGCATAAAAAACCTCGGGTGATGGAAACTACCGATCACCAACTCAAATTAAACAAGAAATGTATTACAACTTCGGATGATAGCGAGCTAATTACAAGGATCAATATAGTGTATTGTGTAAGAAAGTGTGTAATCGCCAAGTGAATTATCGAGAGCTAGTGAGAGCAGTTGTTAGAGTGTGTGTTTTGCCAAAAATAGCCAAGTGTTTTCTATTTAGCTCGCTACCCCTTTTAAAAATGAGAAATATCTAAGCTAACAAACATTCCGCATTTGGTGCAAGTCTCCCACGACCTCCATAACGTCCATTTCTGCCATGCACGTGCGGAATAAGTGTAGAATATTCTCCAGGAATATCGCCAAGACCAAGTCCAAGCTTGTACTCCTGCAAAACAACATCATATTCAAAGTTGACAATCGTTAGTATAAGGATCCTTAAGATGATCCATGATCCTGCGACACTTCTGAGGATCACCAATTCTGGCAGAAGTGAGGATCACTAGACCCAACAGTAATTGAGGATCACTGATTCTTTAAAAATCCTCCCCTAACACTTGTACCTTAAACTTTTATACTATTAAAAGACCTACTTGATCTTAAAACTTACCTTTAAACAACTCTTAAGGGTCATTTGCCCGGTTTGTCGTTCAAAGGCATTTTGGTCGACTTTAGTCCATTCTTTACGACGAAGGACTTTTAATAATATGTTTGACCAAAATCGCACTTATAACTATAATCTTATTTGCACATAGCTGGCTCGGGTCAAAGTTTTGACCCGTCTAAAATACCTTTCACCATTAACTTACTAATTAATAGTGTCGCGAACCTTATATTACTTTCCTGTAATCATCAAAACTCAATAAGCGATTGTCAGTAATTATCGTCAAATGGTGTTAACACACCATTTGACCCGTTTAGTCAAAATGATCATTTATCATCATATGATGGTATTTTGATACCATCTCGCCCCTTGAACCTATTCCGGTTAGCACCATGAGTTCTTATTACTTAAAAGACATTTCTTGAATTGTTTGACCCGTTATGACTTATACTAAATGGTGCCTTTTCACATCTTTTATTCTATCCGTCAACTCGTGTCCGGATTATTATTTAACTACTTTTACCCGTAACGATTCACCCCATAATATATTGTTCAAAATTTCTTATTTATTAGTCTTCACCCGACTAATTTACCATTTTACCCCTTTTTACCATAATTTATGGTTTCTTACCATTTTTACTTATTCCGACTTGCATTGTATCATGCCGGAACATCATATTTCAAATACCTAACATAATTCACAATCAATATTCACAAGTAAGTGTATTGTAAATAAAAAAAGGGTGTAAGCTTAACTTTAGTGTCAAACTATTATCATCATTCACAATCAATTAACAATATTCACAAGTAAGTGTTCGTTTAGTGTCAAACTATTATCATCATTCACAATGTGGTTAGATTAGTCACTAACAATTATGACTATTCCACCTTATTGTATTTTCGACGTTGAAACCACTATTCGACTTCATCATTGGTTAGTTTAACTTTCTACAAGTTAACTACCTTTAATTATATGATATGTGTAATTAAGCTAAGTCGACATCATAATTAAAATCCGTGTTGCCCCATATCACACGTAATTAATCAAATTAGGAAATTACGCGTTTCATTCATAGTTTCAACATATGAATATTCATTTAGGCATTTTAACAAACACCTTGTGGGCATAATTTTTACATATTTACAAACTAGTTCATAACTAGTTATTTCTTGCCAAGATTAACATCTTTTACCAATTAAATGCCTAATTATGCTTCCATATCAAGATTAACTTCATAAAGCCTTATTAACACCCAATTCAAGATCATAATTCTAGTGCTCCTCATTATTCTTAAAAAAACCATTAAACACCTATGTAGTGATTATGAGTTTTATCAACATAAACACAAATTCATTAGTTTATTAACTAGGGTCTGTTTCTAATCATGCATTCATCCTATTTTCACCCAAATAACCATGATTCAAGCTCAAATTTCTAATTTCAAATGTTCATCAAGAATTTGAGATGAAACAAAATAGTGAAATTTGACATACCTTATGATCAATTTACTGAGGTGATCACTAATCCGTGCTTGAATTTCGATTTGGGTGTGATTTGCCCTTCCAATTGCTTGAATTTAGGCTAGTTAGGGTTGAACATGAGAGCTCCCTGGCTCTTCTGGAAGTTTCGACCAGAGCACACACTTAGGGTGTGTGTTTTGGAGTTAGTGTTTTATTTAATTAAAACATTTTTCCTTTTTGCCTCTTTTAGTCCCTCTAGTTCCATAGCTTGTAAAAAAGTTATCTATTTCTTGTTTCTTTTATTGTTTTAACAATACTTAACCAACTAGGTTGATATTCCTAGTTACTTAATGGGTTCGGGGAAGTCATAACCCGTTTTATTTCGGGCCTTTTATATACTTTGTTTTTCTCAAAGTATTTAACCTTCTTTTAATTAATACTATGTTTATTTATTTCAATTCTATTATTTACCGGGTAAACCTTTACCGCTAACGGTATTTTACCCGCTCTTTAGTATTAACGGGGTTTAATTACCAAACTCGTTTTCGGGGTGTTACAAGTCTACCCCCCTTAAAGAGGTTTCGTCCCCGAAACCTTATTTACGTAGTTCTTTTAATTTAGACTAAACGAACTTAGTTTCGTTTCTTATGATATTCATTCTTTTGGTGTCTTTTATGTGTAAGTCCTCACTGACCGAGACTTTCACCTCTTATTTCTTATCCTTTTCACTTTTTTACGGATTTGTCATTTGACCACTCAGTCGTGTTAGTCATCAACATGCTTACTTCATGTTAATCCTATATTGACAAGCGTTTTGCACAATTCATGACATTATCTTGCCTCTGTATCATTCTACCGGCTAGACTAATTAGTCACCGTCTGTAACACCTTGCAAAATCATGTCCAATATAATAAAGACACGTGTCATGGACTTTAAACGTGTAATGGATTGATCTGGAGGGACTAAAATTGCCAAACAATGTAATTATGTAAGTGAAAGGATCCAAAGTGTCAACATGCCAATCTTACGCCTCTGATTGACCCCACACGGCGTTCGTATTCTTTAAAGAATAAATTTTCGGACATAGAAAGTCGTTTGTGCTTAAATTAAGGATTTACGAAGCATAGGGGTTAAAAGTGTCAACATGTTAAATGTTACCTCTGAGTGACCTTTTAACGAACCCGAGGCTTCGTAATATTCAAATATACTCCCAAGGATAAGTGATATCAATTTCACATGGTTTCGAGATCGTTATGTAAGCTTTCAAGACCGTTGGGTGAAAAGTGTCAATGTGACGAAACTTATTTTTAGGTGATCATTTAACGAAACCGGGTCTAACAAAGTTTGATTATACTCCCATGAACCTCTACAAACTAACTACAAGGGCCTTATATGCCAAAAATGAAGTTAAATAAAGTTACAAAGGACCAGGGACTGATACTGTCAAAGCTGAAACAATTTTCACCTGAACAGACGGTTGTCGCGGCCCGCGTAGACTCCCTTTGAGTCTTACGCGTCCCGCGTAAAAGTGCAAGCGACAGAAACTTTGGACAGCTGCATGTTGCAGCCTGTTCCACCGCCTTTGCATGGATTCTGAGCAATACCTGGGGCTTGTATATGGTTTTTACTGCCCTAGGGACACATGTGAATATATAATAACAACATAGGGACAAATGGAATGATCTTAGAACATGCAATTTCCTATATAAGAAGCATGCCTTGTGTTCTTCATTTGCACATTTGGGTTTTTACTTCAAAACTCTTTCTCTGGAGCTTCCTGGTGTTCAAGAAAGTTTCCTTCAGCTCTAAACTCGTGCTAAGGACCCTAGTAAGTGTTCTTAGCTTCCTTAGTTAATGTTTTATTAGCTTAATGACCGAAAGTCAAAGTTAGCGTAATTAAGCTTTGACTTAGTGATAAATCACAAACGGTCCAGCCATTATTCGAATTGAAAGTGGCTATGTGTTGGTAACTATGTAGGTGTTAAACCCTTAAAAGGGCACCTTCAAATTATCACGTTATCTTAGTCAATTGTCGGGTCAAACTTATTAATAAAAAGTCAAACGGGTCAGTTTTTACAAATAAATTCATAACTGATAATACAGAGGTTATGGAACATGTTTTAACACTTAAATAACTTAATAAATAATATAAGAACATGTCTAGGCATGTTCAACCCGACAATTCTGAGTTTAGGCTCGGTTCGCAACCGAAAGTCACAAAAACTAGACTTTTGCTTTGACTTTCAGTTCTGACCCGATTTAGCTTAGTTTAGATAAGCTTTAGGGTTCCTTTAGGACCATATTACATGTTATTATAACCCTCTGAGGTTATACAACTTGGTTCCATAGAAATCCTAGTTCATTGCATATTTCCGTTAAATGCTTAAAAGTTGACCATTATGCCCTTTTTATATTAAAACAATATTTTTGAAAATGTGAGAGGACAAAAACCTTTATTACTGATATATTAGTATGTCCTAAAAATTTGACATCCGAATCTGGTCTAAAATAAGAGTTATGTACAATATCGTAAAACAAAAGCTTTTTGTTAATTTAATGGCATTTTTGGCGTAAATCATAATTAAACTCAACTTTCGACACCAAACTTGCCACCTACTGTTAAGATATAATATTTAGGGATTTTTGGAAATTTTTGTTAAATTTTAAACTGATCATAACATAGGGTTCTTGCATAGGCTCCGTAATTAACGGTAATGCCCTTTTTGCTAATAAAATGAGTTTTACACATCCTTTACATATCAAACCTTTTTCTACTGATTTCATATGTTAAATAAATTATTTTGAATAGTAGAGGCTGATCAAAATCTCATATTTCCTTAATCAACCCGAATATCGTCAAATACCGACTTTTATGCGATTTAGGTGCATAATATGGTTTAAACCCATATTTGGCACCTAAGGCTTGTTACCTACTGATAGTATAAGAAAATTTTTATACTTTAACAGTAAGTAAAAGTTTTGAACTCAGATTTCCAAATTTGACCCTTATAGCATATGTGAAATGACCAAAATGCCCATACGGTGCATAGTTTGGCCATAAATGATAAATTTCACATATATATGATATCTTACTGATATAACTTATTAAAATAAATATTTTTACTGGTTATTTTAGACCTGAACCTCATATTGCTATTTAACCCTTTTTATAAACTTTAAAATGACAAAAATACCCTTACGGTGCTTAAATTGATTTTAAATTCGTTTTGGGCATAATGGAAGGTATCCTAGTGATATCATAACATATTTTAAGCATATTAACTTATGGAACCTGTACATGATTCATTTGGTTACCCGCTATGCATATTCGCGTTCGGTACAGTTTATGTAACTAGTTTGCATAAATTAATCGAAACAGGTCAAACCTTATCATTTTTGCTTCAAAATCCAGAATGTGTTTAGTTTACCCATTTTATACAAGTCCTCATACTTGTTGGGTCTAAATCACATTCTAATTTGGTCTTCGCTTAATCTTGCGTTTTGAACCGTAAACATTTCTTTAAAACTAACCGGTCTAAGTTAAGACTTAAATAAGACCCGTTAGGAATCTAATAGGTTATTAAAACCTTCGTTCCAGATTTAGGAGCCCAGTAAAAGCTACATGTGCTTACTGATTGATATATGGCTGAGAACAAAAATTATATTTTAAGCTCAGGTAAATACTTTTAACTTATTTTCCCTTATACGGGCTTGGGATACGGTAAATTATTACCGCTTGGTCGGGTATTGAATCTTTAATCGATTATTGTTTAAATTATTGAGATAACCCGTTGTGTATTAGTTATGTTACTTTCAAATCGGTTTGTATAATTACTTTTAGACTTCCGCTGTGCATTAAACTGTGATAAATTGACTATGATGATATCAACTACGTCACGATACTCCCCACCGGGCCCACCGGTAATACGTGGAAATATCGGGGTGTGACAGATTGGTATCAGAGCCAACATTGAGGGAATTAAATATTAGCCTTTTGTGTTTAATCTCAATGACACAGTTTGCACATTCCTTGACTTCCGAGTCTAGTCAAATGACTTAGGACTAATCCTAATCTTATTGTTTTCTTTTGTTGGTTTCTTTTGTTTGTTTTGGCAGCAACAAAGACAATGCCACCACGTTTCCGAGTAAGAGGTGGACGAGGGAAGGCACCGATAACTGCTAGGAATGATCACGAGGCCGGGCAAATCACACCGGCGTACTCCTTCGGCGACCTTTAGCTCTAGTCCCCAAGAGGATTGGAGAACTTATCTGGAGCCAGCGAGACGTTCAGTCTCCCTCAGTTCCTCCCCGTCTTATCATCTCTCTTTTGGACCTCATCATGACGAGGAGCACGGTGATTCGCACCATTCCTTCATACCGCTGCAGTGGTCGAGTTCATACCGGGCCTTCCAGGACCCGACCCCGTACTTCCAAAGCAGGTTCAATCCAATGAACCGGATTCAAGAACCAGAGGGTCCAAACCCTTTGGGGCCAGCTGATCACTATCCTGAAATGCAGGACATGGAGATGGATGAAGATCCAGATCCTGAGATGCTACCAACTGGGACGCCGACGCATCCCATCGAGATTTCCAGCGGATCATCATTTCATGGTTCGCCATACAGGGGCGCAGACAGTTTTGCTGAAAGATGGGCCACATACCACTGGGAGTTCACTCCCCCATTCAACCAACCTCCACAACAGCAGCAGGATCCCTCAGAGGATTCGAGTTTCCAGGCGGTCACGCCACCGCCGCCGCCAGAGCAACAGCCGTCTCCAGAACCACCGAGGCGAAGAAGAACAGGTGCACGGATGTCCGTGCGTGGGGGATTTTATTTTAGCACCCCCCCCCCCAACACTCCAGTGGCAGTCACTACCTGCCACTGTATGAAGACCCGCAAATGGGTGGGCCTTCAAACCCAGCTTCAGAAGTCGACTCTGCTCCAGTCGCACCACCACCGCCCATGGGTTATGATAACCCAATCCCCTCCTACGCCGGTGCAGCGGCGTATAACCCGTTTGAGCATCAGGCATATTCAGGTTACAACTACTACAACGCCCCTGCTGTCGACCCGTACCTTGAAGCGGCCAACTACAATTCTCTCCACCCTGAAGGGCCCTACGCAGCTTCATACCAAACTGGGTACCCAGCATGTGGGTATCAATACCCGCCACCTCCTCAACCGCCGCCGCAGCAGCCACCGCAGCCGCCACAGATCCAACCACCGCAGCAGCAGGAGATCCTCCAACGGTTGCACGAGGTGGAGCAACAGGTCCAGGAGGAGCGTAGGAGCCGCCGGGGTCTGCTTAAGGGTTTGGCAAACCTGATAAAGGGGAAGAAGAAGATGGATTATTGAAAATTCCTTATTTATTTGATTTGTAATTTTTAATTTCAATTAAGTCCCTATGTGGACATTCTATTTATGTACTTGGTCTCTGCGTGGACTTGTCTTTTTATTTACGTCCCTGCGTGGACAATGTTATTTCTTAAAAGTCCCGTTTAGGGCAATCATGTACTTCTTTTTAATTATGGGATGTTTTAAATTAAATTTCATTTGTCATTATATGTATGAATATATTATAAATCAAAAATATCATTCCGTTTTAAAATTTTGATCTGCCAATAAAATATTAAAAGAAATCTTGAAGGTGTAACCTAGCCCATGTGTCATTTTAGACATGGTCTTGATGGTAAAGCCTTTTTAAGATTCAAATCCCTGTTAACATCTGAAAACATGTTAACACTCCTGACAAATGTGATTCGATAAAATCACACAAGTCATCCTTGTATTGGATTTTTCCAATTCCGTATTCTCACCAAATTTAAAATATCCATTAGCGATAAAGTGCCTACGGGCCATATTCATTGTCTAATAAGACAAAAGACGGCTGTAGTCTATGACTCCCTGTCAAGAAAAGGTGAAGAACTATGTTCAAACCTTAATGCCTCGATCTTACAAAATCATGGCTTATAATTTTAAAACTGTCCTTGTGACTAGGCCTTTTGTGTCACTCTAATATCTTTAGTAATTTATAACTAGGGTTAAATTATAAAGAAAATCCTAAATAAATTAACCAATATGGTTTATAATTACTATGGTTAATGAACCGTCAAAATGATGATTCCATAATAACCTCTGAATAAAATATTGTCAATTGTTTTATAGCAATCAAGCCTCAGCATGTCTGAATCTGAAGAGGTTAACAGTCATTCCAGAGACAGAAATGATAACACCCGAATGAATGTAACAGGTGCAGATTTACAAGCAATGATAGATAATGCGGTCACTCGAGCCATTGATCGACAATTTAAAGAACCAAGTAATACACGCTCGAAGACTCTATCTGTGGCTCATAGTAAGCCCCCTTCTAAAACACACGAGTCAAAGAAGGATGATTCTCATCATTCATCAAATCAGAAAAGTGTTCCATCCAAGCAGATTGTGCTTAACCAAGAACCACGTGTTAAGACTTGTTCTTACAAGTACTTTGTCTCTTGTAAACCAAGAGACTTCACAGGAGAAAAAGGAGCCATTGGCTGTATGACATGGCTTGATGAGATGGATACCGTTGTTGATATCAGTGGTTGTGCGGAACAAGACCTTGTGAAGTTTGTTTCGCAATCGTTTAAAGGAGAAGCGTTGGCATGGTGGAGATCGTTGGTTCAAGCCACAGGGAAAATCCCACTTTACAACATGCCTTGGGATCAGTTTGTTGCGTTGATCAAGGATAACTTCTGTCCTCAACATGAGGTGGAAAGGATCGAAGCCGACTTCTTGACTTTGGTCATGAAGAACTTGGACTGCCAAGCATATCTTACAAGTTTCAACACCATGTCCCGATTGGTTCCTTATTTAGTTACACCGGAACCGAAGCGCATAGCTCGTTTTATTGGGGGTCTAGCTCCCGAAATCAAGGCAAATGTGAAAGCATCTAGACCTACCACCTTCAGGTCGGTGGTTGATCTGTCGTTATCTCTTACTCTCGATACAGTTAGGCAGAGGTCACTTAAGAATTCTGATGAAGGAAAGAGGAAACGTGAGGATGAGAACTCACGTCGTTCTGATAAGAAGCGCAAGGGGAACTCTGAGCATTAGAAGGGTTCTGGATTCAAAAAGGATAACCAACAGTTAGGTGAGAAGCCTAAGTGCAAGGTCTGCAAAAAAAACCATTTTGGAAAATGCAGATTTGAGTCACAGTCGCAGTCGCAGCCAAGAATTTGTGGAATCTGCAAGTCTAAGGAACATAAGACCCTAGACTTCAAGAAAATGAAGGACGCAACTTGTTACAATTGTAACGAGAAGGGGCATATCAAGACCGATTGCCCCAAATATGCAAAGAAGCCTGAAGAGGCTAAGAAGACCAATGCTTGGGTCTTTCAAATGAATGCTCAGGAGGCCATTCGGAACGGCAATGTGATAACAGGTACCTTTCTTATCAATGATGTTTATGCTAGAGTATTGTTTGATTCTGGTGCAGACAAGTCTTTTGTAGACAATAAATTTTGTAAATTGTTAAATCTGCCTGTTAAAACTCTAAGCATAAAATATGAAGTAGAATTGGCCGATGGTACTATAGAAACTGCCTCAACAGTTCTAGATGGATGTTTTATATCCATTAGGAATCACTCTTTTTCGTTATCCTTGCTTCCATTGAAATTGGCAGTATTCGACATAGTGATAGGCATGGATTGGTTATCTCATAACCAAGCCCAAATTGTATGTGATAAGAAGCAAGTAGTTATCAAGACTCCTTATGGTGAACCATTAACAATTCAAGGAGATACTCAGTACGGACTACCCAAGCAAGTGTCTATGCTTAAGGCATCGATGTGTATGAAGAAAGGTTGTGTCATTTATATGGCACATGTAACCATTGATGAACCAAAGCCCAAGATTGAAGACATTCCCGTTATTTTTGAATATCCGGACGTTTTTCCTGAAGAACTACCTGGTTTACCTCCAGATAGGCAAGTGGAGTTCAGAATCGATATCATTCCTGGAGCAGCAACAATTGCAAGAGCACCTTATCGATTAGCGCCAACCGAGATGAAAGAATTGAGAACACAGTTGGGCGATTTGTTGGAAAAGAGTTTCATTCGACCTAGCTCGTCCCCTTTGGGAGCACCGATTCTGTTTGTGAAGAAATGTAAGGTTCGCTTTACCAACATAACCAAATGGCGACTAAAAGACCTTAGAGATTTAAAGTTTTGAATACGTCCATTCTTTCAACATTAGGAAGTAAAATATTAACGATGTTTATACGCAAATCTAACAAAAATTGGGCATGACTCGTCCATATGACGAGCATATCCCTGTTTTTAACCAACATCATTACAATAAAGTCTAAGACCCGTTCAAAAGACACGACCGAAAAACCAAAACATCATGTTTAAAAAGGCTAACTACTAACAAGGTTATTCATAACAAAGTATTTTCTACCCAAAACTTTAAAACAAATAGCGGAAGCGCATAATGGTCATAGTTTGTGCGTGTGTCCGCTCCAAGCCGCCAAATCGCCTAAGTTGAGGATTTACCTACATCAACATATAAATAAATTTTGTTAGTTACATTAACTCGTGACTAATACTTCAACTGAACCGAACCATACTTTTACTTCATACATACGCTTTCTTTCCGATGAAGCGGAACAAAACATACCATCTCATAATTGAGATAAAACATACCATTCCTTAATCCGTCGAGAGGGACATTTGTAATCATACATAATCTTCCATCCGGAACGTTTATAACGAACCGAATACTTCCATTACATCATCATTTCGTTCATCTCCATGAATCCGTTATAATGGATTTAATTTCATACTTTACCTTTCATAATAACATACATTTCGTCGGTTTGTTCAAAACAAGCCGATTATACTACTATTCGTTCATAAACATTCATTCCCAATAACCCGTTTTCACGGGTTAGGCTATCTACTTCATAATTACACTAATCATGGTCAAGTCTAACTTTTAAACAAAACATGGAACATTTAATGATTTATGACGGAGTACAAGATACCTCGATCTTGTGCGTTATCCGTTTTCCTAGCACTTGAGCCTTCTTCCTTCACGCCTACATTAACATATTCGTTCTATCATTTAGTCCATTCGAACATCATTTCATCATTTATATAATTTATCATGTAGGAACATTATCACAATTCTTTCCGAATTTCACATAAATATTCTTTTAAGCATTTCATCAAGCACTTGGCGGGTTTCGCATTTGTGAAAGATTATGTAAAACTTTTAAAGCATGATTTCTCTATTCCTTCACATAACTTATTAACAATCAACCTAGTTCATAACGATATTTCATCCTACATCACACTTAGCTAAGATTTCAAGCATCCCACAAACATCATAGTTCAAGTCTTCACAAAATTGTATGAACTTTGATCATCCTATTCATAACACATTCTTATAAGGTGAGTTTATACAATTATCTTTCAATTGACCTAAAATCAAACATGATTTCTACTCTAGGGAGTAACCCTAACATCCAACTTACACAAATCATACTACAAACTCATGATTCGGTTGAAACCCTTTTTCTACAATTCACCAAATCAAGAAATTCGACTTACCACTTCACTATGTATGCTTAGATGATCGAAAATTGGAGACATGCAACAGATTATCTTTGAAATCCGTTGTCAATTGATTGAATTTAGCAAGAACAAGGGTTCCCCCTTGTTTTCCCTTGCTCTGTTCGAACCCAGCACACCCAGGGTGTGAGATTTTGGGTTTTTATTTTATTAATCCTTTCATTACATCAATTTTTACAATTGCCCCTTCTAGTTTGCTTATTTTATATAACTTACACACTACTCATTATATTACTAGTACCTATAACATTTTCCATTAAATAAATTAAATCTTTGATTTATTTAACTCATGTGTCTAATAAATCATTTTGGGGTGTCACAAGTCTACCCCCCTTAAAAGAGGTTTCGTCCCCGAAACCTGGGCACATAACAAATTCAAACATTTTCATACCAAAGAGAAAAGGGTAGTGCCTCCGCATTTCATCTTCCGCTTCCCATGTAAGTTCCGATCCTTTTCAGGGTTGCCATTGAACCAATACTTGTCTAACAGATTTGTTGCGAAGATTCTTTACCTTAACATGTTTAATGGCTATTGGTCTTTCGATATAATTTAACCCCTCGTCCAACTCGATGTTGTCGAGAGGTACTAACGCCGCTTCATCCGCAAGACATTTCCTCAATTGCGATACATGGAAGGTATTGTGAATCCCGTTTAGTGTAGGTGGTAATTCTAAACGATATGCTACCTTTCCGACTCGAGCCAAGATTTTAAATGGTCCAATATAACGAGGACCCAATTTACCCCGTTTACGAAAACGGATTATACCCTTCCATGGAGATACTTTCAGCAAAACATAATCTCCGACTTGAAACTCGATAGGACGCCTTCTCTTATCCGCATAAGCTTTTTGCCGATCCTGAGCTGCTTTCAGTCGAGCTCTAATCAATTCAATCTTTTCATTTGTCATTGCTATTAAATCACTTGGCGCAAGCTCCCTTTGCCCTACTTTGCCCCAACATACGGGAGTCCTACTGATGTGTGCAAAATGCAACATATAAATTACATCAATTGTGGCATAAAACTAACCCTTTTTTAGTACTAATGTTGGAAAAAGTGTGTTTTTGTCTTCCTTTTGTATTTTCAGGATTAAATGAGCTCAAATTAACTAAAGAAGCAAAAAGGCAGCTAAATCTAACATAAATACAAGAAAAGGAACAAATGTGGCATGCCCGACCTCCCCGACAGCATCTTCCCAAGCAAAACAAGAGAACAGAAGCCTGAACACGCCCCGTGCTCAGTGAACACGGGGGCGTGCCCAAGTGCCAGCATAAAAGACAAAGCTATAGAAGCTTCTATCGCCCACCACGGGGCCGTGCTCAGCGGACACGGGGCCGGGGTCAACTATAAGATTCGCAGAATCCAGGAAAATCTTGATAGTACAGATACGCTTCTGCACACGGGGGCGTGCCCAGCGGACACGGGGGCGTGGTCAACTAATGCAGACAAACTACAATTAATGAGGACAGAGAAGAGGATGGACACGGGGCCGTGCCCACTGGACACGGGGCCGTGCCCGAGCTACTGTTCAGGCTATAAATAGGGGTGTTTGGCTCATTTGCAAACCATCCCTTGGCACACCACCTCTCTCACACTTCACCCACCACCCACCACCATCACACCACCATCATCCACCACATCATCCATTGTCCATCATAGAGTGTGTGAGTCGTCTCGGGATCCAAGATTGATCGTAAGAGTTCTTGACAATCAAAGGCCATGTTTGCCTAAGTCTCTTACATCACTTGGTGAAGACAAGTGTCTAGTGTAATACTTTTTATTTTTAATCTTTTCACACTTTTTACTTGGTTATGTATTAATGACTTTAATAACTAGTTTCTTATGTTGAAGGTGATTCTTCCTTATCGTTTGTCCGTGGTGTCTTGGCATTATTTTACTCTCTATATAAAATAAAAGATTTTCACCATTCATATCTCCACGGTCTATATGGAGGTATGTTGGCTACCTGGTCGGGGGTTAAGGGAACGGTTTGGTAAGAGTCTTGCCTTGTTCAGTGTATAGATCCTACAAGGACCTGGGTCAAATTTAGTAGGACCTCCTTCAATACCCACCGGTATTGGATGGCGGGGGTCCAAACTCTTTGATCCCCTGATATGTAAGCTACTATTAATACTTTAACCCGGCTACTTAGGACTGTATCCCTGCTGACTCAGACTACTTAGCCGAGGGTAACGTCACCTTCAAAAGAGGGGCCTACCATAATATGCATTAATAACTTAATTAATTATCTTTCAATAATCCGACCCTTAAGGATTGTATCCTTGCTGACTCAAACTACTGGGTTGAGGGTAACGTCACCTTCAAAAGAGGGGCCTACTACAATAACTAAGATAATCTCTTAAAAAGTGCAAAAGTGCGGAAATAATCAAAGGTTACACTAAACACGAGTCGGAGCCAAGTGATTCATCTTGTCTATCTGTTTTTATTTTTATTTTATTTTTCAGCATTTTAGTTAGTTTTTATTTTTCTTAGTTTAAAAAACCTTTTTTCTAACTTTTGATTTGATTAGACGTTGAGGATAAACCGGTACTAAAAGCTCTTGTGTCGTTGGACGACCTCGGTATCTTACCAACACTATACTACGCTCACGATGGGTGCACTTGCCCATATGTGTGTTTGGTTTTAGTAAAATATCATGTTTTATAAATTTAAAACTTGACTAACGTGTAAAAAGGGCTTAAAATATACTTAAACTTATATACACACTCGCACACATCACCTACATTTCTTCCCGTATAGCAATTCATAAGGAGCCATTTGAATGCCACTATGGTAACTGTTATTATAAGAGAATTCTACTATTGGTAAATGGTCATCCCAGCTTCCCCTAAAGTCCAAGGCACACGCTCTCAATATATCGCCAAGTGTTTGAATGGTTCTTTCTGACTGTCCGTCAGTCTGAGGGTGATAGGCGATGCTAATGTGTAACTTCGTGCCCACACTCTCATGGAACTTCTGCCAGTAACGAGAGGTAAATCTAGTATCCCGATCTGAGACGATTGACACGGGCACCCCGTGTCGAGATACGATCTCATTCATATAAATTTCCGCCATTCTCTCAGAAGAATAAGCCTCTCGAATAGGTAGAAAATGGGCACTTTTTGTAAGTCGGTCCACGATTACTCATATAGTATCATGCCCCTTTTTCGTTCTAGGAAGCTTGGTCACCAAATCCATTGTTATTTCCTCCCATTTCCATACTGGAATTCCCAAAGATTGTAACTCCCCGTATGGTTTTTGATGTTATGCTTTCACTTGGGAGCATGTTAAGCATTTCGAGACATACTTAACAATATCGCGCTTCATACCCGGCCACCAATAATTGGTCTTCAAGTCCTGGTACATCTTGGTTGCCCCAGGATGAATTGAATACCGTGACTTATGAGCTTCCTCGAGTAGAGCGGTCTTTACCTCACAAAACCGTGGTATCCAAATTTGACCGAATCTTGTTTTGAGTCCAATCGAATTTTCTTCCAATTTATCGGCTATACCTTTCATTCTTTCTTTCTTTGGGTCTTCCGCTCCAAGGGACTTTATTTGGGAATCTCATATCATATCAAGTAAACGTGGTGTAACTATCATCTTCATAGATTTTACTTGAATGGGAGGTGGATACTCTTTTTGGCTTAACGCATCAGCCACCACGTTCGCCTTTCCCGGGTGATAAAGGATATCGCAATCGTAATCTTTGATAAGTTCTAACCATCTCCGCTGCCTCATATTTAAGTCTTTCTGCTCGAAGAAATATTTGAGGATTTTGTGATCCGAGTAAATTGTACATTTTGCACCGTAAAGATAGTGCCTCCAGATTTTTAAGGCGAAAACTACCGCCGCCAACTCTAAGTCATGAGTTGGGTAGTTTCCTTCATGCGGTTTAAGTTGTCTTGATGCATACGCGATAACCTTCCCTTTTTTCATTAAAACACATCCCAAACCTTGATGTGAAGTATCCGAATAGACAACCAAATCTTCCGTTCCATCTGGGAGTGTTAAAACCGGAGAACTAGACAACTTTTCTTTTAACACTCGAAAGGCTTCTTCTTGATCTTTGCCCCACACAAACTTCTCTTTCTTCCTCGTCAACTTCGTTAAGGGTAACGCTATTCTTGAAAATTCTTGTTAAACCTCCTATAATAGCCAGCAAGGCCTAGAAAGCTCCTTACTTCAGTTAGAGTTTTTGGGGAAACCCACTTCATTACCGCCTCAATCTTCGATGGATCAACCAGGACACCTTTCGAGTTTATTACGTGGCCGAGAAACTGTACCTCTCTGAGCCAAAAGGCGCATTTTGAGAATTTTGCGTAAAGTTTCTCCTTACGGAGAACTTCAAGTACTTCACGCAGGTGTCTCACATGTTCAGTCTTGCTTCGCGAATAGACTAAAATATCATCTATGAACACGATCACAGATTTATCCAACATGGGTCGGCATACCCGGTTCATAAGATCCATAAACGCAGCCGGCGCGTTCGTCAATCCAAAGGACATGACTAAAAATTCATAATGCCCATATCGGGTTCTGAACGCGGTCTTTGGAATATCGTCTTCCCGTACTCTAACTTGATGATACCCCGAACGCAGGTCTATCTTAGAGAACTAACTCGCCCCTTGTAATTGATTAAAAAGATCGTCAATTCTAGGTAAAGGGTAGCGGTTCTTCACGGTCAGCTTATTTAATTCTCTGTAATCGATGCACATGCGCATCGACCCATCTTTCTTCTTAACAAATAAGAAAGGCGCTCCCCAAGGTGACACACTTGGGCGTACGAAGCCCTTGTCGAGAAGATCTTGTAATTGTGTTATTAACTCCCGCATCTCGGTGGGGGCTAGCCTATACGGAGCCTTAGCTACCGGTTTTGCACCTAGGTTTAACTCAATTCGAAACTCTATTTCACGCTCGGGAGGGA
The DNA here is from genome assembly GCA_030545235.1 of Helianthus tuberosus. Lineage (NCBI taxonomy): Eukaryota > Viridiplantae > Streptophyta > Magnoliopsida > Asterales > Asteraceae > Helianthus > Helianthus tuberosus. Next base: position 180,151,938 of record CM060433.1, read on the forward strand.
GTCCCGGCAACTCTTCCGGAAATACGTTCGAAAACTCATTCACTATTTCGACATCTTCAAACTTTGAGAGATTTCATTGAGCGTCCACCAAGTAAGCTAAGTAGGCCCTACTCCCGTTAATTACATACTTGACTGCTTGGGCAATAGTACAAAGTTTCGCTTCTATGTTTCTTTCTCCTTGGATTTTTAATTGGTTTCCACTCGGAGTTTGGACCGTTATAGTTTTATTTTCACAATTTATCTCCGCGTGGTTTCGGGACATCCAATCCATACCCACTATTACTTTAAATTCCCCCAAAATCATAGGTATAAGGTCGATGTCAAACTTTTCATCTTCTATAGTTAACTTACAACTTCTACAAATTTCGTGCAACAAATAATTTTTACTATCGGCTATTTCTACATCTAAGGGTGCCGTCATTCTTTCAATTCTAAAAGAAGGGTGTTGCACTATTTCACTCGAAATAAACGACATAGTGGCTCTGGTATCAAACAATACGTACACTGGCAAGGAATTTAACAAGAAGATACCTGAGACCACATTCGGGTGAGACTTAGCTTCTTCGGATGTGATTTGGAACATCCTTCTTTTTGCCCTAGAGCTATCCTCATTCTTTCCTTCTTTCTTCGATCCTTGCTGAAGTTTAGGACACTCCGACTTAACATGCCCCTTTTGGGAACAGTTGAAACAAGTCTTCGGGTTGCTAGGGCACTTGTAGGATGTATGCCCTTTTTCACCACATTTGTAGCACCCCTTCTTACCCAAAAGGCATTCCCCAGTATGAAGTTTCCCACAAGTCTTGCACGGAGATATACTACCCTTGGACTTATCTTTCTTTCCGTGGTCTTGAAACTTCACCTTCTTGGACGGACTTGAATTGCCCCTTTTCATTGGATCTCTTTTCACCTCGTTCTTCTTGCCTCTTAATCTCAAGCTCTCTATCCCGAGCACAATTAATGAGTTCATCCAGAGTTTCACATTTTGAGGGAGTGATAAATTCCCTAATTTCCGCCCTTAGCACACCGTAGTAACGATTGATCTTCATTCTTTCCATCTTCACGAAGTCTCCACAGAACTTCATCTTATCCAAGAAGGTGTTGGTTATTTCATTAATTGTCTCATTCTTCTTTCGGAGGCGTAAGAAACCCTCATGAATTTTATCAATGGCTGACTGAGGACAGTGGTATCTCATGAAAGGTTCTTTGAATTCCTGCCAAGTCATCATTTGAAGTTTGTCTTCACCTACTTCCTTGCTATACGCATCCCACCAATCTTTTGCCTGAAAGGCGAGTGACCAGTAGCGAACATCACTTAATCTTCCTTATCACACCGACTTCTTATAAACACCCTAGTTTCCATTTTAACGATTATCGTGTAAATACCAACAATTAGATGTGTAGTTAAGACTACACATACTATAAAATGCAGGTTTATTAAAACTTTTACAAATCATGAGTTATTTTACATAACGAGGTTGAATTCGTTGTTTAAAATTTACTATGTATCAAAGTGCGGAAGCGTGTGTCTTTATCGTGTTCGGTTCTTCGTTGAGCTTGATCGTCTTCCGGCATTCCAAAGTGTACCTACATTTCATTAAACATGAAATGCTTTAGTCTTATGGGGTCTAAAACGTAATTCAAACAATCCGGGAAACAATTTATTCTAAAAACAAGAAACTGAAAATATCCTCCACCGTAAATTACGGTGGAACCGTAATTTACGGTGGTCCTTTGGTTCGTATTCTGCTGCCGTAAATCAGAAGGTTACTACCGTAACCACACCAGGTCCACCGTAAATTACGGTGGCACCGTAATTTACGGTGGTACCTGCATCCCACTTTTCCATTTCGCCGTAATTTGACACGAAATCTTTCGTATCTTTCAAACCGCTTATCCGTTTGACCTACCGTTTCTTCCTACATGCTTGTAATTTGATTCTCCATCATGTGGAGTTAAAATCCGACATCCGGCTTAATAAATTTTGAAACTTTTACGGTTTCGGCTTATTACCTTTTTACGAGATTTTGACCTGTTTACACATTTTATCAAACAAACGTATTTGTTTGATTTCTATATCACATATACTTCTTCAAATTAATGTTACCTACTAATTTAGGTTCTAATCATAGGTTTATTACACAATTGAAACCCATTTTCACTCATATGATTATTTTGACCCGTTAAGGGTATTTATGCAAATTTTCGCATAATTCCTACTCATTTATTTCTAGCATCCTATCCCTACATTTCTTATCAAGTAATCTCCCACCACAACTTTATTTGTAGTGGATATTATGAGGAGATCTATCTGCCCCGAGTTTTACCCTCCGAATTATCATTTTACGGCAAGGACTCAAATAAAGTCTTAAGACCCAAGAATTTACATCTTCCATTTCCTATTCTCATTCCAAGCATTTATTTGGTCATAAGACTCATTCTAAGCCACCTTTTAGGGTCATTCCTATGAATTAGCTTACAAGGGCAATTTGGTCAATTTTCTTTCCTTCTTTCACTACAAGGACCTTTAAATACTTGATTGCCCCAAAAATCCAACTTCTAACTATAGTCTTGTTTAGGTACCATTATGTTTCTAAGGTGTCATAATCATAACTAACTTAATTCGGATTATCTAAAGATAACCAAATATCTATATTTTAACCTTGTCTAACTCTTGTAGACTCTAAATTCTACATGATGAGTTGTATCATTATACATACCTGGATTGGGTCAATGTATTGACCCGTTTCAATACCTTTCCTTAGTGGCCATTAAGTGATAGCGATGTAAGCATCCATGTGCTATTTATTTCCTAAAACCATACAACTTGACAACCCGTCAGTCAATATTGTCAAAGGGTGATAATTTCACCTTTTGACCCGTTTAGTCTAAATGACCAATTACCATTGCCAAATTGTCAAATATTGTCTATTTACCATTTTTGCCCTTATCAGTTATTATAATTTATCTTATTTAATAACCATTAAGAGTACATGTTTCATTCGTCATAATATGATCGAATATCAAATTTTAACTCATTTCTATCCATCACTATGGTTTCTTATCACATTTGATTATTTTGTTCCATACGACTACACGCCGTAAACCCATATCTCCATTAGGTATTTGTCCTTTACGTATTCTAAAAATACATGACTAGTGTAAGATATACTTACTTGCATCCATGCCACGCTTTTCTTTCCATACGCGCTCCGTTTGACCCGCTTCATCCACAAGCTTCCACCTAGCTTGTTAGGCGTCAAACTATCATCAAATTTCATAAGATGGTTAATTTAGTCATTGTTAATCATAACTATTCCATCTTATGTATTTTTCTATCAAATTTATCATTCGATCTTACTAATGGTCGGTTTGACTATATAAAAGTCAAACACCCCATAGCATATAAATGCTCATTCAAGCTCTATCTATCAATTAGTAGCTAACATGATCTTATACACTTAGTTACATGATCATGGCTACCAAATTACATCACAACATTCAAAACCTATTTCAATCATGTATGAACAAGTTCCCAAATCACTTGATTTGTTTGAGTGCCTTGTTTCTATTATCCAATATGATGATTTTAAACATAAACTTATCATCATCTTTACTATTATATCAAAACCCACTTCCTAGTTTACTTGTTAATCACTTACAAGTGATATTACTTCAAGTTCTTCATAATTTCATCATATCTAACAAAACCCACTTCTAGTTACTTATGAACTCTTAACAAAATCTCTAATTTGTTTCAAGTAGTTCATTCCTACGAGTTAGTATGGCGTTTATAAACACCAATACTACATTAACTTCATCAAATCAACTAAACCCATTTCATAGCAATTATGATCTTGTGCACAAATTCATGGTTTAATCGAACACCTTCTATTTGTTATCATGCATGTTGATTCTAAGCATAGTTATATCATCAAAATCATCATAACATCAAAACCCACTTATCTAAGTGTGTTAATTTACCAAATTCATCAATCTATAGCATATTATGTATGATTTTCACTTAGGGTTTCGTTCCTAAGCAAGTAACCATCACTAATCTAGCCATAGCTTCTATAATCCGTGCCTAATTCACGATTTAGGATGATTATCCAATTTTTACAACTTCAAGAATGTTAGAAATTCGACATACCTTACGATCCCCTTGACTTGGTGATCGTTTCTATGTGTTCAAATCCGAATTTGGGCTTCATTTGATCCTTCAATTTGATGATTATATGTGGTTTAGGGTTTTTAGCTCCATGGGAGCCCCTGAGCTCGATCCAGAACACGCACACACACCTAGTGTGTGTGTTGTGTTTAATTTTAATAAATCAAGTTTCAGTTCTTCCCTTTTTAGCCCCTCTAGTTTGTAGTTTTATATAAGGGTTAACTATTTCAAGTTTCTTCCTTTCTTTATTGTTTTCAAATGATTAACTAACTAGGTTAATTATTCCTAGTTAACTTGGTGGGTTCCGGGAGTTATAATCCGTAGTATTTTAAGTCCCGTTAACTCGGGCTCTTATAAACTTAATTCATCTAAACTTCGTTTCGCTTGTATCTAATATTAGGATTTCTTAATAATCCCAAATATTTACCGGGTTATTTTTACTACTAGCGGCACTTTACCCGTCTTTTAGTATTAACGTGGGTTAATTACCGAACCCGTTTTCGGGGTGTTACAAGTCTACCCCCCTTAGAGAGGTTTCGTCCTCGAAACCTTGCTTATCTAGTTCATTGAGTTTCTAAACCCAATGCGTTTGACTTGAGTAATCTCTTAAGCATTACTCCTACTTTAACCAATTGTTATCATTACCAGAAAAATTATGGTAATGTCTTTTTGGTTACTGAACCTCTTCGTATGTCATATGACATAATGTAACTTCGAAATAACGTAGTCTCGTTATTTCCTCTAGTTCAGTTAACTTAGCGATACCCATCGTTTTCATATTCTATCGAATTCTTTATGAATCCGTTACTTTGACCCATTTAAAGGTCTTTAGTGAAATCTTTCACTTTTAGCAACAAATTCTTTTGTTTTCAAATTTATTTATTCGGTTCAATCATACCGAATCTATCGCTTACAAGCAAACCAAATTTCTTGATTTGAATTGGTGACCTTAACCGGTCTCACTAACTAGACTTATTAGTCCAGTTACTTTTACCCCTCGCTTGGTTATAATGTGATTCTTCCTCATATTGCATTTTTGACCGTGATCGTGTCACATCATGTTTAATTCATATCAACCCTTCATTTTCGAAAACATTACTTTTCGAATATATCGTCTTGCGCCTATTAGCGTCAAGACTGTATCCTTCATGCTTACTATTATCCAGTTTACATACCTTCATATTTGATTATGTCCCATTACCGGGCTCATTACTCTTTTGTTTTTAACGCTACTAGTATCCCGTGTGCGTTTACTTATGCCATTAAGCATTTATACTTTATTCAACCCGTTCAACCTCAAAATGGTTGAATATAATTATCAAAATTTCTGTTTACGAAATTTTATGGTCTTTTAGTCATAACTCATAATCCGAGTCTTTTGACTTTAAATTCTTGTTCTCGTCTCTCGGTTTACGCATGTGTTTAAATCCTTACCCATCAACCGGGTGTTTTACCGAAGTCGTTATTATTGCAACCTTCCCGGTATGCATTAAGACCTCGCTTCATTTTTATATTCCGACTTTGTCTTTAAGTTAGACGTTTTACAAAATCGACCCGTTAAGGGACTCATTTGTAAATTCCGGGTTCGAGCGTAAGTACACTCCCTCCCAATACTTGTCTAATCATGCTTGCGTTTTCTGGGTTCGAGTGTAAGTACACTCCCTCCCAATACTTGTCTAATCATGCTTGCGTTTTCTGGGTTCGAGTGTAAGTACACTCCCTCCCAATACTTGTCTAACATGCTTGCGTTTTCTGGGTTCGAGTGTAAGTACACTCCCTCCCAATACTTGTCTAATCATGCTTGCGTTTTCTGGGTTCGAGTGTAAGTACACTCCCTCCCAATACTTGTCTAACATGCTTGCGTTTTCTGGGTTCGAGTGTAAGTACACTCCCTCCCAATACTTGTCTAACATGCTTGCGTTTTCTGGGTTCGAGTGTAAGTACACTCCCTCCCAATACTTGTTTAATCATGCTTCTTTGTCCCTTCACTCGGGCTCGTTATCCTAATGTAATACGCTTCCGTCACTCGGTTGTGCGTTTACATTATTATCCAATATTTTGCTTGTCTGATTCATTTGGGTACTTTTTACTTAGTCCCATTCACCCCGCCATTACCACATCGGACATAACTGCGCTCATTATAAGAAGCTCATGCTATCACGTGTTCACTACTTACTTGGCCAGAGTAAGCGATCAACACGTGGTACGCGTGACCTTATTATAATTACCACATCACGTCCCATGTAAGTAACTCCTCAAATTATCTCCATGTTTATGGTTTCATTTGGTGAAACTTTATTTAATTGTTAGTTAACAATTATTAGTTTTAGTCGTTTATCCTTGATCATGTACTATGTCCCTTTTTATAAACATGTATTCACATTCATTAATGTGATCATTACTTCTCTCAGTAGGATTTGTATTGAGAATACTTACTTGGATGATCACTCTCGTCCAAGTTTCTATATAAACAAGTCTTGTTATTCATTTGTTATTCATCATTGTGAATAACACATTTCCCATTAAATTTCTCTTGGAAATCAGGTTTTCCAAGTTCTATCATATGTGTATGCAACCGTTATTACTTACGTGTTTGTTGCATTTAACGACTCGTGCGATTAAATTTAAAAGTGTGCACCTGGTAATGCTTGCCCTAACGGGCTTCTCTTGTCATTAGTCTTGTTCGCGGTCGTTACGCGATTTAGTCCTCGGTGAGCATGCTCCTCTCGTCATGCTTCGGACCGTTCCATCATCATATCCACAATTCGTTTGACCCTCGTCGTCTTCAAACGCGAGTGTCCTTCAATTAAACATTCACAAAAGTTAGTACAATCAACTTTAATAATCGCCCGCATTATAATACAAGGCTTGTTCTACTATACGCGTCAACGCGCGTATTTTCGTCAAATATACCAATCATTTTAATTGGGGTAACGTGTATCACACGATAGCCCTATGTGTTGTTTACAACACTTTAGCATGCTAAACTATTAACATACTTCTACTTACCGGATTTGCGATCAAGCCTCGAACCGAACACTATTCTTTATCAAGAGCGTAAGGTTTAAGTCCAAGCATGGTTCTCCCCACCATACTTGAATCTCTTAAACCAGTGCTCTGATACCAACTTGTAACACCCTAGTTTCCATTTTAACGATTATCGTGTAAATACCAACAATTAGATGTGTAGTTAAGACTACACATACTATAAAATGCAGGTTTATTAAAACTTTTACAAATCATGAGTTATTTTACATAACGAGGTTGAATTCGTTGTTTAAAATTTACTATGTATCAAAGTGCGGAAGCGTGTGTCTTTATCGTGTTCGGTTCTTCGTTGAGCTTGATCGTCTTCCGGCATTCCAAAGTGTACCTACATTTCATTAAACATGAAATGCTTTAGTCTTATGGGGTCTAAAACGTAATTCAAACAATCCGGGAAACAATTTATTCTAAAAACAAGAAACTGAAAATATCCTCCACCGTAAATTACGGTGGAACCGTAATTTACGGTGGTCCTTTGGTTCGTATTCTGCTGCCGTAAATCAGAAGGTTACTACCGTAACCACACCAGGTCCACCGTAAATTACGGTGGCACCGTAATTTACGGTGGTACCTGCATCCCACTTTTCCATTTCGCCGTAATTTGACACGAAATCTTTCGTATCTTTCAAACCGCTTATCCGTTTGACCTACCGTTTCTTCCTACATGCTTGTAATTTGATTCTCCATCATGTGGAGTTAAAATCCGACATCCGGCTTAATAAATTTTGAAACTTTTACGGTTTCGGCTTATTACCTTTTTACGAGATTTTGACCCGTTTACACATTTTATCAAACAAACGTATTTGTTTGATTTCTATATCACATATACTTCTTCAAATTAATGTTACCTACTAATTTAGGTTCTAATCATAGGTTTATTACACAATTGAAACCCATTTTCACTCATATGATTATTTTGACCCGTTAAGGGTATTTATGCAAATTTTCGCATAATTCCTACTCATTTATTTCTAGCATCCTATCCCTACATTTCTTATCAAGTAATCTCCCACCACAACTTTATTTGTAGTGGATATTATGAGGAGATCTATCTGCCCCGAGTTTTACCCTCCGAATTATCATTTTACGGCAAGGACTCAAATAAAGTCTTAAGACCCAAGAATTTACATCTTCCATTTCCTATTCTCATTCCAAGCATTTATTTGGTCATAAGACTCATTCTAAGCCACCTTTTAGGGTCATTCCTATGAATTAGCTTACAAGGGCAATTTGGTCAATTTTCTTTCCTTCTTTCACTACAAGGACCTTTAAATACTTGATTGCCCCAAAAATCCAACTTCTAACTATAGTCTTGTTTAGGTACCATTATGTTTCTAAGGTGTCATAATCATAACTAACTTAATTCGGATTATCTAAAGATAACCAAATATCTATATTTTAACCTTGTCTAACTCTTGTAGACTCTAAATTCTACATGATGAGTTGTATCATTATACATACCTGGATTGGGTCAATGTATTGACCCGTTTCAATACCTTTCCTTAGTGGCCATTAAGTGATAGCGATGTAAGCATCCATGTGCTATTTATTTCCTAAAACCATACAACTTGACAACCCGTCAGTCAATATTGTCAAAGGGTGATAATTTCACCTTTTGACCCGTTTAGTCTAAATGACCAATTACCATTGCCAAATTGTCAAATATTGTCTATTTACCATTTTTGCCCTTATCAGTTATTATAATTTATCTTATTTAATAACCATTAAGAGTACATGTTTCATTCGTCATAATATGATCGAATATCAAATTTTAACTCATTTCTATCCATCACTATGGTTTCTTATCACATTTGATTATTTTGTTCCATACGACTACACGCCGTAAACCCATATCTCCATTAGGTATTTGTCCTTTACGTATTCTAAAAATACATGACTAGTGTAAGATATACTTACTTGCATCCATGCCACGCTTTTCTTTCCATACGCGCTCCGTTTGACCCGCTTCATCCACAAGCTTCCACCTAGCTTGTTAGGCGTCAAACTATCATCAAATTTCATAAGATGGTTAATTTAGTCATTGTTAATCATAACTATTCCATCTTATGTATTTTTCTATCAAATTTATCATTCGATCTTACTAATGGTCGGTTTGACTATATAAAAGTCAAACACCCCATAGCATATAAATGCTCATTCAAGCTCTATCTATCAATTAGTAGCTAACATGATCTTATACACTTAGTTACATGATCATGGCTACCAAATTACATCACAACATTCAAAACCTATTTCAATCATGTATGAACAAGTTCCCAAATCACTTGATTTGTTTGAGTGCCTTGTTTCTATTATCCAATATGATGATTTTAAACATAAACTTATCATCATCTTTACTATTATATCAAAACCCACTTCCTAGTTTACTTGTTAATCACTTACAAGTGATATTACTTCAAGTTCTTCATAATTTCATCATATCTAACAAAACCCACTTCTAGTTACTTATGAACTCTTAACAAAATCTCTAATTTGTTTCAAGTAGTTCATTCCTACGAGTTAGTATGGCGTTTATAAACACCAATACTACATTAACTTCATCAAATCAACTAAACCCATTTCATAGCAATTATGATCTTGTGCACAAATTCATGGTTTAATCGAACACCTTCTATTTGTTATCATGCATGTTGATTCTAAGCATAGTTATATCATCAAAATCATCATAACATCAAAACCCACTTATCTAAGTGTGTTAATTTACCAAATTCATCAATCTATAGCATATTATGTATGATTTTCACTTAGGGTTTCGTTCCTAAGCAAGTAACCATCACTAATCTAGCCATAGCTTCTATAATCCGTGCCTAATTCACGATTTAGGATGATTATCCAATTTTTACAACTTCAAGAATGTTAGAAATTCGACATACCTTACGATCCCCTTGACTTGGTGATCGTTTCTATGTGTTCAAATCCGAATTTGGGCTTCATTTGATCCTTCAATTTGATGATTATATGTGGTTTAGGGTTTTTAGCTCCATGGGAGCCCCTGAGCTCGATCCAGAACACGCACACACACCTAGTGTGTGTGTTGTGTTTAATTTTAATAAATCAAGTTTCAGTTCTTCCCTTTTTAGCCCCTCTAGTTTGTAGTTTTATATAAGGGTTAACTATTTCAAGTTTCTTCCTTTCTTTATTGTTTTCAAATGATTAACTAACTAGGTTAATTATTCCTAGTTAACTTGGTGGGTTCCGGGAGTTATAATCCGTAGTATTTTAAGTCCCGTTAACTCGGGCTCTTATAAACTTAATTCATCTAAACTTCGTTTCGCTTGTATCTAATATTAGGATTTCTTAATAATCCCAAATATTTACCGGGTTATTTTTACTACTAGCGGCACTTTACCCGTCTTTTAGTATTAACGTGGGTTAATTACCGAACCCGTTTTCGGGGTGTTACAATAAGTAAGTTTGAATTTAAGTTTATATCCCGAAAAAGTTTACTAAGTGTGCGAAAACCTATCGACATATCATCAGTGAGACTGTTTAACGCTTTTTAATCATTACAATTCTTTAGCGTACTGTAACTGTCTACTGATGTACTATCATTTCCTCTTTTTACGCAAAACTCAAATTTTGAATTTTATCATGTTTTTGGCTTTTTCAAATTTTCTAATGTTTTTGGATTTTCTAACAACAATAAATCTCCCCCTAAAATGCAAAACCATTTAAAGAAAATTTAACAACCAACACTGATAGCTTTGTCTCGCCATCCATTTTCTGCATCTCATGCTCTGTTTTGCAGAAAATATAACGTACCCCCATGATTTACAACCCATTGATCTTAACAGTTTGAAAACCGTTTTTCAATCTGATGAAAGTACTCATGTTTGTTCAGCCGTGAGGGTTTCGGCGTATTCAATCAACATACATTCAAACAAAATTAAAAACAACATATTTTTTTTTTCAAATTTTAACAAACTAAAACATATTTTTGGTTTTTAATTTTTCAAATTTTTAGGATTTTGAAAATATTGTTTATTTATATACAGAAAACAATCAAACTAAACTCCCTGTTCAACCAAACCAGGGTCCTGCAACCTCTTCCTGTGCCAGGTTGCTCCAACTACCATTCTCACAATCTTCAGCTTCGTTGAGCACCTGCACATTTCAAAATTTATCAATCATTTAAACAATTTAGCCCAGGTCTGTTGGACCTTAGGCATTTCAACACAATAATGTTCATTTAATTTCGGAAATTCTTTGTCACTTAAAACTTTTTCAACGTTGACTTCAACTTTCTCATCTTTTTCCGACGTCACTTGTTTCTTAGCACTCCACATTTTACCTTCCGGAGTACCTCTTTTATAAAAGTTTGTCTCTTTTTGAACCTTTTGATTTTGAATAACATTTTTAGGTTTCCAAAACTCTTGAGGTTTTGTCATATCAACAGTTGTTCTCCAACTCTGTGTTGTTCTAAATCTGAGTGTGTGAGAATTCCAGGTCTGTCTTGAATCGAACATGTTCGGGTTTGATTTCCAATTTTGATTTGAAGCAAACTTGTTTGTATTGTACCTCCAAGTTTGTTTCGAATCAAATCTGGTTGACCTATCTTTCACATCCTCAGATTTCTGTTTTTCAACATCAACAGGCTTTGGATTTGGACACTTTCGTGCAACATGTCCAATTTGATCACATTTAAAACACACTTTCTTTGAAACATCCTTGGCCTGTTGTTGTTTCTTTTTCATAGCATCAAACTCCTCATTAGACTGTTGTCCAAATTTGAGTTTTTCCTCTTCTTTCAAGCTTTTCCCTTGAACAAAACTCATCTTTTGTTGCAAATTTGGTTCTTTACTTTGATTCCAATTTCGTTTCCTTTTATAACCCAAACCAGCCTTCATGTTTTTCTTCTTAAAACCAGGTTTGTTATAAAAAGATTTATGACCTTTACCAGCAAACTTTGGAATCTCAGACTTCTCAATCTCAACCATTTTAAAAACTTTATCAACCTTTTCTGAAATCACATTCTGAATCGGGAATACAACATCTAAGAATAATTTGTCCGATCCAATCATGGTATAAACCAATCCTTTTGAATCATCATTCAAATTTTTCTCAGATTTTGTGTTTTTCAGATAACCATCATAAAGATTTCCTTCATCTTCATCCTGTGATTCAGACTTACCTTTTGTAGACTCATCTTTCAAAACGCTTTCAACAACCTTACTTACCACCTCTGAATCATTAGCATCATCAGATTTGGAGTAAGTCACATCGATACTTTCAGGTAACTGGTCAGCTATGTTCAAACCCTTTGCCACCTTTTCCTCATCATAAAAAGTATAATTGTTTCTCAATGGTGGTGGTACCTGATGAAATTCTGAACCAATACCCTTTTTTCAATTTTCAGTATCTTTGTCATCTGGTGTGATGTTGAAAATGCGTTCGAGAATGTACGAAGAGTTATGATAACTTTGAAGTTTTGTAACAACCTTTTCTTTTTCAGCCAAGACTTGTTTAAGATTAGCAATTTCATCAACACACTTGTTCAATTCAATTTGCTTTTCTTTAAACTTTCTTTCATACATTTCTTTAGTGACTAAAGTTTCTGACAATCTTTGATCAAAACTTTTGACTTCGCTCTTCAAAGTATCATAAGCTTCTTGTACTCTCTGACTCGACCACTTTAAAGAATCATACTGTTTTTGTAAATCTTGAAATTTAGATTCTTTTTCAACACAATCGACACATTTTGCTGAACACAGTTGTCTATAAACATCATTATCCTTTTCAAGACCTTGACATTTCTGTGTCAATTTTTCAACTTTTAGTTTCAAAATTTCTTCTTTTTCAATCATTTCTTTACATTTTATTTTGAAAACATTTTCAAGTTTACTTGTTTCAATATCTTTTGTTTTGATTGTTTCATCTTTTTCAGTACAGGCTTTGCACATTTCTATGCAATTCCTGCATTTGTTTTCTTTTTCATCAACCAATTCAACATTCGATAGATCAGAAGATTTTCTAACCTCAGTCTTATTCAGCACCGATTCTTCTGACTCAACTTTCTGATCTTCCTCCTTTTCTTCTTTCTGAGCTTCTTCATTCTTCTGCGTTTCTTCAGCTCTCTGTTCCTCTCCAGCAAGCTTTGCAACAGTCTTCACTTCTTCAATCATCTTCTTCAATTCTTCTTCTTTTCTTTTCTTTAGTTCTACCACCTTTGGTAAACTTGCTTCAAAAACTTCTTTTAACTTGATCATCAAATTTGGCAAATAGCTTTTATCAGAAAGCCTTCTTGTGTTGAAAGTACCCTCACTTGGAAACACATTGGTTACAGCATCAAAATCCACTTTTGATGGATCAACTACTGGATTGCCCTGTGGATCCATGTAACACTCTAGTTCTTCATTCCATCTCTTGGCTCTTTGTGCTTCCTTAAATGGTTCATATAATTTGCCAATCTCCCATCTTGCACTGTCTCTTCTCCACCAAGTATCATGATCATCATTTGCAACAAATGCATATCTAACTGCATCTTCTTCAGGGCAAACTTGACTCCAGTCGTAACCTTCATCATCATATATAACTGCAAGAGCCCTTGATTTTTCTTCAGGCTGTTTCAATCTTGGTGGCTCAGACTTGTTCTGATGGTAAATCGCTTTCTTGTAATAATCTTCGTTGAACGGATTTTCAGACTCAACATCAGCATACGCATTTCTGCACTCGCGCTTAAAGTGACCTCTTTGTTTGCATTTGAAGCATGTCACCTTAGATTTATCAAATCCCAGTTTGGTAGATGGTCCACCAATTGACTTTCTCCCCGTTATCTCCATGAACCGCTGTGCCCGACGAACCGCACTGGCTATGCACCATCTTATATCCATCAGTTCCATCTCCTCGGGGTCTAATTGATCATAATCTTCTTTCGTCAAGTTGGTATTGCCAATCTTCCCTGCAACGAGGCTTTCATACGATTCAAGTACAGATGCCAAGAAAACCATCTGTTGTTTTGCCGACTCTTCACTGAAATTCTGCCCATTCTTCAAATCCACTGCGATATTACACTGGAATAAATTCTTTGAAGCAGATTGATCTGAAACTGTTGAAGAAGATCCACCGTGAAAACCACTGTGAAGACTTTCATTGTTCACTGAATTTGAACTTTCTGTAGAAAACGCTGTTCTTGGAGACCCAGCCTGCGGTACATTTCCTCTGTAGTAAAGCTCTACATTCTGCTGATAAGCTGGATTGTTGACTTTAGATCTCTTTATCTCCAACTCATGACTTTCAAGCCTTTCAATCAGCAAATCCACTTTTAAATCTTCAGGCTTGATTGTGTTTTTCAACTTTAGAGCGAAGTATTGCCACTCTTGATCATTTGGCAATGAATCAAACAATTTATCCACCAGCTCCTCTTCAGAAGGTAAGATTTTGTGTCTGGTCAGCTCCATTTTCAGATGTCCGAATCTCTCAATCATTTTACAAATAGATTCATTTTTCATACAACTGAATAAATCAAACTCTTTACGCAACAATTTCTTTTTGTTTTTAACAATTTCATTACTACCTACACATTTTCTCTCTAACGCTTCCCACAAACTCTTTGAAGTTTTCTCTTGTTCAAGTAACGAGATAATATCCTCTCTCACTGACTGTTTGATGAATGTGATCATTTTATATTCAGCCACAACATTTTTTATATCTTTTTCTGTAAAATCTTTTGCATCTATTAACTCTCCTCCCTCTTTTACTGGTTCATTGTATCCATCTGTCAGTTTTAACCAGCTTTCAGGAGCGAAAGCTTTTACCCAACCCTCAAATCTGTTTTTCCACCAGTGATAATCTTCAACTTTCATTAGCTTTGGTGGCTTTTGTTGACTTCCATACATGTTCTCGAATTTCAAATTCTCCGAAATCTCCTTCGAATATTCTCTCATCTCGGATCTTCTATCTGTCAATTCGGAAGTGAAAGCTTTGTAGAATGTGTTGTAGAATTCTTCACCGTTGCTTGACATCTTCAAATACCTGAAAGCAAACAAACAAACTCAATCAGTTTAAACAATATCAAGTAATCTGAAATACACTGACACTCGATTGTCGTGAAAAAATCTTGACTCGAAAAAGTTCACTATCGATCGAAATATGACACTATGAGCGAAATAGCAAGTGTCCGAATAAGTGGAACTATCAGTGTACGAATAAGTGGAATCACAATGTACGAATGAGTGGAATCACAATGTACGAATAAGTGGAATCACAATGTACGAATAAGTGGAATCACAATGTACGAATAAGTGGAATCAGACTTGACAAATAAGCGGAATCAGACTTGAAGTGTCCGTATGAGCGAAATCAGATGTTCAGATAAGCGAAATCAAGCACAATCTGTCAATGTCCGAATAAGCGAAATCAGGTCTGAAGCCAATTTGATCCATTTTTAGTCCGAATTTTGTCCTGTAACTTTCAAGGCTTTATTAATATCCACTAATACACAATCTGTGAAAAATTTGGCCGATTTTAACCGTGGAAACTTGTTCGGATTGAAAAAGAAGGTGTAGAAGACAGAAAACTGATCCAATTGAGCTAAACTCTTCCTCCTGTGCTCTGATACCACTTGTAGGATCGTTGTTGGACCCGAACGAGTCAATCAGAAGAGTCTTTTCTCTGTATCAGAGGCGGAATCAAAGATACAGATGCTCAAACTAATTATAATGCTTCTTTGATTGATTTAACAACGTTTACAACCTGAAAGCAATCTGGCAGCACTTCGTTACAATTTTCAGAACCGTTTATCTGGATCAACCTTACTGCTTGACATCTTCAAACACCTGAAAACAATCAAACAAACTCAATCAGTTTAAACAATATCAAGTAATCTGAAATACACTGACACTCGAGCGAAATCAGTCTTTAACCAAACTCTGTTCACTGAAGCGAAATCAAACAACAACACAATAAGCGAAATCAATTTTGATTTGTGACAAATGAGCGAAATCTGATGTACAGATAAGCAAAATCAAGCACAATCTGTCAATGTCCGAATAAGTGGAATCACAATGTACGAAAAAGTGGAATCACAATTGTACGAATAAGTGGAATCAGGAATGACAGATAAGTGGAATCAGAAATGACAGATAAGTGGAATCAGAAATGACAAATAAGTGGAATCAGACTTATGACATAAAAGCGAAATCACATATGTCTCTAAAAGCGAAATCAGGTAACTGTCCTTATGAGCGAAATCACTATGTCCGAATAAACGAAATCACTAAGTCCAAATAAGCGAAATCACTAAGTCCAAATAAGCGAAATCACAATGTTCAAATAAGCGAAATCAGACTTAAAGTGTCCGTAAAAACGAAATCAGGCAATTATCTCTCGATGTCCGAAAAAGCGAAATCAGATTTTAACTAGTTTTCACCATGTTTTATTCCGTATTTCAACCTGAAACTTTCTAGGGTTTGTTATTAGTATGTTTTACACGTTATATTCGAAATTCAGACAATTTCAACCGTAGGAACTATCTCAAATCGAAAAAGTATCAAAGAAAGTGAGTAGAAATGAGAGAATTCTGTAGAATCAAGCTGTAGTAGTATGAACTCCTCGTCCTGAAGCTCTGATACCACTTGTTGGACCGTTTTGCGACCCCGAAAAGTCAGTTGAGAACGTTCATCTTCATGTATAAAGGCGGAATCAGTATACACGAAGTTACACAGCTTATCCTTTCAATTTTCTTCACTTTTATTGCTTTTTGAATACAATTTGACAGAGTTCCGACACCTAAGCAATGACCAGGTTCCACTCATACGTACAAATGAAGTCACATGTATGGGTATTTATAATGTGGCTGATTCCACTTATATGGCATGTCCATAAAAACGGAATCACTATGTGACTAATAAGTGGAATCACTAAGTGACTAATAAGTGGAATCACCAAGTGACTAATAAGTGGAATCACTCTAACCTATGTACATAAAAGCGACATCAAATCTCCACCGTTAGGTGGGTAGTTGAATAATTTGATCGGCTCGTTTAAACAGTCTTGTTACTTAAAGCCTTTGGGGGGTTAATGACCATGTCCCGGATATCCTTGGCATCATTTTAAGAAATGGCCACGACTTAAGCGCGGGGTGTAGGCGTACACCCGTCAGTGCACAAAAGAACTTTGTGGTGTGTCTATTGATCTTTAACCCGGACAAGATCCGGGCTACTGAACGCACAAGAAACATGTAATTCGTTCACAAGATTATAATATTAAATAATTCTCCCAAGTTAAATAAAATGTTTATGCCATGTGCATCCAAACCAATTTTCAATCATTTTCCAAAATGAGTCAGTTGAATGTATTTACCAGTGTAAACTGACGTATTTTCCCAAAAAGATTAAATGCAGGTACTAAGCGAAATTGGCTGGGATTTCTCCTTAGCATCATTAGAAGTCTCGCAAGCTTAAGATGCCTGAAGTCTGTTGAACCATTAATACTATTTTATTTTCGATCCAACTGTGGATAAACTTCCGGATATTGTGACATTGATATACAATATTAAATTCGGTTGTATTACATCTTTTTAAATTTGCTTCCACTGTGCATATTGATTATTGTGTTGTTTGACTATTATGTTGCCAACCACGTCACGATACTCCCCCACCGGGCCCACCGGTGACACGTGGAAATAGGGGTGTGACAGTATTACGTTAGAATAACGAGCCCGAGAGAAGGGACAAAGATTAAAGTAAATGAAAATACAAACCAACTAATGTGAATGCTAAGGCATTGGGGATAAAGTTTGACTGTCATAAGTGATTAAATTCACACAGACAAGTTAAGGGGGTAAAATAAAGAATAAAAGACTTTGTCGTATAAAAGCAATGAAATTCGCTAAGACGACCAAATAAATTAAAACGAAATTTTAATGCATACCGGAAGGGTTGCAATAATAGTGACTTCGGTAAAATACCCGATTGATGGGTAGGGATTCAGAAGTGTGCATAAATCAAGATACGAGAACGTAAATTAAAAGTCAAAAGACTCGGATTAGGAGTTATGACTAAAAGATGATAAGATTTTCGCAAACATAAATTTTGATAATTACGTTCAACCATTTCAAAGTTGGACAGGTCGGATAAAGAACGAAGTTTGATACTCATAAGCGATGAAATTCACCCAAGTTGAGCCAGATGAGTTAATTAAGGAATAACGTTTAATATAGTAAGGAAAACGCAAACCGGTGAAACCGAAAAGCTAAAAATATTAAGATAAAAGAACCCAGGTAATGGGTCGTAAAGAATTATAAGTACGAACCGAGAAGCGGTAAGTGTAGAACAAACCGACGTGTAAATGACGTAAGGAGTCATAAGGTTAGAAGATTAGTCCGAAACTAAACGAATGAAGCCTTAGACCGCGGTCAAGGTCGACTGAAATCTGAAAGTGAAATTAAATAATTCCAAAAAAAACTAATAAAATAAAATAAAATTTAAAAAAATAATAATAATAACAAGGGGTGCCTTGACACCATATATGTACATTGAATAAAGACACGACTAAAAGATGATCTACGAGATCATCATAACCTACGGATTAAAAGTAGTGTTAAGGTCTATGGGGCCAAAAGACCCTTGGGTCAGAAATAGAAAGAAACGAATTATCGGGGGTCTCACCTTAAAAAGGTGGAAATCTAAAGGAATCGCCTACGAGACTAAGTGAGAGAACCTACGGGTTATTTGGGTTAAGCGTGAGAACTAGTTATAATTCTCCGGATTAAATGATAATGGAAATGAACAAATCCTTGGAAGTAACATTCCTAGACATGAGAAAAAAACGTAAGACAGAGAAAACGTAAACTAAAAATTTAGTTTTTAGTCAAAAGCAACGTTTTAACAAACATAAGTAGTATGAGGGGATTTAGGAAACGGTAAACACACAAAGGCCAGAGATGGCAGCGTAGTATACCCGGGTGACGGGGTGTGAAGTGTCGGTGTGACAACCACGGTATTTCCACGTATTATCGGTGGGTCCGGTGGGGAGTATCGTGACGTAGTTGATATCATCATAGTCAATTTATCACAGTTTAATGCACAGCGGAAGTCTAAAAGTAATTATACAAACCGATTTGAAAGTAACATAAATATTACACAACGGGTTATCTCAATAATTTAACCAATAATCAATTAAAGATTCAATACCCGACCAAGCGGTAATAAATTACCGTATCCCAAGCCCGTATAAGGGAAAATAAGTTAAAAGTATTTACCTGAGCTTAAAATATAATTTTTGTTCTCAGCCGTATATCAATCAGTAAGCACAGGTAGCTTTTAATGGGCTCCTAAATCTGGAACGAAGGTTTTAATAACTTATTAGATTCCTAACGGGTCTTATTTAAGTCTTAACTTAGACTGGTTAGTTTTAAAGAAAGGTTTACGGTTCAAAATGCAAGATTAAGCGAAGACCGGATTAGAATATGATTTAGACCCAACAAGTATGAGGACTTTTATAAAATGGGTAAACTAAACACATTCTGGATTTTGAAGCAAAAATGATAAGTTTTGACCCGTTTCGAATAATTTATGCAAACTAGGGGTGTTCAAAAAAATCCGAATCCGAAACCAAATCCGAAATATCCGAAAACCCGTATCCGAAATATCCGAATTTTCGGATATCCGAAAATCGGATAATCCAAAAATTCGGATTCGGATTCGGATAGTGATTTTGAGAATTTTCGGATAATCGGATTATCCGAAAATATCCGAAAATTTAATTTTTATTTTTTTCGGATATCAGAATATCCGAAAATATCCGAAGTATCCGAAAAATATCCGAAAATATCCGAAGTATCCGAAAAATATCCGAAAAAATATCCGAAATATCCGAAAAATATCCGAAGTATCCAAAAAATATCCGAAAAAAATATCCGAAAAATATCCGAAATTTATATTCGGATATCCGAAACTATCCGAAAAATCTGGTTCCAAATATTAAAAAATAATAAAAAAATAAAAATTAAATAAAAAATTGGATATTCGGATATCCGATTAGATATCCGAACCCGAATCCGAAATTTCGGATATCCGAAAATCGGATATCCGAAATTTCGGATTCGGGTTCGGATGTCAATATTTCACTATCCGAAATTTCGGATATCCGATTTTCGGATATCCGAAAACCGAATTATCCGATCTTGAACACCCCTAATGCAAACTAGTTACATAAACCGTACCGAACGCGAATATGCATAACGGGTAACCAAATGAGTTATGTACAGGTTCCATAAGTTAATATGCTTAAAATATGTTATGATATCAATAGGATACCTTCTATTATGCCCAAAACGAATTTAAAATCAATTTAAGCCCCGTAAGGGTATTTTGGTCATTTTAAAGTTTATAAAAAGGGTTAAATAGCAATCTGAGGTTCAGGTCTAAAATAATCAGTAAAAATATTTATTTTAATAAGTTATATCAGTAAGATATCATATATATGTGAAATTTATCATTTATGGCCAAACTATGCACCGTAGGGGCATTTTGGTCATTTCACATATGCTATAAGGGTCAAATTTGGAAATCTGAGTTCAAAACTTTTACTTACTGTTAAAGTATAAAAATTTGCTTATAGTATCAGTAGGTAACTAGCCTTATGTGCCAAATATGGTTTTAAACCATATTATGCACCTAAATCGCATAAAAGTCGGTATTTGACGATATTCGGGTTGATTAAGGAAATCTGAGATTTTGATCAGCCTCTACTGTTTAAAATAATTTTTTTAACATATGAAATCGGTAGAAAAAGGTTTGATATGTAAAGGATGTGTAAAACTCATTTTATTAGCAAAAAGGGGATTATCGTCAATTACCGAGCCTATGCAAGAACCCTATGTTATGATCAGTTTAAAATTTAACAAAAATCCCTAAATATTATATCTTAACAGTAGGTGGCAAGTTTGGTGTCAAAAGTTGAGTTTAAATATGATTTATGTCAAAAATGTCATTAAATTAACAAAAAGCTTTTGTTTTACGATATTGTGCATAACTCTTATTTTAGACCAGATTCGGATGTCAAATTTTTAGGACATACTAATATATCAGTAATAAAGGTTTTTGTCCTCTCACATTTTCAAAAATCTCGTTTTAATATAAAAACGGCATAATTTAAGCATTTAACGGAAATATGCAATGAACTAGGATTTCTATGGAACCAAGTTGTATAACCTCAGAGGGTTATACTAACATGTAATATGGTCCTAAAGGAACCCTAAGGCTTATCTAAACTAAGCTAAATCGGGTCAGAACTGAAAGTCAAAGAAAAAGTCTAGTTTTGCGACTTTCGGTTGCGAACCGAGCCTAAACTCAGAATTGTCTGGTTGAACATGCCTAGACATGTTCTTATATTATTTACCAAGTTATTTAAGTGTTAAAACATGTTCCATAACCTCTGTATTATCAGTTATGAATTTATTTGTAAAAACTGACCCGTTTAACTTTTTATTAATAAGTTTGACCCGACAATTGACTGAGATAACATGATAATTTGAAGGTGCCCTTTTAAGGGTTTAACACCTACATAATTACCAACACATAGCCACTTTCAATTCGAATAATGGCTGGACCATTTGTGATTTATCACTAAGTCAAAGCTTAATTACGCTAACTTTGACTTTCGGTCATTAAGCTAATAAAACATTAACTAAGGAAGCTAAGAACACTTACAAGGGTCCTTAGCACGAGTTTAGAACTGAAGGAAACTTTCTTGAACACCAGGAAGCTCCAGAGAAAGAGGTTTGAAGTAAAAACCCAAATGTTCAAATGAAGAACACAAGGCGTGCTTCTTATATAGGAAATTGCATGTTCTAGGATCATTGCATTTGTCCCTATGTTGTTATCAGATGTTCACAGGTGTCCCTAGGGCAGTAAAAACCATGTACAAGTCCCAGGTATTGCTCAGAATCCATGCAAAGGCGATGGAACAGGCTGCAACATGAAGTTGTCCAAAGTTTCTGTCGCTAGCACTTTTACGTGGGCCGTGTAAGACTCAAAGGGAGTCTACGCGGGCCGCGACAACCGTCTGTTCAGGTGAAAATTGTTTCTGCTTTGACAGTTTCAGTCCCTGGTCCTTTGTAACTTTATTTAACTTCATTTTTTGCATATAAGGACCTTGTAGTTAGTTTGTAGAGGTTCATGGGAGTATAATCAAACTTCGTTAGACCCGATTTCGTTAAAAGATCACCTAAAAATAAGTTTCGTCACATTGACACTTTTCACCCAAAGTCTTGAAAGCTTACATAACGATCTCGAAACCATGTGAAATTGATATCACTTATCCCTGGGAGTATATTTGAATATTACGAAGCCTCGGGTTCGTTAAAAGGTCACTCAGAGGTAACATTTAACATGTTGACACTTTTAACCCCTATGCTTCGTAAAATCCTTAATTTAAGCATAAACGACTTTCTATGTCCGACAATTTATTCTTTAAAGAATACGAACGTTGTGTGGGGTCAATCAGAGGCGTAAGATTGGCATGTTGACACTTTGGATCCTTTCACTTACATAATTACATTGTTTGGCAATTTTAGTCCCTCCAGATCAATCCATTACACGTTTAAAGTCCATGACACGTGTCTTTATTATATTGGACATGATTTTGCAAGGTGTTACATCCTCACCCCCTTAAAAGAAATCTCGACCTCGAGATTTACTGAAATAAATTAGGGTACTTCTGTTTCATTGTGGATTCAACCTCCCATGTATATTCTTGGCCTCTACGAGCATCCCATTTTACCTTCACGATCGGCACATGCTTTCTTCGAAGCTTCTTAACCTGTCGATCCCCGATCAACAAAGGTTTTTCAACGAACTTCAAGCTCTCATCTATCTGCACGTCCTTATGTGACATTGCTAGCGACTCATCGTCTAGACATTTCTTTAGGTTGCAGATGTGGAATACATTATGAATTCCACTAAGCTCTTCTGGCAGATTTAACTTGTAAGCTACAGTTCTGAGACATTCGATGATCTCGAATGGTCCTATGTATCTTGGGCTCAACTTGCCCTTTTTGCCAAAACGCATCACTCCTTTCCAGGGTGACACTTTGAGTAACACCTTATCACCTACCTCGAATTTCAGAGGTTTACGCCTTTTATCAGCGTAACTTTTCTGCCTATCCCTAGCAGCTTTGAGACGATCACGGTTCTGAACAATCTTGTCCGTCGTCTCGAGGACTATATCAGGTCCTGACAGTTGGGTTTCTCCAACTTCCGCCCAACAAACTGACGTTCTACACTTTCTTCCATACAAAGCCTCAAAAGGTGCTGCTTGAATGCTGCCAACTATTATTGTACGAAAATTTGATCAAAGGAAGATGGTCATCCCAACTTCCACCTAAATCAATAACAAAAGCCCTTAGCATATCCTCGAGTGTTTGAATCGTACGCTCGCTTTGGCCATCTGTCTGAGGATGATAAGCGGTGCTGAAATTTAATCAAGTGCCTAAAGATTGCTGAAAGCTTTTCCAAAAATGCGATGTGTATCTTGTATCCCTATCAGAGATAATAGACACTGGCACTCCGTGAAGAGATACTATCTCATCCACGTACAACTGAGCTAACTTATTGGAGCTGTGAGTTTCCTTAATCGGAAAAAAGTGGGCTGACTTGGTCAATCTATCGACTATAACCCAAATAGTATCATTTCTGTGCTTTGTCTTTGGTAACTTAGTGATAAAATCCATGGTTACCATTTCTCATTTCCATGTGGGAAGTTCAGGCTGTTGTAGCAAACCTGACGGCTTTTGATGTTCTGCTTTAACTTGAGCGCATATCAGACATTTAGCCACATAAGTGGCTATAGATTTCTTCAAACCTATCCACCAATAATTTGCCTTTAAATCCTGGTACATCTTATCACTGCCAGGATGAACTGAATATTTTGAGCTATGAGCTTCTTGAAGAATCACATCTCTAAGCCCTCCATGGATTGGAACCCAGATTCGACCATTCATCCTAAGGATTCCATCCTTGCCATTGGATAATTGTTCAGCAGTTACGCCTAACTTCTCATTCGGATATTTAGCTTCTAATACAGCTTCCTTTTGAGCAGCTAACAACCTCTCATTCAAGCTGTTCTTTAATTTAATGTTTTTGGCGTTTATTCTAATGGGCTTAACCCTTTCCTTCCTGCTCAAAGCATCAGCGACTACATTCGCTTTTCCTGGATGATATCGGATTTCACAATCATAGTCATTTAGTGTCTCCATCCATCAACGCTGTCTCATGTTAAGATCCTTCTGGTTAAACAGATGTTGAAGGCTCTTGTGATCAGAATAGATCACACACTTGGTTCCGTACAGATAGTGCCTCCATAGCTTTAGTGCAAATACAATGGCACCCAATTCCAAATCATGGGTGTTGTAGTTCTTTTCGTGCACCTTTAATTGACGTGAAGCATATGCAATAACCTTGCCCTTCTGCATAAGCACACATCCCATACCTGTGTGCGATGCGTCGCAATATACCACAAATTCTTCAATCCCTTCTGGCAATGTCAACACAGGAGCATTGCTTAATTTCTGCTTCAGAATATCAAAGGATTCTTGCTGTTTGGGACCCCAGTCAAACTTGACATTCTTACGAGTTAACGATGTCAGAGGTGCGGCAATCCTTGAAAAGTTTTCAATGAAACGTCTATAGTATCCTGTTAGAGCCAAGAAGCTGCGAATTTCAGTAGGTGTCTTGGGCGCTTGCAAGTTCATAATCGCTTCAATCTTAGCGGGATCCACCTGGAGCCACGCTCACTTACCATATGTCCAAGAAATTGGACTTCACGAAGCCAAAACTCACATTTGGAAAACTTGGCGTAGAGCTTCTCTTGCTACAGGAGTTTAAGGATGCACCGGAGATGTTTTTCATGATCGGCTTGACTCTTTGAGTAAATAAGAATGTCATCAATGAAGACAATGATAAACTTATCTAAATATGGCTTGCAAACGCGATTCATGAGATCCATGAATGCTGCAGGTGCATTAGTGAGCCCGAAAGGCATCACTAAGAACTCATAGTGGCCATAGCGTGTTCTGAATGCGGTCTTGTGAACGTCTTCGTCTCTGACCTTCAACTGGTGATAACCTGACCTTAGATTAATATTTGAAAAGTAACTTGCTCCTTGAAGCTGATCGAATAAATCATCGATCCTGGTAACGGATACCTATTCTTGATTGTGACCTTGTTTAACACATGATAATCAATGCATAAATGCTTTGAGCCGTCCTTTTTCTTGTGACACCCCAAAATGATTTATTAGACACATGAGTTAAATAAATCAAAGATTTAATTTATTTAATGGAAAATGTTATAAGTACTAGTAATATAATGAGTAGTGTGTAAATTATATAAAATAAGCAAACTAGAAGTGGCAATTGTAAAAATTGATGTAATGAAAGGATTAATAAAATAAAAACCCAAAATCTCACACCCTGGGTGTGCTGGGTTCGAACAGAGCAAGGGAAAACAAGGGGGAACCCTTGTTCTTGCTAAATTCAATCAATTGACAATGGATTTCAAAGATAATCAGTTGCATGTCTCTAATTTTCGATCATCTAAGCATACATAGTGAAGTGGTAAGTCGAATTTCTTGATTTGGTGAATTGTAGAAAAAGGGTTTCAACCCAATCATGAGTTTGTGGTATGATTTGTGTAAGTTGGATGTTAAGGTTACTCCCTAGAGTAGAAATCATGTTTGATTTTAGGTCAATTGAAAGATAATTGTGTAAACTCACCTTATAAGAATGTGTTATGAACAGGATGATCAAAGTTCATACAATTTTGTGAAGACTTGAACTATGATGTTTGTGGGATGCTTGAAATCTTAGCTAAGTGTGATGTAAGATGAAATATCGTTATGAACTAGGTTGATTGTTAATAAGTTATGTGAAGGATTAGAAAAATCATGCTTTAAAAGTTTTACATAATCTTTCACAAATGCGAAACCCGCCAAGTGCTCGATGAAATGCTTAAAAGAATATTTATGTGAAATTCGGAAAGAATTGTGATAATGTTCCTACATGATAAATTATATAAATGATGAAATGATGTTCGAACGGACTAAATGATAGAACGAATATGTTAATGTAGGCGTGAAGGAAGAAGGCTCAAGTGCTAGGAAAACGGATAACGCACAAGATCGAGGTATGTTGTACTCCGTCATAAATCATTAAATGTTCCATGTTTTGTTTAAAAGTTAGACTTGACCATGATTAGTGTAATTATGAAGTAGATAGCCTAACCCGTGAAAACAGGTTATTGGGAATGAATGTTTATGAACGAATAGTAGTATAATCGGCTTGTTTTGAACAAACCGACGAAATGTATGTTATTATGAAAGGTAAAGTATGAAATTAAATCCATTATAACGGATTCATGGAGATGAACGAAATGATGATGTAATGGAAGTATTCGGTTCGTTATAAACGTTCCGGATGGAAGATTATTTATGATTACAAATGTTCGTCTCGACGGATTAAGGAATGGTATGTTTTATCTCAATTATGAGATGGTATGTTTTGTTCCGTTTCATCGGAAAGAAAGCGTATGTATGAAGTAAAAGTATGGTTCGGTTCAGTTGAAGTATTAGTCATGAGTTAATGTAACTAACAAAATTTATTTATATGATGATGTAGGTAAATCCTCAACTTAGGCGATTTGGCGGCTTGGAGCGGACACATGCACAAACTATGACCATTATGCGCTTCCGCTATTTGTTTTAAAGTTTTGGGTTGAAAATACTTTGTTATGAATAACCTTGTTAGTAGTTAGCCTTTTTAAACATGATGTTTTGGTTTTTCGATCGTGTCTTTTGAACGGGTCGTAGACTTTATTGTAATGATGTTGGTTAAAAACAGGGATATGCTCGTCATATGGACGAGTCATGCCCAATTTTTGTTATATTTGCATATAAACATCGTTAATATTTTTACTTCCTAATGTTGAAAGAATGGACGTATTCAAAACTTTAAATCTCTAAGGTCTTTTAGTCGCCATTTGGTTATGTTGGTAAAGCAAACCTTACAAGTTGGTATCAGAGCTGAGCTTTGAAGGATTCAAGCATAAGTTGAAATGCTTAAACTCAAACTGACGGCTCGTCCAAAAGTGTGCTCGCTCCAAGATCGCGTTGAGGTAAAGATTTAAGTTTGTGGTAGATACATGTATTTATGAGATGTTTATGATATAAATATTTAACTCAGATACACGGGGGCGAAAACAGGAGTTCCAGGAACTGTATGGCTGGAACCAACCTGAAAAATGATTAAAATGCCCAAAACAAGGTCTGCAGCGTTTTCAGCAAACGGGTGGCCGTCGCCGACGGGCTTCTAGCTGTCGCCGACGCCACCCTGTTGGGCCGACGCCCTATTTGCCTGTATTCGGGGTTTTATGGCCGACGCCCTTTTCCGAGGCCCGTCACCGACGGGCTATGGGGTTGTCGCCGACGCCAAGCGGAAAACAAGTCCGCTGACTTGTTTTGTTTTTCGTGGTTTGGGTTCCCGTGATATTTTAAAGGACTATTTGATAAATGCGTAGGACCCTAATAAGATATAATAAGATACCTATGATCACAATTAGTGATCACAATGAAAAAGAATTCGTAAGAAATGATAGTAATGAAACTAATGATGAAACTTAGAAAGTTAAAAATTGAAATGCACGATTACGAATATAGTAATCGAGGATGAAAGTATGAGTTATATTGAAGGCTTGTGAATTATAATAGATGTAAACGTCTTTTTGTAGATGGCGGACACAAGAAATGGGAATGATGATAATATTTCACAACATGAAACATTCGATAAGAAAGTTATGGAAGCGGCGGAAAAGCTTTTGCACGCCAACCTTCCTAAGTTAGCTCAAGAGGTTGAAAGCCGTGTTTTGGGAGTGGTTGATGCTATGATGACTAGTAAGATCGAAGAGTTGAAAGAGATGAGCTAATTCATAGGAATGACCCTAAAAGGTGGCTTAGAATGAGTCTTATGACCAAATAAATGCTTGGAATGAGAATAGGAAATGGAAGATGTAAATTCTTGGGTCTTAAGACTTTATTTGAGTCCTTGCCGTAAAATGATAATTCGGAGGGTAAAACTCGGGGCAGATAGATCTCCTCATAATATCCACTACAAATAAAGTTGTGGTGGGAGATTACTTGATAAGAAATGTAGGGATAGGATGCTAGAAATAAATGAGTAGGAATTATGCGAAAATTTGCATAAATACCCTTAACGGGTCAAAATAATCATATGAGTGAAAATGGGTTTCAATTGTGTAATAAACCTATGATTAGAACCTAAATTAGTAGGTAACATTAATTTGAAGAAGTATATGTGATATAGAAATCAAACAAATACGTTTGTTTGATAAAATGTGTAAACGGGTCAAAATCTCGTAAAAAGGTAATAAGCCGAAACCGTAAAAGTTTCAAAATTTATTAAGCCGGATGTCGGATTTTAACTCCACATGATGGAGAATCAAATTACAAGCATGTAGGAAGAAACGGTAGGTCAAACGGATAAGCGGTTTGAAAGATACGAAAGATTTCGTGTCAAATTACGGCGAAATGGAAAAGTGGGATGCAGGTACCACCGTAAATTACGGTGCCACCGTAATTTACGGTGGACCTGGTGTGGTTACGGTAGTAACCTTCTGATTTACGGCAGCAGAATACGAACCAAAGGACCACACCGTAATTTACGGTGGAGGATATTTTCAGTTTCTTGTTTTTAGAATAAATTGTTTCCCGGATTGTTTGAATTACGTTTTAGACCCCATAAGACTAAAGCATTTCATGTTTAATGAAATGTAGGTACACTTTGGAATGCCGGAAGACGATCAAGCTCAACGAAGAACCGAACACGATAAAGACACACGCTTCCGCACTTTGATACATAGTAAATTTTAAACAACGAATTCAACCTCGTTATGTAAAATAACTCATGATTTGTAAAAGTTTTAATAAACCTGCATTTTATAGTATGTGTAGTCTTAACTACACATCTAATTGTTGGTATTTACACGATAATCGTTAAAATGGAAACTAGGGTGTTACACTTATTTTGTGGGGAACACTACTTGGATATATAGGTAACCCCTGAAATCTCGTTTGAAAGGTCTCATAATCTGATATACTAGGTTTTTATACTCAGTGATATCTGGGGTATTATTCCGGGACTTCTGCTGAATGGAAGTTCTGACCTAGTCCTCGAATAATACTTTCCGCAAATGCTTGAAACACAGCATCACCCTCAGCATATATGATAAGACAATAAAATTGCTTAGCAATGCTGTTGTAAAAAAGATCCTCTAAAGGGGACACACCCAAGTTGAGTCATGATCTCTCTGCTGAACGGTAGTTCTGACCTGAGCTCTCATGATTCTTCATAATTTATTAACCCCTTACAGATATCATTTGTGTTATAATTGCCTGTAAGACTGAATATTGGGATCTGGATACGGGAGTATATTCAAGAGGTGGGACACATGAATGAGTTTAAGTTCTTAAAATACCTAATTCGTATTCTGAATCAGTTGAAATTTGTATGAAAATTTAAGTGGATCAGTATATCGACAATCTAAGTGAATTGTTTAATTCTTACTGTGAAATTAAGCTCAACGGTACTTGTGACTTGTCAAAAACTGATATGATCTTCTAATGCATACTCAAACAAAAATATTGTCTGTAAATATGTTTGTACATATTACTTTACTGCTTTACGTTTTTAGAAAATACAAAAAGATTTTGATTTCTGCTTTATTTTCGACAACCGATGTCTGAGTGCTGAGTTTCAAAATCTAAGTAAGCTGATTGTGTTTCTGAAAATAAAACAAGTTCATTAATTTGAAACTTGAAGTTTTAAAATAAAAAATTAAAAAAAAAACAGTTTGTGATATCTCCAAGGTCATTAATTTGGACTTGGATGATTAACTGTGGGGGATTTGGATGCTTATATTGTTATAGAATTAGTTTCCGATACGATTCGATGAAACTGCCAAATTCATGAGAAGTGATTTTGAGAAGATTGAATTGTCAGATTACGATATCTGGAAGATTAAAATGTTGTTACTTATAGGTGTATGAGTGATTGCAGGAAAAGTCCAGACTACGATCCCGAGAGCAGAGTCTAAGGGGAAGTCTGAAGACAAGCTGAAAGTTAGAAGGAGCTTGTAGCTGGAAAGAGAGGTGTCGATCCCTAAAAGCACGGAAGCTTGACGAAAGGGGGAGCCTGCTCATGATAAAGCTGTTGATGATAGAGTCAGTGATGAGATTCTAGTGTAAGAGTCAAAGTGTGAAGCTGATCAAGAGAGTGATGGATGCTTACAAAGTTACAATCTGAGTGAGGATGTAGAATGATCAAGACTGAAGAAGGTGTCATAACAGAGAATAATCACTGAAGACTTCGTCAATATCCGAGGGGGAGTCTGTTAGTGCATTACGTCTATTGACTTCGTCTTGTATTATGTAATAGGATAAGATTAGATAGGATATCCAGTGCACGAGGTTCAAGAAACGAGTGTTAGAGATTAAGTGAGTGATTTCACTTATATGGACATGTTCATATAAGTGGAATCAGAAACAAGTGATTTCGCTTATATGGACATGTCCATATAAGTGGAATCAGAAACTAGTGATTTCACTTTTATGGCATGTTCACATAAGTGGAATCATCACTAGTATAAATAGGTGCATTGTTTTGTCATTAGATAACGGTTCTGAAAATTGTAACGAAGTGCTGCCAGATTGCTTTCAGGTTGTAAACGTTGTTAAATCAATCAAAGAAGCATTATAATTAGTTTGAGCATCTGTATCTTTGATTCCGCCTCTGATACAGAGAAAAGACTCTTCTGATTTTCACTCTGATGATTTTTCGTCTTACATGTGGTAAATCAGGGGCATTAAGTTGTACTTGATTTCCTACAAGTGTTTGTGTTGATAGAATCTTGAACTGTTAAATCTTTCAAAATGGTTAAAGGAGAACAAAGTGATGAAGTAATCCCCTAACCAACAAGTGGTTTGTTAATTCAACAAAACTAATTTTCCGGAAAAACCATTTGATTAAAACAAACTTAAGTGTTTTGAAATCATAATGGGAAAATAGTTTGTTGACAGGGGGAGTTCTGATTGTTTATGCCAGGTGAATGTAGAATTGAAGTGATTCGATTTTAGTTTGTCATTTTATTTTGTACAGTTTACTGCTTTGGTTTTCAAATTTTCCTAGAAAATCAAAATTGAAACATATTTTGATTTTAGGGGGAGAAAATTTTTTAAAAAATTAGAAAATTTGAAAATGCCAAAAACATTGAAAAATCAAAAATGAGTTTGGTTGTGAATAAGAGGAAATGATAGTAAATCAGTGGACTATCACAGCATGCTAAAGAAATGTAATGTCAAATGTGATAAACGGTCTCACTAATGATGTGACGATAGGCTCAGCTAGACTAGTAGATTTGCGATAACGATACAAACTTAAATGAAAAAGCCTAGTTCTAGTGGGAAACATGGTCAAAAGCATAGTACTTGGTTTTGTCCTTCTTGACTGTGTACCTACTCAGTAATTGCTGAATGTCGAAAGACATAAAAACCGGTTAAGTCTGTGAACTTTCACAACTTGCTGAAAAAGTCGCTGTGATTGTGCATTTTATTTTGCAAAGACTTAAACTTGTTTTATTTCTTTATTTTGTTTAAGCATCGGACATCCTCTGCGTATACGTGAGTATCGACCTGGATGTTGTTGCCTAAACGTTCTGCTTTATTTTCTTTGGTGTTTCGTTTAAGCTTTGGATCACCTCTGCGTATACGGGAGTATCGACCTGGTGGTTAAAGCCTAAACAACTTCAACTTGTTTTATTTTCTTATTTTGTTTAAACATTGGACTTTCTCTGCGTATCGAAAGATCGACCTGATTGTTAATGTTTAAACATTCTGCTTTGTTTTCGCACAATTCACAGTTGATAAAGTTTAAAGGCATTACTTGAGTCAGTGTATTGCATGATGAGGGGATATGCTGAGATTGTGGGGTCCATAAGAATTTAGTGCAAAATTAATATACTTTAACGTATCGGTAAGCATTTCGAAAGTTTTTAGATTGAGTTTAAGAGGACAATTATATCGTCAATCTATGTGAATCGTTTAGAACTTAAAATGATTAAAGCTTAATGGTGCTAGTGATTTGTCTCATAAACTGATATGATCCTCTTACACAAACTCACAAAAATATTATCTGTATATATTTGGTTACTGCATTTCATTCAAAAACAAAATCCAAAAAGATTTTCGGAGTGTTTTAGCATAAAATTTTGAAAATTCAAAAAGATTTTTGACAACTGATGTTGAAGAGCTGATATTCAAAATTCGAGTGCTAAACATGATGAACAGGGTTGGGAGAATATGTTGAAAACTTTGAATGTCATATACAAATGTTTTAAAAGACTGTGTGGTTAGTTTATCAAGGTCATTCATTTGAACTTGATGTAACTAGTATGATTGATTGATTAAATTATGTATACCAGTAAGTTTACTAAATTCAATTGTTATAAATTTGTAAAACTTATGTTGAGGTAGAGAATGTGCAGGTTACACAGGTTTTGGACTTCATCATTCCCATGGGAGCTAATTGTCAAAGCTTGAACCAGATAAAGATCTCAGATTCTAGCATATTGAGAGGGGGAGTCTGTGATAGGGGGAGTCTGGATCAACAGTCAAAGGGAAGTATGAAGATGGAGCTAGGTTGTAATCCTAAACCTGTGAAGATAGTATGCTTATGATGTGAAGACAGAGAGTTGGAGAAAAGACCAAGACTAAAGACTCGGAGCTGAAGACTTCGTCAACATCCAAGGGGGAGTCTGTTGGTGCACGGAATGTCTGTTGACTACGTCTACATCAAGTCTTAAGTCAAGATAGTCAACATAGGGTCTTGAGAGTTAAATTAGGGTCTTATATTGTTAATTTCGCTTTTATGTACATAGGTTAGAGTGATTCCACTTATTAGTCACTTGGTGATTCCACTTATTAGTCACTTGGTGATTCCACTTATTAGTCACATAGTGATTCCGTTTATATGGACATGCCATATAAGTGGAATCAGCCACATTATAAATACCCATACATGTGACTTCATTTGTACGTATGAGTGGAACCTGGTCATTGCTTAGGTGTCGGAACTCTGTCAAATTGTATTCAAAAAGCAATAAAAGTGAAGAAAATTGAAAGGATAAGCTGTGTAACTTCGTGTATACTGATTCCGCCTTTATACATGAAGATGAACGTTCTCAACTGACTTTTCGGGGTCGCAAAACGGTCCAACATTTGATGCCCGATCAAGCGGTATGCTATATACCGTAACCCAAGCCCGTATAGGGAAAATACGTTAAAAGTATTTACCTGAGCAAGTATTAATCACAATAAGCAAAATGCACGTAGCTTTTACTGGTTCTCCTAATCTGGAACGAAGGTTTAATATAACCTATTAGAATCCTAACGGGTCTTTAATTAAGCTTAAGCTTAGACCGGCTAGTTTCAAAGATACGGTTCGTACGCACGATTAAGCGAAGACCGGATAGAATGTGATTTAGACCCGACAAGTTTGACTACTTGTTTAATATGGGTTTATTATTCACATTCTGGATTTTCAGATAAAACCGTTAAGGTTTGACCCGTTTCGGCTAATTTATGTAAACTTGTTACATAAACCGAACCGAACGCGTAATAAGCGTAACGGGTATCCGTAAGAGCCATATACAGGTTTCCTAAGTTAATATGCTTCAAATATGTTGTGACATCAGTAAGATGTCTTTTATTATGCCCGAAACGATTTTTAAACACAAACTATGCCCCGTAGGGGTAGTTTGGTCATTTTAAAGGTTGTAAAAGAGTTTGAGTGTTAACCCGAGTTACAGGTCTGATGTAATCAGAAAATATACTCAATTTGCTAAGTTATATCAGTAGGTTAAATTATTTATGTGAAATTTATCATTTATAGCCAACTATGCACCGTAGGGGCATTTTGGTAATTTCACATAAGTCGAAAAGCTCAAAACTGAAGTCTGAGTTTATCAACCTTTGCTTACTGTTAAAATATTCTAATTTGCCTAAAATATCAGTAGGTATCAACCCGGGTATGTTCAATATGATTTTAATACATACTATGCGTTAAAAACGCTAAATAAGGCGATTAAAGGCCATTTCCGGGTTCGATACTTAAATCTGATATTTTTATATTTCCAGAAGGCTTAAAATGATTTATTTATTTATATGTGATCAGTAGCAAAAGGTTTGGAGTCGTTTAGATATGTAAAACTCATTTTATGGCCCGTAAGGGCAAAACCGACAATTACCGAGTTAAGCCTACGACTACTAGTTATGCTCAGCCTAAAATTAATTAAAAATCTTTAAAAATCCCAAAATAATATATTACATCAGTGGGTATTAAGTTTGATACCAAAAAGTAGGCTTAATTAGGCTATACGCTAATTGCGCCGTTTTATTAACATAAAGCTTTAAATTTGCGATAATGAGCATAACTCTTAATCTACAAGTCAAATTGATGTCAAAATTTGCATACAAGTTTATATATCAGTAATTAAGGTTTCTACACTTTTACATTTTCATAAATCACGTTTTAAGGTAATAAGGGCATAATGGTCAACATATGAGCAATTAACGGAAATATGCATATTAATTGGATAACTAATGAACCAATGTGTATAATCACATAGGGTTGTACTAACATGTAACCTAGTCCAATTTAAGCTCTGAGGCATTTCTAAAACATGCCTAAACGGGTCAGAACTGAAAGTCAAAGTGAAAGTCAAACTATGTGACTTTCAGTTCCGAACCGGGTCTAAACAGGAAATTGTCGGGTTGAACATGTCTAGACATGTTCTTACACTTATTACCAAGTTATAACAATGATCCAACAGGTTGTATAACAATGATCCAACAGGTTGACCCGACTTTTGACCTGGTTAGAGTGGTGATCAGGGGAAACCCTTTTGAGGTTTTATTACCCACATAAATACCAACCTATAACTACTTTTGATTCGAGATATGCCTGAGCCATTTATCATTAATCTCGAAGTCAAACCGTAATTACGACGGTTTGACTTTTAGCTAAATAACTAAGCTAAAATTAATTAGAGAGGGTTAGGCAACTTACAAAGGTCCTAAGCTTGATTAGAGAACACTTGAGAGAAGGCTTTGAGTTCCAGAAGTGCTCCAAGAATGCAGATGAAGATGTGATGAAGTGTTTGCAACTATGGCCCTTATATAGTGGATTTACTCACCACAATGTATTGACAACAAGGTCTAGCACACACCACAAGCTTCCCACATGTGTCCTAGATGCTTAGGGGGTGGTTTACGGGTCAGGAGATGTGAAAAATCGGGTAAAGGTCGCGCACAAAGGCAATGGCAGGCAACAGCCATGTTTTCCGGAACTGGGAGTCCCTCGCGTGGCGCGAGGGACCCTCGCGTGGCGCGAGGGCATGCTGCAATCAGCATTCATAATCTTTTGCGATTTGGTCCTTGGCTCTTCAAAACCCGATTAGGCACTTGTTTCTTGTATTGTAAACCCTCATAATTGATCTATAAAGGCTTTAAAACATATACCCACTTTGCTAAGTCCCCGGTTAACTTGATTGTTACCCGAAAAGTCCTAACTTTCAACGTTTACGCTTTAACACTTCGCACACGAATTTGATCACAACTTTCTCATACGACAACGAAACTTTACAAAATTTATATCGTGCATTCTAGTGAGCGTAATTAATATTTACAAAGCTTCGGGTTTGTCAAAAGGTCACTCAGAGGTATAAATTGAACATGTTGACACATTTTAGTCCCTGTAGTTTGAAATCTCTCACTTTTAGCTTCGTATGATCCATGATTTATTCGTTTGAAGGTATGAGCATCATGTAGGGTTAATGTACATTATATTTATTCACAGTTGACACTTAGAATACGTATATTCACATACTTTCCATGTTTGTCAACTTTAGTCCTTCTATAATATTTCTTTCACACGTTTAAACATTTGACACGTGTCTACACATTATAGGACGTGAATTTTCGAGGTGTTACATCCTCACCCCCTTAAAATAAATCTCGACCCGAGATTTACTGAAATAAGTAAGGGTACTTTTCTTTCATTGTGGATTCAACCTCCCACGTGTATTCGGGACCTCTACGGGCATCCCATTTGACCTTTACAATAGGTACGTGCTTCCTTCGAAGCTTCTTCACCTGTCGATCTTCAATCGACAAAGGTTTTTCCACAAATTTCAAGCTCTTATCTATGTGCACATCTGTATGCGGTATTACCAGTGATTCATCAGCGAAGCACTTTTTCAGATTGCAGATGTGGAACACATTGTGAATTCCACTGAGCTCTTCTGGTAAGTTTAACTTATAGGCAACTGACCCGACACGTTCGATAACCTCGAAAGGTCCTATGTATCTCGGGCTTAGCTTGCCTTTCTTACCAAACCGCATCACTCCCTTCCAGGGTGACACTTTAAGTAGGACTTTGTCACCTACTTCGAAGTGAAAATCCTTACGCTTTGGATCAGCATAACTCTTCTGCCTACCTCGGGCAGCTTTGAGACGGTCTCGAATCTGGACAATCTTGTCGGTTGTTTCGAACACGATCTCTGGTCCTGATAACTGGACATCTCTAACTTCCGCCCAACAAATAGGCGATCTACACTTTCTACCGTATAATGCCTCAAAAGGCGCAGCCTTAATGCTGGTATGGTAGCTATTGTTGTAGGAGAATTCGATTAATGGTAGGTTCTTATCCCAACTACCTCCCAAATCGATAGCACACGCACGTAGCATGTCTTCCAACGTTTGAATAGTACGCTCACTCTGACCGTCAGTCTGAGGATGGTAAGCCGTACTAAAATTCAAACGTGTGCCCAAAGATTGCTGGAAACTCTTCCAAAAATGTGACGTGTACCTAGTATCTCGATCAGAGATAATAGCTACAGGTATGCCATGTAAGGCTACAATCTTATCAACGTATAACCGGGCTAACATATCGGAGCTATAAGTCTCCTTGATGGGTAAGAAGTGAGCTGACTTAGTCAGTCTGTCAACTATAACCCATATTGTATCATTTCCTTTCCTTGTCTTGGGTAACTTGGTAATAAAATCCATAGTTACCATTTCCCACTTCCACGTAGGAAGTTCAGGCTGTTGTAGCAAACCTGACGGTTTTTGATGCTCGGCTTTGACTTGCGCACATGTCAAGCATTTAGCTACATGGGTGGCTACATACTTTTTCAAGCCTATCCACCAATAATTTGCCTTTAGATCCTGGTACATCTTATCAGCTCCAGGATGAACGGAGTATTTGGAACTATGGGCTTCCTGGAGGATGACATCTCGAAGACCTCCATAAATTGGAACCCATATTCGTCCATTTAATCGTAAGATTCCGTCCTTGCTAAGAGTTAACTGCTCCTCAGTTACTCCTAGCTTTTCATTAGGATAGTTAGCTTCCAACACATCTTCCTTCTGTGCAGCTAACAACCTTTCAATCAAATTATTCTTTATTTCCATGCGCTTGGCATTGATTCGGATGGGTTTAACCCTTTCCTTCCGACTCAAGGCATCGGCGACTACATTCGCCTTGCCGGGATGGTATTTGATTTCACAATCATAATCATTTAAAGTTTCCATTCAACGGCGTTGCCTCATGTTTAGTTCCTTCTGATTGAACAGATGTTGGAGGCTCTTGTGATCAGAATAAATCACACATTTGACACCATAAAGATAGTGCCTCCAAAGTTTCAGTGCGAATACAACGGCACCCAGCTCCAAGTCATGGGTGGTGTAATTCTTTTCATGCACTTTCAATTGTCTTGAAGCGTAGGCAATAACTTTGCCTTTCTGCATAAGCACACACCCCATGCCAGTGTGAGAAGCATCACAATAAACCACAAATTCTTCTATTCCATCTGGCAATGTCAGTACTGGGGCGTTGCTCAACTTTTGCTTTAGAATATCAAAGGATTCTTGCTGCTTAGGGCCCCAAACAAACTTAACCTTCTTCTTAGTTAAGGAGGTTAGGGGTGCAGCAATCCTTGAAAATTTTTCGATGAAACGCCTGTAATATCCTGCCAATCCCAGGAAGCTACGAATCTTTGTAGGCGTCTTTGGCTCTTGCCAGTTCATAACTGCTTCAACCTTAGCGGGATCCACTTGGATACCACGCTCACTAACCACGTGTCCAAGGAATTGGACTTCTCGAAGCCAAAATTCACACTTGGAGAACTTGGCATAGAGCTTCTCCTGATGTAGAAGTTTGAGAATACAACGAAGGTGTTTCTCATGGTCAGCTTGATTCTTAGAATAAATGAGAATGTCGTCGATGAAAACGATGACGAATTTATCCAAGTAAGGCTTGCAAATGCGATTCATGAGATCCATGA
This sequence comes from Helianthus tuberosus, assembly GCA_030545235.1. Classification (NCBI taxonomy): domain Eukaryota; kingdom Viridiplantae; phylum Streptophyta; class Magnoliopsida; order Asterales; family Asteraceae; genus Helianthus; species Helianthus tuberosus. The sequence goes on from CM060433.1 coordinate 180,190,581, forward strand.
ATGCGGCTGGTGCATTAGTGAGCCCAAAAGGCATCACTAGGAACTCGTAGTGACCATAACGAGTCCTAAATGCAGTCTTGTGCACGTCTTCATCTTTAACCTTCAACTGATGGTAGCCTGACCTCAAATCTATCTTTGAGAAGTAACTTGCCCCTTGAAGCTGATCGAACAAATCGTCGATCCTGGGCAAAGGATACCTATTCTTGATCGTGACTTTATTAAGCTCACGATAGTCGATGCACAGGCGCATCGATCCATCTTTCTTCTTGACAAACAAGATTGGCGCTCCCCAAGGAGATGAACTAGGTCTAACGAAACCTTTAGCCAGCAATTCATCTAGCTGCGTCCTCAACTCCTTCATTTCTGTGGGTGCCAATCTGTATGGTGCTCTAGCAACTGGTGCTGCTCCGGGGATGATATCGATTCTGAATTCCACTTGTCTATCTGGTGGTAAACCAGGTAGATCTTCAGGAAACACTTCTGGGAATTCAGAGATGACTGGGATGTCTTCTATCTTCGGTTTGGGCTCATCAATAATCACTTGCGCCATGTAGATGACACACCCCTTCTTCAAACACTTGGAAGCCTTGAGCATAGTCACTTGCTCAGGCAGCCCATACTGGGTATCTCCCCGAATGGTAAGTGATTCACCAGACGGAGTCTTTATTACCACTTGTTTCTTGTTACAGACAATTTGGGCCTGGTTATGAGATAACCAGTCCATACCCAGAACTATGTCAAAACCGGCCAACTTAAAGGGAAGTAAGGACAGAGGAAAAGAATGGTTCTTAATGGATATAACACATCCATCTAACACAGTGGAGACGGTTTCTAGGGTGCCATCTGCTAGCTCCACCTCGTAGTTCACCTTTAGGGTTTTGACAGGTAATTTCAACAATTCACAAAACTTATTGTCTACAAACGACTTATCAGCGCCAGAATCAAAAAGTACTCTAGCATATACGTCATTTACAAGGAAAGTACCTGTAATAACGTTGTCGTCTAGAACCGCTTCTTTTGCGTCCATTCTGAAGACTCTAGCATTATTCTTCTTGGCCTCTTCAGGCTTCTTGGTGTACTTAGGGCAGTTGGTTTTAATGTGACCCTTTTCATTGCAACGGTAGCACGTTCCGTCTTTTATCTTCTTGCAATCCAAGGTTTTGTGATCCGTGGATTTGCATAAACCACAAGCAAAAGATTTTGACTCATTATTTGAGTTCGATCCGAGTCTGCACTTTCCAAAGTGTTGTTTCTTGCAAATATTGCACTTGGGCTTCTCACCAGACCGGTGCCCATCTCTTCTTGACTCAGACCCCTTCTTGCTATCACCGTTCCCAAGGTGCTTCTTGCTCGACCTCTTTGAGTTATCGTCTTCACGCTTCCTCTTTTCGGCATCTTTGTTCCTCAGCGACCGTTGCCTGACCGCATCCAAAGTGAGGGACAGAGATATGTCAGTTACCGATCTAAAAGTAGTCGGTCGAGATGCCTTTACGCTTGCCTTTATTTCCGGGGCTAGACCACGGATAAATCGAGCGATTCGTTTGGGCTCCGGGGTTACCAGATATGGAACCAACCGGGACAGCGTGTTAAAGCTCGTGAGGTAAGCTTGACAGTCGAGGTTTGTCATCACCAATGATATAAAATCAGACTCTATTTTCTCCACCTCATGCTGAGGGCAGTAATTTTCCTTGATTAAGGCGACAAATTGATCCCACGTCATGCTATACAAGGGGATTTTTCCAGTGGCTTGGATCAGTGATCTCCACCAGGTTAGAGCCTCTCCTTTGAAAGATTGCGACACGAACTTGACCACATCCTTTTCAGCGCATCCGCTGATGTCCACAACTGTATCCATCTCGTCCAACCACGTCATACAATCCACAGCTCCTTTCTCCCCAGTGAAATCCCGGGGTTTACACGAGACAAAATATTTATAGGAGCAACCCTTAGCAAGGGGTCCTTTATTCGGTATGATCCGCTGAGATGGGACACTGTGGTTTGAGGAGTGTCGATCATCATCTTTCTTCGGTTCGTTCTTCTTGGACGGTGGCTTGGAAGGCTGTGTAGATAGGGTCCTACTACGGGTCCCACTGTACTCTTCATACTGCCTTTCCAAAGCCTGTGTAACAGCGCCGTCTATGATCGCTTTCAATTCCGCACTCGTTAGATTAACTCGGGCTTCATTATTAACCTCCACTGGATGGCTATTAACCTCGTCTGAGTTAGCCATTTAAATTGAACTGTTGCAGAAAACAAGGACAATAGTTTATTTGGGAGTTTATTATGGAATTGTCTTTTATGGCAATTCCTTAACCATGGTAACAGAGACCATATTTGGTTAATTTATAAATCATATTTATTTAGGATTTCTATAATAATTTATCCTAATTATAAAACATTAACAGTTTTATTTATGGCACAAAAGGCCTAGTCACTTGGACACTTTTAATTTAATCTATGATTTCAGAGAATCAAAACATTAAGGTATACTGGCACAATAGGCCTAGTCACAAGGACAATTATAAATTATATGCTAGGATTTCAGAGAATCAAAGCATTCGAGGTTTGAACCTAGTTCATTACCTTTATTTGACAGGGAGTCATAGCTACCACTGTCTTTTGGCTCATATGGAAATGAGTAGGGCCCGTAGGCACGTATTACCACGTATGGTAAAAATATGATCATATTAATTGATGATTTTAACCCTTGATTCAGAGATCATTAAATTGGGTTAGGAATCTTCTAAAGAATCCTTATACATATACAATGACGTGTGATTTTAACGAATCACTTCTTCCAGGAGTGTTAACATGTTTTCAGATGTTAACTTGGATTTGAATCTTTTGAACAGGTCTTACCATCTTGGCCCGGTCTTATAATGACCAAAAGGCTAGGTTTCACACTTTAAGATTCTTAATTTATAATTACATAGGCAGATTAATTCAAAAGGAATGATTTTAATTTATTTATTTCATTTATAATTTATTTATGCACAAAATGGCAAACATGAAATTTATAACAAACATTCCATTAATTTATTCAAAATATTACATACTGCCCTAAACGGGTCTTTTCAACAAACAATTACCCACGCAGGGGTTAATCAACATACTTGTCCACGCAGGGACTTTAAAACAAACATAATAGTCCACGCAGGGACCTTAAACTAACAAACTAGTCCACGCAGGGACTTTAAGCAAACATCATACCCTCGCAGGGGTTAACAGAAAATAGACCCACGCAGGGGTCAAAACAAACACACATACATACCCACGCAGGGGCTTAAACAAATATAGGAAATACAGGCCCATGCAGGGGCTCAACAACAATTAGAAGGATTTTAGTGATCCTTCTTGTTCTTCCCTTTGATCAAACTTGCTAATCCTTGGAAGAAAGTCTGTCTCTCCCTACGGTCCCTGTGCACTTCCCGTTCAACCTGATCCATCCTCTGAAGGAGTTCTTCACGCTCAGGTGGGGAGAACCTAGGAGGCTGTGATTGAGTCCGTATGATAGGCCTAGGTGGTATCTGGTACCCATGTGTTGCGTACCCAACTCCCCATGGAGCTCCGTATGGTCCTTCCGGGTGCAGGGCATTGTAGTTGGCTGCCACCAAGTAAGGGTCGGCCTCTGCGTACCCATAGTTGTTGTGGACCGGCGGCTCGAACGGGTTGTATGCCATGGAACCCGTATACGCTGGGATTGGGTTGTCAAAACCCATTGGCGGTGGCTACGGCATCGCTGGTTGTGAGGGTCCACCCATTTGTGGGTCCTCCTGATGTGGCGGGTAGTGGCTGCCACTTGATTGACGTGGGGAACTGAAATGGAAGTCCCCTGCTCGTGTCGACATGCGGGCACCGGTTCTCCTACGCCTTGGCGGTTGAGGAGGTGCCGGCTGAACTGGTGGCGGTGGAGGTGGTGGCGTAACTGCCACAAATCGGGGGTCCCCAGAGGAATCTTGATGATGCTGCTGCGGCTGCTGCTGCTGCTGAGGCGATGAGTGGTGAGAGGGTGTGTAGTACCACTCGTGCCGAGTGAACATGGCTTGGAAGCTGTCTGGACCACCGTAGGGTGATCCGTGGAAAGACGATCCGTCGGAGATCTCGATCGGATGATTTGGAGTGCCACTTGCAGGTTCGACGGGATCAGTATCCTCGTCCATGTCATCCGCGTGATCGCCAGAGAAGTGATTGTCTGGCCCTAGTGGGTTAAAACCCACGGGTTCTTGCACGTAGCCTACCGGATTAAACCGGCCCCGAAAAACTGGGGTGGGGTCCCCGAAAGAATGATGAGACAGGGATCGTTGTAATGGTATGAAGGAAGGCTGAGGGTTGTTCGGCTCGTAGTCCGGTTGTGGCCCATACGGGTTTTGGACCGGCGGTGTAGAGCTGTGTGATACCGATCTTCTTGCTGGTTCAAACAGGTACCTTCTGTTTTGGCGTGGATCGTCACTCTCCGTGGTAGACGGAGCTCGAACATTTGAAGGTCCTGTCTCGTTGTCGTTGGGGGCGGTGATCGGCCCCTTTCCTCGTCCTCTCCTACGGAAGAATCTTGGAGGCATATTGTTAATCCTGTCAATGTAGCATAAGATAAAAATAACAATTATAAAATTTAAAGGACAAAACAAAAACCGAATAAGGTGGAATTTGTCCTATGTTATATGCCTAGACTCGAAGGTTTAGAAATGTGCAATTGTGTAACTGAGATTAAACACAAAAAAGGCTAGTATTTAATTCACTCAGTGTTGGCTCTGATACCAACCTGTCACACCCCTATTTCCACGTGTCACCGGTGGGCCCGGTGGGGGAGTATCGTGACGTGGTTGGCAACATAATAGTCAAACAACACAATAATCAATATGCACAGCGGAAGCAAATTTAAAAAGATGTAATACAACCGAATTTAATATTGTATATCAATGTCACAATATCCGGAAGTTTATCCACAGTTGGATCGAAAATAAAATAGTATTAATGGTTCAACAAACTTCAGGCATCTTAAGCTTGCGAGACTTCTAATGATGCTAAGGAGAAATCCCAGCCAATTTCGCTTAGTACCTGCATTTAATCTTTTTGGGAAAATACGTCAGTTTACACTGGTAAATACATTCAACTGACTCATTTTGGAAAATGATTAAAAATTGGTTTGGATGCACATGGCATAAACATTTTATTTAACTTGGGAGAATTATTTAATATTATAATCTCGTGAACGAATTACATGTTTCTTGTGCGTTCAGTAGCCCGGATCTTGTCCGGGTTAAAGATCAATAGACACACCACAAAGTTCTTTTGTGCACTGACGGGTGTACGCCTACACCCCGCGCTTAAGTCGTGGCCATTTCTTAAAATGATGCCAAGGATATCCGGGACATGGTCATTAACCCCCCAAAGGCTTTAAGTAACAAGACTGTTTAAACGAGCCGATCAAATTATTCAACTACCCACCTAACAGTGGAGATTTGATGCCCGATCAAGCGGTATGCTATATACCGTAACCCAAGCCCGTATAGGGAAAATAAGTTAAAAGTATATACCTGAGCAAGTATTAATCACAATAAGCAAAATGCACGTAGCTTTTACTGGTTCTCCTAATCTGGAACGAAGGTTTAATATAACCTATTAGAATCCTAACGGGTCTTTAATTAAGCTTAAGCTTAGACCGGCTAGTTTCAAAGATACGGTTCGTACGCACGATTAAGCGAAGACCGGATAGAATGTGATTTAGACCCGACAAGTTTGAATACTTGTTTAATATGGGTTTATTATTCACATTCTGGATTTTCAGATAAAACCGTTAAGGTTTGACCCGTTTCGGCTAATTTATGTAAACTTGTTACATAAACCGAACCGAACGCGTAATAAGCGTAACGGGTATCCGTAAGAGCCATATACAGGTTTCCTAAGTTAATATGCTTCAAATATGTTGTGACATCAGTAAGATGTCTTTTATTATGCCCGAAACGATTTTTAAACACAAACTATGCCCCGTAGGGGTAGTTTGGTCATTTTAAAGGTTGTAAAAGAGTTTGAGTGTTAACCCGAGTTACAGGTCTGATGTAATCAGCAAATATACTCAATTTGCTAAGTTATATCAGTAGGTTAAATTATTTATGTGAAATTTATCATTTATAGCCAACTATGCACCGTAGGGGCATTTTGGTAATTTCACATAAGCCGAAAAGCTCAAAACTGAAGTCTGAGTTTATCAACTTTTGCTTACTGTTAAAATATTCTAATTTGCCTAAAATATCAGTAGGTATCAACCCGGGTATGTTCAATATGATTTTAATACATATTATGCGTTAAAAACGCTAAATAAGGCGATTAAAGGCCATTTCCGGGTTCGATACTTAAATCTGATATTTTTATATTTCCAGAAGGCTTAAAATGATTTATTTATTTATATGTGATCAGTAGCAAAAGGTTTGGAGTCGTTTAGATATGTAAAACTCATTTTATGGCCCTAAGGGTAAAACCGACAATTACCGAGTTAAGCCTACGACTACTAGTTATGCTCAGCCTAAAATTAATTAAAAATCTTTAAAAATCCCAAAATAATATATTACATCAGTGGGTATTAAGTTTGATACCAAAAAGTAGGCTTAATTAGGCTATACGCTAATTGCGCCGTTTTATTAACATAAAGCTTTAAATTTGCGATAATGAGCATAACTCTTAATCTACAAGTCAAATTGATGTCAAACTTTGCATACAAGTTTATATATCAGTAATTAAGGTTTCTACACTTTTACATTTTCATAAATCACGTTTTAAGGTAATAAGGGCATAATGGTCAACATATGAGCAATTAACGGAAATATGCATATTAATTGGATAACTAATGAACCAAGGTGTATAATCACAGAGGGTTGTACTAATATGTAACCTAGTCCAATTTAAGCTATGAGGCATTTCTAAAACATGCCTAAACGGGTCAGAACTGAAAGTCAAAGTGAAAGTCAAACTATGTGACTTTCGGTTCCGAACCGGGTCTAAACTGGAAATTGTCGGGTTGAACATGTCTAGACATGTTCTTACACTTATTACCAAGTTATAACAATGATCCAACAGGTTGTATATGATCTACAATGTTAATTATGCATAAATAGCATTTTAGGCTTCCTGTTGACTTTTTAAATATAAGTTTGACCCAACTTTTGACCTGGTTAGAGTGGTGATCAGGGGAAACCCTTTTGAGGTTTTATTACCCACATAAATACCAACCTATAACTACTTTTGATTCGAGATATGCCTGAGCCATTTATCATTAATCTCGAAGTCAAACCGTAATTACGACGGTTTGACTTTTAGCTAAATAACTAAGCTAAAATTAATTAGAGAGGGTTAGGCAACTTACAAAGGTCCTAAGCTTGATTACAGAACACTTGAGAGAAGGCTTTGAGTTCCAGAAGTGCTCCAAGAATGCAGATGAAGATGTGATGAAGTGTTTGCAACTATGGCCCTTATATAGTGGATTTACTCACCACAATGTATTGACAACAAGGTCTAGCACACACCACAAGCTTCCCATATGTGTCCTAGATGCTTAGGGGGTGGTTTAGGGGTCAGGAGATGTGAAAAATCGGGTAAAGGTCGCGCACAAAGGCAATGGCAGGCAACAGCCACGTTTTCCGGAACTGGGAGTCCCTCGCGTGGCGCGAGGGACCCTCGCGTGGCGCGACGGCATGCTGCAATCAGCATTCATAATCTTTTGCGATTTGGTCCTTGGCTCTTCAAAACCCGATTAGGCACTTGTTTCTTGTATTGTAAACCCTCATAATTGATCTATAAAGGCTTTAAAACATATACCCACTTTGCTAAGTCCCCGGTTAACTTGATTGTTACCCGAAAAGTCCTAACTTTCAACGTTTACGCTTTAACACTTCGCACACGAATTTGATCACAACTTTCTCATACGACAACGAAACTTTACGAAATTTATATCGTGCATTCTAGTGAGCGTAATTAATATTTACAAAGCTTCGGGTTTGTCAAAAGGTCACTCAGAGGTATAAATTGAACATGTTGACACATTTTAGTCCCTGTAGTTTGAAATCTCTCACTTTTGGCTTCGTATGATCCATGATTTATTCGTTTGAAGGTATGAGCATCATGTAGGGTTAATGTACATTATAGTTATTCACAGTTGACACTTAGAATACGTATATTCACATACTTTCCATGTTTGTCAACTTTAGTCCTTCTATAATATTTCTTTCACACGTTTAAACATTTGACACGTGTCTACACATTATAGGACGTGAATTTTCGAGGTGTTACAAATACGCTTCCGTCATCCGACTTGCGTTTATGTTTACTATCAAACGTCTTACTTATTTGATTCATTTGGGTACCTTTTTAATTCGTCCCATTCACCGCGTCCTTACTACATCGGACGTAAATGTGTCCACTACAAGAAGTTCATGGTATCATATGTCACTACTTACTTGGCCAGAGTAAGCGATCAACACATGATACACATGACCTTTTTATAGTTTTCACATCACGCCCTATGTAAGTAATGCCTCAATTTATGCTTCCATATCAAGATTAACTTCATAAAGCCTTATTAACACCCAATTCAAGATCATAATTCTAGTACTCCTCATTATTCTTAAAAACCTATTAAACACCTATGTAGTGATTATGAGTTTTATCAACATAAACACAAATTCATTAGTTTATTAACTAGGGTCTATTTCTAATCATGCATTCATCCTATTTTCACCCAAATAACTAGGGGTGTTCAAGATCGGATGATTCGGTTTTCGGATATCCGAAAATCGGATATCCGAAATTTCGGATAGTGAAATATTGACATCCGAACCCGAATCCGAAATTTCGGATATCCGAAATTTCGGATTCGGGTTCGGATATCTAATCGGATATCCGAATATCCAATTTTTTATTTAATTTTTATTTTTTTATTATTTTTTAATATTTGGAACCAGATTTTTCGGATAGTTTCGGATATCCGAATATAAATTTCGGATATTTTTCGGATATTTCGGATATTTTTTTCGGATATTTCGGATATTTTTTGGATACTTCGGATATTTTTCGGATATTTCGGATATTTTTTCGGATATTTTTCGGATACTTCGGATATTTTCAGATATTTTTCGGATACTTCGGATATTTTCGGATATTCGGATATCCGAAAAAAATAAAAATTAAATTTCCGGATATTTTCGGATAATCTGATTATCCGAAAATTCTCAAAATCACTATCCGAATCCGAATTTTCGGATTATCCGATTTTCGGATATCCGAAAATTCGGATATCCGAAAATTCGGATATTTCGGATACGGGTTTTCGGATATTTCGGATTCGGTTTCGGATTCGGATTTTTTTGAACACCCCTACAAATAACCATGATTCAAGCTCAAATTTCGAATTTCAAATGTTTATCAAGAATTTGAGATGGAACAAAATAGTGAAATTTGACATACCTTATGATCAATTTACTGAGGTGATCACTAATCCGTGCTTGAATTTCGATGTGGGTGTGATTTGCCCTTCCAATTGCTTGAATTTAGGCTAGTTAGGGTTGAACATGAGAGCTCCCTGGCTCTTCTGGAAGTCTCGACCAGAACACACACTTAGGGTGTGTGTTTTGGTGTTAGTGTTTTATTTAATTAAAATATTTTTCCTTTTTTGTCTCTTTTAGTCCCTCTAGTTCCATAGCTTGTAAAAAAAAGGTTATCTATTTCTTGTTTCTTTTATTGTTTTAACAACACTTAACCAACTAGGTTGATATTCCTAGTTACTTAATGGGTTCGGGGAAGTCATAACCCGTTTTATTATTAAGTCCCGTTTACTCGTGCCTTTTATATACTTTGTTTTTATCAAAGTATTTAACATTCTTTTAATTAATACTATGTTTATTTATTTCAATTCTATTATTTACCGGGTAAACATTTACCACTAACGGTATTTTACCCGCTCTTTAGTATTAACAAGGTTTAATTACCAAACCCGTTTTCGGGGTGTTACATATTGTACATATATTTTTCATACAGATGTGTACAAATGGAGAAAGAAAACATTTAAATTTCACTATTATATCTTTTTATTTATGTTTTAATCTATAAAACAAAAAAAAATTAATGGTCCAGATTGGTTCAATCTGATTACAAAAACCACTAGGTTTACTTTTGAGCCCTACCCTATATGTATGTATATATATATATATATATATATATAGAGAGAGAGAGAGAGAGAGAGAGAAAAGATAAAATGAGAACAACATTAAGTTGTGAGAACCATGATAACTAAGCGTTCCAAATGGTTTTCAAAAAAAAATCTCAAAAATCTTAAAAAAAGAAAATCACTTGTTTCAGCAAAAAGAAAATGTCGCATTCAAAAATTTACATCAAGTGTATAAAAAATTTCATCGCCGTAACAAATTTACATCAGGCGTAAACAAAACTTATATCGGGCGTAACTACCAACTCGACAATGTTTTTTTGTTTTTTTTCACCGGTGTATTTATAATATTTTTTTCTACGTCTGTGCAAAAAATTGTGGCCCAACTCGCACAGAAATTAAAAGTTCTCATGGCTCTCACAACTCGTGATGGTTCTTAATTGAACCGAAGCCTATATATATATATAAGTTGAGAGAGGGGGGATGACACGATGGCCATCCTGATTCTAGATGGTTTTGTTCGGTACCACACACCATGGGACGGTGTTTCACTCGGACCCAAACTCCACGTCATCCTCATCACGTCCTCAATGTGTTCCAACCACCCTAAATCGACTAAACGTCAAATGTTGAAGGGATGTAAAACCAAAGCGTGAATAAATAAATCAGCATATTGGTGTAGTAAGTCTGAACATATTAGTGTAATTTTCTGGTGTTTGATAAACTTTTGTCTTTTGACGTCGTAAAGGTTCAATTCGTGGATGACAAAAAAAAGATAGTTCCGTAGTATATTTAAAAAGTGTTGTCAGATGTCGTCCTTAAAAAAACCTAAAGATTATCAGTATTTGACTTAGTTTTAAGACACATGTTCATTCACTTTTAGCTTACTAGTCTTTTTTTCCAAACGGCCTACAAGGAGACGATGATGAAGACAGGGACGGGCCTAGGGGGTGGTGTGCTAGGGTGACGTCGGCCCTTGCCGACGACCCTAGACTGTCCCCACCCCCGTATGGCCTAAGGGGCCTAGTTATGCGCTTTACACGGAGTGGGCGAGTGCTTTTCATGGTTGCAAACACGAGTGCCCCACACATGTGCTCCTCTACGTATAATGGTGGTACTTTCTGCTTTAATACTTGCACACCAACTTATTATTGTCAGAGACGCACGTCTTACCACATAAAATTTGACTAGACTTCTTGTTCCCAAATCGCTTCTTTAGTCTTAAAACAAGTTGGCTATAAACACTAAATTAGACATGTATTTTTATGTTTTAAATTTATTTTATAATTAAATTCTAGTAATTTAATCGGTTGCCTAGGTCGAATTTTACAACATTGATAGTAACATAATGGTACTTATTTTTATGGTTTTCATCTGATATAAAATATATGTTGATATCTTTCTATGCATATCGCACTATACCAATACCGTAATGTCAGGAGGTTTAGCATACTTTGTCTTAACCGTGTCCGCGCTAAAGAGCCCCCTCGCACAATAGATCCCTAATTTAAACCCCTCAATAAGAAACCTCTATCACCCAATGTCAACAAACAATTGTTTGCCGATTTTAGCAATTATTTGCTTCTGACATAACATGTCATCAATAAGTTCGGACATGCTTTTTTATTTCGATTTGCGACAAATTTCACAATTAAATTGCTGGTATACGAATTTATAAGAAAGGTGGATTATACACTTTTTTCATGTTATTCACTTCTTTGTAAAAATATTTTAAATAAATAAAATCTAATATAAATACTTCTTATATCATGCCATTTGGTAGTTGGTACATATTTTTGTAAGTGGTGAGTTTGGTATACCTTTGCTGAAAAAATATGTGCAGAGAACCTCATGATCCCGATGGAGAGATGGAAAGATTGATTTGATTTCCATATTCAGTCTCACCCTTTCCCTTTTGATAGACAGTGACTTTCCCATTTTAATAGTCACGATAAAACTTTATATAAATTCACAAACAAATTAATTATTTAAATTCGTTGCCAAAGTTATGGTATTTAATTAAGGGTACTTAGAAGTATTTTAACTTTTGTACTTCGTAAATACAAATGTGTATTTTATATACATAAAAGCTAATTGATTGTAACCATTCCATGACTTAGGGTGGGCAGGGTGTTATGCGGCAAACCCATCTAGGGTTCAAAGCCGTTAGACTACACCGCCGCCACCCCTGCGGTTTGCCATGAGAGTTGGGATTTGGGGTAAACCTTTGTCACGAAGGTTGAGGCTTTAAGGTCTGAGGAGGTGAGGTCCATCTTTTTAGGGTGTGTGTGATTGATGGGTGGAGTAAAAAGGTGAGGTCCATATTAAGGTACTTATGGATACTTGGGGATGAAAATGACATGGCAACTGATTGGAGGGTGCTAAGGTAATACCCTAGAGTGCTCCTTCCACTAATACTTACGTAGGTTCTATATATAAACGAAATTGTTTTTTCTGTGTGTTTCAACATATATAATAAAAAAACTTCATTTCAACCGCATTTAGGGTTGTTCACGAGTCAACTCGAACCGAGAGGACCTTTGCTCGTGCTTGGCTCATTAACAAACCAAACCGAGCGGAGATGTTCATGAGAAAACCGAGCCACAAATCAAACGGGCATTTTCCGAGCAATAAGTATTCCAAGCGAGCGTCGAGCGAACTTCGAACGGTTTTCACAACTGTGTCGCCCGATTAAAATTTGCGGAGAGAGATAGTGACAATGTTGGGTCTTAAGTTTTTGTCTTTAAAAAAGGCACATTTCATGGCATAATATTTTGCTTATGAAAAACAATGTTGTGGCCAATGAGGCGATTATTATATGGCACAAACAATGACGTTGAGAGCAGGAGACGATTGACTTAGGGTACCAAAAGGATAAATGTACAAGCGAAATCGAGTGTGAATCTATGATGATTAAGCTACTAATTAAATTTGCCTTTTGCAACATAAGTAAAAGTTAGAAGTGTCATTGTTCAAACTTAACTGCAAGTATGGATTATTATCAACAAATAGGTTAGAGTCTAGATTATTAGAATCCATTTTTTTTTTTCGTAATTATCTTCAACAGGTTTTGGTTTCAATTCTTAATTGAGATATACGTTAAACCACACACCCCTTTTGTTGTATTATTCTCTCAATCTAGGTAAAATTAGTTTTAAGTTTTTTTTTGTTGATTTTTTACCGTTGTGGTAATATACGTATGCATATTAGTAATAGCTATGCATACACAGTTTCTATAAATTAAGTAGTCTTCTTTTGTGATCTATAGAGAGGACCTTTGTTGTTTCTATAGGTGCCGTCCCTATATGGGTTTTTTCTTGTAGTGGTAAACCATAGAAGAGGTATGCACAATTACTTGATGAGATGCATGCTAGTCAATTCTGGAGACATGTTGGTGAGGCTAAGTTAATTGTGAAGATGACTAAGCAGACCCGCTTGTCTAAGCAATTATCGTATATACGAGCACCAATCATGATTGTCACACCCCCACCTCTATTGTATTATTTTTTTAAGGTGACTTTCTATTTACTGGACCAGTGGTCACCGGGTTCATGTCAAAGACATTCCTCCGTCAGCCCCGCACTTACGGACGTGATGTTCGATCGGGCCCCGGCCGCCGCGCAAACTGACTTCCGCCCGGAAACCATACTGCCCCCACACGAGAGACTCGCTGGGGTAACAGCTGGGTAAAACCGGGTTGCCCTCAAGACCGCACCATGCCTCGGTAGGATACGATCCATCTCTATTGTATTAACATGCATGTTTTAATTTACATATTTTGAAAATATATTTTATTACAAGAATTTGTAAATATTTTCTATTTGATTTTATTATTAAAATATCATATTAGCGATGACAGTGAAATAAAATATGGCCCTAACTATCTGCACACCCAGTTTGCCTATCTGCACACTTAGGGTTTATCTACGCTGCGTATAGGTCTATACGCAGCATATAGCCCTATATGCTGCGTATAGACCTATACTCAGTGTATATAAACCATGGATTTCAGAGTCTTATCAGTAATCATTGCACAGAAAACAAGAGTTTATATACGCTGCGTAGGGACCTATACGCAGCGTATATAAAGCTCAATTTTTGTATTTTTTTATGTATTCCTTTGTTTATTTATAAAAAAATAAAATTATTTATAAAAAAACAATATTATTGGTAAATAATACAAATATAAATTATAAAAATTAAAAATAATACAACTATTATGAATTATAAAAATTAAAAAAGAAAATTATTTATAATACATCCCCTATACGATACTTATACTATACACTATACGATACGATGCAACACGATACGATAATATACGATACGATACTATATGTGTGATTTAGGTCCCGTATTGACCTCGTATAAGCCTATAAGTGTGATATCGTATCGTATAGATGTAGTATAGGTCACGTATTGACCTCGTATTAGCCTATAAGTGTGATATCGTATAGGCTTATACGAGGTCAATACGTGACCTATACGACGCTATACGATATCACACTTATAGGCTTATACAGGGTCAATACGGGACCAAAACCACACCTATACGATACGATATCACACTTATAGGCTTATACGAGTTTAATACGGGACGTATACTACGTTATACGATACGATATCACACTTATAGGCTTATACGAGGTCAATACGTGACCTATACTACATCTATACGATACGATATCACACTTATAGGCTTATACGAGGTCAATACGGGACCTAAACCACACCTATACGATACGATATCACACTTATAGGGTTATACGAGGTCAATACGGGATCTAAATCACACCTATACGCTACGATATCACACTTATAGGCTTATACGAGGTCAATACATGACCTATACTACGTTATGCGATACGATATCACACTTAAAGGCTTATACGAGGTCAATACGTGACCTATACTACACCTACACGATACGATATGACACTTATAGGCTTATACGAGGTCAATACGGGATCTAAATCACACCTATACGATACGACATCACACTTATAGGCTTATACGAGGTCAATACGGGACCTAAATCGCACATATAGGCCTATACGGGTGTTATATCGTATCGTATCGGGTGTTAATTTTCTTTTTTTTTATAAATAAACAATGGAATACACAAAAAAAATAAAAAAATGGAGTTTATATACGCTGCGTATATATCCCTACGCAGCGTATGAGACAAAAATGACACAACTACCCTTGTATTTGGCTTCGTATAGCCTCAATACAAGGGTATAAATGACATTTTCAGACCTTTCTATACGCTGCGTATATGTCTATACGCAGTGTATATAAACTATAAGGGTTAAAAAGATAAAATTACCACAGGTTTGGGGTTAAAAATAATTTTACCACCCTTTATATACGCTGAGTATAGACCTATACGCATCGTATATAAAGGTCTGAAAATGTCCTTTATACCCTTGTTTTGAGGCTATACGAAGCCAAATGCAAGCGTAGTTGTGTCATTTTTGTCTGATACGTTGCGTAGGGATCTATACGCAGCGTATATAAAGCTCCATTTTTGTATTGTTTTTGTGTATTCCTTTGTTTATTTATAAAAAAAAAAGAAAATTAACACCCGATACGATACTATACGATACGATATAACACCCGTATAGGACTATATGTGTGATTTAGGTCCCGTATTGACCTCATATAAGCCTATAAGTGTGATATCGTATCGTATAGATGTAGTATAGGTCACGTATTGACCTCTTATAATCCTATAAGTGTGATATCGTATCGTATAACGTAGTATAGGTCCCGTATTGACCTATATGACGCTATACGATACGATATCACACTTATAGGCTTATACGAGGTCAATACGTGACCTATACGACGCTATACGATATGATATCACAGTTATAGGCTTATACGAGGTCAATACGTGACCTATACGACGCTATACGATACGATATCACACTTATAGGCTTATACGAGGTCAATACGGGACCTAAACCACACCTATGCGATACGATATTACACTTATAGGCTTATACGAGTTCAATACGGGACGTATACTACGTTATACGATACGATATCACACTTATAGGCTTATACGAGGTCAATACGTGACCTATACTACATCTATACGATACGATATCACACTTATAGGCTTATACGAGGTCAATATGGGACCTAAACCACACCTATACGATACGATATCATACTTATAGGCTTATACGAGGTCAATATGTGACCTATACGACGCTATACGATACGATATCACACTTATAGGCTTATACGAAGTCAATACGTGACCTATACTACACCTATACGATATGATATCACACTTATAGGCTTATACGAGGTCAATACGTGACTTATACGACGCTATACGATACGATATCACACTTATAGGCTTATACGAGGTCAATACGGGACCTAAATCACACCTATACGATACGATATCACACTTATAGGCTTATATGAGGTCAATACGGGATCTAAATCACACCTATACGATACGATATCACACTTATAGGCATATACGAGGTCAATACGTGACCTATACTACGTTATACGATACGATATCACACTTAAAGGCTTATACAAGGTCAATATGTGACCTATACTACACCTACACGATACGATATGACACTTATAGGCTTATACGAGGTCAATACGGGATCTAAATCACACCTATACGATACGATATCACACTTATAGGCTTATACGAGGTCAATACGGGACCTAAATCACACATATAGGCCTATACGGGTGTTATATCGTATCGTATCGGGTGTTAATTTTCCTTTTTTTATAAATAAACAATGGAATGCACAAAAAAAAATACAAAAAATGGAGCTTTATATACGCTGCGTATATATCCCTACGCAGCGTATGAGACAAAAATGACACAACTACCCTTGTATTTGGCTTCGTATAGCCTCAATACAAGGGTATAAATGACATTTTCAGACCTTTATATACGCTGCATATAGGTCTATACGCAGCGTATATAAACTATAAGGGTTAAAAAGATAAAAGTACCACAGGTTTGGGGTTAAAAATAATTTTACCACCCTTTATATACGCTGAGTATAGACCTATACGCAGCGTATATAAACCTTGTAAAAATCTGATGCTTCAAACCCACCAAAACGACCCCAAATTTTCAGATGGTTTATATACGCTGCGTATTGATCTATACGCAGCGTATATAAACCTTGTTTTCTGGGCAATGATTGGGTAGTAGGCACTGAGATTCATGGTTTATCTACGCAGCGTATATGATTAACCCTATACGCTGCGTATTGACCAATACGCTGGGTAGATAAACCCGAATTTTGCTAGGGTTTGGTGTGCCAATAGGCACTTTAGTGTGCCAATAGGCACACTCTAAAATCTATATAAGGAAAGTACTAAAATAATCGAAAGAAATTTGGGCAACGTGTGTGCCTCTAAAACTGAAGTAATAGCTGCCTCCCTAAGACTTTACCCGCGGTTAAATAATTATGAAAACTTCACAAATGTATCTAAGAGATGTAAGGATATATATGTTGTTACTAGCCCGAGTTAAGAAAGAGGGTTCATTGGTAATTATTAACTTGTATAACAATTACCACTCTTTAAGTTTTGTGAATAGTAGGGCAATATAAATCATATGACAGACTCACAATGTCGACTGTCGACAACTTTTTCTTCGAATACAAAAGGCTAATCCGTACACATTCTCGTATTCAAACACCTCCACCCACCCACCCCAAAATAAGTTCCAAATTTTAACTCCATAAAAACCTATGACCACCACTGCCGTAATAAATAAAAAATACCTACACTTTTCTTTTCTCTCTCTCACACTGTATCTATCACCATTCACATTCATCGTTTATATATATAATACCACAGAGAGAGAGAGAGAGAGAGAGAGAGAGTTGGTAACAAGCTTCTGTGGGAGTGTAGAGATGGAGGTGGAGGTGGAGGAGATGAGCAGGAGCAGGAGCAGGAGAGACAACAAGAAGAACGACTGTAATGGCGGTGAAGGGCACGTGCAAGAAGCGTGCAACAGAACATTTGGAGCCAAGTGTAGCCATATTGCGAAGAAACAAAGGGCTAAATTTTATATAGTAAGGCGTTGTATAGCCATGCTTGTATGTTGGCGTGACAAGGAAAAATAACTCCTTTTTCACTCCAGCCAGGCTAATTAAGAAGATATTATATGCATATTTCTGTATCTTCCCCTTTCTTTATTGATTTAATTAGAAAATGTTTCATATGTCCCACCATCTTCTCTAACCAATCACAGATTTACAACAAGAAAATAAAACTTTAAATTTCATTGAAATTTAACATCTGTTTGAAGTTTTTCTGTTCTTTGGGTTTTTAAAACTGCTAGCTTTTAGGGTTTATCCTTCTTTCCCAATAGAGAGTGGATATCTTACACTCAAGTATCTTCAATGGATTTCCACCTTAACTTAAAATATGTGGTAGAATAGCTCCTCAGGGGTTTTCTCGTATTTATTGAGTTTTCTACTGAATTGGTGTATAAACATTATGAATGGGTTCTTTTGTTTCTCATAAGAGGGGTTTTCCCATATTTATTGGTTTCCTTTTGAATTTGTGTATAGACATTATGCCTAGTAGAGATGGATATGATCAGGTGGTTTCGCTGGTGACACGATGATACTCCAGTAGTCCGTCAGTGATCCAAATTTGCCATTAAATAAATTTAGGGTTTTCTACACTAAATTAGATTATAATTATTTATTAATTTAAAGTGACAAAGAATATAATTTTGGAATAAGAGAATATATGATTCTCTTTTGTTATAAACTAGTTGGAGATGCCCCGCCTGCGTTGCGGGGCGCTAAGCCGAATATTTCTTAGTTTAATAACATGTACGCATGTATTTTAGTTACTTGTGCATACTACTCATAAGACGATCTCAAAAAAATTACATCGACTCAACCAATTAAACCAAAAGACTGCCATAGTTTTGCTAAAAAAAAAATGGCAAGCCTGAGTTGGGGGCAAAATAGTAAATTGTCGTAAACAATGAGCGAGTGTCAGACACCTGCTTGACAAAAAAATTAAATTGAGTCAACCAAGTAAAATAAAAACTACTATAGTTTTGAAAAGAAAAAACTAAAACGATGACAAGAATACAGATTTTAACTGGGGGCAAAATCATAAGTTTTTAAAAGAGGGCAAACTCATAATTTTAAACTTAGGGCAAATTCGTAATTTTTAGCTGGGGCAAAACCAGAATTGTGTTTTGAAATGGCGCAAAATCGTAGTTTTGAACTAAGGGCAAAATCGTATTTTTTAGCTAGGGACAAAAACATAAATTTATTTTAAACTGAGGGCAAAAACGTAATTTTGAACTGTAGGCGAAATCGTAATTTTTAAAAGGGGGCAATTATAATTATATTATATTATACTAACATTAAAAAAATAATAGGGCAACCGCCCATTTTCCACCAATTGGGTGGCATAACTATTGCCGTCTAGAGTTATGCGCCGCTCGCGTTGCGTGGCGCTAAACCAAAAATTTATTAGTTTAATGACATGTACGCATTTATTTCGGTTAGTTATACATGTTACTTATAACACGATATAAAAAAGATGCATCGAGTTAACCAAATAAAGAAAAACACTATCATAGTTATGATAAAAAAAATAACTAAAACGATGGCAAGCGTGTAATTTAGAGTTGGGGGCAAAACAATAACTTGTCAGGACCAATTAGCGAGTGCTAGGCAGCTGTTTGGCACAAATAAAAACTAAATTGAGTAAACCAACTAAAATAGAACACTACTATAGTTTTGCCCAAAAAAACTATGGCAACATTGCAATTTTTAGCTTGGGTAAAATCGTAATTTTAAAATGGAGTTAAATAATATTTTGAACTGAGTGCAAAACCATTTTTTTATTTTGAATTGGCGGCAAAGGCGTAATATTTTTACTTAGGGCAAAATCGTTATTTTTAGCTGTCAAAATCGTAAATTTAAGCTTAGGGCAAAGCATAAATTTAATTTCTAACTGGGGGCAAGATCGTAAATTTAAACAAGGGATAAAATCGTAATTTGACAGGACCTATAAATAATTATTTTATGCAAAAGAGAAAAAAAAAACATAAAGCTGGCCGACACTTTTGGCCAACCATTTGATTTCACTATTCCTGCTGACATCATCAAACTTGTGTTTTTTTTTTTTTTTTTTTTTTTTTTGAACGGCAAATTAGGATCACTGACGGACCACTGGAGTATCATCGTGCCACCAGCAGAACCACCCGATCATATCCATCTCCACTAGGCAATAATGCCTATATACCAATTCAGGAGAAAACCCAATAAATCTGGGAAAAACCCCCTTTGTGGTAATCGAACCCATGACCTAATGGTCATAAGCCTTATCCCACCACCAAGATACCACTAGGCTATAATGCCAATGGTATTTGTGTTTGTATGTATTGAATTTTTATTTTATATTTCTTTTGGAGTATATTATAGGGTTTCCAAGAATGTCTTGGAATTTGTATGTGCCATTTGTCTTACGTTTTGTTATTATAAAATTAAAATTATATCATGATTTTGATGTCTGTACTGAGCTGTGAAAGATAGAATAATTTTTTTTTTTTTTGAGAGGTGATTTTCACAACAGACGGTAATATCACACCCACTAGTCGCAGGCCCGCCCCACTACTGTCCCGAAGACTATGTTGTCTTAACCGGGCCCACGCTTCGGTAGCAATGGGAGCTTGGCTCTCCCCGAGAAAATTTCCAGCCCCCTGCCACTTGACAGGAGTTGCACTCTCCACACGAGTCGACCGCCTGTTGTGACAAGCGACCCGCTGGAGTAAATGCACTGTAATAGAAAACTCGGGTTGGCTCCCGGGATTCGAACCTAGAAACCTGGTTCTCCCCCCGTTCATTGCCCTTCCCCCAAATGCCATGGGTGGGGATCGAACCTTGGTCTCCTAAGAAACCAAAATCCTTTCTACCACTCCACCACAAGTGGAGGATAAAGATAGAATAATTTGGTTTTGTGATTATAATTTTATTTTATTATTGTTGGCTGTTGCTCACTCTTTATTAAACAAATAATTTTGGGGGTAATAGAACTAATGAGTCCCCATATTTTTTAAGAATGATTAATGACCAGTGAGATTTTATAGTTGACATTGTAAAATTCTTACTGATTAATTATCTACTACTAGATGGATTTGGGGATATATAGATGTATTCAAGGGAGTCAACCTTTCAACTATATACTTTTTTTAACGTTTCACAAAGCCCGGTCACCTAGGTACACCCATAGGCAAAATGCAGCCACCCACGTCCCACGCCTATGATCATAGGTAGCGCTGGTGAACCGACCGTCACCAAATCCAGGAGAAACCCATCGCCAAATGCCCATTATGGTAAAACTTCTTGCTCGCACATGATATTTTATCACGAACGAGACTTCAACAATGATCTTCTTTAGAGAAGGTCATCCGGATACCGCTAGAGCAATGTCACTTTGGTTACTCAACTATATACTAATTAGATATTCTTTTAGATGGATTTTTTTAAAGGAAATCAGATATACATATTTATGTTAAATCATTGCAGAAGGTTTTTATTTTTTAATATTTATGATTTTTTCTAAGGAGTTCAATAATCGATTCACAAAATACATATGCAACGGTGGATATGATTAAAGAGGATTCTCTTTTGTTGATTAAAAATAAATAAACGTTTTGATAGTTAAAATAAGAGAGATGTGTGATTTTGTAACGTGTTTCTTTGGAGTTTTCAGCTTCTAGCTTGCCCATTTCTTTTTAATAGAATTTCCGTCGTTAAAAAATAGGGTTGTTTAAATATAATTTTTAGTGACTCACTTTTTTTTATCGATTGATGATACAAGTTAATTTTCTAGTGGCATTTCATTAAAAGATACAGATAAGTAGCTAGAGGTTAGTGTAAGTGAGACCTTAGATTGTAATTCCACACAATCCATAATTAGGCCTCTTTTGTATTTTTTTTATCGACTAATTAAATAATAAGTCCATAAGTTATGGTTTAACTAAAAAAATGAGTCACGTTACAACCACGTAGGCGGAGAGGTTTTAACCAACCCACTATTCACAAGCTTGTTATCATTTAAATAAAAATATAAATAAAGAAAAATGGTGATTGGTTAAAAGTCACATAGGGTTCATCTCCTTTCTCTAACGTTCGTTAGGGGGTGGCGCCGGCCACCATGTTTGGCTCCCTCCTTTACTTTGCCCGTGATGGTGTTGAGGGGAGCTACATGCCCATGTGGATCAGGACGTTAGCCACAACTATGATCTAATAACTAATTATTTTTCCTTTAATTTTTTTATCAACCCAGAAGTTCTTTTCTATTCTATATTTTGCATACGTTTCATTAACCAAGGTCTACAGAGCAATGCTGCCCTAAAGAGCTAAAAAAAGGTTTTAGATTTAGTTTCTTAAAAAATAATTGGATCTTTGTATAGAAAGACTTACGTGACTCCTTTTTTAAGTCTAAAATTTTAGAATATTTAATAATATCTTTGCCGTATGACGCATGTAGACAACTCCACGTATTAATCAACTAAGGGGGTGTTTGTTTTTGCTTATTACATCTGCAAAAAGCTTATGTCTGCCCGCCTGCAGACATAAGGCCTTAAAGACCGTTTGTTTTTTTTTTCAAACAGATCTTAAATTAGCTTCAAACATCTTAAAAAAGAAGCTTTGAAACAAAACTTCAAACATCTGCACATGTCTTCTTCTTCCCTTCTCACCTGCCACCGCCACCTCCGCCACCGCACCTCCGCCACCACCTCCGCCACCACCGCACCACCGTAGAGAGAGAGAGAGAGAGATCTGTGTGTGAGAGAGAGAGAGCAGTTTCTAGAGAGAGAGAGAGTTTCTAGAGAGAGAGCAGTTTCTGTGAGAGAGAGAGAGACCTGTGAGAAAGAGAGAGAGACCTATGAGAGAGAGAGAGAGACCTGCGGTGGTGGTGGCGGAGGTGGTGGCGGAGGTGGTGCGGTGGTGGTGGTGGTTGTAGAGAGAGAGAGAGTTTCTAGAGAGAGAGAGCAGTTTCTAGAGAGAGAGAGCAGAGAGTGTGTTTTGTGGGTGAAGTTGTTTTTGAAGAAAAAAAAACAAACCCTCTTCTCCTTGCAGACTGCAGACATTTGGGCCACATCTTCTCTTGCAGATGCCTGCAGATGTGGTTCGCAGACTACAGACATTTTACATCTGAAAAAACAAACAGCACCTAAATATACACAGGGGGTATGCTTATGACAAATGAATTCTGCTAAAGTTTGAATTCGAAAAGGCAAGAAATTAAGGAATCTATTAGAACATGGGGTATGGAGGTCGTCCCCTTCCTGTCCCAGTTCGTCCCCCACGTCGCACACCGCCCCCTGGGGTCGTTGCGACACTCCCGGCTTCTCCCAGCCGTTGGAGAAGAGGCAAACAAGTGGGTCCCCCTTAATTAATGCCGTTGACTAACGGCTATTTAAAAAAAATAATTTAATTATTGTAAAACCTATAAATACCCATTCATTTAACCATTTTTATACAAAAATTCACTCATACTCTCCAAACAACCCCCTTTACACTGTCAAAATAATCTTCTCTTAAAAATACACAATGTCATCTTCCTCTTCGTCGGGTTCGACGGACACTAGAGAAGCCGTAAAATATTTTATAAACACAGTGGTAGCCGCGACACAACTAATTCTGGAAGAAGAGGAGGAGTAGGTTTCGTCACAACCACAAAACATGAACCCGGCCATCGATCGAAACCGAGAAAGTTAGTTATATTTTTATTCTTATATTTTATAGCGTTGCATTATTTTTATAAGTTATATATGCGTTACTATATATGACTTGCCACATCGTGTAGGTGCTCATGAAAGATTAGTCGCCAGTTACTTTGCCGACGAACCGTTGTACTCGGAGAGTATTTTTAGACGTCGTTTCCGAATGAGTCGTAGACTGTTCTTATGAATAGCCGATGATTTAGCCTCTTATGACCTTTTTTTTACGTTGCGATACGATGCTAGAGGCAAAAGGGGCTTCACCACCTTATAGAAATGCACTGCGGCGATTCGTCAACTAGCTTATGGGACAGCAGCCGATGCTTGGGACGAATACTTAAAGATGTCCGAAAGAACTGCTAGAGAATGTGTATACAAGTTTTGCAAATTTGTGGTGAAGCTCTATAGCAAAAAATATTTGCGAAAATCGAGTTACAATGACGTACAACAATTGTATCAACACCACAAAGCAACGCACGGTTTTCCAGGCATGCTCGGGAGCATTGATTGCATGCATTGGCCATGGCGGAATTGTCCTACCGCTTGGCGAGGAATGTATGCGCGAGGCGATCAAAGACATCCAACAATAATTCTAGAAGCTGTTGCGTCTCAAGACCTATGGATTTGGCATGCTTTCTTTGGGATTCCTGCTTCGAATAACGACGTCAACGTTCTTCAAAATTCTGAGGTTTTTGACAATGTTATAAAAGGGATCGGTCCTGATACGAGGTTTACGGTTTCGGGAGTGGAGTACAGACGCGAGTATTATCTTGTCGATGGAATATACCAACAATACTCTACAATTGTTAAAACTGTTAGGCATCCGCCAGATGAAAAAAGAAAGAAATTTGCCAAGTTTCAAGAAGCGGCGAGAAAAGATATTGAACGGTGTTTTGGTGTTCTTCAACAAAGATGACATATTATTGAAAACCCAGCACGCGCTTTTACACCAAGAACGTTGTGATACTGTATGTATGTATGCTTGTATTTTGTTGCATAACAAGACCATCGAAGACGGACATGCAAATTGTGAGTATGACGAGAATGCGGTGGAGCAGAATAATGTTCCGGTTAGCGAAGAACAACAAGATTTAAACAGGTTCTCGTTACATCACGATTTCACACATGCCAATCTTCAATCAGACTTGATTGAACACATTTGGAATCTCGAAGAAAACAACGAGTAGTTTTTTATTTATTTGCGTTGTATTTTCTTTTTAAATGTAACTCTAGGTTTTTTTTAAATGTAACTTTAGGTTTTTTTTTTAAATGTAACTTTAGTTTTTTTTTTAATGTAAGTTTAGGTTTTTTTTAATGTAGCTTTAGGGTTTTATTTAAATGTATTTTTTTTATTTTTATTTACTTTGTTTTAATTATTTAACTAAATAAAAATAATAATAAAAAAGGGGAAGGATTATCCTCCACACTCTTGGGTAGTCCCCAAAGGGATGGTACTCCACCCTTAGTGAGGTGACACCTATATTGCGAGTAGTCTCTTTAGGGACTAACCAAACCACACCTTATGGTCTTATCTGGAAATGATTTCTATTGTCTACACTTCCATCAATCCTGTATTGAATTAAAAATGAAAAAATGAAAAAAGTTAAAATTAAATTATATGAACCGTTTAGTACATTTTAGTAGCCAAGGTAGTTGTGGAGTGGTTGGGGAAAGAATAAGTGTTTCTTGTAACCCATGTTTGATTCCTACTCTTCTCATTATTTTCTGTGGCATCCAGGTGAAGAATGAATACGGGTGGCGCCGCCAGTTCGAGTTGGATGGGAGGCGAGGTTTTACCGATTATTCCATTGTCGTCACTTCAGGGGGTGGAGGTCGCGTTTCCGCGCATCTGGGGAGAGCCAAGAGGCTGGCGGCGGTCGAGTATTCGACCTTGGCTACAGCGTCCGGTGTCACGGTAGTTGACACGTCATTTCTTAACATTAAAAAAAGTACATTTTAGTAATTTTCTAATATTTTTGTACAGTAGAACTAAAAAGAGAATCTAACTTTAAAAAGCCCATTTAGGTCATCCGTAGTCTTAAAGCCCCTTGTGGGGCGTTATGCGACACGTGTCGTGCCACGTCAACCGGGGGCTTTATGGGGCGTTATTTCACTAGAGCCCGTAGTCATAAAGCCCTTACCCATCATTACCTAATTCTTAATTTTCAATTTTATTAATTAATTATAAAAACCTTGCTTGTTTGTGATTGGTCCAATCTTTGAAAACCTCCCCATACCGCCGCTATATATCTCGCGCCCTCCCCCCAAATTGCATTCATGGCACCCCAAGTTTTGGTGTTTCCGGCGTTTTGACGGCGCCATCTCAGGGCATACCGCCCCACTACGGAAGCAATTATGGGAATCCTATAAATTAACATCTTTCAAACATCATGTCACAAAAAAAGTTTAAACATGATCCAAACAAGTCATTTACCACATAAATTGTATGATTATATCTAATCCCCAAAAGATGATTTTCTTTATAAAGTTTGATTTTCTTTATACAATATTTCCTATAAAACAAAACCATAAAACCGTATCTATAACTAGGAAATTCGTCCACGGGTTTTACGAGCGCAGTAATTTACTTGAATATGAAATCTGTATATATCAGGGTTTGTTCGATCATTTTAAGAATCTAAAAGGCTTTTGGTATCCAACAAAAACCTATATTTGACTTAAATAGAAGAGGAGAAGGGAGTCCAACACAAGACATGAAGGTAAACTAAATGCACTCACAACCTGGACAAAAGGCTTTAATTAGTTTATATTTTTACTAGTGCTAATACGTGAGAATTTCGTGGGTAGACAAAATAATATGTTTTCATGGTATTGACAAAGAACATTATACGTTTATAATGAATATAACGAAATTCTCCGAAAGAAATTATTATGGAACTCTCAGGTTCATAGAGTAAATAAAATAAACAACGTACTATTATTGATATAAATAAAACGAAAAGATAAATAAATAATTAAATTACATTTTTGTAGTTCGAGATATCAATAGGTAGCCTATTACTCTAATACTTCTGCTTTTTGTAGCTTTGTAACTAATAACATCGCATTCGTTGTTGACCAATTGAAAAAACAATAATCATCTAACCAAATTTGTTTCACTTGAATCACATCATACCATCCAAAAACTTTAAAATACTACTTAGTATAAAAACTCAAAGTTTATTTGTAAACTTGTTAATCACTATCTATGATTAATTAAGATGATGTTATTAGATATTGTTTGTCACATGTTTGGTTTGTGGATTTAATGTTTACATAGTTTGATACTAAACAACAAAAGGTCCAAATATGTTAAATCTTCGCGCAAAAGTTTAGTACTTTACTTGTGGCGTCATCACGCCTTCAAAATTAACAAAAAAGATGATAAAACAAAGTTATTACTTTTTAAAATTACTAAAATAGTGTGACGGTTTCAATTTAGATTTGATTATAACATGAAAAAAACATTCTTTTAACTTTTTGATCATAATTATGGTACTGAACTCAAAACAAAGATGATAACGGCTTATTTTTTTTAAATTTGTGAGGACATATACTAATAGTTCTATATAAATTATGAGATAAGATTATTGGTTTACTGTTTAATGATATAATCTTTGATTTTAAAATAAATAACATGTGGCTATTGAAGCATCTGGTAAAATTACTTAGTGATGTGTGCTAAACAGACTATTAAAATAAACTAAATTAGACTCTCTAAGCTAGACACTAAAAAGCTTTAATTCTAGACTCGACCTAAAACCACACAATCGACAAGTGTACCGATCAATGTAGTATAACCCTAGGAAGTCCGGATATCGAACCACGAGACTCTATGTATCACGTAAACTAGACTCTGACAGACGCTGACAGACACGACTTAACTTGGCTGTTTGTTTTGGGGGGGGGGGGGTTACGGAAAAACTAAGGAAATCTATATTAAACTACTAAATTAACTAAAGCTAGACTAAATACGAATGAGGATTAAGGGCTTTTCTTATATGGAGAACGAGACCACCTAGACAAGAATCCTGGATTACTTTTAAAGAATTACCGATTAAGTTAAATGTATGAATTATGGAACCGGGATCTTAAAGTACTAAACCTATTAAGAACCAACTAAGCCCCTCGACCCTTCTCAAGGAGAAACCTGTGGAACTACCTAGGCTGTTAATCCTATCGGTTATTAGACGCCTTTCCAGTTGTCTAATTATTGTGTAAGTACCCTTATGTTGACCTACTCTTTTCCAATCATAGATCTAGGGTAGTTTGAATTAATTAACTTGACTTGATAGACTAATAAAACCGACAGGTCAACTAAGACACGACCTTTTCCAAGGACTATCTAAAGCAATTCGCCGGGTAAGACCTACCAATAGCCCCTCACTTTCCAGGTATTAGGACTAGTAGAACACTAAGACTTAGCAAATTATTACCAATTACTTCTAGGGGTTATCGGCCGATTCTCCCTAAAGAGTTAAGGTTTTCTAACGTGATATAGACACTCACCGAAATCCTAGACCCTAATATGATTCTATATTATGATAAAGATCGTCACTAAGAATCATATGAAGCAAATAATAACAATAAACCAACTCAAAGCATGCATATACATCAAATCATTAATTCAAACTCTTTACAAAACACAATCAACCCATAATAATCATGCAATTAACAAAAATTGTAAAATCTTCATATTAATCCATTCATCAAGTCTAGGTGGCTCAAAAGTTTAGCCAAGCATGTTAAAACGTGAAAAAAAAAAATATGTCCAAACATGAATTCATCATAACAAGTTTCGTAAGAAAAGTCAAGAATAAAGAACTAGATAACCCGATTAGATCTTCAAGTCTTCTTCCCCGAACTCGTACCAATGATTCCTATGCCTTGAGAACTCCAAAATTGCTCCAAGAATGCTTAACAAGTCGCCCAAGATGTCTCTAGTTCATTCCTAGGTTTTTTTTTTTCAAGTTAAAGATGTATATATCTGACTATCCAAATCAATCCCTTATTAAATTCGTAAAAACTGCCAGCTACAGCCTTCTGGCGGGGCGCCACCCACTGAAGGAATGGGTGGCGGGGTGCCACCTTGTTTTT
This sequence comes from Helianthus tuberosus, assembly GCA_030545235.1. NCBI lineage: Eukaryota > Viridiplantae > Streptophyta > Magnoliopsida > Asterales > Asteraceae > Helianthus > Helianthus tuberosus. The sequence continues at coordinate 180,219,602 of CM060433.1, forward strand.
TTTTTTCTCGTGTAACATCTCCAGTCTTTCGCCGGGTGCGAGAGACTTGCTTAGTGGGTGGTGGGGTGCCAAAGAGTGATTTTTCAGCTCTTTAACTCTATTTCAACTCCCCGACCTTTCCAACATGCTCCAAGACTTGACTTTTCAATATTTTAACATGTTTTACTCGGTTTTCAGCAACTTTAAACATCAAGACCTGCGAAACACGATTTTATCAATAGTATGCATATTCTAACGAAAAACAAACTAAATAGAATGAAAACTATACAAACTGTACACGAATAAATGATGTATTTTGCAATACATCACTTAGCATATCAACTGACATATTAAATGCACACATTAATCATAAGTATATATAAATAAAATAAATATACCCATATACCCGGAGATGACCCACATAATCCGTTAATCTAAAAGAGTTGTAAACGTATTGACATGTTTAACTTTTGAAATTCTAAAAGTTGATCCTTTACATGAAGTCTAAAAGTTATGTCAACCATCCTGTTGTTGGATCCATAAAATGTCCTGGCCATACTTAGTATGGATGAAGCCATTCAAAGAGATATTCTGACCCATTGGGGTTCCAATGGCATACGATTTGAAAAACACCATAAACGCCAAAATGTTAATACAATGAAACCATTAAAACTCCATATAATTATTGAATTTGGTTACCGTCAAAAAATCTTAAACCCCAAAAATAAATCAATATTGTGAAAAGCGGAATTGGAAAAGCTGAAGATAAAATGACAAAAAATACCATACGCCCTAATCTCGTACCTATATATATATATATATATATATAGGGTCAGGATTTAGAGAAAAAGGGTGACAGTGTGAGAACGACGAGAACGATTATGGATCGTCATATCAAAACAATCTATGAACTAGATGGCGCGGTGGCGTTTTCGTAAATAACATAAACTTTTTAAAGTGGGCGCGCTTCCATAAGGGCAAAAAAGTAAATTTTTATTTACACAACACGTCAAAATGTGACCGAAACATATATACTTCCCAGGGAAACCTCCCCAAAAACCAACGTAAAACGCGAAAACCCTAGAAAACTCGAAACAACAAAAACTATGGCGTCGAAAGATCAAACCAGATCCAGAGGCAAAAGACATAGTGAGTTCACTTCGATTTACATTGTGCTAGTTTATGCTGCTTTTGGCGTTCTAATTTAAACAATAAATTTGCAGTTTCTACAAGTGTGGAAGGGGAAGGGTCATCTGCTCCAAAACACCAAAAACCCAACGAGCAACGAAAGAAGACAACAAGAGGATATGGTATAGAATTTTACTTTTCGTGATGTAAATACACTTTGATACTTTGTTGCCAAAACGCCAAAATTTGTATCGTTTGTTTAACAATGTATGAGAACGGAATTTTACATATATGTCATTGTCTTATTGAAAAAACATATATCATTCGTGTGTTACTAAACGCCAAAACATGTATCGCTTGATAGCTAGAGGCAACTAAACAAACATATTATCATACGAAAAATGAGCATAACTAACAACGTTTTCAATTCCATACTTTACTTTACCCTCAACAACAAATTCATCAAATCTTTTAGTAATAGAAACATTTCTAGAAGATCTTCTAATATTTTGAGTACCCTTAGATGGGTTGATCTCAACATTTGATCCTAAAGTGTCATCTGCCCCACCATTGTTACCCTGACCACTACTGCTCACCTGATCCGGTTGTTGAACATGATCAACACTAGAATCAGGGGCTGATGTAGATGGTGACAATGGCTGCTGATCATCACTAACAGGATCATGAGCACCATTTGTACCCACTTAATCCTTGGGTATGTTAGGAACTTCAGATGAAAGATTTTCAAAAAAAAAATAATATGAGTTAGATTTTTTTCACAAACAGTTTCTTGATTATCAAATGACTTAAGCTTAAAAGGGTACACATTCTCATAAAACTGTACATCTCTAGAAAAAAAAATTATCATTTTAATATCCAAACTTCACAGTTTATACCTGTTTTTTTACATTTGAATAACCAAGAAAAACACATTTGTCTGCATGGTATGCAAACTTATCAGATTCAGTTAGAATAGTACTAAAATACAAACATACAAAGTTCCTTAAATGTGACAAAGAGGGTCTAAATCCAAACATCATTTCAAAAGGACTCCTACCATTCAACACATAAGAGGGTAACCTATTAATTAGATACACAGCAGTTGGAATACAGTCAGACCAAAATCTCAAAGGCAAACCACCCTGAAACATCAGAGCCTTAGCTGTGTTTAAAAGATGCCTATGTTTCCTCTCCACCACACCATTCTGTTGTGGTGTTTGAGAACAAGAAGTTTGATGTAAAATACCTTTAGATTTACAAAATATATTCATTTGATTATTCACAAATTCAGTCCTATTATCACTCCTAAAAATCTTAATTTTCTTCTTAAACTGAGTGAAAACAAGTTCATAAAAAATCTTCTAAGTTTTCAAACACTTCAGTTTTCTTTGATAAAAAATAACACCATACAGTTCTTGAATAAGCATCCACAACTGTTAGAAAATATTTAAAACCTTCATAACCTGTGACTTTGTATGGACCCCACAAATCCAAATGTACTAAATCACCAACAGATTTAGTTTTGTGTTCACTCAATGAAAATGGGACTCTAACTTGTTTTGCTCTATGACATACCTCGCAGGGACCATAATCAATAGAAGTTATGTTAAGATTTTGTTTTAACATAGCTAAGACCTTATCAGAAGGGTGGCCTAGCCTACTATGCCAAGTAAATGACTTCACAAAACTATTAAAACAAGCATTAACATTATTACCATTACATCCTATAAAATACAACCCACTATCATGACTACCATTCACCGGGACTCTCTTTGAACTGGAATCCTGTAATACACAATTGTCCTCATTAAAGATAACATAGACATGATTATCCTTAGCTAACTTATACACAGACAACAAGTTCACACAATAGTCAGCAACATAAAAGATACCTTTTAGCACTATATCATCAGTCAATTTTAGATTACCAATTTTCAAAACTTTAACACTTGTCCCATTAGGATGACCAACAATAATACTAAACTCAGACACATCAACAACATTTATTAAGTTCTTATTAGTTTTAACCATGTGTTGACTAGCACCTGAGTCAACAATCCGCCCATGACTATTACTAAACCTGACAGAACTTGAACAACTAACAAAATTAGAAACATTGAAACACTCACCTCCCATACTAGGATTCTGAGAATCAGACCCACTTTTTTCATCAACTAAACTCAATAACTTGGTAATCTGCTCAGAAGTAAAAGGTAGACCAGACACACTAGTAGAAGCAGATGACCAAACAACATTATTAGATTTATTATTATTATAGTAAACTTGGTTTTGTTAGACTGATTATTATTATTAACTATTCTTTTAAATCAAGCGGGGATAACCAACAATCTCAAAGCACCTATAATAGTATGTCCTAACATATTGCAATGAGTTTACTCAAGATTAGGGTTAGAACCTCTAGTTAAGGCACTCGAATCACTAGGGTGCAAGTATAAAGAGTCACCTATATCAAGTTTGCTAATAAGGGTCTGTGAAGTACTACGAGTATCACCCATGACTATAACACACAATATATATTAAACCAAATAACAATAACCAACAAATACAACAACACAACAATACAGATCAACTATCAACAAAAACTTTAAATGTAAGACTGTGTCAGGGACCTGATTCTAGGTTCGTCACTCTATAGGTGCCTGGACAAGCCTTTACATAGTTGTAGACACAAGAAACAATACCAACCAAAGAACAATCAAACAAAAAACCAGAGATACAACATAGAGAAATGCAACAACTAGCACATAGACTCAATCAAGTGCCGGTCTGACTAACCCGATAACAATAATGTCTAAGACTCACAATGCAATGAACAAAAAGAAAAGTAAAAGAGAGAGAGGAAAGATCTCACAACTGCGTTTAACTCCTTCTAAGCAGATCTGAATCTGTAACCTTCTAGGGTTACAAACCACAGATCAGAAAGCTAACCACAACCTGGTTAGTTTGCCCTGAAATCTTCTAAGGATATCAGATACCAACACAGGATGTAATACCACCAGAAGATAAGAGATCTTCCACCAAAACCTCCAAACCTTAACTAGGGTTTCACCGCACCAGATCTGCACCGACACGCTTCCCAAGATCAAGATCCAAACTGTTCTTCGAGCATAGAAGAACACAAACCCCAAACAATAAGAATCAAACCCTAAAACTCATAGCAGAACAACCAAGATCAGAAATCAAGAGCCAATATAGCTCTGATACCATGTAAAATGATATGAAAATCAACACAGAACAACAAGAAGCGACAAAACGGTTTCAAAACTTTTATTAATTACCCAAACTAGAAGAACACCCCCCCCCCCCAAACCCTAGATCTTACAATAAGTAAGATCTTAGAACAATACAAATTCAGATGATCAACTGATAACAATCAGTTGATCTAGAACAACTAAAACTACAAGATCTCACAAGAGATCTAACAGATCACACAGGATAACAACAACGAGTAAACCCTAATCGTACAAAAGAAAGAGAATAGAATAATCTGGAGGTGTTAACCAGCGAATGAAGGCTTTCACTCGCTTATATACTCAGGTCAAAAGATACTTCCACTTTAGCCCATCATCTATTTCAGCTTTCACACTTTAGTCCTCAGAACTTTTCAATGCAACCTTTCACTTTCTGATTTGTACACTTAACACCCTCATCAACATAACAATATAACTGAATATGTAATAACTTTATAACACAATACCAATGTTGCAACATGAATTAATCAAACGTTGCAAGTATTATTTTAACAATGAAGAATAAGGAGTTATAAATTGGGAGTTGTTGTACTCAACAAGGAGCATGCTAACTTGGATATAAATTTTATTTGGGTAAATTACTTTTTGAGTCTCTGTGTTTTATGGGTTTTAACTAGTTGAGTCCAAAAATAAAAAGTTTAACGACCTGAGTCTCTATAAGCATTTTCTTTAACCATTTGAGTCCCATTTTCTAACACAGTTGGAATTTTGTTGTTAAGTTTTGTTAAATGACCAAATTACCCCTATAATTAAAAAATAAAAAAACTAATCTATTTAGATTTTTTTCTCTCTCTCCCCTCATCTTTATCTCTCTAAAAACCAAACAAATCTGCAACTTTCTCTATTTCTCTCTAAACACTTCCACCGTCCCACTATCTACAGGATCATCATCGGTTTCTTCGTATGCCATAAATGTCTGATGATGATATCAAGAAGAAAATGCGAAAAGTTTATCTGATGTTAATGTGGTTGACGATGGTGGCCAGGACTGTGCTAATCGGGATAGTTCATCTAAGACCGCGGAGGCTGACCAACATAAAGACTCGACTAAATAAAGCGGTGGTCTGAAGGATTCTTCGTCGAAAGAAAATCGAAAAGGATCTGCGGCTTCTTAGGGTTTGTCAAAAGCGGTATGTTATCATGAATTAAATTTGGGTTAGGGTTTTAAGTGTCGCATTGGATTTGGGGTGATGGGATATTTATGTTGTCATGAAGAAATGTATGTCTCCATAAGGGTATTAGTATGAAGAATCTGCAAATTAGGGGTTCCACCACGGTATGTTATCATGAATCCATTTGGTGAAGAAATTTATGTTTGGGTTAAAAAAATGGAGATGTTTGGACATTTATGATATCTTTATTTAAAGTGAAATCATAAGGGTATCAGGGAGGATGGAACTTCAATGGCAGTTGATGCTGCTGCTGGGGATGCAAATACAGAGGAGTGTACCAGATTCAGTTGGCTTTAGGATCCTTTAGTCGTGCAGATCGAAGCGATTAAGCAGATCAGTCTAGGGTCTTGAGAGGATGGTAGTGTTGGTGGTTGTTCAGAGGTGGCGCCAGTTGAATGGCGGTGCTGGGGTTTCAATGGGATGGTGGTGTTGGCGGTAGTGGGATGGTGGTGGTGGAGGAAATAAAGATAAGGAGAGAAAGATGTGTAAGGAGAGAGGGGGGTGGTCACTAGTGATAGAATTCTATCACTCTCAATATCCAATCAACTCATGCCATATCATCACCCAATATTCTATCACTAGTGATAGAATTGTAGTGGGGGTGGTCACTAGTGATAGAATTCTATCACTCCTATTTTTTTTTATTTTTTATTTTAAATTAACAATAAAACATTTAAATTAGAAATTAACAATAAAACACTAAAATTAAAAATTTCAATTAAATTAAAACATACTACTTCAATTTAACATAATAGAAATATTTTAGGCTACAATTTAAAAAAAAAAAAAAAACCTACTCCTCGTCCGACTAATGAAACTCCAAACCTAGAGAACCTACTAGTTCGATTAAATCGTATCTCAACCGAAAGTGAGTTTCTTCATTACGCAATTCTAGTTGGATATTTTGTGGAACTTGAACTTGTGTAGGAGGATCCGGCACCCAATCCGGGGATATTGCACGTCCGTCTTGTTTGATTATCATATTGTGCAATATGATACATGCATACACTATGCTATGTATTGCTTTCTTGTTCGTCGCACGAACTGGTCGGTGTAGTATACCCCATCTACCCTTTAAAACACCAAATGCCCTCTCAACATATTTTCTTGCCGATTCTTGCAATTTTTTGAACACGATTTCTTTATGCTCAACAGGAAATGAGGGAGCTTTCACAAAAACAGACCATGACGGGTAGATACCATCCACAATAAAGAAGCCTCGTTTGTAATGTCGTATGTTAACATAGAAAGAAGAGGAAGGTGCGGGACCAACCATTACAGTTTGAAACAACGGCGACGTGTGCAACACATTGATGTCATTGTTTGAACCTGGAACACCGAAATATGAATGCCAAATCCATAAATCATTCGACGCCACCATTTCTAGTATCATGGTTGGTCTTTTGATGTCTCCCCTAACATACGCCCCTCGCAACTCTCTTGGACAATTTTTCCACTCGATATGTTTACAATCTGTCACGGCCCCTGTCCCAGTGTGACCCGGTCCAGGAGCCGCGGGACAGAAACCCGTGGTATTTATTATTTGAGTTGACATTGGAAGTTTAACAGGATCTTTTAAAACTTGAAAATGCCCACTTATTTTATTTCATAATTTGGGACAAACCCCGTAATTTACAATGGAGGAATTTTACGAAGGAAGTTCCCTGTTTCACAAAACATGTTTTTTTATATAACTGAGCCACCACTTCAAGCTTTATTAATGCTCCGTAGAACTTTTTCTTGATTTACAGTAGGTCGCCTGAAACATGTTTAAAAATATTTTATCAATGGGGAAATACTGGCGAGTCATTCAGGTTAAATAAAACGACACATTAGTTATAAAATACAACATAAGAGCGATTGCAATGGCTACTATCTTATTTTTATCTGGCGCCGTGTCACACCCTGGTGACGATGGTCATACCACTATTGGGTCCTTTCACCCAAGTAGTGATGATTATCACTGTTAGGTTGGTGAACCTAACCGTGAGAAATTAGTAATGTGCACAATACCCCACTTGCCAGTGATTCAAGATAACCAAGACTTAATCCCTGTAATTATAACTGGAAAACATTTGGGTATTGTAAAACACTTTTGATAAAAAGAGAATGACTCACATTGCAAGTTTAGTTGGGCAGAGTTTAGCCTACTGATAAGCCTGATAACCTAATTTAAACAACAATGCATACGAAACTAGGTCAGTAACTTAATGCAACATTTACGATAAGCTCACGAAATCAAAACCCTCACGACGAATGACAAAGTATAGCCCTGATTTGGGCAGCACTTAAACATCCATCGGATCAGTTTCAATCAATCGGACATTATATCGTAGCAGTGATCGAGTTAATACCCTGTATCGTAGCAGCGTCGTGACCCCGTAAAACTCGTTTTTAGCAGAATATGGACGTTTTGAGACTAGAATTTCGAATGCAGAAACAAGTCCCATGCACAGGCTACTTATAGCCACATTTTGAGTGTTACGCGGCCCGCGAGCGCCACCTAGTCTACAACTAGGGCTAGTGTGACACACCTAGGTGCGCCACGTGTGCGACACGTGGCCCTGAACGCTTATCCGGTCAACTTTAAGTTGACGCGGCCCGCGTAGGCCTTTGCTTATCTTTTACGCGGCCCGCGTGAAGTCCAGAGATCTTGTTTTCTTGGTTTTTCATGCACATTAGGGTTTCAGGGGTCCGGGTTTTCACTTACGGGTCGTTTTTAGAAATTTGTGTTGGTCCTTACATCCTCCCTACCTTATTTAAAATCTCATCCTCGAGATTTACTGAAATAAGTGAGGATATTTTCGCTTCATCTCTGATTCCAGCTCCCATGTGTATTCGGGTCCTCTTTTTGAATCCCACTTGACTTTGACAAGTACCAATCTTTTGTGTTTGGGAAACTTAATCTTTCTGTCTTCTATTTGGAGCGGTTTCTCCACGAACTTCAACTTTTCATTTACCTCTATGTCTTGAAGAGGTACTACCAGGGACTCGTCAGATAAACATTTCTTGAGGTTGGATACATGAAAAACGTCATGTACCCCAGCTAACTCTTCTGGTAGTTGTAAGCGATAGGCGACCGGTCCTATTTCTGGATTACTGGGAATGGTCCTACGTACCTTGGACTTAGCTTTCCTTTCTTTCCGAATCGGACCACTCCTTTCCAAGGAGAAACTTTCAAGAGTACCCTGTCTCCAATTTGAAATTCTAGCGGCTTGCGTCGATTGTCTGCATAACTCTTTTGGCGATCTCGAGCCGTTTTTAGTCTTTCCTTGATTTGAGTGATCTTATCGGTGGTTTCTTGCACGATCTCGGGACCTGATAATTGGCTTTCTCCTATTTCTGCCCAGCAAACTGGAGTTCTACACCTGCGTCCATACAGTGCTTCGAACGGGGCAGCTTCGATGCTTGAATGATAACTATTGTTATAGGAGAATTCAATTAAAGGTAAATGGTTGTCCCAATTTCCTCCAAAATCTATCACACATGCCCTGAGCATGTCTTCCAGGGTTTGGATCGTCCTTTCACTTTGTCCGTCTGTTTGGGGATGGTAGGCTGTACTTAAATTTAGTCGGGTCCCCATTGCTTCTTGAAAACTTGTCCAGAAATGCGAAGTGAAACGACTATCCCTATCCGATACAATGGAGAGTGGAACTCCATGTAAGGATACTATCTCGTCTACATACAATTTTGCTAATCTTTCCATGCTAAAGGTTTCCTTCATGGGTAGAAAATGAGCTGATTTGGTTAATCGATCCACAATTACCCAAATTGCGTCATTCCCTTTTCTGGTTTTAGATAACTTAGAAACAAAGTCCATTGTTATGAGCTCTCATTTCCATACAGGCATTTCTAATTGTTGGAGTAACCCTAAAGGTTTCTGGTGTTCTGCCTTAACTTACGAACAAGTAAGACACTTAGAAACATATCTAGCTATGTCCTTTCTCATTCCTATCCACCAGAAATTATTTCTTAAATATTGGTACATCTTATTATTACCAGGATGCATGGTATACCTAGATTTATGGGCTTCCTCTAAAATCTTATCCCTTAATTCTCCTTGCTAAGGTACCCAAATTCTTTTCTTATGGAATCTCAAAATTCCATCACTTCCTTGTTCTAATTCTTTTATTCGTCCTTTCATTCCTTCATCATCATCCTTGATTGCCGTTTCTTGAATATGTTTCAATTGTTCCATTAAATCTAACTGTAGATTTAATCTAAGAGCACGAACTCGCTTTTGCTTTTCATGATACTTACGACTTAGGGCATCTGCTACTACATTTGCCTTTCCTTCGTGATATTGAATATCACAGTCGTAGTCACTTAGAATTTCCATCCATCTTCTTTGCCTCATGTTTAATTCTTTCTGCCCAAATATATATCTTAAACTCTTATGATCTGTATAGACTGTAAATTTACTGCCATACAGATAGTGTCTCCAAATCTTAAGGGCAAAAATTATTGCTCCCAATTCTAAGTCGTGTGTCGTATAATTTTCCTCGTGCTTCTTTAATTGCCTTGATGCATACGCAATTACCTTTTTGCGTTGCATTAACACACATCCTAATCCCAACTTAGAAGCATCACAATAAACTTCAAAATCTTCTGTCCCTTCTGGTAAGGCAAGAATTGGGCCGTTTGTTAACCTTTGCTTTAAAATCTTAAAAGCCTCTTCTTGTTTAGACCCCCATTCAAACTTCACTGCCTTACAGGTTAGCTTAGTTAATGGCACAGCTATTTTAGAAAAATCCTTAATAAACTGTCTATAGTATCCGACTAACCCTAGAAAACTTCTAACTTCCATAGCTGATTGCGGGACCTTTCATTTGGTGATCGCTTCTATTTTGGAGGGATCTACGTGAATGCCTTCGTGATTCACCATGTGTCCTAAAAATTGTACCTCTTGTAGCCAAAATTCACACTTCGAGAATTTGGCGTAAAGCTTCTCTTTTCTTAACAAAGTTAAGAGTGCATGTAAGTGCTCACAATGCTCGTCTCGACTTTTGGAATAAATGAGTATATCGTCGATGAAGACAATTACGAATTTATCCAAGTATGGTTTACAGATCCTATTCATCATGTCCATAAATGCTGCATGAGCATTTGTTAATCCAAAGGGCATGACTGTAAACTCGTAGTGACCATACCTAGTTCTGAAGGCAGTCTTAGGTATATCTTCTTCTTGTACCTTCAATTGATGATATCCGGAGCGTAAATCTATCTTAGAAAAATATCTAGCTCCCTGAAGTTGATCAAAACTAGGTAATGGGTATCGATTCTTAATTGTAACCTTGTTCAATTCCCTGTAGTCGATACACATTCGCATCAAACCATCTTTCTTCTTTACGAACAACACTGGTGCTCCTCAAGGGGATGAACTAGGTTGTATAAATCCTTTGCTTAACAATTCATCTAACTGCTTTTTCAGATCTAACATTTCAGTGGGTGCTAGCCGATAAGGTGCCTTGGCTATCGGTGTAGTTCCAGGAATTAGATGTATTCTAAATTCTACTTCCCTATCGGGTGGTAATCCAGGTAGTTATTCTGGGAATACATCCGGGTATTCTGATACTACTGGAATTTCCTTAAGTTCCTTACCTTTAGTGCTGATGATTATCGAAATCATATACACTATTTCTTGTTTTCTTGAATAACTGGCCATTTTCATTACTGAAATGAATTTTAGTGACTTACGTGGCTTATCTCCTGTAATCACCACTATTTCTCCTGTGGGTGTATGAATTTCTATGGAATTCTTATCACAAAGGATTCGAGCATGGTTAGCTACTAACCAATCCATTCCTAACACAACATCGAATCCGGCTAAATTCATAGGTAACAAGTTTGCAGAAAATTTATGGCCTAAGAATTCTATCTTTCCTTCTTGCAAAACCTTATCTATGTGAACAGAATTACCATCTGCAGTCTCTACCGTAAAAATTTGTCTAAGGTTGGTTAAGGGTAGGTTAAGAGCTTGGCAGAATGAAGTATTTATAAAACTTTGGTTTGAACCAGAGTCAAATAATACTTTTGCATAAACGTCGTGAACGAGGAACGTACCGGCTATTACATCTGGGATGAGTTCTGCTTCTTGGGTAGTCAACTGGAATGCTCTTGCATTCTTTTTGGTAGTTCCTTCTGCAGGTTTGGCTTTGTTGTCAGCTGGTTTGACCAATTTAGGGCAGTCTGGTCTAAAATGTCCAGCTTCTCCACAGTTGAAGAAGATTGTTGATTTCTTCCTTCTGCAATCTTCTTCTTGATGCCTTGGAATTTTGCAGAAATTGCAATACCCTTTGCATCTTCCAAAATGCTTTCTTTTACAGGTACTGCAAATTGGAGCAGTGAAAGATTGCCCTGTTCCCTTTTTCTTGAAATTACTACTATTACCCACACGGAATCCTTGGGTAATCTTTTGGGCCACTTCCTTTTTCCGATTTTCTACTCTTGTACGTACTAACCCGTCGGTCAAAGTGTTGGCTAATTCCACTGCATCATCAATTATGCGAGGTCTAGCAGCTTTAATGATATCACGAATTTCGCCAATCAAACCCCAAATATAGCGAGATATAAGTACCGGTTCTGGTGAAGCCAGGGTTGGTACAACTCTAGCATATTCGAAGAATGTCGAAGTATACCTGCGACAGTCAACATCCACCATTCGGTGGCTCAGGAATTTATTCGCCATTTGCTCTTTTTCATATTTAGGGCAGAATTTCCTTTCCACCAAACTTTTAAATTCTTCCCAATTCATGGCATAAGCCACATCGCTTCCCTTGGCTTGTAGTACCGTGTTCCACCATTCTAGTGCCCCTTCTTTAAAAAGATGTGACGCGTACATGACCTTGTCTTCCTCAACACATTTACTTATTTTAATTACTACTTCGGTTTTCTCTAACCAACGCAGTGCAGCAGTTGCCCATTCATTGCCTGCAAATTCGATTGGTTTACAGGCAAGAAATTCCTTTCAAGTGCAACCAGGCGTTGGAGCTTTCATTCTCTTAAGAAATGGGGCTTGCATCACATCATCATTATTATTAATGTTGCCGCCTCTATTTACACTATTACTGAAATTGTCGCTGTGAGTACGTTTGCTAGGAGTAGTTAGTTTAGGTTCAACTGGATTTCGGCAGCAGCAAGGATTGCTGGAATAGCATTTGCTATTCCCTGGGCAACGATGTTTTCTATATCTTGCCTATTAAGAAATTGATCTCCATTGTTTTGCTCAGATTGGTTAACCTCATTAACTGGTTCATTACTAGCGTGTTCCATCTGGTAATTAATATATATAAGTTATTAGCACAGAATAAATAACAATCAAACATAATAAAATAATCGCACATAATCACGACAACACATATAGCCAAAATTGTCGACTTTGCGACTTCCATATTTTTATATAATTTAGTATGCATCCGTACACACCAAATATATTACAAAAGATTTATTTTAAGTCATTTTTTATGATTATATTTTTATTAATATTTATTATTATTTTATAATTATTAAACATATAGCCACACCACCACAAACGATCCCTGTCAGCTGGCACTTCAGAAATGACGTTCCCTCTCGTCATATTTCCATGATATCCTCTCCCCCCACTTCTCGAATTCTATTTCCTGCATCCACCAGCTCCTCGCCATAGTGGCGGAGTTCAGCCAGATTTTCTGTGCTAATAGGTGGGTTTGGTGCAGGCTCGGGGTCAAACTGGGGGAAAAAGGTATTAGAGTTATTCAAGAGATTCTGAAATTGCCAGTCAGTTGTCCACCATTCTTCTAGCTCTCCCGGTAGAGGTCGGGGGTGGATAATAGGATCTGGGATAGCAGGTTCCAGATTAACTGGAAGTTGTGCTTCCGCTGGGTAATTGAAGAGGTTTTCATCGGCAGGTTCGATGAGGTCACTAAGTTCCAGTTTACGATCCAGCTCCTCCCATGATGGCATTTCCTGGGCTTGCCCGGAACTTTCCCCGATTTCTTTTCCTTTTCCTTTATCCTTCGGATCCTCAGTCTTTATAACTTTCTGTATCGCTGGTTTCTTCCTACACACACGCCTCCAGCCTACAAGTCTTCTTCTCTTTTTCGGTTTTGGTTTCTCCTGAGGTTGGGCTTGGAATACCATTGGCTCTTCAGTATCAGCCTGGTAGCCAGTGAAGGTATCGGTGGTATCCATATATGTGCTATGGATAGAAATATTTCGGAGTGCCTCCGACTATTCATTCATGCTGTTAGCATACATGAAGAAACACACAAAATTCTAAGTTAAAATTTTGTAAATTAAATTTTCACAGGATCACAGAATGGCAATTAGAAAATTTAAGTATTTCTAAATACTTAATTGGCTTAAATCAGTGGCTCTGATACCACCTTTTTCTGTCACGGCCCCCGTCCCAGTGTGACCCGGTCCAGGAGCCGCGGGACAGAAACCCGTGGTATTTATTATTTGAGTTGACAGCAGAAGTTTAACAGAATCTTTTAAAACTTGAAAATGCCCACTTATTTTATTTCATAATTTGGGACAAACCCCGTAATTTACAATGGAGGAATTTTACGAAGGAAATTCCCTGTTTCACAAAACATGTTTATTTATTTAACTGAGCCACCACTTCAAGCTTTATTAATGCTCCGTAGCACTTTTCCTTGATTTACAGTAGGTCGCCTGAAACATGTTTAAAAATATTTTATCAGTGGGGAAATACTGGCGAGTAATTTAGGTTAAATAAACCGACACATTAGTTATAAATTATAGCATAAGAACGATTACAATGGCTACTATCTTATTTTTATCTGGCGTCGTGTCACACCCTGGTGACGATGGTCATACCACTATTGAGTCCTTTCACCCAAGTAGTGATGATTATCACTGTTAGGTTGGTGAACCTAACCGTGAGAAATTAGTAATGTGCACAATACCCCACTTGCCAGTGATTCAAGAAAACCAAGACTTAATCCCTGTAATTATAACTGGAAAACATTTGGGTATTGTAAAACACTTTTGATAAAAAGAGAATGACTCACATTGCAAGTTTAGTTGGGCAGAGTTTAGCCTATTGATAAGCCTGATAACCTAATTTAAACAACAATGCATATGAAACTAGGTCAGTAACTTAATGCAACATTTACGATAAGCTCACGAAATCAAAACCCTCACGACGAATGACAAAGTATAGCCCTGATTTGGGCAGCACTTAAACATCCATCGGATCGGTTTCAATCAATCGGACATTATATCGTAGCAGTGATCGAGTTAATACCCTGTATCGTAGCAGCGTCTTGACCCCGTAAAAATCGTTTTTAGCAGAATATGGACGTTTTGATACTAGAATTTCGAATGCAGAAACAAGTCCCATGCATAGGCTACTTATAGCCACATTTTGAGTTTTGCGTAAACCTTAACAAGGTCTTACGCGGCCCGCGAGCACCACCTAGTCTACAACTAGGGCTAGCGTGTCACACCTAGGTGCTCCACGTGTGCGACACGTGGCCCGGAACGCTTACCCGGTTAACTTTAAGTTGACGCGGCCCGCGTAGGCCTATGCTTATCTTTTACGCGGCCCGCGTGAAGTCTAGAAATCTTGTTTTCTTGGTTTTTCATGCACATTAGGGTTTCAGGGGTCCGGGTTTTCACTTACGGGTCGTTTTTTGGACATTTTTGCTGGTCCTTACACAATCGATGCTACCGAGCATCCCTGGAAAATGCCATCTAGCCTCATGTGCGGCATAAATACGTGAGATGTCGTGGCTCGTCGGTTTACGTAAAAACTCTTTAGCATACAACTTAATGACCGCGTTGCAAAAAAATTGCAAACATTCACGTGAAGTTCTGGCCGACATAGCTAGGTATTCATCATATTGATCGGGAGGGTTACCTGTCGCTAGTTGGCGAATGACGGACATGCATTTTTGTATCGGCGTGAAACTTGGTTTGCCTCTCGCATCGTAACCTTCTTGAAACCATTCCTCGCTTGCTTCGATGTCTCCAACAATCTTTAAAAATAATTCTTTGGGTAAACGAAACCGATCTCTAAACGTTTCGGCATTGTAGAGCGGATTTTCCACAAAATAATCGTTTATCAACACGTCGTTGGCACGTATACGATCACGGTCTACCATCTTCTTCTTTGGGCGGGACGACTCGGCATCAAGTTCGTTATACACCGACACAAAATATTTTAGCGTCTCATTGTCGGAAGACGACTCGGTATCGCTATCGCTAGACATCGGAAACGTCGAATCCGTAGGGAACTCCATTTAAGAAATATGTAGATTGTGTGAAATTGGTTTATGTTTTGGTGTGTGTAAAATGGTTTAAAATGGAGTTATATATAGATAAAAGGTTAAAGGTTAATTTTTTTTTTATTGAAGTTTACCGTTGAATAACGGTCAAATACCAAGCAACGTTCGAATTTTTTAAACTTTCAACGCGTGACCGATTCAACGCGTTTAAAATATAACGCGTGAAAAAGAGGGGGCGGCGGTGTTCGTGATGTTATAACTCGTGGTCGGGCGTCCATCACGGACCGCCCCGTTTGGCCTAAGAGAGAGAGAAAAAAATCTAAATAAATTAGTTTTTTTTTTATTTTTTAATCATAGGGGTAATTTGGTTATGTAACAAAACTTAACAACAAAATTCTAAATGTGTTAGAAAATTGGACTCAAATGGTTAAAGAAAATGCTTATAGGGACTCAGGTCGTTAAACTTTTTGTTTTAGGACTCAACTAGTTAAAACCTATAAAACACAGTGACTCAAATATTCAAATGTTATCATAATGACTAAATTGAAGGTTTCTATTTGCTTTGCTTTTCAAGATTTCATTAATTTCAGTTAGTTGATTTGTTTTATCAACTGTAAGTTAAAGGTTTCTATACTTTGCTTTTCAAGATTTTGTAACACACCGAAAACGGGTTTGGTAATCAAACTCCGTTAATACTAAAAGACGGGTAAAGTACCGTTAGTGGCAAAATTTACCCGGTAAATATTAGGATTTTAAATAATTGATCCTAATATTAAATAAAAAGTGAATAAAAGCTTTTAAGGAAATAAATTGGATAAAAGGCCCGGGTTAACGGGACCTAAAATAAACTTAGTCACAAATATTCCTGAACCCGCTAAGTTAACTAGGAAATATTAAACCTAGTTAATTAGTGGGAATATTGTTAAAAATAAGTAGGTTGTGGCCTACTTAATAACGAACCAAACACGAAGGGTTAAAATGGGATAACTTAACAAAGTTATTAAATAAAAGAAAAGTCAAAACAAAACACACACTTCAAGTGTGTGTTCTGGATCGACATCAGGGAGCTCCCCATGGAGCCAAACCCTAACAAGCACAAATCAATGAAATTGGAAGGGCAAATCAAACCCAAATCGAAATTCAAGCACATATTCGTGATCACCAAGTCAAGGGGATCCTAAGGTATGTCAAATTTCTAACATTCATGAAGTTGTAAAAAGATTGATAATCATCCTAATCGCGAATTAGGCATGGATTAGAGAAGCTATGACTAGATTAGTGATGTATACTTGCTTAGGAACGAAACCCTAAGTAAAAATTATACACAACATGCTATTGATTGAAGGAGTTGATGAATTAACACACTTAGACAAGTGGGTTTTAATGTTATGATGATTTTGAATGATATAACTATGCTTAGAATCAACATGCATGAAAATAATTAGAAGGTGTTCGATTTAACCATGAAATTGGGTACTTGTTCATATATAGTTGAAGTGGGTTTTGTTAGATATGGTGAAATTATGAAGAACTTGAGATAATATCACTTGTATGTGATTAACAAGTAAACTAGGAAGTGGGTTTTGATATAATAGTAAAGATGATGATAAGTTATGTTTAAAATCATCATATTTGATAATAGAAACAAGGCACTCAAACAAATTAAATGATTTGGGTACTTGTTCATACATGATTGAAATGAGTTTTGAATGTTATGATGAAAGATGGTAGCCATGTTCATGTAACTAAGTGTATAAGATCATGTTAGCTACTAATGGATATATAGAACTTGAATGTGCATTTATATGTTAAGGGGACGTTTGACTTTTAGTAGTCAAACCAACCCTTAGTAAGATCGAATGATAAATTGATAGAAAAATGCGTAAGATGGAATAGTTATGATTAACAATCACTAAATTACCCATCTTATGAAATATGATGATAGTTTGACGCGTAACAAGCTAGGTGAAGCTTGAGGAGAAAGCGGGTCGAACGAATCAAGAATGAAAAAGGAAAGCGCAACTAGGATGAAAGGTAAGTGAAACTTACACACTTTGTAGAATACTTGTTTACTTTACAAGTAATAAATGCGATAACGATAATAATGAAAATATGGTTTCCGACGCGATTGGTACGAGTCGGAACATATAAAGATGATAAAAACCATGGTTTATGGTAAAAAAAAAATGATAAATCGGTAAATCGGTCATGTAATGATCAAGAGATTATGAGTTTGATAAGATTACCGCGTAGTGTAATCTAATATTGAGAAAAGGGGTAAAAATGGAAATTTAGTCAAATGTCGACCAATATAAATTCAAAATAAAAAGGGCACCCATGGCGTAAGCCGAACGAGTCAAATTTGTAAGAAGTGAGTTAATGAGAAAAGGAGGGGTCAAATGGTAACATCCGACATGGGCCGGATGTGTAAATTTGAAATTTAAAAACCCCGTTTTACTACATATGTAAATGTTTGGTCATATGAGCCAACGGGTCAAATGGTGATGATAACACCATTTGACAATAATGACTAATCTTGGTTGTCAAGTCATATGCAAACAGGAACAAGTAGCAAATTCCGGGATAATTGCGACGCTATAGAATATTGGTTGATAAATGCGAGGTATAAACGGGTCTATACGTTGATCCGAGCCAGGTACGCACAAATAAGTTGTAGTAAGAAGTGCAATTTGGTCAAATATTAGTGGAAGTCCTTTATAGTAAAAATGAAGGCATAAATGTGACCAAAACGCCCTCGTTAGCTAATTCGAACAAACAACCTTTAAAGGTTGTTTGGAAACAAGTTTTATGATTAAACAAATACTTAGATTAAGTATAGAAATTGAAAGAGGTATTATATTAGTCAAACGGCACTATTGTAGTTTTTGCCGTAAAATGATGATTCGAGAGGAATAATTTGGTTTATATAGATCACCACATCAAACCGCCATAAACACGATTGTGGTAGGGGATTATAGGATAAGAAATGTGGTGATGAAATGCTAAAAACAATCGAGAGCGATTTTAGGCTCGAAAGTGCTTAATTACCCTTACGGGTCAAAATAAGCATACGAGCGAGAAAGGGTTTTAAATTGTGGATTAAACTTGTGATTAGAACCTAAAATGGTAGTTAATAGTAAATTGAGAAGTGTAGGTGATGTAGGAATCAAACAGATGTGTTCGTTTGATAAAATGCATAAACGGGTCAAAATGTGGTAAAAAGGGCATTAAGCCGAAGAGCTAAAGGTCCGAATTTTTATCAAGTTGTATGTTGGATTTAACTCCATTAGATGGAGAATTAAATTGCAGACGCGTAGGAAAAAGAATCGCGTAAAACGGAGCTATAACGAAGAAGTTATGGTCGTTTCCGTGAAATCAGATCGTGCTGGAAATCTGCAGCACAGCTGCAGCAACATTCTGTTTAAATTGAGGCAGTAGCGTAGCGCGACTGCATAGGCTTGTAGCCGTCGCGCTACGCGACTGCGTATGTTATTCCGAAATTTTGTTTTCGTGTCCCGTTTTGTCTTGGGAACTCGTTTAAACACGTTTTAAGCTAAGTATGACTAATCCAACTCATGTTTTATGAGTTGCAGGTTTAATTCTAGCACCAGAGGACGATTAAGCTCAACGAGGAACCGAACACGACCAAGTTAAAGGCTTCCGCACTATGTATCGTTGTTACGTTAAACGACGAATGTACTCTTGTTATGTTGTTTACTTTTAAAATATAAAAAGTTTTTAATAAACCCGAGATTTCCAATGCTTATGTAATCTAAATCACATGTTTGTTTTCGTTAATTATACGAAAACCATTAAAATAATAACTAGGGTGTTACAAGTTGGTAATCAGAGCCCAAGGTTGAAGGGTAAAGTGTTCGGTTCGAGGCTTGATCGCAAATCCGGTAAATACAAGTACGTTAATAGTTTAGTATGCTAAAGTGTTGTAAACAACACATAGGGCTTTCGTGTGATACACGTTACCCCAATTAAAACGATTGATATAGTTGACGAAAATACGCGCGTGGACGCGTATAGTAGAAAAAGCCTTGTATTATAATACGGGCGATTATTGAAGTTGACGTTACTAACATTTGTGAATGTCTTAATTGAAGGACACTCGCGTTTGAAGACGACGAGAGTCAAAGGAATTGTGAATACGATGATGGAAAGGTCCGAAGCATGACAAGAGGAGCATGCTCACCGAGGACTAAATCGCGTAACGACCGCGAACAAGGTTAATGGCAAGGAACGCCCGTCGGGGCAAACGTTACCAGGTGCACATTTTAAATAATCGCACAAATATAATTATGCAACCAATACGTAGAAATTGAAGGTTACATATGTAGATTAAAAACTTGGAAAAACCCGAATAGAAAATGTATTCGGGATATTGTTTCCAAGAGAAACAAATAGAGGCGTTACTTACATAGGGCGCGATGTGAAAACTATAAAAAGGTCATGTGTGTCATGTGTTAATCGCTTACTCTGGCCAAGTAAGTAGTGGCATATGATACCATGAACTTCTTATGGCGGACACGTTTACGTCCGATGTGGTAATGGCGGGGTGAATGGGACTAATTAAAAAGTACCCAAATGAAATAGATAAGCAAGATATTTGAAAATAATGTAAACGCACAACCGAGTGACGGGAGCGTGTTACATTAGGATAATGAGCCCGAGTGAAGGGACAAACAAGCATGTAAAATGATTTAAACAAGTATTGGGAGGGAGTGTACTTGCACTCGAACCCAGAGAACGCAAGCATGTTAAACAAGTATTGGGAGGGAGTGTACTTACACTCGAACCCAGAAAACGCAAGCAGGTAAAATGATTTAGACAAGTATTGGGAGGGAGTGTACTTACGCTCGAACCCGGAAAAATGCAAATGTGTCCCTTAATGGGTCGTTTTTGTAAAACGTCCAACTTAAAGACAAGTCGGAATATAAAAATGAAGCGAGGTCTTAATGCATACCGGGAGGGTTGCAATAATAACGACTTCGGTAAAACACCCGGTTGATGGGTAAGAATTAAACACATGCGTAAACCAAGAAACAGGAACACGAATTTAAAGTCAAAAGACTCGGACTATGAGTTATGACTAAAAGACCATAAAATTTCGTAAACAGAAATTTTGATAATTATATTCAACTATTTTGAGATTGAACGGGTTGAATAAAGTATAATGCTTAATCGCATAAGTAAGTGCAAATCAAACAACAGTAAGCATAATAACAAACTGACGCGTAAATAACATCAGAAGTCATAAAGTCGGAAGGATTAGTCCGGAAGTAAACAAATGAAACCTTAGACTACGGTCAAGGTCAATTGAAGTTCAAGAGTGAAAATAAACGATTCCAAACATACTAAGAAATGCCTGGAAGCTATATGTGTATATATACATTTGAATATAGACAAGAATAAGAGATGATCTACGGGATCATCATAACCTACGGGGTTAAACACAGTGTTAAGGTCTACGGACCAAAAAGACCCTCGGGTCATAAAGAGGGGGAAACGAATTGATAATATCTCACCTTAAGAAGGTGAAAAACTTAAAGAAATAGCCTATGGGGCTAAGTGAAAAAAAAAAAAAAAAAAAAAACCTATGGGTTAAATTGGATAAAGCGAGGGAATAGTTAAGAATTCCCGCATAAAACTAAGACTGTAAAAGATTAAATTATGGACTGTCAATATCCCGGTATGGATAATTGAAACAAGTTAAGGGAAAGACCCTAAAACTAAAACTTCGGTTTTAGTAAGAGATAATGTTTTTACAAATATAAATCTTGATAGGAACTTGAATAGTAAGCCTGAAAGATTCAAGTTTTGATACTTATAGGCGCAAGATGATATATTCGAAAAGTGATATTTTCAAAATAAAAGATTGATATAAATTAAACGTGATATGACACGATCGCAGTCAAGAAAAGTAATGTGAATTATAATCACATTATAGCCTAAGCAATGGGCATGACGTAACGGGATTAATAAGTCTAGTTAGTAAGACCGGTTAAGGTCTAGGTTTAAATTAAGAAAGTGTTCAGCACGCTATTTATATTAAGGCTAGCGTGACATAAACATAGTGGATAAGTATACATGACCAAGTGGCCAAATTGGCTACTCAGTCAAGCCAAACAATAAAGGTAAGTGAGTACCAAATGGCAGTGATGGCCCATGAGGCCATAATAACGAAAAGTATCGATCGCCTATACTGAGCGATCACGAGACAACACAAGCAAAGTGTTGGGAAGTCAGTTCGAGTAATAGCACGATAAAAGGGTAAGGCCAAAAGGCGTATACGTTTTGAAACCAAAAGCACATTATCATATTTCTTGGTAAGAGTATTATCTGCGAGCAATGCTTAAGTGATCACCAAAGCTTAGGTTTGGATGATCTAAACTAGCAAAGTACGCAAGAAAAGGTTTCGAGGACGAAACCTCTTTAAGGGGGGTAGACTTGTAACACCCCGAAAACGGGTTTGGTAATCAAACTCCGTTAATACTAAAAGACGGGTAAAGTACCGTTAGTGGCAAAATTTACCCGGTAAATATTAGGATTTTAAATAATTGATCCTAATATTAAATAAAAAGTGAATAAAAGCTTTTAAGGAAATAAATTGGATAAAAGGCCCGGGTTAACGGGACCTAAAATAAACTTAGTCACAAATATTCCTGAACCCGCTAAGTTAACTAGGAAATATTAAACCTAGTTAATTAGTGGGAATATTGTTAAAAATAAGTAGGTTGTGGCCTACTTAATAACGAACCAAACACGAAGGGTTAAAATGGGATAACTTAACAAAGTTATTAAATAAAAGAAAAGTCAAAACAAAACACACACTTCAAGTGTGTGTTCTGGATCGACATCAGGGAGCTCCCCATGGAGCCAAACCCTAACAAGCACAAATCAATGAAATTGGAAGGGCAAATCAAACCCAAATCGAAATTCAAGCACATATTCGTGATCACCAAGTCAAGGGGATCCTAAGGTATGTCAAATTTCTAACATTCATGAAGTTGTAAAAAGATTGATAATCATCCTAATCGCGAATTAGGCATGGATTAGAGAAGCTATGACTAGATTAGTGATGTATACTTGCTTAGGAACGAAACCCTAAGTAAAAATTATACACAACATGCTATTGATTGAAGGAGTTGATGAATTAACACACTTAGACAAGTGGGTTTTAATGTTATGATGATTTTGAATGATATAACTATGCTTAGAATCAACATGCATGAAAATAATTAGAAGGTGTTCGATTTAACCATGAAATTGGGTACTTGTTCATATATAGTTGAAGTGGGTTTTGTTAGATATGGTGAAATTATGAAGAACTTGAGATAATATCACTTGTATGTGATTAACAAGTAAACTAGGAAGTGGGTTTTGATATAATAGTAAAGATGATGATAAGTTATGTTTAAAATCATCATATTTGATAATAGAAACAAGGCACTCAAACAAATTAAATGATTTGGGTACTTGTTCATACATGATTGAAATGAGTTTTGAATGTTATGATGAAAGATGGTAGCCATGTTCATGTAACTAAGTGTATAAGATCATGTTAGCTACTAATGGATATATAGAACTTGAATGTGCATTTATATGTTAAGGGGACGTTTGACTTTTAGTAGTCAAACCAACCCTTAGTAAGATCGAATGATAAATTGATAGAAAAATGCGTAAGATGGAATAGTTATGATTAACAATCACTAAATTACCCATCTTATGAAATATGATGATAGTTTGACGCGTAACAAGCTAGGTGAAGCTTGAGGAGAAAGCGGGTCGAACGAATCAAGAATGAAAAAGGAAAGCGCAACTAGGATGAAAGGTAAGTGAAACTTACACACTTTGTAGAATACTTGTTTACTTTACAAGTAATAAATGCGATAACGATAATAATGAAAATATGGTTTCCGACGCGATTGGTACGAGTCGGAACATATAAAGATGATAAAAACCATGGTTTATGGTAAAAAAAAAATGATAAATCGGTAAATCGGTCATGTAATGATCAAGAGATTATGAGTTTGATAAGATTACCGCGTAGTGTAATCTAATATTGAGAAAAGGGGTAAAAATGGAAATTTAGTCAAATGTCGACCAATATAAATTCAAAATAAAAAGGGCACCCATGGCGTAAGCCGAACGAGTCAAATTTGTAAGAAGTGAGTTAATGAGAAAAGGAGGGGTCAAATGGTAACATCCGACATGGGCCGGATGTGTAAATTTGAAATTTAAAAACCCCGTTTTACTACATATGTAAATGTTTGGTCATATGAGCCAACGGGTCAAATGGTGATGATAACACCATTTGACAATAATGACTAATCTTGGTTGTCAAGTCATATGCAAACAGGAACAAGTAGCAAATTCCGGGATAATTGCGACGCTATAGAATATTGGTTGATAAATGCGAGGTATAAACGGGTCTATACGTTGATCCGAGCCAGGTACGCACAAATAAGTTGTAGTAAGAAGTGCAATTTGGTCAAATATTAGTGGAAGTCCTTTATAGTAAAAATGAAGGCATAAATGTGACCAAAACGCCCTCGTTAGCTAATTCGAACAAACAACCTTTAAAGGTTGTTTGGAAACAAGTTTTATGATTAAACAAATACTTAGATTAAGTATAGAAATTGAAAGAGGTATTATATTAGTCAAACGGCACTATTGTAGTTTTTGCCGTAAAATGATGATTCGAGAGGAATAATTTGGTTTATATAGATCACCACATCAAACCGCCATAAACACGATTGTGGTAGGGGATTATAGGATAAGAAATGTGGTGATGAAATGCTAAAAACAATCGAGAGCGATTTTAGGCTCGAAAGTGCTTAATTACCCTTACGGGTCAAAATAAGCATACGAGCGAGAAAGGGTTTTAAATTGTGGATTAAACTTGTGATTAGAACCTAAAATGGTAGTTAATAGTAAATTGAGAAGTGTAGGTGATGTAGGAATCAAACAGATGTGTTCGTTTGATAAAATGCATAAACGGGTCAAAATGTGGTAAAAAGGGCATTAAGCCGAAGAGCTAAAGGTCCGAATTTTTATCAAGTTGTATGTTGGATTTAACTCCATTAGATGGAGAATTAAATTGCAGACGCGTAGGAAAAAGAATCGCGTAAAACGGAGCTATAACGAAGAAGTTATGGTCGTTTCCGTGAAATCAGATCGTGCTGGAAATCTGCAGCACAGCTGCAGCAACATTCTGTTTAAATTGAGGCAGTAGCGTAGCGCGACTGCATAGGCTTGTAGCCGTCGCGCTACGCGACTGCGTATGTTATTCCGAAATTTTGTTTTCGTGTCCCGTTTTGTCTTGGGAACTCGTTTAAACGCGTTTTAAGCTAAGTATGACTAATCCAACTCATGTTTTATGAGTTGCAGGTTTAATTCTAGCACCAGAGGACGATTAAGCTCAACGAGGAACCGAACACGACCAAGTTAAAGGCTTCCGCACTATGTATCGTTGTTACGTTAAACGACGAATGTACTCTTGTTATGTTGTTTACTTTTAAAATATAAAAAGTTTTTAATAAACCCGAGATTTCCAATGCTTATGTAATCTAAATCACATGTTTGTTTTCGTTAATTATACGAAAACCATTAAAATAATAACTAGGGTGTTACAAGTTGGTAATCAGAGCCCAAGGTTGAAGGGTAAAGTGTTCGGTTCGAGGCTTGATCGCAAATCCGGTAAATACAAGTACGTTAATAGTTTAGTATGCTAAAGTGTTGTAAACAACACATAGGGCTTTCGTGTGATACACGTTACCCCAATTAAAACGATTGATATAGTTGACGAAAATACGCGCGTGGACGCGTATAGTAGAAAAAGCCTTGTATTATAATACGGGCGATTATTGAAGTTGACGTTACTAACATTTGTGAATGTCTTAATTGAAGGACACTCGCGTTTGAAGACGACGAGAGTCAAAGGAATTGTGAATACGATGATGGAAAGGTCCGAAGCATGACAAGAGGAGCATGCTCACCGAGGACTAAATCGCGTAACGACCGCGAACAAGGTTAATGGCAAGGAACGCCCGTCGGGGCAAACGTTACCAGGTGCACATTTTAAATAATCGCACAAATATAATTATGCAACCAATACGTAGAAATTGAAGGTTACATATGTAGATTAAAAACTTGGAAAAACCCGAATAGAAAATGTATTCGGGATATTGTTTCCAAGAGAAACAAATAGAGGCGTTACTTACATAGGGCGCGATGTGAAAACTATAAAAAGGTCATGTGTGTCATGTGTTAATCGCTTACTCTGGCCAAGTAAGTAGTGGCATATGATACCATGAACTTCTTATGGCAGACACGTTTACGTCCGATGTGGTAATGGCGGGGTGAATGGGACTAATTAAAAAGTACCCAAATGAAATAGATAAGCAAGATATTTGAAAATAATGTAAACGCACAACCGAGTGACGGGAGCGTGTTACATTAGGATAATGAGCCCGAGTGAAGGGACAAACAAGCATGTAAAATGATTTAAACAAGTATTGGGAGGGAGTGTACTTGCACTCGAACCCAGAGAACGCAAGCATGTTAAACAAGTATTGGGAGGGAGTGTACTTACACTCGAACCCAGAAAACGCAAGCAGGTAAAATGATTTAGACAAGTATTGGGAGGGAGTGTACTTACGCTCGAACCCGGAAAAATGCAAATGTGTCCCTTAATGGGTCGTTTTTGTAAAACGTCCAACTTAAAGACAAGTCGGAATATAAAAATGAAGCGAGGTCTTAATGCATACCGGGAGGGTTGCAATAATAACGACTTCGGTAAAACACCCGGTTGATGGGTAAGAATTAAACACATGCGTAAACCAAGAAACAGGAACACGAATTTAAAGTCAAAAGACTCGGACTATGAGTTATGACTAAAAGACCATAAAATTTCGTAAACAGAAATTTTGATAATTATATTCAACTATTTTGAGATTGAACGGGTTGAATAAAGTATAATGCTTAATCGCATAAGTAAGTGCAAATCAAACAACAGTAAGCATAATAACAAACTGACGCGTAAATAACATCAGAAGTCATAAAGTCGGAAGGATTAGTCCGGAAGTAAACAAATGAAACCTTAGACTACGGTCAAGGTCAATTGAAGTTCAAGAGTGAAAATAAACGATTCCAAACATACTAAGAAATGCCTGGAAGCTATATGTGTATATATACATTTGAATATAGACAAGAATAAGAGATGATCTACGGGATCATCATAACCTACGGGGTTAAACACAGTGTTAAGGTCTACGGACCAAAAAGACCCTCGGGTCATAAAGAGGGGGAAACGAATTGATAATATCTCACCTTAAGAAGGTGAAAAACTTAAAGAAATAGCCTATGGGGCTAAGTGAAAAAAAAAAAAAAAAAAAAAAAACCTATGGGTTAAATTGGATAAAGCGAGGGAATAGTTAAGAATTCCCGCATAAAACTAAGACTGTAAAAGATTAAATTATGGACTGTCAATATCCCGGTATGGATAATTGAAACAAGTTAAGGGAAAGACCCTAAAACTAAAACTTCGGTTTTAGTAAGAGATAATGTTTTTACAAATATAAATCTTGATAGGAACTTGAATAGTAAGCCTGAAAGATTCAAGTTTTGATACTTATAGGCGCAAGATGATATATTCGAAAAATGATATTTTCAAAATAAAAGATTGATATAAATTAAACGTGATATGACACGATCGCAGTCAAGAAAAGTAATGTGAATTATAATCACATTATAGCCTAAGCAATGGGCATGACGTAACGGGATTAATAAGTCTAGTTAGTAAGACCGGTTAAGGTCTAGGTTTAAATTAAGAAAGTGTTCAGCACGCTATTTATATTAAGGCTAGCGTGACATAAACATAGTGGATAAGTATACATGACCAAGTGGCCAAATTGGCTACTCAGTCAAGCCAAACAATAAAGGTAAGTGAGTACCAAATGGCAGTGATGGCCCATGAGGCCATAATAACGAAAAGTATCGATCGCCTATACTGAGCGATCACGAGACAACACAAGCAAAGTGTTGGGAAGTCAGTTCGAGTAATAGCACGATAAAAGGGTAAGGCCAAAAGGCGTATACGTTTTGAAACCAAAAGCACATTATCATATTTCTTGGTAAGAGTATTATCTGCGAGCAATGCTTAAGTGATCACCAAAGCTTAGGTTTGGATGATCTAAACTAGCAAAGTACGCAAGAAAAGGTTTCGAGGACGAAACCTCTTTAAGGGGGGTAGACTTGTAACACCCCGAAAACGGGTTTGGTAATCAAACTCCGTTAATACTAAAAGACGGGTAAAGTACCGTTAGTGGCAAAATTTACCCGGTAAATATTAGGATTTTAAATAATTGATCCTAATATTAAATAAAAAGTGAATAAAAGCTTTTAAGGAAATAAATTGGATAAAAGGCCCGGGTTAACGGGACCTAAAATAAACTTAGTCACAAATATTCCTGAACCCGCTAAGTTAACTAGGAAATATTAAACCTAGTTAATTAGTGGGAATATTGTTAAAAATAAGTAGGTTGTGGCCTACTTAATAACGAACCAAACACGAAGGGTTAAAATGGGATAACTTAACAAAGTTATTAAATAAAAGAAAAGTCAAAACAAAACACACACTTCAAGTGTGTGTTCTGGATCGACATCAGGGAGCTCCCCATGGAGCCAAACCCTAACAAGCACAAATCAATGAAATTGGAAGGGCAAATCAAACCCAAATCGAAATTCAAGCACATATTCGTGATCACCAAGTCAAGGGGATCCTAAGGTATGTCAAATTTCTAACATTCATGAAGTTGTAAAAAGATTGATAATCATCCTAATCGCGAATTAGGCATGGATTAGAGAAGCTATGACTAGATTAGTGATGTATACTTGCTTAGGAACGAAACCCTAAGTAAAAATTATACACAACATGCTATTGATTGAAGGAGTTGATGAATTAACACACTTAGACAAGTGGGTTTTAATGTTATGATGATTTTGAATGATATAACTATGCTTAGAATCAACATGCATGAAAATAATTAGAAGGTGTTCGATTTAACCATGAAATTGGGTACTTGTTCATATATAGTTGAAGTGGGTTTTGTTAGATATGGTGAAATTATGAAGAACTTGAGATAATATCACTTGTATGTGATTAACAAGTAAACTAGGAAGTGGGTTTTGATATAATAGTAAAGATGATGATAAGTTATGTTTAAAATCATCATATTTGATAATAGAAACAAGGCACTCAAACAAATTAAATGATTTGGGTACTTGTTCATACATGATTGAAATGAGTTTTGAATGTTATGATGAAAGATGGTAGCCATGTTCATGTAACTAAGTGTATAAGATCATGTTAGCTACTAATGGATAGATAGAACTTGAATGTGCATTTATATGTTAAGGGGACGTTTGACTTTTAGTAGTCAAACCAACCCTTAGTAAGATCGAATGATAAATTGATAGAAAAATGCGTAAGATGGAATAGTTATGATTAACAATCACTAAATTACCCATCTTATGAAATATGATGATAGTTTGACGCGTAACAAGCTAGGTGAAGCTTGAGGAGAAAGCGGGTCGAACGAATCAAGAATGAAAAAGGAAAGCGCAACTAGGATGAAAGGTAAGTGAAACTTACACACTTTGTAGAATACTTGTTTACTTTACAAGTAATAAATGCGATAACGATAATAATGAAAATATGGTTTCCGACGCGATTGGTACGAGTCGGAACATATAAAGATGATAAAAACCATGGTTTATGGTAAAAAAAAAAATGATAAATCGGTAAATCGGTCATGTAATGATCAAGAGATTATGAGTTTGATAAGATTACCGCGTAGTGTAATCTAATATTGAGAAAAAGGGGTAAAAATGGAAATTTAGTCAAATGTCGACCAATATAAATTGAAAATAAAAAGGGCACCCATGGCGTAAGCCGAACGGGTCAAATTTGTAAGAAGTGAGTTAATGAGAAAAGGAGGGGTCAAATGGTAACATCCGACATGGGCCGGATGTGTAAATTTGAAATTTAAAAACCCCGTTTTACTACATATGTAAATGTTTGGTCATATGAGCCAACGGGTCAAATGGTGATGATAACACCATTTGACAATAATGACTAATCTTGGTTGTCAAGTCATATGCAAACAGGAACAAGTAGCAAATTCCGGGATAATTGCGACGCTATAGAATATTGGTTGATAAATGCGAGGTATAAACGGCTCTATACGTTGATCCGAGCCAGGTACGCACAAATAAGTTGTAGTAAGAAGTGCAATTTGGTCAAATATTAGTGGAAGTCCTTTATAGTAAAAATGAAGGCATAAATGGGACCAAAACGCCCTCGTTAGCTAATTCGAACAAACAACCTTTAAAGGTTGTTTGGAAACAAGTTTTATGATTAAACAAATACTTAGATTAAGTATAGAAATTGAAAGAGGTATTATATTAGTCAAACGGCACTATTGTAGTTTTTGCCGTAAAATGATGATTCGAGAGGAATAATTTGGTTTATATAGATCACCACATCAAACCGCCATAAACACGATTGTGGTAGGGGATTATAGGATAAGAAATGTGGTGATGAAATGCTAAAAACAATCGAGAGCGATTTTAGGCTCGAAAGTGCTTAATTACCCTTACGGGTCAAAATAAGCATACGAGCGAGAAAGGGTTTTAAATTGTGGATTAAACTTGTGATTAGAACCTAAAATGGTAGTTAATAGCAAATTGAGAAGTGTAGGTGATGTAGGAATCAAACAGATGTGTTCGTTTGATAAAATGCATAAACGGGTCAAAATGTGGTAAAAAGGGCATTAAGCCGAAGAGCTAAAGGTCCGAATTTTTATCAAGTTGTATGTTGGATTTAACTCCATTAGATGGAGAATTAAATTACAGACGCGTAGGAAAAAGAATCGCGTAAAACGGAGCTATAACGAAGAAGTTATGGTCGTTTCCGTGAAATCAGATCGTGCTGGAAATCTGCAGCACAGCTGCAGCAACATTCTGTTTAAATTGAGGCAGTAGCGTAGCGCGACTGCATAGGCTTGTAGCCGTCGCGCTACGCGACTGCGTATGTTATTCCGAAATTTTGTTTTCGTGTCCCGTTTTGTCTTGGGAACTCGTTTAAACGCGTTTTAAGCTAAGTATGACTAATCCAACTCATGTTTTATGAGTTGCAGGTTTAATTCTAGCACCAGAGGACGATTAAGCTCAACGAGGAACCGAACACGACCAAGTTAAAGGCTTCCGCACTATGTATCGTTGTTACGTTAAACGACGAATGTACTCTTGTTATGTTGTTTACTTTTAAAATATAAAAAGTTTTTAATAAACCCGAGATTTCCAATGCTTATGTAATCTAAATCACATGTTTGTTTTCGTTAATTATACGAAAACCATTAAAATAATAACTAGGGTGTTACAGATTTCATAAATATTTGAATTGTTTCATAAGGAAAAGATGCATTGTTCTCATGCTATAGGGTGTGGTTGGAGCCCCTTGGGGCTTTATCAGTCCAACTAGGATCCACGTCAGCGCTATGTCAACGCCACGTAGGATCCACCTCAGCCATAGAGCCCCCTTTAATTTGCATGGTGTGGATGGAGCCCCATATTAAAAAAAAAAAAAAGATTTGATTGGTGCAAACACATGTGGGCCCCACCTGATCCTTTGAACCTTGGCGTTACCATGCTGGCGAGCCATCTATGGCGCCCCCCAGTTAACTTGCGGGGTGTGGGTGGATAGCGCCCCGGGGCGCTATAGTGTCCTAGCTGGCGGAGGTGGCGCCCCCACACCCTCCAGCCTCATTATATGATGTTTGTGTAGAACCCAAAGTTAAAAGTGTGGCTAAATGTAAGACACAATATAATTATTATTTTTTTTACTTTTTTATCTGGATCGTTATTTGGTATTAGTATTTTTTTATTTTTTTTTGCTATCAATTCAGTTAGTAAGAACTTACAAACATAATATGTGTATTGGTGACTGGTGGGGATCCCAGTCCTTTCAAGGGCAAATGATAGCTGGGTGGTTTGGAGGTTGGATGGGTAAAGTGATTTTTCAGGTAAGACGATTTAGTGCATTTGAAAGACAAGAAACGACTTGGTGTTTAACCAAACTCAAGTTTCTTTACAAAAGATAATGACGGACATAAAAGCCCTCAGCTTTTTGTGGGTCAAAGCCCGAGCGAAGCAAGTGGATTTGGTTTGGGAAACATGGGCTGGCTTTAGTTTGGAAGAATAAGCTGGTAGTATATGCAATGTATGTATTGTTTGGTGACCTTTTGGTATAAATTTGGTCATAGCTCGCTTCCTACTAGTTGTGAACTTTTTGAAATAAAACTGAATATTGATTGGCCGTTAAAAAAGATTTCTCGGTCAATTATAGGTGAAATTCATATAGATGCTTTATTAGCATTTTGGTTAGATGTACATAAAGTATTAACAGAATTGTGTGTTTTTAATTTGGCTCCAATTTTGTATATATTGAACAAGTAGTTGTATTGAATCAGTTAAGAGGGTTTTTTTTTTATTGTGGCTCCAATTGACTAACAAATACTCAAATGGTTCATTCCATTTAGCCCTTGAACTCAGTAACTCATATACATTAATATTTAGTAAGTGAAGAATAGAGAAAATGCTACTGTTCATCTGTATATTTAGGGGATACTGTTCACCTTTATTAATTTTTAATAGTTTTTGAAAGTGGTTGTGAGTGAAGAAGCGAGAAAATGTAATGATAAAGGTATAAAATGTATTATTTAATTGAAAGGACAAAATTATAAAGTGTAACGATATTTATTTATATGGTTTTTAACCAATGTAAAAAAAAAAAAAAAAAAAAGCTTATCCAATGTAATTAACTCTAAGCGCAATACTTGATTGGATAAAATTAAGGCTTATCCAAAAAACTCGTGGCTTGGAGGTGGCTCGGAAAAAGCTTATTCGATAAGGCTCGGTTTGATGTGATGAGCCAGATTGGCCCAGTTTGGCTCGTTCGTTAGCGTGACTCGAATTATTTTACTTTCAATATACTTTATTTTTATATACATACACTAGATTATAAAATTTGGTTGTTATTTGTGAGTATTTAGGTGTGCAATTGGATATCTATGTCATATGGGGGGGGGGGGGGGTGATTAGAATGCTAATGAAATTATATTGCATCTCGTTGAAATTTGAAACACATCTTGTATTTTGTTGAACTTGATTTTGACTTGTAATGTATTAGGTTGAACGTATTTTGGATATGTTCTTTTAAACTATTGTATGATATTTTAGACTATTACATTTTGAAATTAACTATAAAATTTTCTTTTTAAATTCAAGCCTAACAAAACCGAGTCGAGCCAACTCTATTAAAAACCAAGCCAAACTCGAGCTTAGATTTTCAGCTTGATTTTATGTTCGAGTTGAGCTGAACCAGCTCGATTTATAATCGAGCCAGACATATATTTTACTTTGGTCTTTATATTAAGTATATTGCAATCAACTAATGAATTCAAAAGGAGTGTTTCCCCCAATTCTATAACAATGTCTCTCCCTGTGTGATCAACACTTTCGTGGACCCATTTCTGTATCAACTCACCAAAAAGACAACATATCATTAGTTGCAACCATTCTATACACTTTAATTATCACTTCAAATCAACAAGTTATTGAAGGCTTCCAAGGCCATAATCCAGAAAACCAAGCAGAATCTCCAAGTTTGACATCAATGGATGTTGTTTTACCTTCATTTTCACGAGTCCTTTTAATCTCGCTTTCTTCAATCGCGGCGAATGGGACATGAACATTAATAGGTGATCCAAGATCCGCTGTTTCTGACTCAACCGCTACAAGCCGGTTAACCATTTCCAAAACCTCACTCATCTTTGGCCTTGATTTTGGGTTTCTAGACAAACACTTGTTTGCAATCAATGACAACTTCAGTGCAGATTTCAACGGGTACTTTCCTTCGAGTCTAGTATCAACTATGAGTGGAAAGTTTTTAACATCTAGGAAGGGTCTCACCCATTCTAGAAGCTGCTGCTCCTCTGTGGGTCGGTTTCTATCAAATGGACGCCTACCCGTCATGAGCTCATAAAGAAACACCCCATAACTCCATACATCATTCTTGGTACTTAGACGACCGGTCTGTATGTATTCTGGAGCCGAATATCCCATTGTTCCTACTACCTGATCACATTATTTCTTAGAAATTATTTACAAACTTTAAGTAGAAAACTGATGTTATAATAATCTATCATAATTCATAATGTGAGGTTACCGCTGTTGTGACATGTGTATATCCTTCTTTAGGACCTAACCGAGCTAATCCAAAATCCGAAAGCTTAGCGTTCCATTGATCGTCTAGAAGAATATTTGAAGATTTGAAATCTCTAAATATAATCTACCAAAAATGCATCAATAGTGACAAAACTAATCAGGGATCATGTACAGGAAATGGAAATGTATAGTTTTTGTAAAAGTATTGAGAAAATATGTTAATGAATATATACAAGAAGTAAAACCAAAATATCTAGATGAATTAACTATATACAATAACAGTTTCTAACTGCATAAAAGTAATACCTGGAAGTCCAGTCCTTCATGTAAGTATGCCAAGCCACGAGCAGCGTCTTGAGCCACTTTTAACCTCATTGTCCACGAGAGTGTTTTCGGGGATTTACTAGATAAATAGTATTCTACACTTTTATTAGGCATATACTCGTATACTAAAAGCCGTTCGATTTCTTTACCATGATCTTCTGCACAATATCCGACTAGTTTAACAAGATTCGGATGCTCAACGATCCCAAGAACATTCACCTCTGTCACCCATTCCTTATGCCCCTGTTCCATCACACAACCAAGCTTATAAATTTATGACCAGCAGGAATTAAAAAAGTATCAAAACCAAGATATCTTGATGAATTAAATTTGTATTAAAAAATCAATGAAATTTGCCTGAAATCCTCTTTTGCCAAGCTGCTTGACAGCCACATTGAGGTCTTTACTAGGATCGCGAGGATTTTTAAGGGTGCCAGTGTATACAGACCCAAACCCGCCCTCTCCAAGCTTTACAGAAAGACTAAAGTTTTTGGTAGCCGACTTGAGCTCGGAAAATTTGAACTCTTTAAGATTACTTGGCATTCTGGAGAAACTAGGATAATATTTGGACATTTTTAATTTAGTTGTTGGATCATGGAAACTTTGGTCACTTGACTCCGATCCAGATGCAGTACGATCTGTAAATCCACAGCTCAAGGACCGGATTGTGCTTTGTGTTGGACTTATTGGCGGTTCATCCTTGCTGTCACAGTAAGAGAACTGAAAGCACATCATAGTGTCTCAAAGGGTCCTGTATCGCCTGCAAAACCACAATAGTGATCGCTACAGCTAGCGATATGTATTTAGTAAAATATATTAGTTATGTTTACTGTAATTGTTTCTACCATAATTATAGTGTATGCTGTATCCCTATGTATATAATTAATATTAATAATACATAATAACTTAAGGAGTTTTTCATATATTTCTATAGTTACCATCATGACTCCCATTTGTTTTCTCAAATCTTTTATTCATCTAACTAAAACACTCAGTTATCCAATGATGATTTGAAAATTTTAGATTTTTTTTCACCCAACAAATTATTTTCTTAATTAACTGAAATCATATAAGTAACAACTGATTTTCTATTAAATAAACTGGATTATACATAAGCAAATTGAAACATATCTGTTAATAACAAACAGCAACAGCATATAATCAAGAATTAACATCATCCTTCATCACATAATAAAAAAATACTATACACATAGTAAAGAAATCATAAAAAAAAAATCAGTTATTAAACTGGAAAACAAAGCATGTGAATAAACTAAAACATAGAACATGAGGAGTTAGTTACCTTAACCACCAGCTGGCGATCACAAGAGATCAAAACTGAATTATCCAAGAAGAAAAAGAGCAATTGAATAGAGAAACAGGATGCAAACTGGAGAGGATGGAAGTTTTGACTTTTGACCAAACCGATGAAGAATGCATAAATAATAACAAAATAAAATATAAAAATCCAGCGGCTGAAAGTGACATTAAAAATATACTATTTTAATAATATGGATAAAAAGACAGGTATTGGATTCGATTAGTGTTTTATTAATTTATATAGACTCGTTTTTTTTTCCTATGGAAAACTCTAGATTTAATTTTTCTAATTCAACAGCTACAAAGACATTCTTGTGTCTCATTAGCATTTCTTTACTATATTATTATAGTTTAATATTGTTTATTAATTTGTTAATTGAAACTTGTATAAGTTGGTATTGTATGTAAAAAGAAACATATATACAAGCATCAAAAATGAAAACGTCAGGTCAACTCAAGACTTAAACTGGTTTAAGTTAAATACGAACGGAATGCTAGGTGAGCTTGTAACACAGATAATATCACTTGTATGTGATTAACAAGTAAACTAGGAAGTGGGTTTTGATATAATAGTAAAGATGATGATAAGTTATGTTTAAAATCATCATATTTGATAATAGAAACAAGGCACTCAAACAAATTAAATGATTTGGGTACTTGTTCATACATGATTGAAATGAGTTTTGAATGTTATGATGAAAGATGGTAGCCATGTTCATGTAACTAAGTGTATAAGATCATGTTAGCTACTAATGGATAGATAGAACTTGAATGTGCATTTATATGTTAAGGGGACGTTTGACTTTTAGTAGTCAAACCAACCCTTAGTAAGATCGAATGATAAATTGATAGAAAAATGCGTAAGATGGAATAGTTATGATTAACAATCACTAAATTACCCATCTTATGAAATATGATGATAGTTTGACGCGTAACAAGCTAGGTGAAGCTTGAGGAGAAAGCGGGTCGAACGAATCAAGAATGAAAAAGGAAAGCGCAACTAGGATGAAAGGTAAGTGAAACTTACACACTTTGTAGAATACTTGTTTACTTTACAAGTAATAAATGCGATAACGATAATAATGAAAATATGGTTTCCGACGCGATTGGTACGAGTCGGAACATATAAAGATGATAAAAACCATGGTTTATGGTAAAAAAAAAAATGATAAATCGGTAAATCGGTCATGTAATGATCAAGAGATTATGAGTTTGATAAGATTACCGCGTAGTGTAATCTAATATTGAGAAAAAGGGGTAAAAATGGAAATTTAGTCAAATGTCGACCAATATAAATTGAAAATAAAAAGGGCACCCATGGCGTAAGCCGAACGGGTCAAATTTGTAAGAAGTGAGTTAATGAGAAAAGGAGGGGTCAAATGGTAACATCCGACATGGGCCGGATGTGTAAATTTGAAATTTAAAAACCCCGTTTTACTACATATGTAAATGTTTGGTCATATGAGCCAACGGGTCAAATGGTGATGATAACACCATTTGACAATAATGACTAATCTTGGTTGTCAAGTCATATGCAAACAGGAACAAGTAGCAAATTCCGGGATAATTGCGACGCTATAGAATATTGGTTGATAAATGCGAGGTATAAACGGCTCTATACGTTGATCCGAGCCAGGTACGCACAAATAAGTTGTAGTAAGAAGTGCAATTTGGTCAAATATTAGTGGAAGTCCTTTATAGTAAAAATGAAGGCATAAATGGGACCAAAACGCCCTCGTTAGCTAATTCGAACAAACAACCTTTAAAGGTTGTTTGGAAACAAGTTTTATGATTAAACAAATACTTAGATTAAGTATAGAAATTGAAAGAGGTATTATATTAGTCAAACGGCACTATTGTAGTTTTTGCCGTAAAATGATGATTCGAGAGGAATAATTTGGTTTATATAGATCACCACATCAAACCGCCATAAACACGATTGTGGTAGGGGATTATAGGATAAGAAATGTGGTGATGAAATGCTAAAAACAATCGAGAGCGATTTTAGGCTCGAAAGTGCTTAATTACCCTTACGGGTCAAAATAAGCATACGAGCGAGAAAGGGTTTTAAATTGTGGATTAAACTTGTGATTAGAACCTAAAATGGTAGTTAATAGCAAATTGAGAAGTGTAGGTGATGTAGGAATCAAACAGATGTGTTCGTTTGATAAAATGCATAAACGGGTCAAAATGTGGTAAAAAGGGCATTAAGCCGAAGAGCTAAAGGTCCGAATTTTTATCAAGTTGTATGTTGGATTTAACTCCATTAGATGGAGAATTAAATTACAGACGCGTAGGAAAAAGAATCGCGTAAAACGGAGCTATAACGAAGAAGTTATGGTCGTTTCCGTGAAATCAGATCGTGCTGGAAATCTGCAGCACAGCTGCAGCAACATTCTGTTTAAATTGAGGCAGTAGCGTAGCGCGACTGCATAGGCTTGTAGCCGTCGCGCTACGCGACTGCGTATGTTATTCCGAAATTTTGTTTTCGTGTCCCGTTTTGTCTTGGGAACTCGTTTAAACGCGTTTTAAGCTAAGTATGACTAATCCAACTCATGTTTTATGAGTTGCAGGTTTAATTCTAGCACCAGAGGACGATTAAGCTCAACGAGGAACCGAACACGACCAAGTTAAAGGCTTCCGCACTATGTATCGTTGTTACGTTAAACGACGAATGTACTCTTGTTATGTTGTTTACTTTTAAAATATAAAAAGTTTTTAATAAACCCGAGATTTCCAATGCTTATGTAATCTAAATCACATGTTTGTTTTCGTTAATTATACGAAAACCATTAAAATAATAACTAGGGTGTTACAGATTTCATAAATATTTGAATTGTTTCATAAGGAAAAGATGCATTGTTCTCATGCTATAGGGTGTGGTTGGAGCCCCTTGGGGCTTTATCAGTCCAACTAGGATCCACGTCAGCGCTATGTCAACGCCACGTAGGATCCACCTCAGCCATAGAGCCCCCTTTAATTTGCATGGTGTGGATGGAGCCCCATATTAAAAAAAAAAAAAAGATTTGATTGGTGCAAACACATGTGGGCCCCACCTGATCCTTTGAACCTTGGCGTTACCATGCTGGCGAGCCATCTATGGCGCCCCCCAGTTAACTTGCGGGGTGTGGGTGGATAGCGCCCCGGGGCGCTATAGTGTCCTAGCTGGCGGAGGTGGCGCCCCCACACCCTCCAGCCTCATTATATGATGTTTGTGTAGAACCCAAAGTTAAAAGTGTGGCTAAATGTAAGACACAATATAATTATTATTTTTTTTACTTTTTTATCTGGATCGTTATTTGGTATTAGTATTTTTTTATTTTTTTTTGCTATCAATTCAGTTAGTAAGAACTTACAAACATAATATGTGTATTGGTGACTGGTGGGGATCCCAGTCCTTTCAAGGGCAAATGATAGCTGGGTGGTTTGGAGGTTGGATGGGTAAAGTGATTTTTCAGGTAAGACGATTTAGTGCATTTGAAAGACAAGAAACGACTTGGTGTTTAACCAAACTCAAGTTTCTTTACAAAAGATAATGACGGACATAAAAGCCCTCAGCTTTTTGTGGGTCAAAGCCCGAGCGAAGCAAGTGGATTTGGTTTGGGAAACATGGGCTGGCTTTAGTTTGGAAGAATAAGCTGGTAGTATATGCAATGTATGTATTGTTTGGTGACCTTTTGGTATAAATTTGGTCATAGCTCGCTTCCTACTAGTTGTGAACTTTTTGAAATAAAACTGAATATTGATTGGCCGTTAAAAAAGATTTCTCGGTCAATTATAGGTGAAATTCATATAGATGCTTTATTAGCATTTTGGTTAGATGTACATAAAGTATTAACAGAATTGTGTGTTTTTAATTTGGCTCCAATTTTGTATATATTGAACAAGTAGTTGTATTGAATCAGTTAAGAGGGTTTTTTTTTTATTGTGGCTCCAATTGACTAACAAATACTCAAATGGTTCATTCCATTTAGCCCTTGAACTCAGTAACTCATATACATTAATATTTAGTAAGTGAAGAATAGAGAAAATGCTACTGTTCATCTGTATATTTAGGGGATACTGTTCACCTTTATTAATTTTTAATAGTTTTTGAAAGTGGTTGTGAGTGAAGAAGCGAGAAAATGTAATGATAAAGGTATAAAATGTATTATTTAATTGAAAGGACAAAATTATAAAGTGTAACGATATTTATTTATATGGTTTTTAACCAATGTAAAAAAAAAAAAAAAAAAAAGCTTATCCAATGTAATTAACTCTAAGCGCAATACTTGATTGGATAAAATTAAGGCTTATCCAAAAAACTCGTGGCTTGGAGGTGGCTCGGAAAAAGCTTATTCGATAAGGCTCGGTTTGATGTGATGAGCCAGATTGGCCCAGTTTGGCTCGTTCGTTAGCGTGACTCGAATTATTTTACTTTCAATATACTTTATTTTTATATACATACACTAGATTATAAAATTTGGTTGTTATTTGTGAGTATTTAGGTGTGCAATTGGATATCTATGTCATATGGGGGGGGGGGGGGGGGGGGGTGATTAGAATGCTAATGAAATTATATTGCATCTCGTTGAAATTTGAAACACATCTTGTATTTTGTTGAACTTGATTTTGACTTGTAATGTATTAGGTTGAACGTATTTTGGATATGTTCTTTTAAACTATTGTATGATATTTTAGACTATTACATTTTGAAATTAACTATAAAATTTTCTTTTTAAATTCAAGCCTAACAAAACCGAGTCGAGCCAACTCTATTAAAAACCAAGCCAAACTCGAGCTTAGATTTTCAGCTTGATTTTATGTTCGAGTTGAGCTGAACCAGCTCGATTTATAATCGAGCCAGACATATATTTTACTTTGGTCTTTATATTAAGTATATTGCAATCAACTAATGAATTCAAAAGGAGTGTTTCCCCCAATTCTATAACAATGTCTCTCCCTGTGTGATCAACACTTTCGTGGACCCATTTCTGTATCAACTCACCAAAAAGACAACATATCATTAGTTGCAACCATTCTATACACTTTAATTATCACTTCAAATCAACAAGTTATTGAAGGCTTCCAAGGCCATAATCCAGAAAACCAAGCAGAATCTCCAAGTTTGACATCAATGGATGTTGTTTTACCTTCATTTTCACGAGTCCTTTTAATCTCGCTTTCTTCAATCGCGGCGAATGGGACATGAACATTAATAGGTGATCCAAGATCCGCTGTTTCTGACTCAACCGCTACAAGCCGGTTAACCATTTCCAAAACCTCACTCATCTTTGGCCTTGATTTTGGGTTTCTAGACAAACACTTGTTTGCAATCAATGACAACTTCAGTGCAGATTTCAACGGGTACTTTCCTTCGAGTCTAGTATCAACTATGAGTGGAAAGTTTTTAACATCTAGGAAGGGTCTCACCCATTCTAGAAGCTGCTGCTCCTCTGTGGGTCGGTTTCTATCAAATGGACGCCTACCCGTCATGAGCTCATAAAGAAACACCCCATAACTCCATACATCATTCTTGGTACTTAGACGACCGGTCTGTATGTATTCTGGAGCCGAATATTCCATTGTTCCTACTACCTGATCACATTATTTCTTAGAAATTATTTACAAACTTTAAGTAGAAAACTGATGTTATAATAATCTATCATAATTCATAATGTGAGGTTACCGCTGTTGTGACATGTGTATATCCTTCTTTAGGACCTAACCGAGCTAATCCAAAATCCGAAAGCTTAGCGTTCCATTGATCGTCTAGAAGAATATTTGAAGATTTGAAATCTCTAAATATAATCTACCAAAAATGCATCAATAGTGACAAAACTAATCAGGGATCATGTACAGGAAATGGAAATGTATAGTTTTTGTAAAAGTATTGAGAAAATATGTTAATGAATATATACAAGAAGTAAAACCAAAATATCTAGATGAATTAACTATATACAATAACAGTTTCTAACTGCATAAAAGTAATACCTGGAAGTCCAGTCCTTCATGTAAGTATGCCAAGCCACGAGCAGCGTCTTGAGCCACTTTTAACCTCATTGTCCACGAGAGTGTTTTCGGGGATTTACTAGATAAATAGTATTCTACACTTTTATTAGGCATATACTCGTATACTAAAAGCCGTTCGATTTCTTTACCATGATCTTCTGCACAATATCCGACTAGTTTAACAAGATTCGGATGCTCAACGATCCCAAGAACATTCACCTCTGTCACCCATTCCTTATGCCCCTGTTCCATCACACAACCAAGCTTATAAATTTATGACCAGCAGGAATTAAAAAAGTATCAAAACCAAGATATCTTGATGAATTAAATTTGTATTAAAAAATCAATGAAATTTGCCTGAAATCCTCTTTTGCCAAGCTGCTTGACAGCCACATTGAGGTCTTTACTAGGATCGCGAGGATTTTTAAGGGTGCCAGTGTATACAGACCCAAACCCGCCCTCTCCAAGCTTTACAGAAAGACTAAAGTTTTTGGTAGCCGACTTGAGCTCGGAAAATTTGAACTCTTTAAGATTACTTGGCATTCTGGAGAAACTAGGATAATATTTGGACATTTTTAATTTAGTTGTTGGATCATGGAAACTTTGGTCACTTGACTCCGATCCAGATGCAGTACGATCTGTAAATCCACAGCTCAAGGACCGGATTGTGCTTTGTGTTGGACTTATTGGCGGTTCATCCTTGCTGTCACAGTAAGAGAACTGAAAGCACATCATAGTGTCTCAAAGGGTCCTGTATCGCCTGCAAAACCACAATAGTGATCGCTACAGCTAGCGATATGTATTTAGTAAAATATATTAGTTATGTTTACTGTAATTGTTTCTACCATAATTATAGTGTATGCTGTATCCCTATGTATATAATTAATATTAATAATACATAATAACTTAAGGAGTTTTTCATATATTTCTATAGTTACCATCATGACTCCCATTTGTTTTCTCAAATCTTTTATTCATCTAACTAAAACACTCAGTTATCCAATGATGATTTGAAAATTTTAGATTTTTTTTCACCCAACAAATTATTTTCTTAATTAACTGAAATCATATAAGTAACAACTGATTTTCTATTAAATAAACTGGATTATACATAAGCAAATTGAAACATATCTGTTAATAACAAACAGCAACAGCATATAATCAAGAATTAACATCATCCTTCATCACATAATAAAAAAATACTATACACATAGTAAAGAAATCATAAAAAAAAAATCAGTTATTAAACTGGAAAACAAAGCATGTGAATAAACTAAAACATAGAACATGAGGAGTTAGTTACCTTAACCACCAGCTGGCGATCACAAGAGATCAAAACTGAATTATCCAAGAAGAAAAAGAGCAATTGAATAGAGAAACAGGATGCAAACTGGAGAGGATGGAAGTTTTGACTTTTGACCAAACCGATGAAGAATGCATAAATAATAACAAAATAAAATATAAAAATCCAGCGGCTGAAAGTGACATTAAAAATATACTATTTTAATAATATGGATAAAAAGACAGGTATTGGATTCGATTAGTGTTTTATTAATTTATATAGACTCGTTTTTTTTTCCTATGGAAAACTCTAGATTTAATTTTTCTAATTCAACAGCTACAAAGACATTCTTGTGTCTCATTAGCATTTCTTTACTATATTATTATAGTTTAATATTGTTTATTAATTTGTTAATTGAAACTTGTATAAGTTGGTATTGTATGTAAAAAGAAACATATATACAAGCATCAAAAATGAAAACGTCAGGTCAACTCAAGACTTAAACTGGTTTAAGTTAAATACGAACGGAATGCTAGGTGAGCTT
Source organism: Helianthus tuberosus (assembly GCA_030545235.1). NCBI lineage: Eukaryota > Viridiplantae > Streptophyta > Magnoliopsida > Asterales > Asteraceae > Helianthus > Helianthus tuberosus. The sequence continues at coordinate 180,263,146 of CM060433.1, forward strand.
GTAACACAGATCAGAGTTTACAAACGGAACTAGCTCAATTGGTTCGTATTATATATTAGAAGTTCGAGATGATGTTTGTTTGTCTAAACTAGCTAGTTAGACCACTCAACTTAATGTGCAGCTTTAGTAGTTATTCTAATCTAATTCAGGTTTCAATTTTTTTCATTTGGCTAAATTGAATAACAGGGGAGTTCAATTAACGGGTTGATTTTCTAAAACAACAAGATACATGTCACTAAATCATGAACCTAAGGTTGCTTGTAAAATTCCCAAAAATTAATACACAAACGTTTTTTAAGAGTTAAACCTTTATTGGTGATATCAAGGTTGATGGATTAACATCAGCTAAATGTAAACTTGTTCATTGTTGCCTTACAAATAACAAAAGATCCTTAACAAGAGATATTTTATTCCAAAAACCAAACTTGAATCGTATAAACCAATGAAACAACAAATCCCTGGTAGAGGCATTATAGACATATTATAATTATAATTATAAATATATAAATTTACAAAATTTGATTTCACAATAAATAGTACTTTTCATTTCTAAACAAACTACAAAAGTTTTGCACTTTAAATTTTTGCCACAAATGTTTTTTTTATATTGATTACCAAATTTTTATACTAAAAAAATTGGACACAAAGATTTTATCTTTAAACTTCTGAATAAACTACCATATAGTCCCCTCAACTTTTACTACAACGTTTTTTTTTTTAAATATTTGAACAACTCCGATTTAAAGCCCCTTACCCCCTCTTCAATTACCATTATTATTAATTAACACTAGGTTAGAACCCTGTGTATTACACGGTTTAAATAAATATAATTTTATATACTAAGTAATAAAATAGTTACATTTTTAAAAACTCGTGAATTGGACGATTTGAATAAACACATGTCTTACACGAATAATGTAATCTGTTAACACATTTAGTCATCAAGATGTGTTTTATAACAAAATGAACTTTGGGGTACAATTTACTTATTGAATATCTTACTTTATTTTTTATTAGGTTAGAGAGTTGTGTATTACATGGTTTATAACATTTTACTTTGTTTTTTTTTATTTATTTATTTATTATTAGGTTAGAAACTTATATATTACCTGATGTTGGACAATCAGCAGAAAAAAAAAAGAGATAAGCTGGATATTATGATTTAATATTATTATTTCATTGGAGTGTAAAACGGGATAATGAGATCTTTTATTAGAAGTAGGATTCTAAATATACCACATGTATAAAAAATATATATGTTCTACATGTATTGAATAAATCATTTTAACGAAACAATTGATTAAAATAAATATTTTTATTTTTATATGTATAGATTATCAGTTATCCTTGTCCTTATCATCAAAATATAAAAACAATTAAAACTACCAATTAAATAAAATCTTTATCTTTATAAATATTTAAAACACTAATTTTTTTTAGATTTTAATAATTAATATATGATTATAATAATTAATATATTATTATTAGTTATCTTTGTCTTTATCATTAAAATCTCTTCTACAAGTTTTAAATTTAATATTATCAATAATTGAATTTCCATTATAAATATTTAGAAAAATAATTAAGACCGCCTCATAGAACGCCATATGTCCCTAACATGGTTTCTTTTATTACATGTATAGATTAACATTAACATATCTATCAAAAGGCAATGATGATCTTTGTTCTATTTTGGGCCACGTATCGTAGTTTTGAGTTCCACACTTCCAGGCATGTATATTAACAAATGAAAAAAAAAATATTATAATATTTTACTATATATTAATAAACGAATTGAAATGAATATTTTACTATATATTAATAAACGAATTGAAATGAATAGTGACTTTAATATTTTAATAATATATAGTTTTTTAATACTTTTATTATTTTAATATTATATTAATAGTTATTTTCTTTATTTTTTTACTTTAATCCTTTTTTTAATATCAGGGGTTGGGATAAGTTTGGTGTCAACCGGTATCGAACCAGTATTGGTATCGAAAATACCAGTACGGTCCTGTTCGGTATCAGTACATGAAGGTAAAAACCGGCACTAATACAGAAAACGCCAAAAGTTGGTGCCGAATTGATATTGAAAATCTTTTGGTTCGGGAAATTCAGTGCTGCTACCCGGTACCATTTGCTCATCCCTGATCACGGTTACCGTACGAACAACGGTATCATACAACTTTTTTTTGTTGATTTTCTTCAACTTTTATTTTTTTCTTTTTTTTAGTTTCAGGGGTAGGGATGAGCTCGGTGCCAACCGATACAGAATCGGTACTGATACCGAAAATATCGGTTACGGTACCGGTATATGAAGGTAAAAAAGGTAGTGAACCGGTACCAGGAACGCCAAAAGTCGGTACCGAATTGGTACTTAATATCTTTCGGTTCGGCAAATTTGGTACCGGTACGCAGAACAATTTGTTTATCTCTGACCACGGGTTTCATACGAACAACATCGTTACCATACAACTTTTTTGGTTGATTTTCTTTCGGCTATCTTTTAGTACATTTTCTTTTTATTCTTGTCAGCAGTTCTGTTCGCAACACGCTCGTAGTGATTTCAAAACACATGTAAACACAGACTAAATAACAAAAGAATTTCGCCGCAACGCGACGAACTTCTTTAAACCTAGTTATAATTAACTTTAGGAATACTTTGTATTTCGCTTATAACTTTTAAGATACAATATTTTATAAACTTTCGAGTATAATAGTATGACGTGTTTATTTTTTATCTACGTAAAGATATTAAATTACTTTAAATCAAGTTGTTAATAGTAATGTGCAAGTGATTTGTCACTTAGTTCACTTTTTAGTATTTTTTTTATAACTAACATCGTTTACCTTTTTCGTTATTTTAGTAATATAATATAATGTTTATTGAATTTTGAGTATACGATTGTGTCTGGCTTATTTTTATCTACATTTGGATAAAAGTTTTATTCGAACGGGTTCGATGCGTGTTTTTTTCTTTACAATGAGGAACCGAACCGATATTGTCTGGAGTCTGAACATCTATAACTATACCATGTTTGTATTATCGTTTCCTTGACGTGTCGATATAAAATTCGTTGAATATGAAGTACGCGTAACAGCGTTTTTTTATACTGTAAAATATAGTGAGTGCCAATACGGTAGTGGCACCATGACAAATCGAACTGATACCGGCCGGATATACATAGAAACCGAAATTCGCTTTTATGGTTTTCAATCGATATAAATCATATCTCTTTCCGTTGCTATATCGAGTGTTGTATCGTACCAAGCCAAACCAATACCGATCGAAAACCCGTTGCGGAGTGCGGCTAATCCAACAAATTTTAGTTAAACTTATAAACTATCCCACTTATTTAGTTAAACTTATAAACTATCCCACTTATTTATTTTCTTTATTTATTACACCAAAATAACAAATGTTACAATAACCATACTCCTAAACTAGATCAAATTAATCATAATCTATGCTATGCCGGAAATTGAACCTAACTCTTCTAGTACTTTTCGTTTTAGTCCCTCAACTAGATGTTAAGGTCTTCAAATGTGATACGTACTTTGCATTACATGGCATTAATTATGTCACCATTATTATTATTTTTTTTTTGTTTTATAACTAACGTCAAAATTACGGCATCACGTGTTTTCTTATATAAATATGTAAAAGCTTTAACACATGATATAAAAATATATATGTAAAAGCTTTAAAACTTGATTTACGTACAAGAGTTTCAACTTTCGTGGGCGGGGCGCAAAGAATATTTCCTTTCATCTCAATTTCTCAATCATGCAATGTGTTTTGGATAGTTTCAAATGAAGCGGTTGGTCTTATTTTGAATTCAAAATATGTTCTTTTGCAATATATTAAAATGAAAAAAAGAGAAATAAAAACAAAACATTTAAATATTTTTTTTGGTTTGTTTAACTTATTTATATATATTTATATAAGAGTTAAATGCTTGGTTGGTCTCTATGGTTTGTAGATATTGCAGATTTAGTCAGTGGTGTATCTAGAAAATTACTAAAGGGTCAACGTTTCAAAAAAAAAAATTTAACGTACTTCATACAATGTAAACAAAACAACGATAGTAGCGCGGGAATAAATAAATTTAAACACATACCTAAATGATTTCTCCTTTTCGATTTTTGAAAGCTTGAAACCGAGCCATGACATCCTCTTCTTTTACTTTACAAAAACTTTCTTTCTCGACCGCACAAATTAGAGCATTGTTTAAATACTCATCACCCATCTTATTGCGTAAATCCGTCTTGATAAGCTTCATTTTAGAAAAACATCTTTCAACGGTTGCGGTTGCAAGCAACCGGTAAAACCAGTGCTAGCTTCAATGTTTGATAAACCAAAGGAAAAGTTTCATTTTTTCCGGTTTCCACCATTACACGAGCAAGGTCACTCAATCCAGTTAAATTTGCAAATTTATCATCTTCCTTTAAAGTGTGATAAAATGTCGAAAGATCACCCGCAAGAACCCCTCTTTCTTCTTTATTAAAGTCATTCGGATACATTTCAGAAAACTTCACTATCTTTGATATGTCAAATTTAGCAAACGAATTACAAGGATTTAAACCCGACATATTTTCTATCAAACTAGTTGAGACCTCACTAAATCGGCTTCCAAGTTCTTGAAGTTGCATATCCAAAACCGTATTAAAAACCTCAACTTCAAAATGATTTCGGTTAGTAATGACATACTTTCGGTTTCTTTGATTACCATATCTTTCCGCCATATCTAACATCTTAATGTTGTTTTTTTCACAAAAAGATGTTGCATTTGCCAACATCTTTTCAAACCCATTTTGTCTTAAATGATTCAAAGCTCGTTTTGTCCCGCTTATCAAATGAGATGCTTCTAACAAGTCTTGACTCTTTTTTTGAAGATGTTTTGATAGAGCATTTGTGAGGCCTAAGATATCGTTCAACAAGTGTATGTAAAACACAAATTCAAGACTCTCAAAATATGATAGAATACCTGACGCATTGGATCGTTGTTGAAAGGTCTCTCCATCTTGTTTAATAAAAGTAAGTACCTCAACAACTTCCGGAAATAATTTCAACAAACTTATGATGGTTCTATGATGAGAACCCCATCGTGTGTCTCCGGGTCGGGCAAGGGAAACCTCTTGGTTTAATCCTTTTCCTGTGTTAATTTCACCCGCTAGAATTTCGTTTTCCACTCTCTCTTTTTTTGCCTCCAACATCATATCTTTTCTTTTGCAAGAAGCACCAACCGTATTAACAACCATGCCAAGAGTTTCGTAAAATTCTTTAACACCATCATGCTTTTTTGCTACAGCCACAATCACTAACTGAAGTTGATGAGCAAAGCAATGTATGTAATGTGCCGATGGATTGTCTTTCAGAATTAAAGCTTTTAATCCATTAAACTATCCCCGCATGTTGCTTGCACCATCATAACCTTGACCCCTGATATGTTTAAACAAAAACAAACAATAAAATAGAATGATACGACATATAATCTTTATTATAGTTTATGTAATGAAATTATGAAACATATAACTTACTTGATCTATGCTTAAATGGTTATCGGCTAATAAAGACACAATGGCTTCTTTAAGAGTTAAAGAATATGTATTCCTCACATGAGCAACTCCAATTAAACTCTCTTTAACAACTCCGACCTTATCGACATATCTCACCACTACGGCCATTTGTTCCTTTAAAGACACGTCGCTAGACTCATCTACTAACAACCCAAAGACATCGTCTTTAATTTCTTCACAAATCATTTTGGTTACTTCTTTCGCATAGCAATCGACAATCTCTTTTTGAATCGATGGAGCTGTCAACTTATTATTCTTCTTGACCTTCCCTAAAGTGTACTTACCAATATCCGGGTTGTACACGCTAGTCAACTTTAAAACCGAAAGAAATATACCTTTATAAAGAGACTTTTCAGATTCGTCATGACCACGAAACGGTAAACTATTTTCTAAACAAAATCCAGCACTACGAACAGACCCCATTAATCGATACCGATTTCCAATCCTTCTTTCCTTGTTACGCCTTTTTTCATTCGCATCATAGGATCGCTTTTGGTTCAAGAGATTTTCACATTTTTGCGCCTCCTTATTATGTATACTATTAACTAACCCAACATGTTCTTTTAAGACACCCGGTTTACTCCAATTACAAAAGCCTCCACTTACAAAAGTCTCTCTTCCACCTTTATTACCAACACTTTCATTAACAAGTAACAATATAAACAATATGCTTTTTCTTGTTTAGTGTTATACTCCAACCAATGATATTTATCAAACCATTTAACATTAAAACGTCTCCGGCCACTAGAATAGTTTGTCCATTTAAAGTCATGACCTCGTGGTTGAAAAGACTTTTTAACAAGATATGCTCTTCTTATGTCGTCTATTTGATTTGGATGATAACTAGTAATAGGCGGTCTATCGGAGGGATCCGAAGGAAGATCATTCAAATTGATTTTGTTTCGTGTTGAAGGACTTGAAGCCAAAGTAATAATTGGACTTGGAGTTGGTCCGATATCTTCATTTTCTTGCATATCAATATCATTCTTTGAACTTGGACCAATATCTTCATTTTCTTGCTTATCGTCAATAATATTTGAACTAGGATTTGCACCCAAATCATCATTTTCTTGGAATTTTCGTTTAAAAAGACTACTAATGAGAGTTTGTTTTTTCATCTTTCAACTTCCAAATTCCCTAATTTTATAAGACAAATAAAATTAAACAATAAGCCCTAAATCAATTTCACATAAACCCTAAAAGGCTATAACAATTGCACATAACTATAACTAAAATACTAAATGGAAACATTGTAATTTGCAATTAAACAATATAAATTATTCAATTTTTCATAAGAAATAAAGCACTAACTAAAATACCCGATTGGAATTTGGAAAAAACACTTACCTGAGGATGGACTAAAGTGGCGGACGATGATGGACTGGAGTGGCGGACTGGAACGGCGGCGGCAAAGGGCGGAACGGCGGTCGGCGGCGGCAAAGGGCGCTGCTCCAGTGCTCCTGCAGTCCTGCTCGTTCGCTGTTGCTGCTTCTTTTTGGCTGCTTCTTTTTTTTCTTTGTTCAAATATTGGGTATGGGGTTGGGACTTGGGCTACAATAATTGGGCTTATAAGTATTGGGTAATTAGTTTGGTAGTATAAAATTTTTTGGGCTTTCAAAATGGGTAACATAATATTTATTAAGGGGCAACGAAATCCGAAAAACGCAAAAAAAAAAATTACACTATCGCGGCCGAGCCAAGGGGTAACGCGGGCTACCCCTTGACATAGGGTATGTCCGCCCCTGGATTTAGTTCTGAGGCTTTAACAATTACACACTTGATCCTGATGGTTGTAATTTTTGCATTCGGATGATCCTTATCACTAACTTATGTCAGATATTTCAGTTAAGTATGTGTTAAACGACTAGATTGCCCTAAACTAAAAAACAAACACACTTAGAAAATATTAAAAAAAAAAAAAACAATAGGGTCTACCCTTCATCTTCTTCCTCATTTCACCACCCACCACCATCACCTCCACCTTCAACCCACCATCACCACCACCACCTCTATCGTCACCTTCAACCCACCGCCTCAACCTTTGCCATAAACCCACCACCGTCACCTTCAACCCACCACCTCCACCGTCACCTTTAACCCACCGCCTCCACCTCCACTGTAAACCCACCTTTTTTTAAAGTTACCATCGTTATTGGTTAGTCGCGAGTGCAGTAGCGCGCAACCACCGATAGAAAGTGGTGGGCCATATGGGTTTGACCGTTGTCAAATGGTAACTTTCAAAAAAATTAAATTATTTAATTTCATATCCATAGACACATACGCTCTTATTATATTTCACTCTCAATCTCTCTATACTCTTAACCTATTTATACTCTCAACTTCTTTATACTCTCATGATCTCTTTATTTTCAATGGTACATCATTAGATGGAGACTGAGGATATCGCGTTAGTCACGAATTGGGTGGATACAGTCGATTTTGGATTGTCCTCAGATTCGCCTCAATGTTGGAGTAGGGTTACGTCCACATTCTATGAACATGTGGGTGAGAATTTTCGTGGAAGAAATCAAATTTTAGGAAGGTTTATGCATCTACGAATTAAATGTACACATTTTGAGAGATGCTACGTCATTACGTTGAACCGAGGATGAAGCGCTTGTTGCGGCACATGCTGAGTTCGAAGCACAATACGTAAGGTCGTTTGATCACGTTGCGGCTTGGAGGATTTTGAGAAACCGGCTTAGGGGCTCTTTGACAACTTCTAAATGGGTAAGTATTGAACCAGTAAAAGGTCTGAACCATTAAGTGTTGAACCAGTAAAGGTCTGAACCATTAAGAGCCAGTATAATGCTTAACCGTTCAAAGGCAAATGTCTGACCAATTCAGAGTAGAGGTCTTAACCATTTAGTGTCAGTATAATGCTTAACCATTTAGAGACGAATGTCTGAGCCATTTAGACATCTGCTCGCGAAACAAACAGTCTGAACCATTAAATGTTGAACTAGTAAAAGGTCTGAACCATTAAGAGCTAAACAAACCGTCCCTTAGATAACTTTGTCGTACCTTTATTATATGCATTTATTATATGTACACCACTATAAAAGCATGCATGGTGTTCTTTGTAGTAGATTATGTGATGGTTTTTAATGGATTCTTCGATAAAATATATAGTTATTCTTTTTATAAAACTAATCAAGTTTATAAGGTTATATTTATGATTTTGTAAATTAAATATTACGAAGCGAAGCGTTACCGATTGAATTTCATCACGAGGAAAAATTGTCGCAAGCCGTGAAGCGCGCACTTGCGTTTAACTCTAGATTATTTGATAGTTGAATTTGAACTTTTGTTGTGGTCAAAATAAAACTTCAATGGGTCAAAGCAGAGGTGGCAAAATGTAGTGGCGAAGTTTGAAAGTTTCCATCGGGGGTCGAAAACGTATATATCTAAAAAAGTTCTATACGAAACGTACATACATAATTTGACTCGTAATGAGGTGAATCCCTATCCCTATCCCTATACTAATAAATAAAAATAAAGTAGACTTGGCAAGTTTTTATACCCCTTTCTAAAATTAAGACCTATTTGGTGTTTTTAAGAATTGGACACTTGGCATTCTTTTGCTCTATTTAGATGAGAGATAAATGTTTCCTTTTAATTGTTTACTTTGCCTTCGATTAATATTACAACTAGGTTAATGCCCGCGCGATGCGCGGCTTCATCCAAAACCATATTATTTACTTGAAATATAATATTTTGTACAAACGCATACATTGGAAGAAAATGTTGGCGAGTCAACTGACTTGACTAACCTTTTTCAACCTGTATCTAAAAACTACTCGTTTTGCCATTACCCAACTAGCCTATTTTTGTCACACCCCGATTTTCCACGTGTCACCGGTGGGCCCGGTGGGGGAGTATCGTGACGTGGTTGGCAACATGATAGTCAAACAACACAATATATAAATGCACAGCGGAAGCAAAAGATAAATATATTACATTCCGAATATAAGTAATGTCAAAGTATTACAACGGAAGGTAAAGGATCCACAGGCGGATCAATAAAAGAAAACTATTCAACAGACTTTAGGCATCTAGAACTTGCAAGATTCCCTAGTGACGCCCTGAGCTCCCAGCCAATTACGCATAGTACCTGTCACTCAACCTTTTGGAAAATACGTCAGTTTACACTGGTAAATACAATTAACTGACTCATTTTGGAAAAGAGTTTGAAAAGTGATTCGAGTGCAAACGGCACAAAATATCTTGACACATTGATTAAAATGCACAGAGGCAAAATTAATCTTTTATACTTGGGACAATTTTATTAATAAAAATCTTGTATCCGATTTACATGGTTGTCCAACATTTAGGGCCGGTGATTATACAATACAAGCCGGACAAGATTAATCGACACACCACAAATATAATCTCACAAGAAGATACCCTTACGAGTGAGTATACGTTATACATATGCAACAGGAGGTGTTTTGCCTACACCTTGTGCTTACGTCGTGGCCATTCACTTTTTAAAATGAGCCAAGGATATCCAGGACACGGTCATTAACCCCCAATGTTATTTGTTATCAATCAATACAGATTAAAACGGGATTATGCAATTTAATCATCTCCGATTAAAAGGTTTCTACACCCGACCAAGCGGTATTTTTATAATACCGTATCCCAAGCCCGTATAAGGGAAAATAAGTTAAAAGTATTTACCTGAGCTAGCAATGCAATTTATACTCAGCCGTATATCTTAATCAGCAAGCACAAGTACTTCTACTGGGGCTCTTAATCTGGAACGAAGGTTTTATTAACCTATTAAATTCCTAACGGGTCTTATTTAAGTCGTAACTTAGACCGGTTAGTTTTAAGGAAAGGTTTACGGTTCAAAACGCATGAATAAGCGAAGACCGGGATAGGATGTGATTTAGACCCGACAAGTTTGGAGACTTGTATAATATGGGTAAACTAAACACATTCTGGATTTTGAGATTAAACCGATAAGGTTTGACCCGTTTCGGCTAATTTATGTAAACTTGTTACATAAACCGAACCGAACGCGAGATAAGCGTAACGGGTATCCGTAAGAGCCATATACAGATTTCCTAAGTTAATATGCTTCAAATATGTTGTGACATCAGTAGGATGTCTTTCATTATGCCCGAAATGAAATTAAACACAAACTATGCCCCGTAGGGGTAGTTTGGTCATTTAAAAGGTTATAAAAGAGTTTAAGTATTTCTCTGAGTTACAGGTCTGATATAATCAGCAAAAATACTTATTTTGATAAGTTATAACAGTAGGTTAAAGTATATATGTGAATTTACCAAGTATAACCAAACTATGCACCGTAGGGGCATTTTGGTAATTTCACATAAGCCGTAAAGCTCAAAACTGAAGTCTGAGTTAAACAACTTTTGCTTACTGTTAAAATATTATAATTTGCCTCTTATATCAGTAGGTATCAACCCGGGTATGTCCAATATGATTTTAAAACATACTATGCGCTAAAAACGCTAAATAAGGCGATTAAAGGCCATTTCCGGGTTTGACACTTAAATCTGATATTTTTATATATCCAGAAGACTTAAAATAATTTATTTATCATATGTGATCAGTAGCAAAAGGTTTGGAGTCGTTTAGATGTGTAAAACTCATTTTATGGCCCGTAAGGGCAAAACCGACAATTACCGGATTAAGCCTACGACTATGAGTTATGCTCAGCCTAAAATTAATTAAAAATCTTTAAAAATCCCAAAATAATATATTACATCAGTGGGTATTAAGTTCGATGCCAAAAAGTAGGCTATACGCTAATTACGCCATTTTATTAACATAAAGCATTAAATTTGCGCTATTGAGCATAACTCTTAATCTACAAGTCAAACTGATATCAAACTTTGCATACAAGTTTATATATCAGTAACTAAGGTTTCTACACTTTTACATTTTCATAAATCACTTTTTAAGGTAATAAGGGCATAATGGTCAACATATGAGCAATTAACGGGAACATGCATATTAATTGGATAACTAATGAACCAAGGTGTATAATCGCAGAGGGTTGTTCTAACATGTAACCTAATCCAATTAAAGCTCTAAGGCATTTCTAAAATGTGCCTAAACGGGTCAGAACTGAAAGTCAAAGTGAAAGTCAAACTATGTGACTTTCGGTTCCGAACCGGCTCTAAACAGGAAATAGTCGGGTTGAACATGTTTGGACATGTTCTTACACTAATTACTAAGTTATAACAATGATCAAACAGGTTATATATGTTCTAGATAGCTAATTATGCAGAAATGACATTTTAAGCATCCTGTTGACTTTTTAATTATATGTTTGACCCGACTTTTGACCTGGTTAGAGTGGTGATCAGGGGAAACCCTTTTGAGGTTTTATTACCCACATAAATACCAACTTATAACCACTTTTAATTCGAGATATGACTGAGCCATTATTGACTAATCTCGAAGTCAAACCGTAATTACGACGGTTTGACTTTTAGCTAATTAACCAAGCTAAACTCAAATAAAGAAGGACTAGTAGACTTACAAGAGTCCTATGCACGACTTAAGATCAGTTGGACCTGCTTGAGAGCTCCAGGAATGATCAGTTATGCACTTGAAGGTGTGTGGAAAAGTTGTGAACTTGAAGGGCCTTATATAGTGAATTAACCCACCACAACTTGTTGACAACTAGCTCTATGATCAACCACAATCATCCAACATGTGTCTCTAAGGCTTAGGGGTTGTTTTAGGGGTCAAGGGATGAGGAAATTCGGTTTAAAAGTTGCTCACAAACTCACCTAGCAGGCCCCTATTCGAAAAATTCGTTTTCTGCCCAGATATGGCAGTGGCGTAGCGCCACTGCTAGAGCCTTCAGGCTCGCGCTACACGAGCCCCTATGGGGTCAGCCAAACAACTTTTTGATATTTGCATTTTCAGTCCTTGGCTCTTCAAACGTCGAAAAGACTTTTGTTTCTTGCATTTTCTTGCATTATGATCCTTCAACCTTGATCTATAAGGGCTTTGAAATATATACCCACTTCGTTAAGTCCCCGGGTAACTTTATTGTTACCCGAAAAGGCCTAACTTTCAACGTTGACGCTTTAACCCCTTGCACACGAATCTGGTCACAAGTTTCTCATACATTGACGAAACTTTATGAAATTTTAATCGTGTATTCTAGTGAGCATAATTAACCATTACAAAGCTTCGGGTTTGTCAAAAGGTCACTCAGAGGTATAAATTAAACATGTTGAATCTTTTAACCCTTGTAGTTTGTAATCTCTCACTTTTAGCTTCGTATGATCCATGATTTATTCGTTTGATGTTATAAACATCATGTAGGGTTATTATGACGTATATTTATTCACTGTTGACATTCAGAACCCGTAAAATCACATACTTTCCATGTTTGTCAACTTTAGTCCTTTTATAACATTCTTTCACACGTTCAGACTTTATGACACGTGTCAACACATTATAGGACGTGAATTTTCGAGGTGTTACAATTTTCCGGTCTTAACTTTTTCCAGGAGGTTCCAAAAATTCAAAGTTTTCTCTTAAACTACCTGTTTGACCTAACTAATTTTGCTCCAAACCCATATTGAACCGAACTTAATTATTAAATTTTTAAATGAACCGGACTCATTTTGACATGAATCAGTCTTAACCCGAACTAAACTTTTAATCCTAACCCATATTGGCCCGAACCCATTCTGACCCAAAGTAGCTTTAATCGGTGACCCGCACCAGCTCGACCCGCCCACTTTGCTAGTTGGTTCAAATACTTTCCTTAAAAGCTACATGCCAAGTAATCTTTGTTGTGTGCACAGTTGAGATGTATCAATGATACGAAAACCACATGCCAATAAATGACTCACATCGACCTCATTGTATGCACAAACTACATTATAGCCATGTATTTTGATAATGATGTTTTCAACTATAAGAATTAAAGCTTTAGTGCATTATAACTTTTAACATCCATAAAATATTTCACATATATATACTCATCAATTTAATAATAACATTATCTTTGAAAATATACGTGAATTATTTGAAAAGTGGTGATTTCTTTTCCACAAGTAAGCCCATATACTTTAATATTTAGGTACCCATGAAGAACTGTATGTTGCACGAATATATAGATCAACTATATGGACTATGGCAAAAGAATTTAAAACATCAAACACTCATATTTTAAAGTATCAATGATTTATGAGACCGAGTTTAGGGGTGTTTCCAGCAAGGATTTAAAAACCGGGTTTCCATCATGCAAACTAAAATTGTCTGTGGAACCGAAGGCCAGATTGCTGGTTTAGGCCAAGGAAGCATGCCAAGTGAAGCATTGGACAAGAAAAATAAAATATTTCTTAAGAAATTAAAAATAAAATTTAAAGAAATTAAGGGCTTAGTTGCCTACCTGTTGACATGCGTTATTTCAATAGTAAATCCATAACCAAGTCAATATGCAAGCCTCATGAACTGCCAATTTCATCAATGCCTTCAATAGTTAATATTTAAAAAAAATATGGATTTATAAAAGAATTCATTTGTATTTACAAATGGTGTTTTGTAACCTATTTAGTCTTAACCTTAGCTCAACATAAAGAATATAATTTAATTCCCCATATACACGATAATACTCTCTTTCAATATCAGGTCCTACAAGTCCATTACTATAATGAGCAGTTGTTGCATTGGCTAGACTCAAGTAAGAAGAGTGATAATCTAAACCTCCCATAAACAAAAGGGTAAGATACTCTGTTGTAGAAGCCATAGATGATAGACCAAAAATTAATCATAAATAATATAAGAAAATTAGGTGGTCAGGTTAAAGAGATTACAAACTTCTCTATTATAAACCAACGCTATTATTAGTCTATTACCAAATATCACGAAAAATAGACATTGAAGTGAATGCCAGACTTCATGAAGGGCTAGTGCTTTTGAGAAGCTAATTACGAATGAATATCCCCTTGACGCAACCTGAAATGGACAAGTTAGCTTGAACAATAGCTGCTATAGGTTCCGTTATTGTATTAAGAACCCAATTATCAAAATAACAAAAGCTGTAGATCTAGATTACCTTTGCTTGACATGTATCCAAAAAGGGGTTTTCGTTTGGACCAAATAAGCTCGATCCGAAAGGACTTGCACCCATGAACAGACCCCCAACGTGACCAAATGGATTTTGCGGCAATAATCAAACATAATGGGTGCATGAAAATGGGTCATCAAACGGTCTGTTCTCCAAATAGGCTAGGTGGTATGGCAAAATCCAAAAACAGTAAATCACATACATTGTATCCGAGACGTCTCCTCGTCCCGATCCACACCATCTCCTTGCGCATTCTGCTGAGAGAATGGGGACTTATCACCCAACAACCTGCAATTAAATAACAATCACAACAAATACGCATAAACCTAAATTAAATTAACATAAAATTACTTGAAAAACAGCCACTCGAGAAGTCAATAACGTTCCATGCCGGCAAATAGGAGAGATTGAGATGGAGCATTGGCCCTAGGGTAAGTTAAGAACGTCAATTTCCTCTGTATCTCTTTCATTTGCTTTGTTGCCATTGTTTTCATAAAGCCATCACCATTCTGATGAGTTAATTTGTATAGACACCAAAATTGTTTTTCCCGTCCCTCCTATTTCACCCCTTCGTTTTCACAAAGCCATCACCAAAATTGTATGAACGATGATTGAGTGATTGAAAGAGAGAGAGTAATTGAAACTTAACGTACATTATACGCCTCTCCAATCCTAGCCTATGAGCTATGCCAAGTGTCAGCTGAGTTGGCTTAAACCAAGGGGTGACATGTGTCCCCCAAGGTTTCTTTTATTAGAGATAGATTATATGATGATATATGTTTGCATATCCTTGTTTTCCAATTTATATACTACGGACCGATTTGAAAAAACGGTCTCAACCCCACCCAAATCCATTTGTATAGGGTTTGAATATTTTGTTGCGTAACCGGTTTATGACCCGAGACAGTTTCAACTCAAACTGGTTAAAAACCAGATTCCGCGGTTAAAAAATAAACTAATAAAACAAAGGTTTTTTCGACAGAATTGTTTCCCAGAATAGAGATGAGTCCATTAGTGCAAGTGACCAAGTCTTTGAACCGACTGAATGTATGGACTCGAAGAGCCAAAAATAGTAGCCATCCAAAACGATGACAGCTGGATATGTAATCTTGTGAGTTAGCAACAACTGACTGACCATCAGTATTATCATGGCTCGCTAGAAAAAGTGTCCGGAATGTCTGTTTATAGTACCAAATAAAAAATAATAAACAATTTAAGAAATCGTCAAATAAAATTCACTACAGATTTGATAAAGTTTCAGTAAAGAAAAAGAATTAACTGTTTATGTCGAATACCAGTTTACAAAATTAGCAAACTAAACAGCAATGGGTTCACATGTGCCATAAAAGCTAGAAAATTTATTACAGTTGCATATATAGAAAACAAAAAACAATGACAATTTTGTAATTTCTTTTGTGTTATAATCTACAAAGCAACTTCAATAGTTACAAATAGTAATCAGAGTCAACATAGCCTTCATACACATAAATACAGTAAAAATTTACGTAATATTACAAACTGCGTATTTGCATTAACCAATAAAGACATACAACAAAATAATAAAGGTACCCAGTTGCTTAAAAGGCTTAGATGCACAAAATTGGCCTGCAACTCTTTCGCCTGATTGAACAAATAAAAATATCAGAAAACTTAAAAAAAGTGAAAGAACAATGAAGCCAAATAAACATATATGCCACTTGCAAATTCCTTGAGTTACATAATCTTAATTATCAGCAACATGTGTACCTGAAGTTTGGTTTCCCAATCAGAACCGTAAAGATTGCTTAAAATTGGACCAGTCTTGACTACAAATTGAGGTAGCTCCTTGAAGAAATCCACATAACTGAAACAAAAAAAATTATAACTGGATCAGCAAGTGACAGAATTGACGAAAAAAGCGACCCACATCTAAATAACAACATACTTCAGTTTCGCCACTCTGAGTATTTGACAATAGTTAAAGTCATTGCCGTTGGTATTAGCGGCACCTTCTGCATCATCTTTCTGGCTTAATCTTCTCAAGGAGAATAAAAGAAATGCAAACCAGTAGTGCTCTCCTTCCCTCGCAAAACAAAAGAATAAAATTGACAATATGAGGAAAAATACAAATAAAATCAAATTTCAAACATATTAGTTTCTTTTTCTTCCCAGAATTGTTCAACAAAAAGTACAGGGTTAAAGAACAATACCAAAATATCAAATAATCAAAAATACGAATCGGAAGCAATAACTTAACAAACGAAAGTAGTAACCCGGATTGAACATTGAATATAAGAATACGATGCACATTACAAACAAAAAGGAAACATAAAAGAAACCCTGCACTATCACCTAGGATTATAAACCCTAAATAAAATTGAATCATTAACCAAAATCGGAATAGAAAAAAAATCATGTTCATAATCTGACCGTGGATTTATAAACCCTAAACAACATTCAACTATTAACCAAAATCGGATGAAGCCGAATATATATCCAAAATCAGTACCAAAAAAAAGGTAAATCAAACAATACTAAATCGAATAAATTAATCGATCATCAACTAAACTTAATGCTATCACAGTCGATTGAAAGAACAAAAAAAAAACATTGAACCCTTATGGAAATCACACCAATCGAACCACAAAATAAAACAATCCAGCCAAAAAATAGAAACTACCGTCGATTTAGAGTCTTGATATACGTTGATTGATGATGGAAAGCTTGGATTGAAGTCTGTCGCCGATCATCTTTCAGTGAGAGAAACTCAGAGGATGATAATTTTAGGGTTAGATGAGAATGAAAAGTGCTGAGGAAGATTTCAGTGAGAGAAACCTCGTCGCACAGGATGGATTCAGAGCGAAGGAAGGCGAATCGGCGATTTAGGGTTTTCGAGTAATGATGAACGATTATGTGAGAATGAGAGACAGAGAGTATGGAAGAAGCGTATCTGAGAAGCCAATTCAATCGAGCCCTAAGAGCTATGCCACGTGTCTGCTGATTTGGCATCAACCATAGGGTGACATGTGTCCCCCAATGGTTTGCTTTATTAGATATACTAGGTTATAACCCCGTGTATTACACGGGTTGACTAAATAAATTTTATATACTAAATAATAAAGCATTATATTTATTTAGTTAATATAAGATTGAAAAATCATATGATTGAATAGGTGGGAGGTTGTATGATAATAAATCGGTTAACCGTATTATAATGTCATATGTTTTTAGTTATATATTTTTTGAATTATTTAAAAAAAATAATTGTTAGTAATCAATGATTTTATATTTGTAATTTTGTTGGGTATTATTTCATTAAAAAAGTGCATATTATACATATAATTATATTATGTCTTAAATTTTTGTAATCATCGAGATTTTCTGAAAAATACTGAATGATAAAGATAATAGTGAGTGTTGAACAAATTAATTAATTGAATTTAAAAAAAACATTTGCGATGTTAGGTGGATATCTTTTATAATTATTTGAAAGCTAATATCAACTTTAGAATCCGTATGAATTCTTGTTAGATTTGATTAAATATTATTAATAGTAAGAATTTGTCTTAGATCAGATAATAATGCGTTATAGGCGGAAGCGCTAGGCGGGTAACGGGTGTGAGAAAAAGGCGAAGATATGTGGGGCCATATTTTAAGCAATCGGAAACAAACACATAAACTTTATTATCTTTTATCTTTTATCAATTTTTCTTTATTTAACTTGGTTAGTAAAACCTAATTGGCTAATCCTTGTTAAAGCCAAAAGAAGTTTGTTGGGTCAAAGCCCAAATCAGAAGAGTCGTTGATACAGAAAGCCACATTGACTTTGTGGTGATAAGTATTAATTATATTTTGAATAAGAATTTGTATTATATTAGATTCAATATTATATTATTATTATTATAATTATTATTATTATTATTATTAATTTTAATCAATTGAATGAGAGAATGACAAGTGTCCTCCAAATGGTTTCTTTTATTATATAGTATAGATAGATGTTGATGAATTATTATTATTATACGTTTACTTTAAAAATTTGAATGTGTTTCAAAGGTTTTACATAATCAACTACTTTATGTTGAAATAAATCTAAATCGTTACCTATATTGTCATATATTAATATTTTTAATTTAATATTTCATACTCATAATTATTTAAAAAAAGTTTATTACAACATGATGTTTTGTGCATGACCACATATTATTGGTGCACTTAGCTACAACAATAATCCAAATAATTCATAATATATTTTAGTTTTTTTAACACTATAGAATTTACTTTAGCAAAAAAAAAGGTGAAATTATCAGTAGAGTCCTATCGTGTAAAAACCGTACAATTTTTTTACTTTTCAGTTAAACACCCATCAATAGTTTAGTTTAATATTACTTAACATTTGTTAGCATTAAAATTTTATAAAAATAATTTCTTTTTTATGTCCATGTGTCACTTGAGTCCAAAATAAAAAAAAATAACTATCAGAGTACCCACATTCTCATTTTGTAACCCTTTGAGTCCAAAATCGTAATGACGTTCAACAAAGCTGTTAAGTCATCTTGATTTTTTTTTCACTTAGGCCTTTATATTAATAAGTAAAATATAAATTAAATCAATAAGGTTTAAATGTTAATTGTACCTTACACATTAAAACTGTGTAAAAACTATCGCTATATACTAAACTAGGTTAATGCCCGCGCGATGCGCGGCTTCGTCCAAAACCATATTATTTACTTTGAAATATAATATTTTGTACAAACGCATACATTGGAAGAAAAAAAACAGAAAACTATAAGTGGGGCCCCACCTCTACAGAGGAAAATGTAATCAAATTTGAATCTATCGAGCTTTTGCTTTGACAAATTTCCCTCTCGAGGCTTTCTTCTCCATCTTCTCTCTTTTCTTCCGGGTCTTTTCATCCTCTTCAACTCCCCGTTAAATGGTAAATATATTTATAAGTGGGGCCCCACCTCTACAATTTCATAACAGATTCAAATATATTATTAGAAGTGAACAAAGGGTGAATTTAAGTACAAAAAGTACCTCACAACCTTGAGGGAGAAACCCCTTAATCAAACCGCATCCTTTATACACTGCAAATGCTGGTATCTGGAAAGAAAGAAATCATTTTTCATTACTTGAAGAAGCTTTTAGAAAAATATATTATGAAAAAGACGAATAAAACATGCATCATACCACGGCGTATATCCACCGAAACTTCCTAGATATGATAGACGTGAGTTGCACAAAGCAAGTAATGTAGATAACATCGTGTAGGTATCTGTAGAGAAAATATAAACAGAAGATAAGAATGATACACCAATGACATATAATTATGAAAAATATGTCAGCTCAAATGACCTGTAATTTCATTCGGTTAAGATCATTTCCACTAAAGGTGAGATTTTTTCCCAAATACCCGAACCGATTTTGGGTATTCGGTACATGTATCGGTACCCAGTTTTATTGATTTCAGTATTCGATACCTTCGGTATTGGTACGGGTATGGGTAAGATGGTACTGGTATCGATTTGATTACGAATGAATTTGATATTTGTTTTATTTAAACCGATCAAGTTTGCCAATCTAAAAGTTGATTATTTTTGTGCCTCTATCAAAAATTGATGCCCCTAGTTATAAATACCCATGCACTAATCTCAATACTTACATCCCTAAGGTTATTTCCTCCATGACGAGCAAGCTTCATTTAATTTTTATATGTTTTTCCCACACAAGACTTGACCAAGCAACTAATGTCGCATGCAAATTCCAAAAATAGAAACCTTACCAATAATCTCCTTCAACCTCAACAACATAAGGAACCGTAGACGGGTCACTTAACCCATTGCTGAAACAACTCCATATGGTTTCATTTTAATAGTCTAAGTTGCTGGCGATGTTGAGGGAACAATGGTACACCCATAACATGCCAATCGCCTCAATATAGTGTGCTTGATACCAAAATCATAAGCCAGCACCTTCATTCTAATACAAAACATAATTAAAGTACAACGGTCTCATTCACGAATCCTCAACAAAATTAATACAAAAATACTAACATCGAAAGTCTCTTCATGTTAACGGCTGTAAGTTATCATATTTTCACTTTTTCACTTGTAATTGTAGTCTTATCACTAAATTATTGTAATTATATATAACTATTTGTACTTAATATGGTCAAACTGACTTTTACCAATGTAAAAGAAACATCAGTAAACGCTTTTTGTCTTGTTCACAATTACTTAAGGTAAGACTACTTTTCAAACAAATTTATTAGTCTGTCATGATTAGTGAAAATTGAAAAGTAGATAAATAACATCTACAACCATACCATACTTATGGCTTTTCCATAGACATCTACCCCGGATATTGCAACACTTGTTTCCTGCACACAAAAAAACACATGTCATGCAGGTCTCTTTTGCTGAATGATCAAACAAATTCCATCTTTTACCAAAATTTAATAAAAGCAAAGGTAAAAAAATTGACCTTAAATCCTTGCATTATTGAATCTGTGACTTAGACCACTTCAAATCTCCAACCTTTTTTCTGCGAATATCACTCATACCTGGTTTAAGTATCAGAGGTCAGAAATCAAGGATCCATTTTTAATATTTCAGCTAAAAATCTTAACTATCACATTATGAAGATGTCTATTGCAAATAGTGAAGCCTTTTCCCAATATTACCTGTTACAAACTAAAAAAAAATAATTTCATAAGCAAGATTTGGCATTATGCTAAAAAACACTGCAATCAATTAAACTAAATTTCAAATTCCAACCAGATTCCGCCCTTGAACTGAAAAACAAAGAAAAAAATCAAGTCAAAATATTTAGTACACTATCCTAGGTTCATTACACTGCCAAACATTCTAAGCAAAGCTGATTATTTTTGTGCCTCTGTCAAAAATTGATGCCCCTAGTTATAAATACCCATGCACTAATCTCAATACTTACATCCCTAAAGTTATTTCCTCCATGACGAGCAAGCTTCATTTAATTTTTATATGTTTTTCCCACACAAGGCCTGACCAAGCAACTAATGTCGCATGCAAATTCCAAAAATAGAAACCTTACCAATAATCTCCTTCAACCTCAATAACATAAGAACCGTAGACGGGTCACTTAACCCATTGCTGAAACAACTCCATCTGGTTTCATTTTAATAGTCTAAGTTGCTGGCGATGTTGAGGGAACAATGGTACACCCATAACATGCCAATCGCCTCAATATATTGTGCTTGATACCAAAATCATAAGCCAGCACCTTCATTCAAATACAAAACATAATTAAACTACAACGGTCTCATTCACGAATCCTCAACAAATTTAATACAGAAATACTAACATCGAAAGTCTCTTCATGTTAATGGCTGTAAGTTATCATATTTTCACTTTTTCACTTGTAATTGTAGTCTTATCACTAAATTATTGTAATTATATATAACTATTTGTACTTAATATGGTCAAACTGACTTTTACCAATGTAAAAGAAACATCAGTAAACGCTTTTTGTCTTGTTCACAATTACTTAAGGTAAGTACTACTTTTCAAACAAATTTATTAGTCTGTCATGAGGGATGAAAATTGAAAAGTAGATAAATAACATCTACAAGCATACCATACTTATGGCTTTTCCATAGACATCTACCCCGGATATTGCAACACTTGTTTCATGCACAAAAAAAACACATGTCATGCATGTCTCTTTTGCTGAATGATCAAACAAATTCCATATTTTACCAAAATTTAATAAAAGCAAAAGTAAAAAAATTGACCTTAAATCCTTGCATTATTGAATCTGTGACTTAGACCACTTCAAATCTCCAACCTTTTTTCTGCGAATATCACTCATACCTGGTTTAAGTATCAGAGGTCAGAAATCAAGGATCCATTTTTAATATTTCAGCTAAAAATCTTAACTATCACATTATGAAGATGTCCATTGCAAATAGTGAAGCCTTTTCCCAATATTACCTGTTACAAACTAAAAAAAATTAATTTCATAAGCAAGATTTGGCATTATGCTAAAAAACACTGCAATCAGTTAAACTAAATTACAAATTCCAATCACTTAAACATTCTAAGCAAAGTCATCGGAGCCCAATTTGGTCAATCAGAAGGAAGTGGTTGCAGTTTTTAAGAAGAAGAAAGTGAAAATGAGTTCTTCAGAGAGCAAATCAAAGCATTGTTATGGTAGTATGGATTTAGGTAATGGTTTTTTTTTTGTCTTGTTCACAATTACTTAAGGTAAGTACTACTTTTCAAACAAATTTATTAGTCTGTCATCAGGGATGAAAATTGAAAAGTAGATAAATAACATCTACAATCATACCATACTTATGGCTTTTCCATAGACATCTACCCCGGATATTGCAACACTTGTTTCTTGCCCACAAAAAACACATGTCA
The DNA here is from genome assembly GCA_030545235.1 of Helianthus tuberosus. Lineage (NCBI taxonomy): Eukaryota > Viridiplantae > Streptophyta > Magnoliopsida > Asterales > Asteraceae > Helianthus > Helianthus tuberosus. Next base: position 180,286,192 of record CM060433.1, read on the forward strand.
TGCAGGTCTCTTTTGCTGAATGATCAAACAAATTCCATCTTTTACCAAAATTTAATGAAAGCAAAAGTAAAAAAAATTGATCTTAAATCCTTGCATTATTGAATCTGTGACTTAGACCACTTCAAATCTCCAACCTTTTTTCTGCGAATATCACTCATACCTGGTTTAAGTATCAGAGGTCAGAAATCAAGGATCCATTTTTAATATTTCAGCTAAAAATATTAACTATCACATTATGAAGATGTCTATTGCAAATAGTGAAGCCTTTTCCCAATATTACCTGTTACAAACTAAAAAAAATTAATTTCATAAGCAAGATTTGACATTATGCTAAAAAACACTGCAATCAGTTAAACTAAATTACAAATTCCAACCAGATTATGCCCTTGAACTGAAAAACAAAGAAAAAAAATCAAGTCAAAATATTTAGTACACTATCCTAGGTTCATTACACTGCCAAACATTCTAAGCAAAGTCATCATAGCCCAATTGACTTCGACTATGAATCATACATAACTTTGCTCTTACAGGACCGCAAAAAACAAATAAGCATTTCATCGAACACCTTACTTACATAAACATGAAAACGCACATTTTTAATATTTCAGCTAAAAATCTTAACTATCACATTATGAAGATGTCTATTGCAAATAGTGAAGCCTTTTCCCAATATTACCTGTTACAAACTAAAAAAAATAATTTCATAAGCAAGATTTGGCATTATTGTAACATCCCGAAAATACAAATTTTTAAATTTGCAATTAAGTTGTCAATAAATTAGTAAAATAATCTAATTAGTAATGACACTAACCTAGTTAGTCTATTACTTATGAATAGTTTCAGACATAGAAAGAAAGTAAAAGAAACTTGAGGGACCAAAAGTGTTAAACTTGAAAATAATTTTAATAAAAACATTTTCATTAAAACACCTACTCAAAATTGAGTACGGTGATCGACCAGGAACAGGGGGGGACCAAGCTTCTCCAAAACCCTAAGTTTCACAAAATCCCTAAATTGAAGGATCAAACTCAGTCCAAAACAAAAATCGAGCATAGATTCATGATCCCCATCACAAGGGGGTTGTAAGGTATGTAAAATTCTATGAAAATTCTCTGTTTGAAATTCTTATGAATTTGGGAGATTCAAAATTTGATGATGCATGTTTGTGATTTGGTTAGATTAGGGATGATATAGTGTCTAGAAGTAAAACCTAGACAACTAGCTACATGTGAAATCATGTCCAAATTCAGGAAATTCCATGAACACATTGAAGGTGGGTTATGGGTTTTACAAGATAATGATGAACACTAGGGTTTAGAATGATTATTCTAGTGTAAATTGATCATAGAAAGTGATTTCGGAAAAGTATGATGTTTAAATGCTATATGAAAGCCTTATTGATGTTAAGTTTAGCTAAATAGCAAGCTATGAACTTGAATATGAATGATATAAAATTCTTCCCTTATAGTGTTTGTGGAAATGCCTCAAAGAAGGCTTAAAACTGAAATTCAAAGTTGAAACGCATAATTTTGATGTTTCAGTGAATTACACGATATATGGTTTAAAGGGAGTTCTAAACATGATATAAATGGACTCTATAGGAAAGGACGCAGGAGCGTCAAGCGGGCAAGCAGGTGGCGAATCGCGTTTGAAGGGCTTACTTTGAAGGTATGTAACTTGACCGTTACTTAAGTGAAATTTTGTTAAATTACGTATAGTCGTATCGTAGAAAAGAAGTTGTGTAAATTTAAAAGCGATGATATTCGCTAAATTGAATAATGAATCAAGGATGAATAAGATCTCGTTGGTAGTCATCATATTGGAAGATTCCGTAGATGAGCCAAACGGGTCGAATAATCAATTAAAGCATGGATATTGCTTCGTAATATGATTGATTGGTCTCTTGATATCATCGACAAATGACATATTAGAAATACGGGAATTAAACATGTTGGTTTGTAGGATTGAAATCCGAGAACTTGACTAAAGTAAACAAACAAATCAAACAAAACATAACATTCCAGAGTCTACCGTAAATTACGGTATATACCGTAATTTACGGTAGAGACCAAAAAGGTTACGGTGGGTTCCTCCTGTGTTACGGCGGAACCAAAATTTTCCAGAAGCTACCGTAACTTACGGTAACTACCGCAAGTTACGGTAGAGCTTTGGAATTTATGATAAATTTTGTATTTCTTCGTTAAATCGAATCCGTTTTAAACGTAGTTTCGATTATGTATTATTTCTAAGTATTCTAATACTAATGTTTAATGTAAACATTTCAGTTTCTAGGTATTCAAGGATTATGGATGACGGTCAAGCAAGCTTTTAAAGAACCGAACACAAACTTTTGAAGCTTCCGCGTTGATTAATTCTGTTTAGACAATGTTATGATGAAATCAGTTTGCTAAATAACTTTAAATGCTTAAATTAGTTAGTAGTTGACAAATGTTTGTTACCTCAGAACTTTGTTTTTGGAACTTATGTTTTAACCTAGACATCTTTTATATAAACTCTTGTGAATTATTCCTAATTTCAAGTAGTAATTAAGACGGGTGTTACAAGTTGGTAATCAGAGCTTAAGGTTGTCAACAAGTGTTCGGTTCAAGCTTGATCGATCGTCCGGTAAGAATTAACTTATTATTTTAACAGATTATATTTATGTAAGAAATGAGAAATGAATTGATGTGCATGGGAAGAGCGTGTTAACACACTCAAACCCAGAAAGTGCACCGAATGTGAATGGTTAAAGCAAGTTGGGAACTTGGCTAAACCGAAACAAATGAAGTAATGTTATAAATGAAATGTTTAACGTTTAAATGTAAACATTTCAGTTTCAAGATGTCTGATGGAAACGAGGATAATCCGGTGCAAACAAGCACCGAACAAATGAAAGAAATAATTGCCGAAGAAGTAGGGAAGGCAATTGAAGGTAGTCTATCCGGGGTTATAGACAAAATTCAAAGCACGGTGTTGTCGCTTGTTGAAGAGCGAGTTAAAAGGTTGGAGGATAGTGTCAACCTTTTGAAGGAGAAAACGGGAGATCGTAAAGGGTGCTCATATAAAGAATTTATGGCGTGCAAACCGCCAATCTATAACGGGGAAGTTGACCCGATAATCTGCCAAAGATGGATAGGTGACGTCGAAGGAGTGTTTGAACGGACCCATTGTGACGTAGGTGACTTTGTTGCTTACGGAACGGGTCAATTGAGGGGTCAAGCCAAGGATTGGTGGGACAATAAAAAGAAGGAAATAGGAGCCGAAGCAGCGAGGGTTATGACTTGGGATGAGTTTAAGGTGTCGTTCCTTAAACACCATAGTCCCAAAGCGGTTATTAACAGGATTAAGGAAGAATTCATCCAGTTAAGGCAAAAGGGTGAAACAATTGATAAGATCACGGGCATCTTCATGGATAAGCTGAGATTTTGTGACGAGTTAGTCACCACTGAAGAGCAAAAGATATACTACTATTACAACATGCTGAGTGCTGAATACCGGGAGTTTATGACTCCCTCAAAATATGAAACTCTCACGGAAATCATCAACACTTCCCGGGAGCGGGAAATCGAACTAAAGAAACAAGTTGAAAGGGGCGAGCGAAGGGCACAAGATGTGAATCCAAGCCCTACAAAGAAATCTAGAACTGCTGAATCAGGGAAGAAAGTGGAGGCTAAAGGCGGGTCGCCAAGTTGCAAAGTATGTGGAAAGGGGCACAAAGGTGAGTGCCGTTTCAAAGACAAGCCATGTCCGGTATGTGGGAAGACAGGGCATACCGCATCGCTATGTCCCGGAAAAGTTTCCGTTTGTTACAAATGTTATCAACCCGACCATAAAAAGTCTGAATGTCCCGAGTTGGTTGGAAAGAGAGACACAAAAGAGTCTCCAATGGAAGCTCCAAAAGCGAAGGCTAGGTCCTTCCAACTTACCGCGGCTGAAGCAAAAACAGAACCCGATGTGGTCTCAAGTATATTCACAATTAACTCAATTCCAGCACGTGTATTATTTGATACGGGTGCGAATAAATCCTTCATTTCACATGGATTTATTCGACATCCTTCATTTGTATTGACGAAATTATCTGTGCCCTTAAAAGTTGAAATAGGGGACAACAAAAGTTTTATAGTTTGTGATGTTTGTCGAGGCTGCAAATTAAGCATCGACGATGAGGAATACTTGATAGACCTAATCCCGATGTCAATGGGGGAATTTCAAGTAGTTGTTGGGATGGATTGGCTATCTCAGCACCACGCGAAGGTCGTGTGTTTTCGTAAGGAGATAAAGCTAATATCTCCGAGCGGGAAACACGTCACTATCTATGGCGAAAAGGGAGGTAACCCCATAATATGCTCAATGTTGAAAGCTCACAAGCTTATGAAGCGAGGATGCAAGGCGTTTATGATATACGCAAATGAGCCCGAGAAAGAATCACTGAAGATTGAAGATGTACCGGTAGTACGGGACTACAAAGATGTGTTTCCAGAAGATTTACCGGGGATACCGCCTGAACGGGAAGTAGAGTTCGGGATCGAATTGATTCCGGGCGTAAAACCCGTAGCTAAGGCACCGTACCGACTCGCGCCGTCTGAGTTACAAGAGTTGATGTCCCAAATTCAAGATCTGCTTGACAAGGGATTCATAAGGCCGAGTGTGTCTCCTTGGGGCGCACCGGTACTGTTCGTGAAAAAGAAAGACGGAAGCATGCGCATGTGTATCGATTACCGGGAGTTAAACAAACTCACGATAAAGAACCGATACCCGCTTCCGAGGATAGATGATCTATTCGACCAACTACAAGGTGCGAACTGGTTTTCAAAAATTGACCTTAGATCGGGATACCACCAATTAAAGGTCAAGGAGGAAGATGTGCCGAAGACGGCTTTCCGCACGCGATACGGACATTACGAATTCCTCGTGATGTCATTTGGGCTAACAAATGCACCCGTGGCTTTCATGGACCTCATGAACCGGGTTTGCAAACCGATGTTGGATAAGTCAGTCATCGTGTTTATCGATGATATTTTGGTGTACTCAAAAAGTGAAGCTGAACATGCTCACCACTTACAAGAGGTGTTAGAGACACTTAGACGAGAGAGGTTGTATGCGAAATTCTCTAAGTGTGCCTTTTGGTTACGAGAGGTGAAATTTCTTGGCCACATCATAAGTGCCGATGGAGTATTAGTAGACCCGTCAAAGATCGAGGCCGTGTCAAAATGGAATCCCCCGAAAAACCCTTCGGAAATTAGAAGCTTTTTGGGGCTTGCGGGGTATTATAGGAGATTCATTCAAGATTTCTCCAAGATTGCGTCGCCACTAACAAAGCTAACTCGGAAAGAGGAAAAGTTCATTTGGGGTGCCGAACAAGAAAGGGCGTTTCAGACGCTAAAAGAAAAGTTAACTCAAGCTCCGGTATTAACGTTACCGGACGGGGTCGAAGACTTGGTGGTTTATTCGGATGCTTCACTATCGGGGCTCGGATGCGTTTTGATGCAACGGGGCAAAGTTATAGCTTATGCCTCGAGGCAATTGAAGATACACGAGAAGAAATATCCCACGCACGATCTCGAGTTGGCTGCGGTGGTATTTGCATTAAAAATATGGAGGCACTATTTATATGGAGTAAAGTGCACCATATTCACCGATCACAAAAGCTTAAAATACTTCTTCGATCAGAAGGAGTTAAATATGTGACAAAGGCGATGGTTAGAAACGGTGAAAGATTTCGACTGTGAAATACACTATCACCCCGGAAGGGCAAACGTGGTGGCAGATGCCCTAAGCAGAAAGGCAGATTATGTCCCGATACGAGTACAATCATTACAACTCATTGTGACCTCAGGCTTACTCGAACGAATCCGAGAAGCACAAGATGAAGCAGTAAAGACGGAAAACTGGAGAAAAGAAAGGATTGTTGGCCAAGTTAAAGATCTTGAAGTAGGCAACCACGGTTTGAAAACACGTTTCAACAGAATTTGGGTTCCTAACACATGTGGAGTTAAAAAGCTTCTACTCGATGAAACTCATAAGTCCCGTTATTCCATCCATCCGGGAGCGACCAAAATGTATAACGACTTAAAGCAAAACTATTGGTGGCCCGGAATGAAAAGAGATGTGGTGAAGTACGTGGAAAAATGCTTGACATGTTTACAAGTCAAGGCAGAACACCAAAAACCATACGGTAAACTTCAACCGTTGGAAATTCCGGTTTGGAAATGGGAACATATTACGATGGACCTATTAACCAAACTACCAAAGGCAAACCGCGGTTTCGATGTTATATGGGTAGTGGTGGATAGATTGACGAAAAGTGCTCACTTCATTCCGATTCGTGAGACTTATACGTCAGAAAAGATGTCAGAAGTTTACACTAATGAGATAATAGCACGTCATGGAGTACCGGTATCCATCATGTCTGATAGGGATACTCGGTTCACTTCAAATTTCTGGCGAGATTTCCAAGAGCAGATGGGAACCAAATTGTTCATTAGCACTGCGTACCATCCTCAAACAGATGGACATAGTGAAAGAACAATACAAACATTGGAGGACATGCTGCGGGCGTGTATAATCGACTTTGGAGGAAGTTGGGATGTTTACCTACCATTGGTCGAGTTTTCGTATAACAACAGCTACCATGCTAGTATTAAGATGGCACCGTACGAAATGCTCTATGGTAGGAAATGCCGAACCCCGGTATGTTGGGGTGAAGTGGGTCCACGTGAACTCGCCCACCAAGATATAGTACGAGCCACTAATGAAAAGATTGATGTGGTTCGGGCACACTTGAAAGCGGCTCAAGATAGACAAAAGGCGTATGCCGACAAAAAGAATAGGCCAATCGAATTCCAGGTTGGCGACAAGGTCATGCTCAAAGTATCCCCATGGAAGGGGGTTATCAGGTTTAGAAAAAGAGGAAAATTAAGCCCGAGGTTTATAGGGCCGTTTGCGATCATAGAACGGGTAGGAAAGATAGCTTATCGCCTTGAACTACCAAAGGAACTAAGCGGAATTCATAGCACATTTCATGTGTCACATCTTCGGAAGTGTCTAGCGGATGAGACAACTTATATTCACTACAATGATATCGAAGTGGATGATCGCTTGAATTATATCGTAAGGCCCATAGAAGTTTTAGATCGAAAGACTAAGCACTTACGAAACAAACAAATCGATCAAGTCAAGATCAAGTGGGAGCACAGGAAGGGCTCGGACACTACATGGGAGTCCGAAGAAGAGATGCGATGTCTCTACCCTACACTATTCGGTACGTGCTTTGGTTTCGGGGACGAAACCCTTTTTAAGGGGGGTGGACTTGTAACATCCCGAAAATACAAATTTTTAAATTTGCAATTAAGTTGTGAATAAATTAGTAAAATAATCTAATTAGTAATGACACTAACCTAGTTAGTTTATTACTTATGAATAGTTTAAGACATAGAAAGAAAGTAAAAGAAACTAGAGGGACCAAAAGTGTTAAACTTGAAAATAATTTTAATAAAAACATTTTCATTAAAACACCTACTCAAAATTGAGTACGGTGATCGACTAGGAACAAGGGGGGGGGGGGCGACCAAGCTTCTCCAAAACCCTAAGTTTCACAAAATCCCTAAATTGAAGGATCAAACTCAGTCCAAAACAAAAATCGAGCATAGATTCATGATCCCCATCACAAGGGGGTTGTAAGGTATGTAAAATTCTATGAAAATTCTCTGTTTGAAATTCTTATGAATTTGGGAGATTCAAAATTTGATGATGCATGTTTGTGATTTGGTTAGATTAGGGATGATATAGTGTCTAGAAGTAAAACCTAGACAACTACATGTGAAATCATGTCCAAATTCAGGAAATTCCATGAACACATTGAAGGTGGGTTATGGGTTTTACAAGATAATGATGAACACTAGGGTTTAGAATGATTATTCTAGTGTAAATTGATCATAGAAAGTGATTTCAGAAAAGTATGATGTTTAAATGCTATATGAAAGCCTTATTGATGTTAAGTTTAGCTAAATAGCAAGCTATGAACTTGAATATGAATGATATAAAATTCTGCCCTTATAGTGTTTGTGGAAATGCCTCAAAGAAGGCTTAAAACTGAAATTCAAAGTTGAAACGCATAATTTTGATGTTTCAGTGAATTACACGATATATGGTTTAAAGGGAGTTCTAAACATGATATAAATGGACTCTATAGGAAAGGACGCAGGAGCATCAAGCGGGCAAGCAGGTGGCGAATCGCGTTTGAAGGGCTTACTTTGAAGGTATGTAACTTGACCGTTACTTAAGTGAAATTTTGTTAAATTACGTATAGTCGTATCGTAGAAAAGAAGTTGTGTAAATTTAAAAGCGATGATATTCGCTAAATTGAATAATGAATCAAGGATGAATAAGATCTCGTTGGTAGTCATCATATTGGAAGATTCCGTAGATGAGCCAAACGGGTCGAATAATCAATTAAAGCATGGATATTGCTTCGTAATATGATTGATTGGTCTCTTGATATCATCGACAAATGACATATTAGAAATACGGGAATTAAACATGTTGGTTTGTAGGATTGAAATCCGAGAACTTGACTAAAGTAAACAAACAAATCAAACAAAACATAACATTCCAGAGTCTACCGTAAATTACGGTATACCGTAATTTACGGTAGAGACCAAAAAGGTTACGGTGGGTTCCTCCTGTGTTACGGTGGAACCAAAATTTTCCAAAAGCTACCGTAACTTACGGTAACTACCGTAAGTTACGGTAGAGCTTTGGAATTTATGATAAATTTTGTATTTCTTCGTTAAATCGAATCCGTTTTAAACGTAGTTTCGATTATGTACTATTTCTAAGTATTCTAATACTAATGTTTAATGTAAACATTTCAGTTTCTAGGTATTCAAGGATTATGGATGACGGTCAAGCAAGCTTTTAAAGAACCGAACACACACTTTTGAAGCTTCCGCGTTGATTAATTCTGTTTAGACAATGTTATGATGAAATCAGTTTGCTAAATAACTTTAAATGCTTAAATTAGTTAGTAGTTGACAAATGTTTGTTACCTCAAAACTTTGTTTTTGGAACTTATGTTTTAACCTAGACATCTTTTATATAAACTCTTGTGAATTATTCCTAATTTCAAGTAGTAATTTAGACGGGTGTTACAATTATGCTAAAAGACACTGCAATCAGTTAAACTAAATTACAAATTCCAACCAGATTCTGCCCTTGAACTGAAAAACAAAGAAAAAAAATCAAGTCAAAATATTTAGTACACTATCCTAGGTTCATTACACTGCCAAACATTCTAAGCAAAGTCATCGTAGCCCAATTGACTTCGACTATGAATCGTACATAACTTTTCTCTTACAGGACTGCAAAAAACAAATAAGCATTTCATCGAACACCTTACTTACATAAACATGAAAACGAACACATTTCACAAAGAATCTATTGGGGAGGAACTCATACCTAGCTGTTGCAGTTGATGCATCTTTGATTAGGAGGAAGCTTCATCAAACCCCTTATAATATTTTCATTTCACTCCTCCACTTTCCTACTGATCATCCTTATTACAATTCAAATTTCAGATTAAACAACACACAAAATGGCGATGATTCAATCTAGGGTTATGAGTTTTCAAATAGCGAAATCAAGAAAGATTTAGGGTTTTCAGTAGTCTTCGATTAGGAGGAAGCCATTAATCAAGTATGCTTCTTAAAAAACCATTACCTAAATCCATACTACCATAACAATGCTTTGATTTGCTCTCTGAAGAACTCATTTTCACTTTCTTCTTCCTAAAAACTGCAACCACTTCCTTCTGATTGACCAAATTGATAATCAAAATCAATAAAAAATCAAAACCAAAACAAAATAATAGTATGGTTATAAATAGTACCTACTGCGATTTCTGGAAGAAACCCTAGATGAGCGACGCGGAATAGATTGGAGGGTGCGAATCGATTAAACAATGTCAAATTTGAGATCAATCTTACCTTAAATCTGTCAGACATTACCGTCGATTGTTGAGTTAGATCTGGAAGAGGCAGATTGTGGTCCGGAGGAGGCAGAGGAATCGGCGATTAGGGTTTCAGATTAATGGAATCGCCGTGTTCGCCAGAGAAGAGAAGAGAGAGAGATTGAATTAGGGTTTTGAGAGAATGAGAGAGAGAGTATAGCGTATGTGAGAAGCCAGATTCAATCCTCCCCTATGAGCTATGCCAAGTGTATGATGATGTGGCTCCTTATTTGGCATCAACCATAGGGTGACATGTGTCCCCCAATGGTTTGCTTTATTAGATATATAGATATAGATATAGATTTAACAAAGTAATTATAGATCATTCCAAAGTTAACCATAATTTGTAATATCTTTTAATATAAAATCGTAAAACCTTAAACTTTATAATATAAAATTTTTCGATATCACCATATTAAAACAACTTTACGACATACATTAAAACATGATGATCATGATGTTAATTTCAATAACTTTGTTATTTATTCACAATAGTCAAAAGTAATAGTGTGACCAATAAAACAACAAATGTTGTATAAAAAAATTTATTGAATTATGAATAACTTTTGCAACTTTTATTTAACGAGTTTTTAAGGACCCGCGCAATGCGGCGGAACCATTAAACGAAACAAAAAATAGTCGTTAAAACGTTTAATTATGCACGCGTGTTGTAGACCATTACATAAATGAAACGATATACAACATTAGTTTGTTATGGAAGGGGCACTCGCTACAACAACCAAAGAGAACCAAAATGCCCAAAAGAATTTACATTGATCGATTGAGAACTATAAAAATGAGTAGCGTTACCGATATAAATTTGATTTTTTTGTTTAATTGAACAAAATATAAATCTTGAATGAAATGCTATGCATGAAACTTCGATAATCTTACATATGTGGTCAGATTTTTTTTTTCTTTGAATGACAAAAACGGAACGTTTATTCATGCTCAAAAACCGACTTATAAATTTGATAACCTTACATATGTGGTCAGATAAAGAAATTTGTTTTTAACAAAAATATTAAGCAGGGTATTATTAAATTGCTTTTATAGTTCCAAAGTCCAAACAATCTTATTTTTCTGAACGTCATTCAAAGCAATCTTTTAAAATCCATGTGTAGTGTGCAATAGTTAGTTTTACACCATCCCTCTCTTTCTCTCTCTCCCAAAATCAACAACCCACACCACAAAATTGACTCTGACACCACCCCCAACATTGTCACCACCGTAGCACCACCACCCCGCACCACCACCACTAACGCAAAACCACCACCATGATCGAGCGTCACCACCTCCGAACACTGCCAATCACCACCACAACCAACATCTAGTCGTCATCACTATAACACTGGTCACCACCTTCATGCCACCACCCTGTTTCTCTCTCTACAAATATTCTCCCTATCAAACGCTCTCTCTCACTCTCTCTTATCTTGATGGAAACTGAAGCAGATCGGTTGACATGCATCACCAAATTTGGTTGTCGATTAGTTTCCGGATAACCGGGTTCACGACCAGAACCCTAAACACCGCGATGGTGCCCACCATTTGAATCTCTTTCAGATCACACACATGTGGAGTGAAAGGCAAAGCATAGAGGAAGCATGTTATAACCCTATAGTATAGTGTTGTATGATATGGTTAATGTAATTATACAATTGATTATGCACAGGCATACAACATAGAAGGTGGAGTGGTGACAGTCAAAACATTTGGACCAATAGGATTCTGACACATGGACAAATTAACCAATCAAAACACAGAAAAATTGAACAGCATTTTGTGAGGAGGCTTAGAAGTTGCTAAATTAAAGAGGGGAAATGTTTTATGCATTTTTATTTAAATCATTTTTTTACAAAACTTATTAGCTAAGCCCGTGTAACACATGAGTAACTAACCTAGTGATAAAACAAAACAAAAAAAAAGTTTTCAAAAACTTCAACATCAAATTTGACGATTTTATCATCAAAAAGTTAACTAACACAGCAGCTTTAATGAATTACCATATTTGTTCACTAAAATTAACCACCAAATTTCATGAACTCAATAACACAAACAAAATATTCAAGAATTTAGAGATCAAAACCCTAATTGTAACTAAACTCAATCCTTCACAAATCTGCTTGCATGATTTTCAACTCAGAAAACTAGACAGAGATAACTTTTTTTAAATTGTTATTCAAATTTGATATCTTTCTGTCTATGGTTATTTTTTTTAAATTTGATGTTGAACTTCAACTAAAAGTTAGGGATTTTTATATGTAAAAAGACGTTTTATGATCAGGATTTGTACAACAATACCTGAAATCGATGTGAGACACTGGAATCGATAGAGAAGATGATACAATAACAGTGTAGGTCTTCGATTTGAATGGTGTAGGCGTGAGTTTTTTATGGGAGGAAGAGTAGAAGAGGATCAGAACAAAAATTGACCTATAACAACCCGCTCCTTCTTTTCATTCAGCCCATTCTAACCCGCAATGCCCTTTTTATACCCTGAACCGTGGAGAATATTTGCTCACCCAAATCAACCCATGACATTATAATAAGAGAGCCCAAAGTTAGGCATATGGGCCATAATTGCCAGGTCTAGGTCAAAGTGGAGGCATAATCCACTTAATTCGTGTTGACAGATTAATTATGCGTCAAAATAATGTCTAACAACTGAAGATACACATCCGTGTCCGGACCTTATCCTAAGGGACGGACCGGATCTCCTAGGAACGGACACTCCTAAAACCTCCGTTCCCCACAATGCCGAAGACGGATAACCAAGCAAGTGCGTCTGGACGGATGACGTCATCTCAATTGACTAGTATAAATACCCGCTCAAGTACAAGGCCATGTACGATTTTCTGAACCTTCGTCCTTACTTTCTCTCTCTATTTTCTCTCTCTATCAAATACTTATCCTCACGCCGGAGGGTGGTCGCAGAGGGGCCCTCTGTAACATTCCCAAAATTTTATTTATATAAAAAAATATAAAAACTTATATTATTAAAAGGATGCATCATGGGTAAGTTGACCAATGAAAATATGAGGTATTTTGGGCAAGCATAGGAACCATTTAATAACTAAATTATAAAAATACATTATTTTTGAACCTACTTTGTTTTTAATGAAACTTGGTTCGAAATGTTGATAAAATTATTCCCGTTCTAATGGCATATTTATTATTTTATAAAACGTCATATTTTAGAAGTTATAAGCGCCACATGAATGAAGCAGTTAAATTAATATATTTATAAAATAAAAAGAACTTACATGTGATAATAAAATATAGTATATAATAAAACTTACAAATGAAATTCTGTTGAATTCATGCATATGCTACATATATTAGTTAGGAACGAATTATGATACAATGTACAAGAGAAAAATAAATTAATAATAATAATACTCATCATCATCCACGTATGAGTAAAATAAATAAATAATAAATATTATCTAAACATTGAATTTCATTCCATATTTACGTGGCATGCATATAAAGAATTAAAATAAATGAATTCAAGTATGAAAGTACTATACGTGGAAGATGTAATAAATGCAATGGATGAAGCCTTAAACTCCAAGTTAAGGTAGAGTATAAATAGAAGCACCCGCTACTCAAAAATTGTCCATCCCTTTTCTCTCTCACTACACTTCAGTATGATCAATTATTCTTTAAAGTATTAAGACCCTAAAATACTATAAAGCTTTGCCCTGTTTTAAGTATTGTAACCCTTGATCACTAATACCCTGTCCAAGTGACGTAGGGCCCTGTAACGTATGTCAAGGCTCTGCCTAAATTCGTTAGGGTTCTGTCCCGTGACGTAGGGATAAAGTAGAATTGGGTTATTATACTTAATGTGAGTACACAATATATTTTATTTTAACCCAGGAGCTATACCCAAAATATATCAACCTTCCAAAATATTTCTGACACCCCTAATATATTTAGAATACCCCAATATGTTTTTAAATGCACCCCGTACGTGAAAACCGAGCCCGAAATATATTAGATAGTATTAAAAATAAATAAAAACTTAAAATTTAAGTTGAGGCGGGCCGCGTAGGACCCACCCCAAGCTTACGCGGGCGGTATGAAGGTTGAAACCTGAATTCATTGATTCTTTAAGTTCAAGCGGGTCGCATAAACTCTTGCTCCATTCTTCGCGGGCCGCGACAGCTATAAGATAAGGAGAAACCCGGTGCTGACACATGTTGATGACTCAGCGACCATTTGCCGCCCTAGCTGCCCTTGCGGGCCGCGTAAACCTTCCCCTCATCTTACGCGGGGCGCGACAAAGTGCTGGATCAGCACTATAAATAGGATCGATGGCCTGCAGTTACAATTCGTCCATTCTTTCTTCCTTTCTCGAATATCTGAAGGATAATAATAATTTTCAGGCATAATACCCCCTAAATAGCAAAGCCCTGCCTCGATGTAAGTATTATAACCCCGGTTACGTATTAGATACGCTGCCCGATTGATCTAGGACTCCGTAACAGGCTGTCGTGGTTCTGCCCGACGTAGTCGTTGGAGTTTCTGTCTCGGGGAGGGTATTACTAATGTTAAAATGGGTTATTATACTAACACGTGTGCTTATGTGTAAATTATAGATTGTCACCAGGAAACCCTTACGGAAAATCTAAGACAGCAATGTGAGTTTATCCTCTTTTTGTTAACCTATTTGGTAATGTTTTACCAAACCTTAAATGTTTTACCATGAAATTTTGCAGTAATTGAGTCTTTGTAGTTCTTCAATTACTGCCGGTATGTTGGGGTTTTGTATACAAAATGTACTACACTGTGAGTAGTAAGTCGAGGATGACAATACGTTACAATTGGACAATGAGTTAGCCAATGTGTAATATGACCCACAAGTCAGTGGATTGACAGTACTAATGGAGTAATTGTGTAGACATAAACAATGTGATCGCTCTCAATACTGTTCACTGTGACTTTAAACTTGATTAAACTGGGATTCACTCACCAGTATTTCCTGCTGATAAAATGTTTTAAACACGTGTTTCAGGTAACTTAGTGTGAAGCCAATAAAAGCCAGCTGGAGAGCACTGAAGGCTTGGAAAAGTGGCAATAAAGTTACCTAAAATAAAATAGATGTTTTTATTAAATAAAATAGGATTTATTCCTATGAAAATGTGTGTACTGCAAACTTGGGTTTTTCCCATGTATTTGTAATTATAAAATATGGTGGTTTACTCTGATAAAATATTTCCTAACTACGGTCCTGATGAAAATTCCGCTGCCAAATTAGACAATATGCGATACCACCGAAACTGGCTCGCGGCCGCCCGTTCCCGGGAATTAGGGATCAGGAGTTGTGACAGAAGGTGGTATCAGAGCCTAGCCACTGGTTCAAGCCAAAGAAGTGTTCTGCTGACACTTAAATTTTAAATACTGTGTTAGGAAATAACTTATGTGTTTTACATTATTTGACTATTTGTTAGTCTACAGTATGGGTAAGCAAAGAATTTCGGATATCTATCGTCAACTAGATAGTTCACCAAAAGATAAGGGAACCTCATTTCAACCAAATCCCTCAGGATACTCAGCAGATATTGAGGAAGGAATATTTATTCGTAAGGCACAGTCTGAGAAACCATTTACCATTAAGAAGAGAAGTTGGATTATTAGCAAAAGTTGAGAGAAAATAAAGAAGTCACAACCAAAGGGAGCGATAATCAATCAGGAAATAAATACACAAACTCAGGAAGTAGACAATAATCCACTAGGGAAAAATGAATTAGATGAACAATGAGAAAATCTCCATATGTTAGCCACTACAGCAATAAATGCTAACTTATATTAAATAGTCGAACGACCAAATCAGTACCAGCACCCATGCCACCTATGAGCTAGAAACTTTAAAGGAACTTTGCCCATTAGATAACAACTTAGTAGAGACAGGAGATAGAATAAACCTTACATAAAGGCATGTTGAGCATAATACTCCTATAACCTAGACATACTAAAATAAGTTACGGATGCATAATCACTAGTATATTTTGAATTCCAGTGTAGTTTGTAATAAATACATATATATATAAGTCGCAATGTTCATCATTTTTTAGTCAATCTATTTTATGATTGTACCCAACTGTTTGTGCTAGAAATTTGTCTGTGATGATTAATACCACCTACTCAAATAATATCATAATATACATCAAACTAAGTTAGTTATTAACAAAGCAATCATGTTCATGACTTTCTTTTGAAACCAATCATTTACTTTGGTTTAAAATACATATTGAAATATATGGTATAAAACTTTAAAACTTTGTGGTTTTAATAATATTGTTTCAAAATAATTTATATTTAAATAAATAAAACCGAAGCTATTAAAATTAACCAAAAGGATTTTAAGAAGTAATAAAATTTTTAAAAGATTGCTTTAGTGAATCTAGCCAAAGCAAGTTTTGAAACCCAGGTGTACCAATTTCTCACTCTATTTTATCCTTTCTGGTTTATAACTAAGTTGACCATAAGACTTCATACTTTCATAGTTTTATGAAATAATTAATGTTGGGATTGCTTGTAAAGGTTTCTATTAAAATACTTAGTAATAAAATAGATGGTTAAATGAATATGATGGGTATTCATGATTTAATAAAATCATTTAAAGTTTTCAAGAAATTTGGGTTGGTTGGACTATGTAGAAAGGCCTAACTAAACGTTAAAAGCATTTCTACAGATCTTTAACATTAAGATATGTCCAGAATAGGTCTTATGCCTGGAAATAATTAATATAAGATTTTAAGATTAACCCGTCATATTAGTTATAGGATTGTATATCCTAAATTATAAAAAAAAAAAAAATTGGTTTGTATGTTAGCACATGGTTTATTAGTTTGCCTAAAACCATAAATTAATTATTTTTATTAAGATGTTCTTTCTCAAAATAATTTATTAGTTTAAACTTAAATTTATTCTATAGTACATCTTTGGAGTATCTTTAACGAAATACTTGAGGGAATTATTCATTTTCAAACAGGTGTTAAAGTTTGACCAAAAATAGAAATCCACTAGTACATATGGGTATCTATCCTACACGGTTTTCGGTTGGAAAATAATATGATATCTAAAGTCTAATATAAAATTTTCAAATATTCGACTCGTACAGTAAGTCAAATATATTTTTTACTTATATATTACACTTATAATCTTATAACTCATAATATTTGAGTTCATCCGTACCTTTTATATTATTAGTATAATGATAAAACATTTTACAATGATATATGAATAGTATATTTTACTATAAGATAGTACAGTAAGTAAAAGATATATTTTATATCTAAAATTTTAATAAAATAACATGGTGTAATAAATTCTAATAAGTGTAATATAATATATAGAATAGTATATGCACTTATGTTATAAGTCCGTCGCAAATTTATTAAAATGTAACAAGGCTATTAGATCTTTTTACTAGAATATGTATACAAATCCTATTTTCTCATAAGTATAAGTATATTATACTATACGAAAATAATATACTATATATTTTTGATCCTTGCACATTTACTTATGGTAAAAGATTAGATAATTAAATTTTTAGAAGTAAGAATATTGCAACAGTGAAAACATCTTTTCTTATCCTACTTAAATCAATAATTTAGTATCTATTTATTTATTTTACCTGGCACGTTAAAATGTTCCTAAAACATTCATTTTTCTCACACTAGAATTAAAAATGGATGCCCCACATAAAAATAGTTGAATCAAATGTATGTTTTGTATATTTGTCCTTTATATAACTTTATTTAAAAATCAGATTACAATTTTAATATTGTAATATCTTTAAATAAATTACTATTAATAATGTATGGGATATACATACATAATTCAGTACATGTATATTACTCAAACATATTTAGAATCAATTTTAGAAACGTCAAACTTTGTATTACTTACTATGTTATGTGTTTTAAGTTTATACTATACATTAATATTTAATCTTATATATATATATATATATATATATATATATATTCGCTATATTGTTATGAATTACAGAAAGTAATTTATGTATAGTATATATATATCTCTTGGTAACCCATAAATACAATGTCATGGATCACATATGCACATATTTTTCTAAATAATGCCTCGCAATCTTAAAAGTATATTATAATTGATTTTTATAAAGGAAAAGGTAGAAAAGTGATAATTGGAATAGATATATAGATGGTTACTTGAGGAGAAATTATTAAGGTAATATAAATAGTGAGTCTGAGATAGTTTAACCCATTAGTTAAAAATGAAATTGTTCTTATGAATCCAGAAAATTTTTATTTTGAGTAATTTATTTCCCTAAACTTTTAATTCCAAAATATTATATTTGACAATATACTACCTTTATAAAAGGATAAAATAAAGTCATGGAAATAAGCTTGATGATTGGTACCATCGAATGTATAGTTATTATTTTATATATGTGTGTATATATTCCGTAAGTTTAATATTAACTAAAGATTTGAAATTTTATACACATATATGCATATACCCAATAAAATTTCTTGATGGTATACCCAATATAATATCTTCTGTAAGATAAACATAAGAGAAAATATCATTGGTAATTCATATGAAAATATGAAGTTATTATAAGAATAAACCATGAAACCTACTATGTTTTAAAATGCCATTCGTCTCAATGAAATATTCCTTGTAATGGGATCTAAGATTCTATATGCATTAATAGAATTAGCTGTAAGCATACTCCTCACATTTAACCAAACCATAGAGTCAATGGAGACAACGATATTTTTGTCAAAACTCCATTTTCTAAGCAAAAGAAAACCACAACCATAATAATATCTATGCTTAAATGAAAGACTTGGGATATTGATATTCACTGGTAACAACCAGGACGGTATTTAGACTTGAACCTAAGAAGAATGCCTTAGTATAAAGCTTTGAGATAAGCCAATTACTTGCATAGATAAAGTGTAATGGTTATTGGTATCCCGTGAGGATGATGACTAGAACAGTGCCTGTATGATAAATAAACGATAACAACTGGCCACTGTTATTTCTTGTTTATTGATACTACTCGGTTCTAGAATATTATCCAACATGAGAATACTGATTTCCTTGTTTCTTGATGCAAACTATAATAAACGATGTGCTTTCAAAATCCTAATTTGAGAGAAGTCTATTTATGGGAAATACTATGATAATTACCTCTCCGGTAAAACTGGGCATGGTGCGGTAGACTCTCAAGCTTGTCCGGGTGAGATGGGGTTACCTCTCCAGCAAGACCGGGTGAGATGGGGTTACCTCTCCGGCAAGACCGGGTAAGATGGGGTATATGTTATGTTAATGGAATTCCCTAAATAGTACCATGACTTGATGTCTGACCTGTTTTGGAAATATGAATCTGTTAAATACATTAACCTGATGGATAGTGTGCATATTACAGTATATGAAATATTATATAGACATGTATGTCTATGAGGAAATCCAAAGACCATATTGATTGACAATTAGGGATAAATCACGAACAGGTGTGTCAATGATAATTTTAGATTTATTTAGGAATCTCTCGTATACGTCTATGATTTCAGCATCAAACATTATTTCGTTTGATCATCTGTCTTGAAATTTGTGCGACAAGATGAACAACAGGAACTCTATAAGTTGGGACGCCATCGAAAGTATAAGAATTCCTTTACAAATATTAACGCATTAGGAAACCTGTAACTAAAAGTTGTGCGAAGACACAAAACGTCTAAAACTTACACTAATAATAAGTTTACCTTCATTAAGAAACTCTTTGTCACACCCCGATATTTCCACGTATTACCGGTGGGCCCGGTGGGGAGTATCGTGACGTGGTTGGTAACATTACAGTCAAACAACACAATATTTAAAATGCACAGCGGAAGCAAATGAAAGATATATTTCAACTTTAATAAATTGTAATATCAAGTATCACAACAGTCGAAAGTTTATCCACAGGTGGATCAAAAATAAATAGGAAACTTTTGTTCAACAGACTAAAATGCATCCAAGCTTGCGAGACTCTTATTGATGCTAAGGAGAAATCCAGCCTATTACGAGTAGTACCTGCACTTAATCTTTTTGGGAAAAATACGTCAGTTTACACTGGTAAATACAATTAACCAACTCATTTTAAAAATGATTAAAAATTGATTTGGATGCACGTGGCACAAACATTTAATAACTTGGGATAATTATTTAAATATATAAACTTGTAAAAGGATTACATGTTCCTTATGCGTTCAGTAGCCCGGTTCGTGCCGGGTTAAAGATCAATAGACACACCACAAAATTTATTTATGCACTGACGAGTGTACGCCTACACTCCGCGCTTAGGTCGTGGCCATTTCGTAAAATGATGCCAAGGATATCCGGGACATGGTCATTAACCCCCCAAAGCCGTTAAGCAAACAAAACATATTTAAACTGGTCATCTCGATAATACTTAACCACCAATCGGTTAAGGTCGAATGCCCGACCAAGCGGTATTTTATATACCGTACCCCAAGCCCGTATAAGGGAAAATAAGTTAAAAGTATTTACCTGAGCTAAATATAAATTCAATCCCAGCCGTATATCAATTCAGCAAGTACAGATAGCTTTTACTGGGCTCCTAATCTGGAACGAAGGTTTTTAATAACCTATTAGAATTCTAACGGGTCTTTAATTAAGCCTTGACTTAGACCGGTTAGTTTTCAAAAGGAAGATACGGTTCAAACGCATGATAAAGCGAAGACCGGATTAGAATGTGGTTTTAACCCGACAAGCTTGTATGCTTGTTTAATATGGGTAACTTAAACACATTCTGGATTTTGAGACAAAAAATATGGTTTGACCCGTTTCGGCTAATATATGCAAACTAGTTACATAGGCCGATCCGAACGCGACAAGTGCGTAACGAGTAACCAAAAGAGTCATATACAGGTTTCCTAAGTTAATATGCCTTAAATGTGTTGTGATATCAGTAGGATACCTTCCATTATGCCCAAAACGAGTTTAATCTCAAAATAAGCCCCGTAGGGGTATTTTGGTCATTTTAAAGATTATAAAATAGGTTAATTAAAATTCTGAGATTCGGGTCCGAATACATCAGTAGATTAACTTATTTTATTAGGTCATATCAGTTGGTAATAGGTCTTATATGCCAAAATGGTTTCAAACCCAAACTATGCGTTTAATACGCTTAAAAAGCCATTTTAAGCGATTTCCGGGTTATACAGGAAATCTGAGTTTTCTGATCAGGTTATAAAGTTCAAAATACTTTATTTATTATATAAAATCAGTAGCAATTGGATTGGTGTCAAAATACTATGTAAAACTCATTTTATACACAAAAAGGGTATAATCGGTATTTACCGAATTAAGGCGATAGCCTTAGGTTATGATCAGTTTAAAAATAATTAAAAATCTTTAAAAATCTCAAAATATTATATTACATCAGTGGGTAAAAGGTTTGGTGTCAAAAATTGGGTTTAGATAGGCTTTATGCTAATTGCGCCGTTTAATTACTAAAAGGCGTTATAATTACGCTAATGAGCATAACTCCTAATCTAGACCTCCAACTGATGTGAAAATTTAGGGACAACTTTATAAATCAGTAATAAGGATTATTGTCCTTTCACATTTCCGAAATTCTCGTTTTATGGTCAAAAGGGCATATTGGTCAACATTAGGCAATTAACGGAAACGCGTAAACGAATGGGGCAATCAACGAACCAAGCACAGAGGGTTATACCAACATGTAACCTGGTTCTAAGGAAGCCCTAAGGCATTTCTAAACCTATCTAATTCGGGTCAGAACTGAAGTCAAAGCAAAAGTCAAAGTTTTGCGACTTTCGGTTCCGAACCGAGTCTAAACAGAAAATTATCGGATCAAACAAGCTTAGATCAGTTCTTATACTTATTACCAAGTTATATGAGTGATAAAAATAGGTTACATGCCTTCTACATTGCTAATTACATGTTAATTTGCAAATTAAGCTTCTGTTGACTTTTTCTAAACAACTTTGACCCGACATTTGATCTAGTTAGAGTGGGAATCTGAGGGTACCCTTTTAAGGGTTTATTGCCCACATAATTACCAACTTATAACTACCTTCAATTTGACTAATCACTGGACCATTAGTGATTAATCGATAAGTCAAACCTTAATTACGATGGTTTGACTTTTAAGCTAATAACTAGGTAAAACTCAATTAAGGAAGATCAAGGATGCTTACCAAGGTCTAATGCACGACCAGGAATGCTTAGAGAATGGCCTTGAGCTCCAGAAATGATCAGATGTTGAGTTGGAAATGAATGATCAAAATGTGCAAACATTGGGGCTTTTTATAGTGTTCTTGATCCATTAAGATCATGACAAATCATGCTATACATGATCACTGATGATTAACAAGTGTCCCTAAGACCTAAGAAATAGTTTAGGCGGCTCTTGGAAGTGTTAAAGGGCAATACAAGTCGCTTACATGGGCTGAACAGGAAACAGACGATTTTCTGCATCTGGGCATGGCTTACGGACCGTAAGGGTCCAGCCTTACGGTCCGTAAGGACCTGGTCAGCAAAACAGAACTTTCAAAAATGACACATTTGGCCCCTGATCCTTCCAAACTTGATTTTAAGATGCTTTCTTGCACTTGTAACCCCCACACTTGACTTTTAAGGACTCCAAGTCATAAACCAACTTTGTTAGGTCCCCGGTTACTCATACGATCACCGAAAAGTCTTAAATTTCAACGTTGACGCTTTTAACCCCTCGTATACGAATTTTATCATAATTTTCTCATACGATAACGAAACTTGGTGAAATTTTTATCATATATTCTAATGAGCATAATTAATCGTTACAAAGCTTCGGGTTTGCTAAAAGGTCACTCAGAGGTATACTTTAAACATGTCGACACATTTAACCCTTATAGTTTGTAATCTCTCACTTTCTTTCACAATTAGCTTCGTATGATCCACGATTTATTCGTTTAAGGGTATAAACATCATGTAGGGTTATTGTAAAGTATATTTATCCATTGTTGACATTTTGAACCCTTATATTCACATACTTTCCTTGTTTGTCAACTTTAGTCCCTCTAGAGTATTCTTTTACACGTTTAAAGTTTATGACACGTGTCAATACTTTATTGGACATGAATTTTCGAGGTGTTACACTCTTGAAAAGATAAGAGTCTCAAAACATAGAGAATAGTTCTGGTCAAAGTAAAGTGAAATTCAAAACAAAAACCAGAATATATCTAGAAACTAGACTACCTAAAAATATTCATCCATATTTCAGGGAATCTCGAGGACGAGATTTAAAACAAGGTGGGGAGGATGTAACATTCCCAAAATTTTATTTATATAAAAAATATAAAAACTTATATTATTAAAAGGATGCATCATGGGTAAGTTGACCAATGGAAATATGAGGTATTTTGGGCAAGCATAGGAACCATTTAATAATTAAATTATAAAGGAAAATTGGTTTTTAATAAACCAACCTTTGCCCCATTGGTAAATAATAATCCTACCTACAGAATTGGTAATTAATAATCCTACGTTTCAATATGTTGGTACTCAATGGACCTCCGTTAGTTTTTTTTAACTGAAGTTAGTTTTTAAGTTTTATTTATTACACAAACAGTCCCTGTAGATATAATTTACTAGTTTTAACTATGAGTTAATAGCCAAAATGGTCCCTGAGGTTTGCACCACCACCACTACCACCACCACCACCACCAAAGCACCGCCGCCACCACCACCACCACAGCACCGCCACCACCACCACCACCACCGCACCGCCACCACCACCACCACCACCACCACCACAGCACCGCCACCACCACCACCACCACCACCAAAGCACCGCCGCCGCCGCCACCACCACCACCACAGCACCGCCACCACCACCACCGCAGCACCGCCACCACCACCACCACCACAGCACCGCCACCACCACCGTTTTCGAAACGGTCCGGGTCGAAAACGGTCTGGGTCGAAACGGTCCGGGTCGAAAACGGTTCGGGTCGAAACGGTACGCGTCGAAACGGTACGGGTCGAAACGGTACGGGTCGAAACGGTACGGTTCGAAACGGTTCGCGTCGAAACGGTTCGGGTCGAAACGGTTCGCGTTGAAACGTTTGCTTTTTTTGAATTTAATTTTATTTTTTAGAGTTTTTTTTATTTTTTAGAATTTTTTGGATTTTTTAGAATTTTTTTGATTTTTTTAGGATTTTTTAGAGTTTTTTTTATTTTTTTTGGATTTTTATGTTTTTAGAATTTTTATGATTTTTTAGAGTTTTTTTGATTTTTTTGAATTTTTATGATTTTTTTGATTTTTTTTAGATTTTTTTTTATTTTTTTAGAATTTTTATGATTTTTTTGAATTTTTTAGATTTTTTAGATTTTTTTTTTATTTTTATGATTTTTTTTATAACTACAGGGACTGTTTGTGTAATAAATAAAACTTAAAACTAGTAAATTATAACTACAGGGACTGTTTGTGTAATAAATTAAACTTAAAACCTAACTTCAGTTAAAAAAAACTAACGGAGGTCCATTGAGTACCAACATATTGAAACGTAGGATTATTAATTACCAATTCTGTAGGTAGGATTATTATTTACCAATGGGGCAAATGTTGGTTTATTAAAAACCAATTTTCCAATTATAAAAATACATTATTTTTGAACCTACTTTGTTTTTAATGAAACTTGGTTCGAAATGTAGATAAAATTATTCCCGTTCTAATGGCATATTTATTATTTTATAAAACGTCATATTTTAGAAGTTATAAGCGCCACATGAATGAAGCAGTTAAATTAATATATTTATAAAATAAAAAGAACTTACATGTGATAATAAAATATAGTATATAATAAAACTTACAAATGAAATTCTGTTGAATTCATGCATATGCTACATATATTAGTTAGGAACGAATTATGATACAATGTACAAGAGAAAAATAAATTAATAATAATACTCATCATCATCCACGTATGAGTAAAATAAATAAATAATAAATATTATCTAAACATTGAATTTCATTCCATATTTACGTGGCATGCATATAAAGAATTAAAATAAATGAATTCAAGTATGAAAGTACTATACGTGGAAGATGTAATAAATGCAATGGATGAAGCCTTAAACTCCAAGTTAAGGTAGAGTATAAATAGAAGCACCCGCTACTCAAAAATTGTCCATCCCTTTTCTCTCTCACTACACTTCAGTATGATCAATTATTCTTTAAAGTATTAAGACCCTAAAATACTATAAAGCTTTGCCCTGTTTTAAGTATTGTAACCCTTGATCACTAATACCCTGTCCAAGTGACGTAGGGCCCTGTAACGTATGTCAAGGCTCTGCCTAAATTCGTTAGGGTTCTGTCCCGTGACGTAGGGATAAAGTAGAATTGGGTTATTATACTTAATGTGAGTACACAATATATTTTATTTTAACCCAGGAGCTATACCCAAAATATATCAACCTTCCAAAATATTTCTGACACCCCTAATATATTTAGAATACCCCAATATGTTTTTAAATGCACCCCGTACGTGAAAACCGAGCCCGAAATATATTAGATAGTATTAAAAATAAATAAAAACTTAAAATTTAAGTTGAGGCGGGCGGCGGGCCGCGTAGGACCCACCCCAAGCTTACGCGGGCGGTATGAAGGTTGAAACCTGAATTCGTTGATTCTTTAAGTTCAAGCGGGCCGCATAAACTCTAGCTCCATTCTTCGCGGGCCGCGACAGCTATAAGATAAGGAGAAACCCGGTGCTGACACGTGTTGATGACTCAGCGACCATTTGCCGCCCTAGCTGCCCTCGCGGGCCGCATAAACCTTCCCCTCATCTTACGCGGGGCGCGACAAAGTGCTGGATCAGCACTATAAATAGGATCGATGGCCTGCAGTTACAATTCGTCCATTCTTTCTTCCTTTCTCGAAATTCTGAAGGATAATAATAATTTTCGGGCATAATACCCCCTAAATAGCAAAGCCCTGCCTCGATGTAAGTATTATAACCCCGGTTACGTATTAGATACGCTGCCCGATTGATCTAGGACTCCGTAACAGGCTGTCGTGGTTCTGCCCGACGTAGTCGTTGGAGTTTCTGTCTCGGGGAGGGTATTACTAATGTTAAAATGGGTTATTATACTAACACGTGTGCTTATGTGTAAATTATAGATTGTCACCAGGAAACCCTTACGGAAAATCTAAGACAGCAATGTGAGTTTATCCTCTTTTTGTTAACCTTTTTGGTAATGTTTTACCAAACCTTAATTGTTTTACCATGAAATTTAGCAGTGATTAAGTCTTTGTAGTTCTTCAATTACTGCGGGTATGTTGGGGTTTTGTATACAAAATGTACTACACTGTGAGTGGTAAGTCGAGGATGACAATACGTTACAATTGGACAACGAGTTAGCCAATGTATAATATGACCCACAAGTCAGTGGATTGACAGTACTAATGGAGTAATTGTGTAGACATAAACAATGTGATCGCTCTCAATACTGTTCACTGTGACTTTTTATTTAAACTTGATTAAACTGGGATTCACTCACCAGTATTTCCTGCTGATAAAATGTTTTAAACACGTGTTTCAGGTAACTTAGTGTGAAGCCAATAAAAGCCAGCTGGAGAGCACTGAAGGCTTGGAAAAGTGGCAATAAAGTTACCTAAAATAAAATAGATGTTTTTATTAAATAAAATAGGATTTATTCCTATGAAAATGTGTGTACTGCAAACTTGGGTTTTTCCCATGTATTTGTAATTATAAAATATGGTGGTTTACTCTGATAAAATATTTCCTAACTACGGTCCTGATGAAAATTCCGCTGCCAAATTAGACAATATGCGATACCACCGAAACTGGCTCGCGGTCGCCCGTTCCCGGGAATTAGGGATCGGGGGTTGTGACACCCTCCCATCTTTGCGGCGAGCCTAACGGTTTTATCTTTTGTAGGCTTAGGAATGGTAGAGACAGCATCAGTAGGAGGTGGCTCGTTGACACTTTGCTCAGTCAAGGGGCAGATCTCCTGAGCCGATGATGAAACCTGCTTCATAAAGGGGACCTCACCTTCAACCTGCTCGTCAAAATCGAAGTCCAAAACATTGAAGTTTGGAACTTTCAATGCGTCCCTAAGTGACATCTCGTTTCCTGCATATCAAAGGAAAAATAAGTTAAAACGAAAGAAAAGAAAAGATGCCGAAGGGAGGGTAAGAGGCCGGGAGCTTACTATCACTTTGCGTGCATATAACCGGCCAATCCCTATCCCCTCGGCCCCAGGAAAAACAAACCCGTCCCAATAAAAGAAGATGTTCGGGAAGGGGACGGATAGGGGACTGATTATCAACCAGAGCTCGAGCCAACTCATGATTAAAAACAAAACCCTCGCCAAGATCAAAGGACATAGATTGGTCTTTGAACCTCCATACCATCTGTAACGCCCATAAATTTTCTAAACATTCTTACTATGCGGAATGTAGGCCCATTTTTTTTAGCTTCAATTTCTAGAAACAATTATAGTGTCTTGACTTTCATTTGATAGTTACCATCATTTAAACACTTACATATTTCATGCCAATTTTTTTATAAAATTTCGGCATGACCCGTTCGTAATACGGATAACCGTTTACAATCCATTTTACAACTCTAAACTTAAACATAAACAAGACACTACGTCTGACTCATGAAGCTTACACGGTTTAAAACTACCGAATGCCGAAAAAGGCAAGTAAAACATGATGACCCGTCTAAGTCGGCGATATAACCTGACGGATGGACGAACTGACATTGCTGACTCGATCTCGGATTTGTCGCCAAACCTTGTTCCATTCATCAGTCCGCAAACCTCTAGTTCCCATTATACCTGAAACCCAACATGCACGTTATGAGTTCTATATATAATATATATTAGATAACTCAAATAGGTGGATTCTGATCTATATTTTTCACAAACTTCCAACGAACTCGACTCCATTAATTTCATAGTCAACTATCGCTTCCAACTTGTGAATCAACCTCCACTAGAATTCACAATTAAGCCACATGTGATAAAAATCTCATTCAACTATTAGACCATTAATATTTATTTCTAACAGATCCAAAGATTTCATTAATGCTTTACTTAGCCAGAATCCAAATCTTTTTCATTCATGTGGATCAAGTGACCCAAATCTACTTGCTTACCCCAAGTTAAATAATTCGAGACAATAGTTTAACCAGTTACCACTGTAATCTAATCCACTTACTAAATAAACATCATGGTTATGATATTTGTACACAACTTGGAATCATGTGCATATGTACTTATTTAATCCAAAGCATTCCATTTATTAAGATTGTGGTTTGGAAGCCACATACTAATTTGACTTTTATTAAGTCAACAACCCTTTATTAGATTAACCGTTATCAACACATCTAACATTCTACCCTTAGTTTTAAACAAAAAACATAATAATCACCAGGCAAGTCATGTACCCATGACTTGAATTCAACTTACCAATTAAATAGTTTCAAATCTATGATATAGATACTTACCATACTCGTGGGTTATGATTCTCTTGTCCATGGTATTCTCCTATGAATACCTCCAATTTAACATTTCATACTTTAATATTCTCATATAAGTTCCACATTAAACCACAAGATGTTCTACGTATACAAGTACGAGAACCTGCAAACAATAAATCTATGTTCCTGATGTGCACAAAATGCAACATATAAATTACATCAATTGTGGCATAAAACTAACCCTTTATTAGTACTAATGTTGGAAAAAGTGTGTTTTTGTCTTCCTTTTGTATTTTCAGGATTAAATGAGCTCAAATTAACAAAAGAAGCAAAAGGCAGCTAAATCTAACATAAATACAAGAAAAGGAACAAACGTGGCATGCCCAACCCCCCGACAGCATCTTCCCAAGCAAAATCAATAAGACAGAAGGCTGAACACGCCCCGTGCTCAGTAAACACGGGGGCGTGCCCAAGTGCCAGCATAAAAGACAAAGCTATAGAAGCTTCTATCGCCCACCACGGGGCCGTGGTCAACTATAAGATTCACAGAATCCAGACAAATCTTGATAGTACAGATACGCTTCTGCACACGGGGGCGTGCCCAGCGAACACGGGGGCGTGGTCAACTAATCACTACGTGAAAAATAGCCTACGGCCACACTTTTTCCAAAACCGGCCTGCCACATATTTGAAAAAATGTGTGGCTAAAAGTAATTTATTATATTTTAAAACACCTATAGCCATATATTTTATTATTAATGTGACCATTGTATACAATTCAAAACTTTTAGCCACACTTTTCGAAAAAATGTGATATTTACTAGCCAATCTAGTCACAACTTGAAAAATGTGGCCAAATGTGACCTACTGCCACGGTATTTGTGTAAGTTTTTTAATTGATATGATGAAAACACATCTTTTTAAAACCTTTAGTCACATTTTCAATAAAAAATTGTGACAATCACTAGCCACAGTAAAGAGTAAAGAAAAGTGTGACCAAATATTACTAACTACCATAGTAGGTTTTTAATGATGTGACCAAAATATAATACATTTGGTCACTTACGAATTTATGTGACAAAAAGCTGTTTTTGTTGGTCACTTGTAAGTTTTTATACGTGGCTAAAAGTCACCAATGGTCTTGACAAAATAAAACATGTGACTATTACTCGCATATGGTCACAACTTAATTGCTTCATGTGACCATCCACCCTCCACCTCCGTATTGGAACCCTAATCCATATCTGATGCCATATGTTCCACATATCCAACTTTGAGAATTTTGATAATATCCGATTTCCATAGTTCATCAACATCCATTGAAGGTCGTCTTGGTCTGGTAGGTGATTCACACCAAAATTTTGAGAAAATTAGGTTATAGAAATCTTATAACCGAAATTCATGGTTATGTATTTAGTTCTGTTCGTATGTTGGTTTTTCTGAATTTAGTTTGGCCAGGTCGAATTACTTTGAAGTTTGAAAATTAGGGCTTGATTTGGCTCACTGTTGATATGATGTTATTTGGTTAAGTCTGCTGAAAGTTTTGTATTCTATATATACCATGTTGTTTATTAATATTGCCCCTTTAGCCGTTTATGCCATCATTCTCCATTGAGGTGCTCAAGCAGCTTTCTTTTCCCCTTCAACTTTTTCTCTCTGATGAAAATTGAGATGTAAAGAAGGCTAAAAGACCATCGGATCGAGATGGTACCTGCTACGTAATTGGGACCCCCTATGCCATTATTTAAAGAACCGGTATGTAAAACAAATGCCTATTTTGATAATTACATGTGCCATAGTGAGAATTGTGCACCTCGCTTACTGTTCTTGTGTGCGTGTGCTATCTTTGTGATGTGCAGAAAGATGAAGAGGTGGAATTCTTTAGGGCAAAGTTTGCTGGCAGTCAAGCTGACCGAGCTATCAAGGCAGAAGCCGAAGCAAATAAAATTGCTGAACAAATGAAGAACTCAAAAGGTGCAAGTTGATGTTTTTCTCTTTGGCAATTTGGCTCCTTTTCATTTGTGTGTGTGTGTTTGTTGTTTTTACTGGTTCCACTCAGGTTCCGTTTCCTTCATGTGCCCTTCTTCTTGTGCACACTCACTTCAGAAAACAAGCCAATTATTACTGTGTATTCAATATGAGTTCTATGCTTTTATATAAAATCTGAAGCAACCCATATCAGCTTAATCAAACCCTAGTTTATGAAATTTTCAATTTCGTTGTTACGTATGCTATATAAAATCTGAATACTATTATTGTGTTGTGTTTTATTTTCATGCAATCTGAGGATCTTGTTAGACCGACGTTTATGCTTTTGGATGGATTTGATGGTAAACAACTTACTCTGTAGATAGAGGGATTTTCGGGTGGTTGGTGGCGTGTTAGGTAACAAATCTAAACGGGTCCAGTATTATACGAGCAATTATTTGATTCAGGACAAAATCGGTTAGGGCGAGTTGATCCAAAACACTTCTTTTAGGATACTGTATATATAGGTCACTTAAGTATAAGTTTTTTTTTCATCAAGGTCACCAAACTATTATGATTTTTTTAGAGGCCATCCAAGTATCAATTTGTTTTCGTTTATTTTACTTTCTATTGCCAAGAAATTATAATTAGACAAAATGTTGTTAGTTAAAGCTTTTGACACATGTAGAGTTCTATAACTGACAAAAATGCCCATGATTGTACTTAAAAGGGTCAAGTTTACATGAATTGACAACGTATATTTCAATAGATTTAGGGACACAACATGTAAGAGATTACCAAGAAAATGAAAAAAAATGCTCATGCCGTTACACCTTGTTGTTGTTGGCATGTATATATTTGTCTGGTCTGTATCGTAAATATCATTGCTATAAAATATTTTTTTTACTACAAAGGGAAGGATCTGCTTTAGATGTTCACATAACTTATTATATTGCTGAAAACTCGTATGTTTTATATGGTTTTGCAGCTCTTCTTAGATACTGTTCCCAAGACCGTAGTACGGGTAAGATCAGGCCTGGCCCAAGGGAGGGGCGAGGTGGGCGATCGCTGAAGGCTCACTCTCCCGAGGGGCCGAGATGTTTTAAAAAATTTATATATTTTTAAATAGTCTATTTAATTCATACATCCGCATACCATACAATAAAATGTTTGTAGTCTAGTTGGAAATACCATCTCGAAACACTGCATAGGTCTTTGCTTCGAGACCCAGCAGTTGCGTTTTTAATATTTTATGCATGGTAGATTCCTTATTAAGTGAGGATAGATTCACTAAGATTGGGCCCATAAGTGTAAACTGAAGCATAAAAATCTATATATATATATAAACATGTTAAATAAGGGCTTAGGTGTCATGTTATAAGGGCTTGAGAGATGATGTGGCATCACCATATGGCTTCTTGAAAATGGTTTTGGCTCCAAAAAAAATACTCCTTATTACACCGGGTTAGGCGGGATCCGGAAACCATTTTACGACCCGACACGCAAATAATCCGGATCCATATATATTACAGATTTGTTTCATAATATTCACTTAAAATATCACTTCTTTCTATTTCTCCTACACGCCAACCAAGAAACCCTTTCTTCTTCATCCAGTTCATCCATTGTTGTTAAGAAATCTTCATCGGTAATCTGATTGTTCTCTTTGTTGTTTAAGTAATGTATTTACAATGATTTTGTTTCCGTTTCATATATACTTTATTGATTATCAATATTATTATGAGTTTTTGTTGTTTTACTTGATCTTTTGTTTTTGTTTAAACCGGAAACTCAAACCATGTTCTTGATCTTTTGTTTCCCGTTTCAGATATTCTTTATTCATTATCTATATTGTTGCTTATTAGTAATGTATTTTTTTTTATTTGGTTGACTGTTAATATGTATGACTGGATTCTATTTGAAAAGTTTTGTGTTTTACGAATTTACTTTCAATGTTTGATTCCGTTCCGATTTACTTTATATATATTCAATCTTATACAACGATCTGTTTTTTTTATTGATCCTTTATTTATTATTCAAATGGATAGGGCTACCATTGTTGAGACTTTTTGATGTTTATTGTTGATGTTATTGGGTAAGAAATAAACTTATTTTAATATTTGTTGATTTCGTAGTAATGGATTGTGTTTTGATTTGATTGAATTTTAATGTTGGTTGCATACTGTATTGGAAGAATGTTGCTTTTGTTAATGTATTCAAATTTTTCTTATTTGAATATCTTATTTGAACTATCATTGTTGTACTCCTTATGTTTTGATGATCTAATTATAACTCTTATCGTGTCATGTTCCAGGTATCCGTAGAAAGCTCAAATGGTTTATGGATTCGCTGCTTGTATGCGTGACAACCTCAGGAAATCGTTGGTTAGTGTTAATCCTATAACAATCTTTGACCTGGATAATTATTTTTAAAAAATGTTGTCTGTGATTATACATCTAGCAAATTGAATTTTAACAATAGCTTCTATCTTTGTGTGTAGACACTTCCGGCATTGTATGGGGAATGGATAAAAAAATTTGACTACCCAGATAAGGAAGCTTCTATCCGCACTGTAGATGGGAGGATTTAATGTTTATTTTTTATATTGGTATTCGTAGCGTCTGAAAAAGAAGTGGGCACAAGCGCACGGTTTGGATCGTAAGACGGAATTGATTATCCAGGACTCCGCTGGTTTGACTTGGAACGTCTCCATTGGTGTCGAGCACTCTCAAGGAATTCCGAGGTACAACGTTTCTGGCATGAATAATTTTGTTCGAGACAAACAGTTGGGATGGGATTCCGAGTTTCATATGGTTTATGTCAAAAGTAAAGGTATGTTGATTTACCGTTGAGGCGGTGAAGTTAGATGGGATGTGTTAGTTGGTTAGAAACCGTATAATGCTATGTTGTGGTTACCAAACAATGGTATTATGTTTTGGTTTTATTTTATTTTGTTAACTATGTTTTATTATCTTAATCCAAGACTTTTTTTTATTAAGGATACGTTAGTTTACTAACTTTTTCATGTGATGTACATCTTTTTTTATCATCGCTTACTAATTTGTATATTTCAATGATAATGGTATGATTTTGTAGTAATTGTTAATTAACTGATATGTTGGAATTTTTTGTATCAAATTTTAAGTAATGTAATTTTCCATTTTTTGTGTCAAAGTTTAAGTAATTTAATTGTTATTTCTAAAGTTGTAATAATTAATATAATAAATAAAAAAAACATCCATTCTTTGAAATAATTTGATATTGAATACCGAGAAAATTCATCATTAAAATTCATCAATAAATGTATAAAACATCCATTCTTGAACGTATTCGTTTTAATAAATGTAATTATTAAAAAACGTGTAATATAAAGTTGTTTGTAGTTGTTCAAATTAAAATTTAAAGTTAATAACTGCCAAATTTATCTTTGTATTCCATAATTAATGTACACACGTTATAGTAAGTTTTTGATTTTTGGTAAGTTAGTCGTTTTATGCATGGAATTTCTTTATCATTACGCTAATTAAATTCACAATTTGATCAATTGTAAGCCACCAATCATTAAGAGACTATCTATTTTTTAAAACTTCCAAATATAATTTTCGATGATATCTATACATAATCGTGAACTTATTGAAGATTATTCATTCCATTTATAAATGAT
Source organism: Helianthus tuberosus (assembly GCA_030545235.1). Lineage (NCBI taxonomy): Eukaryota > Viridiplantae > Streptophyta > Magnoliopsida > Asterales > Asteraceae > Helianthus > Helianthus tuberosus. The sequence goes on from CM060433.1 coordinate 180,320,363, forward strand.
GTATACATATAATAAACAATAACATTTCCCTACAATACATATCCTATTATCAAATCTTTTTTGTGTTTCTTCAAGAAGGTTGTATCTAAATATCTTATGTAATACTCACTCACTTTTGATTTATGTAAAATAACTAATTATATGTTGTAATTATATGTGGTTTTGGCTCATAGGTTTGTTCGTACTATGGAGAATATCCCGTTCGATTTGGTGCTCATGGAAATTTTATTTTATTTAGGCTTCCTCTCAAATCTGTTGGTCGATTCAGAACTGTATGTAAGGATTGGTATGAAGCACTAAGTAGTTATGAGTTTCTCATGAAGCATTCGGAGCGCGTTAGTAGTAGATTGGATGAACTTCTTGAAGAAGGGATTTTTCCGGATCCTTATCTCATTTGATGATACGAACGACGCTTCATTTGTTTTATCGTTTTCATGTTATTGAATATATATCTTTTTTCAATTATTTATTGAGAACCATCCAACCTTTATCAAATAATTATATGCTGTTGTTTGGTATTATGATATGTAATAATGATATGTAATAAATCTTATATTTAAAACGATATGTAATAATGATGGGATCTTTTTAGTTGACTATAATAATGATATGTAATAAATCTTATATTTAAAACGAATTTCAATAAATATATAGATTTATCACAATTTGACGGTATTTATTAACAAATTTACGTCAATTTAGTAATAATAACCGATTTCCAGTATATAGGATGAAAGTCCTATAAATACCCATATTTCGTTTCATTCTTTCTCATTCTTACACATAACACCTATACTAACCCGGTTAGTTATTCTATACTATATTATTAATTTTTTTGATATTCAATTGATAGTTCTCAAGTGTGTATACAATAAGTTTTTATACAATCGTTTTTTGTTTTTTGTTTTTTTTTTGTTTTCAGAGTATTAAGAATCATGGAACGTATTGGTGATGACATGATGTTTGAAGAGGTCTTATCGAGACTACCTGCAAAGGTAGTTTGTCGATTCAAGTGTGTTTGCAAACAATGGTGTTATGAGTTATCTACACCAAAGTTTGTTTTAATACATACTCGCCGAGTTTCAAACTTACTTCAAAAGAAGCTGCTCTCCTTGAATGAAAATTCCATTGTCGTTGACGATATAGTATCTGGCAACTTGGAAGTCGATACTAGAAAAATCGTCACTTTTCCATACGATGTCGAGCCATCCTTATTAAGCATTATAGGTTCGTTTAACGGACTGATTTTAGTTTGCATTAAGAGGAGTCATTCCAATGAGCTCGTCCTTTGGAATCCAACGACGAGGCGTTTTAAGTTGATATCGGACGACTATTTTAGTCGTTATTTTGGTCGACACAACGATACGGGTGGGATGTACGTTGACGAGCACAACGATCTGAAAGTGCTTCATATTAACTGTTACTGGGGGGCAGTTACTGCTCGTGTATATTCACGACATAATGACTCATGGAGAAAATTGAATTTCTTGAACGGATCTATGTTTGGTTCAAACTTTTATTCATGGTCTTCTGGAATTTATTCCGGCATAACAATTTATTTCACTGTTTCCAATTACTGGCTTCCACCTGGTGAAAGGAACATTGTTGCTTTTGATGTTATATCTGAATCGTTCAGTATACTTCGTTTTCCCGAGCGTATTCAAGTCAATCCTTGCCAAGTGCATTTTCTAACAATTTCGAACAAGCTCCATGGCATTGTTGTTCAATATTCTGGTGAACTAACTGCAGAATTGGTCAAATATGAACATGATGATTGGACAACGGTATTTTCTTTCAGCAATGCTCGCATAGTTCAACATTTGGAGGCGCAGCAAAGGACAAATATAATTCAAGACAATAAGTGGTTGATAACAAGTATTTGGGGAGATACTGTTGAAGTTATACTGTGCAACGATTCTTTTAACTACATTCAACATGTTGACAGCTTTAACGGACCTAAAGGCGCATTATTTTTGGAGACAATCGTTTCGCCTTTCTAATAGAAATTATCAATTAATTTGATACTATTTCATAATTTGTTTTTGTCGAACTATCTAATTTGTTTCAAGTATTCTCATTTTTTATTTTCGTAACCTTAATAAAAAAATAGTTTATTATTATCTTTAATTTTTTCTTATGTCAAATAAATTGCTATCGTAAATTACATATTGTTAACATTCATTGTGGTGACATGATTTTCTTATTAAAATAACCATAATTGATTAACATCCATCCAAAAATAAATACAAAACTTATAATTCAAAATTATATATTTGCTGTTTTTTAATTTTAATATAGATTATATTGTAACATCAACATTATCATTAACTATTTATTTGTATTTTAAGTAGATTTTGTATTATTGATTATAATTATGCTTGAAAATGGGTAATCTAACATTGGTAAGATAAATTGATCATTACCCCTACACCATCTTATCAAACCTCTTTTTTGTAATTTTTTTTTTATAAACCTTTTAACCGGTTTACGAAAAGATCCGACCCATTTTTTATTTTATAAAGTTCTTCTCCTTTCTTCTTTCTCTTGAAACTACACTTAACCCAAGAAACCCTTTTCTCTTCAACTGATACATCGAATCTTCATCAAAAGTGTATTCGGTAATTTCTAATTTTTTGTTACAATCTCTGTTTTTTGTTTAGTTTGTTCATCAAGTTTGTTCGGAATTATAATGCTTAAATTGTGGTGTAAATTATCAATTTTAAAGCTATAATGGCTTACTATTAACTTCATGAACATGTAGGTTGTTATATTTGTCCAATATCAATATCAATTATAAAATATTGATGTTGTTCTAACTTCCAAATTTAAGATGTATGCTCAATCACTGCCAAATCTATATATATTTTCAAAAGTTAGTGTTGATTTTTTTTTTAAATTATTAAATTTCCATATGTGGAAAAATAATATATTTGATTCAACAGACATGATTTCAATAAGTCTACAATCTTTTTTCCTGAAAATTGGCGAGTAATTGAGCAGTTTAAATTTGATAATGTGTTACACCTAATTTTATAATTCCATACTATTTAATATTTGTGCCGCCGTATTTTTGTTAATAAATTTTAATAAACAATTATTTAAATGACCAAATCAAGGATACACTTTTAAATTTTTCGTAACATCCATAATTAAAATGTTAATTTTAATCACTTCCAAATTTAAGTATGATTCCATATGTATTGTACATTTTTTTTGGTAAAGTTTTAAAATTATCCAACGTAGTTTTCTTATTTATGGAAACTAAATAAATCGTCAATTTCAAAATTTTTAGAAAATTTCAATCATAGTTTTGAATATTTTGTTACAGACATTCTTAACTTATTAGAGATGAAATTTATTTTACCTTTCAATACACTTTCTTAAAATAAATGATTTATACTTGTCTGGATCAAATATAAATACACTGTTATAATCTTTTATTATCACCACATTATTTCATTTTCTTTCTCTAAATCGCTATTGATTCACTTATATCGCCATGGAACATAAAAAAGTAACCATGTTGTCTAACGTTAATGCCATGTCGACTAACTATACATTGAAGTTGAAGATAGTTTCGTTATGGAGAAAGATGATGCATGGACGTCCCAATGTAACCTATCGCGTTGACATGATATGCATGGATGAACAGGTGTTGACTGAATTTTGTTATTTTTATTCAAATTATTACATGTATTATTTACGTCCGATGTGCTTATTAATAGGTTTGGACATAAAATTTGATAAGTATTTATTTAATTTCAGGGTGATATGATATTGGCAAATTGTCTTCATAAAATATTGCCAAGATTTGATCATCACTTTAAACTCGACGAATGTCTTCTCATCAGCAGGGCATCTATTGCACCAAACAATGCAGCTATCAATTACACCAATGATAAGCGGAAGTTAACATTTAGTCTTTTCAGTCAGATTGAAAAAAGTGTTGATTGGTGTGGTCCCAAGTATTCTTTCTCTTTTGTGAATTTCAAAGATGTTGTTGAAAATAAAGTTGAAGTTGGTACAATCGTTGGTAAAGATTTTAACTCAACATTTATAATTATGTTTGAAGTATGTTTCGTTTTGGTTGTTTATTCAATTTTACCATTATTGCCTTGTATTTAGATTTCATAGGGTATGTTGAGGTCTGCTTCAATATGGAAGACACGGATAAAAAAGATGGTTCCAAAGGCAAGAGATTGAATATAAGAGTTAAGGATATTGAGTGAGTATTTTACTTCATACCTATAACTTCCATTCTAGGTTTTTTTTATTAAGGTTGTTTATATAGATTTATTATTTTACATGTAGGGGTCATCAACTTATTGCTACACTGTGGGATTCGTTTGCCATAGAAATGCATGCTTACTTTAATAATCCTAATAGAGAAAAGCATGTCGTTATGGTGATTCACTTTGGTGTCGTCAATCTTTACAGAGGTATTAATCAACATCATTTTGATTGAAAAGTTTATTGTTAAAATTGGTTTTGTCAATCAACTTTAGTAACATCGTATATAATTTATTCATTTGTTTTTTTGTAGATAAAAAAGGTTTGTCAACTTCCTTTGATATCAGTAGAATGTTCATCAACTCTGATCTTGATGAAATAACATCATTCAAGAAGTGGTAAGAAAGAATATTTTAAGTTAGAATTTATCAAACTTTAGTATTAGATGTTTGATTAATTTTATACTTTCCGTAACAACAACCTTAGCTACCTAATACGGTTTGATTTGTTGAATGTTTATAGCTTTCTTGACAAGTTTGCATCAACACCAACAGAAAGTGACAATGTTGGCTCATATATGATATCATCTGCTGAGGATGAGTTTCTGAACAATACTGGGTTTGTTTTGTCAGCTTATCTCAGTACCATTAAAAAGGTAATATCCACCTTATTGATTATTTTATTTATCATGATAACAAATAAAAGTTTCATTAATATTAATGTATTTTTTCTTTAATTCATTAGCCCAAGAAGGTCATATTAGTTGGTACAGTAATCGGGATATGCACTGATAAAATCTGGTACTATAATGCTTGCAACCACTGCAAATCCAGTGTTGAAGAAACATATGTTACTGTTGACAATGACGATGGTTCTGGTGGTTTGGATGAGAAAAGGATTGTCATGTGTACAAAAGCTAAATGTAAAGGAGTTGATATTGTGTCCTTTCCTCGGTATGTTTTTATAAAGCTTTTTAGGAAAAGTGTTTTAAATGTTTTTAATTAGTAGTTTACAAAACCTAAAAATTCATATTTTCTTCTGATTAAAATAAAATAGATACAAGATTCCTATTCGCGTGCAAGACGCATACGGTACCGTGACTCTTACACTATTTGATTTTGAGGCTTTTAAGCTTTTCAAAAAAACTGCAAAAGAGTTGGTTGAAGTGCATGATGAGGTATTTTAGCCTACCAATTTTGTTTTTATTAATAATATTTATGAATACTGTATTTAGTTGGACTAAGTATTTACTAAAATCGTAAATGATTATTGTACGTGATAGGAGTTGGCTTGTGGAGGCCTTCCCAAACCTTATCCGGAACTGTTTGACATTTTAGTTGGGCAAAAACTTGGTTTTATCATCAATGTTTTAGAGTTTAACATTATACACCAAGTTGAGAACTACGGAATCTCAATGCTCACGTCTGATCCGAATATTATTGCTGGACTCTACGCTAAATTTAAAATACATGAGGTATAAAACCTTGTGGCATTAGTAAAAGTTGTTTTTTCGTTAAATGTTGAAATTGTATTAAAGTTTCAATTCATATTTATTTTGAATTGATACAGTATGAGAATTCTGAATCAACCGGGGCTCAACCGTCTGGAATTCAATCTGTTGCTTGTGATGTTTCAAAGGTTTCTATTGTTTACAGATAAATTATTTATTAATTCTAATTATAATTAAATACATTAAATTTTTTGAATTATTGTATTCTTACCAATAATATTATATTTTTCAGGATGAGGTGTCGTTCACTGGTGATAATGAAACACCATTGTCCAAAGGTTTGGAGAAGGATGCAAAGACAACATCTTCTGGTGAGGTGAAACGTAATCTCCACGATGTTTATGATGCTGATGATACACTTGGATCTTCGTCAACAAAACGTCGTGTTAATGATGGGAAAGATGAATGCCTATATTCTGAAGGTGGTAACATGTTGATTCCAAAAATCGAGAAGTAGTCGGCGTCGTTAGATTTATGGTTTTATGGTGTTGAAATTTGATGAGACAATTTGTTTTTTTTTTATGGTCATGACATTATGGGGGTTTTTTAATCGTATTCTGAATAATTTTGAGACAATTTCATTTTTTTATATTTTATTAAATCCTACTATATTATTTAAGTAAAGATATCTGTCAATTGCATTTGTATTACGTTGTTATTACATTTTGAAGTTATTATGTGTCGTTTTATCAATTACGTGTATTATTATATTATTTTGTTTACTAACTTTCATATTTATAAATTATTGTATACAGTTAAAATATTTTATTATAGACGTGTTTGATTTTTATTAGTAAGTGTGTTATATCTCTATTGTTGATTCAGATATAAATATTAGTTTTGTATTTTCATAGTAGAACATTAACGATTATTATTTACTTATTTGGGTGTGAATTCTCTTATACGTCTCTAAGTATATTCCACTAGATGTTAATTCTTTATTTGTAATGTTATTTTTTCTTAGTATATTCCAGTAGATGTTAATTCTTTTTTTGTAATGTTATATCTCTTATGGTATAAAATTTATGTCAGTTAATATTTTCTTAGGTATTTACGTATAAATAATCCTTTTGTAAAGGATCCTACTCTTATTTTAATGCAATTAAATTTGATTACAAATCTTAAAATATACAATGTGAAACTTTTTTCATATTGTTGCAGAAATCTTATGTTAAATATTTTATATTTCAAACTTAAAAAAATATAATAAGTTAGTGTCCATAGCCGCTTTATTGGTCTGTTTTTTTGCAATTACGTTATTTAAAGCACGTAATTAAACTGACATCATGTTATATTATGGTCAACTATTATAAGATATTTCTATTCGAACTAAAATTTGTTTTATTGCAATAATTTTTCTATCAAACTTAAAAATAATTCCTAATTTAATGTTGATTACATCTTAATTGGGAGGTTGTATTGCAAGTGAATTATTTAAGGTACGTATTAAAATTAAATGTCTCATATGACATGATTATAAAAATAGTTTGATTTTAATTTAATAGGTAACTTTGTTAAAACTTTAAATTCGGACTAACATAGGTGTTCACCAAGCGAAATTGTCTGCTAGAAAGTATATGTATGATTGTATAAAAATATTCTTTATTAATTTCCAAATCCTTTCCTTCATTAACCATTTATTAATTCGTTCAAGATTTTACAAATCTTATTCTATATTTTAATTGTTTTCCAAAAATGTTATCATCTTCTGCTATAAATACGGTTTTTATTTGTCTTCATCCTCATTCTAAATTTATTTGCTTTCCTGTAGATTTCATCATCAAGGTATTTAGTCATACAATTTTTTTTCGTATAAGTCATTATTGAATATATGTGAGACACCACTTATTAATATTTGTTAACAATATATTTATACTTACAATCATGTCTTCAAATCTTCTCAGTTATCATGTCTGCAAACAGAGATATCTCATATGATTTATTTCTTAAAGATACAACCATCACTAATGTTGGTGCCGTATGGGAAATATCAAAGGTATATGTGAATCTTCTTAAAGTAGTATATTTTTTTGTTTTATAATTAATAACTGATATGTTGTGTTACATATATCCAGCCAAAAAGTGTTGTTATTGTTGGTACTGTTATTAGTGTTAACAAATGTTGGTACCATATGACATGCCCTAAGTGTTCACACGAAGCCACTTTGGAGGTCGAGGAACTTTTTGCACCTGATTGTTTTGATGATTTTCAACAATTTGATGTTTATTACTGCTCCAATTATCAATGTGCTGAGAATACAGTTGAACCTGTTCCGAAGTTCAAAATTAATCTTGAAGTTGCTGATGAGTCGGATGATGTTGAGCTGATTTTGTTTCACGACCAGGCCGTTCAGCTTTTTAATAAGTCGCCAAAACTGTTGATTGAAGAGAACACAATGGTTGGTATTAAAATTATATCATATATAAAACACCATATTTTGTTTAATATAACATTTGAGAAATTCTATTAATTAAACCAAAATTTTACAACACTCACAGTGTGACGATGTTATGAAGCTTCCAGAAGAAATAAAGTTAATTGTTGGGAAAGTTTTCGCTTTCAAGATAGAAGTCACTGAGTACAATTTGGTTCATTATGACGAGGTTTATGGAATTACCCATATTAGCGATGATGCAAACCTTATTGTTGAGATCAAGAACAACTTTCCTTCTCTACAGGTTTTGAATACATTTTTAAAATTGAATTTCCAAGAATATTTCATATAACTGAGAATATGTTTGTATTACGTTTTGCAGGATCAGAAAAATGTCAATGGCAAACGATGTGTTAATGAAGTTAAAGACATTCATGTGATTGAACATTCTGTTTCAACAAAGCGCAAGACCATCGGTTGAGATTACCATGTCCAATGTCTATCAGTTTTAGTTATGAAATTTACTGCGTTTATGTTTTTTTAGTTATTACTATGAGTGTTTTTTGACGTACTATTTTTTAATATTGACAAAATATTGGAATTTTTGTTATGTTGGTTTCGTTATGTTGTTCTATTATTTTCTTATACTACTGAGTAATGAAAATGTATAATGATAGTTGAATTTTATTTCCGTATTCACATGATTAAAATCGAAGTTTTTAATATTGATGATTTTGTAAAGTCCGATTGTAAAGTTAAGGATCAATCACTGCCTTTCTCAAGTACTATTGAATGTGATCTATGGAAAAGTAATTATACTATCAAACAACTAACATCTATTCATTAAGTATGTCCACCCTGATTAACTAATAAATTGGCGAGTAAATTAGAAGTAAATTGCTTATTTTTTTTATTCGTATAAGTAAACATTACATTAAAGTATCAAATAAAGATTATTAACATTAATAATTTAAAAAATTGTTATACAGATTTTTGAAAAATCGTTAAATGTCCACAAGGTAGTTATCTTATTAATGGTAAATCATTATGCTCAACCTAATCAAATTGTCAATTTCGGTCAAAATTTCTTTTATAATAATTAAGGTAGTAATGATATTTTAGAATTTCCAAACATATGTTTCCATATTTTGGAAACTTACTGTTAACATATTCGATGTTTTCTTTTTCAAATGAGTAATTATTATTTTTACATTTTTTAAGAATAAAGTTTATGGTAAGTTTAGTCTGCCTAACAATATATTTAATTACATTCCATATTGACACAACGTTTACATAATGACTTATGTTTTCTACCCTATATATGTGTAGGATACAAATTACTTGTGATCAATTTTCAATTATATTACCAATCTATCACAAGAATTCAATAACAAATTCAAGGTAATCGTTTATTTTCTATGTATGGATCTATGTATTGTTTTGTATGATATTCATTTTCACAAATGAATGAAGGTATAATTGTTATCCATTTTCTATATACTACTTTGTTAATCCGCTGCAGATATTGTTATTACTACAAGATGTCAAAGAGAACCTATAATTTTCGTTCATCAACATCATCATCTGGTAAATCTAAATCGTTTGATGTTAACAGTAAGTGTCTATTATGAAAGTTTTATAATTTTTAAAAATACTATACTGCATGTTTAGTTTTAATTTTAATAATCATATATGCATATAGGTGTTTTGGATAGAACTCCTCTGTCAAACATTTCGAATGGTAAGTGATTCGTGTTTAAATATAACATATAAGGTAGTATTTTGTATATTTTTGTTTATTATGAAACTTTTAATATTTTTCTTTATGTGGTTTGTTCAATTGTAAGTTATTGATACCGGTGAAAGGCGAAGAATCAGAAAAAGAATACTTGAGAGTAAGAGGTGGAAGAATAAAAGTTCTTCTTCAAATGTTGGTGTGACAGGACGTGATAAAGAAAACTCATGTCACGTATCTAATGTTACAAATCAGATAGATATGACAATCCCTTATCAGAGCAGTGTAGATGCTACGCTATCTTCATATACTAATAGTAAGTGTAAATAAAATATTTAAACCACTAATAACTATGGGTATTTTTAATAATCCAATTATAGATATAGGTGATTTTGACAGAATTCCTGTTTCAGCCATTTCTACTGGTAATATGAATTTCTATGTGTCTTATTGAAAAATCATTTTATATGTTAACTTCTTTTTTTAAATGAGTAGTAATTTATTTATTTATATATTTTGTTGGAGATTATTCAGTTATTGATAGTGGAGAAAGACGAAGTATCCGGAAAGCAATAATTGACAAAAAGAAGGGAAAGAAAAAAACTTCTACTTCAAACGTTGATGTCGGCATACGTGGGAAAGAAAACGTATCTCAAGTCTCTAATGTTACATATAATGTAAATACGACAATCCCGTTACATGGAACTCTGAATGGTATGCTTGCTTTACTTGATACAAACTTATGTACATGATACTTTTTAATAATTTATATTAGTTTGTACACATAATACTAATACTGTATAGTTTAAGTTTTAATTAATTTTTTTGTTGAATGTAGCCAGTTAGTAATTAGGATATAATTTTTAATATCCTTTTTAATGTATTCTCCAGGTACTGATAATTTGCAAAACAACGATGTTTTCCTATGTACCCCTGGCGTATATTCGATTAACTCAAATATCTTGACATATACCAATTCGACTTCAACATCAAACAGAACCTCACTTAATAAGTTGTCAGCCGGAAAGCGCAAACTGAAGCACAAGTCACGTGATTTATCCCCAGTAGTTATGCAAAGCTTGGAATCGGGTGATCCTAGCAATGCTGAAGTTTTTGTTCCAGATCCTTAAAAAGGAATTTCAAGTGGTATATTATTGTTATTATTTAATACTCACTGTAAATTACAAATACTTAATAATTTTGTTAATCTATTTTTAAATTTATACAGATTACGTCGATCATGGTGATCAAGTTCTACTATGTGGTATTTGTCATGCCAAGTTATGGACTTCCGAAGGTGGAAAAGGTCGATTGACATTGGGCAAGTTATCTTATGGTTTATGTTGTGGATATGGGAAAGTTGAGTTACCAAATTTAAAGGAGGCAAATCCGTCGTATCAAAATTTGTTCCACATGTCAGATCAAAGAAGCAAGTTCTTCTTAAAGAATATCCGACGATATAATTGTATGTTCTCTTTTACATCAATGGGTGGAAAGGTTGATTCGAAAATAAACAAGGGAAATGCTCCATTCATATATCGAATTAGTGGTCAAAATTTTCATAGCTTAGGTAGTCTAAAACCAGCTAATGGCAAGCAAGCTAAGTTTTCTCAACTATACATATACGATACTGAGAACGAGGTATATAACAGACAAAGTGTATTGGGGTAAGTTAATTCTGTAAATTGCGTTTTTTTTCGGTTATTACATTTATATAAATATAGTTAATTTATTATTTTGACTTTCATAACAGGCAACATGTAACTTTACATGAACAGGAGTTGGACGTCGAAATAATTGAATACCTTAAAGATTTTTTAGATTCCAATAATGAGTTGGTTAAATCTTACAGAATGGTACGAAACCATTTTCAACAAAATCCTGGAGCAAACCTTAAGCTCCGACTTATTTACAACAGAGACAAAGATGGAAGAACTTATAATCTGCCATCCTCAACTGAAGTAGCTGCTTTGATTGTCGACGATTTAGATGCTTCTGTTGATCGTCGTGACATTGTTGTTGAAACTCAATCTGGTATGCTTAAACGTATTAGTGAGTTACACCCATCCTACCTTGCTCTCCAATATCCTATTTTTTTCCCGTTTGGTGATGATGGATATAGAATCGATATTCCTCATAGGGATGGTGTAACAACCAAGAAAAAAATACGACCAAAATGCACAATGCGGGAATTCTTTGCATATCGAATACAGGATCGCATTAGTGGTTATTCTTTGGTTTTAAACGGAAGAAGACTGTTCCAACAGTTTTTGGTTGACGCTTACACTATGATTGAAAGTGAAAGGTTAAATTTCATACGTGGTAAGCAGAAGAATCTACGATCCGAGACATTTGAAAATTTACAAAAGTATAAGCACAAAGGTCAAGAAAATTTATCGAACACCGGTCAAAAGGTAATTCTGCCTTCTTCCTTTACTGGAGGGGCTAGGTTCATGCAACAAAACTACCTTGATGCTATGGCTTTATGTAAATGGTTTGGATACCCAGATTTTTTCATAACCATTACATGCAATCCTAAATGGCCTGAAATTTCAAGATTTCTTAAAGATACTTCAATCAAACCAGAAGACAGACCAGATATACTATGTCGATTGTTCAAGATGAAGTTGGATTCAATGATTAAAGATCTAAAGGATAACAATTTTTTTGGTGAAATAAACGCAGGTGTGTATTTTATTTTATATATTTTTTTAGAATATCTTATTAATTGCACATAAATTAGATATGTGTAATTGCTAACACATACACTTTTCAACTTATGCAGTTGTTTATACCGTTGAATTTCAAAAACGTGGCCTACCTCATGCACACATTTGTTTATTCATGAAAGTGGATCATAAACTTCCCACCGTAGATCACATAGATCCTTTTATTTCAGCTGAAATTCCAGACAAATCCGAAGATCCGCAGTTATACTCACTTGTGTCTGAGTATATGATCCACGGTCCTTGTGGGAATGCTAACTTGAGCTGTCCTTGCATGGTTGACAAAAGATGTTCTAAACGATTTCCTAAAAAGTTTTCTGCTCAAACTAATATTGACTCAAGTGGTTTTCCGGTTTATCGAAGAAGAGATTGTGGCCGTACTGTTATAAAGAAAGGTGTTCAACTTGACAATCGAAGTGTTGTACCGTATAACAAAAGTCTTTTAAGACGATACCAAGCTCATATTAACGTTGAATGGTGTAACCAAGCAGGCTCCATAAAGTACCTTTTCAAGTACATTAACAAAGGTCCTGACCGGGCTACCGCCGTTGTGTTTTGCGAAGCAGAAGGGACTAGCATTCAGAAACCAAAAGACGAAATAAAAGAGTACTATGATTGTAGATACATATCTGCTTGTGAAGCTTCTTGGAGAATTTTCTCCAACGAAGTGCATTATAGATATCCTGCTGTAATGAGGCTTCCTTTTCATTTACCTGGTCAGCATAATGTTGTATATGGTGCAGATGATGATATTGAAGATGTCTTGAGCAAACCATCTGTTGCTTCTTCGATGTTTTTGAAATGGTTTGAATTAAATCAACGTGATGACGAAGCATGTAAATTGACCTATGTCGAGTTCCCACAAAAGTATGTTTGGAATGTAAAAGATAGACGCTGGCAAATACGAAAAAGGTATCAAACTGTTGGTAGAATTCATTCCGTTTCAATTGCTTCTGGTGAACCTTATTATTTAAGGATTCTACTAAACAAAGTCAGGGGTCCCAAATCATTCGAAGATATTCGAACAGTTAATGGAGAGTTATTCCCCACTTTTAAAGACGCATGCTATGCAATGGGTCTTCTAGATGATGACAACGAATATGTTGAAGCAATTAAAGAAGCAAGTTTTGATGGTCATTGTCGGTATTTAAGAGCATTATTTGCCACAATGCTGTTAACAAATACTATAACAAGACCTGAATTTGTTTGGGATAAAACGTGGCATTTATTAGGAGACGATATTTTGTACAGACTTCGGAAAGAGACACGTATCCCTGGTAAATGAGTTATTTTATTTTGTCACCTATATGTTTTACATTATTATATATAATTTTTTCTAATTTTTCCAAATTTTTTTTTTTTTTGCTTTTTCTAGATTTAACGCTTCCTGAAGATCAACTGAAGAATCAGATTTTGTTTGAAATTGAGAATTATTTAATTTCCAATGGTTCATCTTTAAGTAAGTTTACTACAATGCCTTATCCTGATCATCACTCTTTACGTCAAATTACCAACCGTCTAATCAACGATGAATTATCCCAAGACACAAATCAGTTGCAAACTGAGTTTTGTCGTATGAAAGAATGTCTAACTGAAGAGCAGTCGAAGGTTTTTAATGAGATTATGCATGCAATCAATAGCCAAAATGGAGGGTTGTTTTTTGTATATGGTTATGGTGGAACTGGGAAGACTTTTTTGTGGAAGACATTGGCTTCTGCAATTAGATCTAAAGGACAGATTGTGTTGAATGTTGCTTCGAGTGGTATTGCTTCGTTATTGCTATCTAAAGGAAGGACGGCACATTCTAGGTTTAAAATCCCCATTAACTTGACAGAAGACTCCATGTGCCACATTAAGCCAAACGATGATGTTGCTGACCTACTAAAAGAGGCAAAGTTGATTATATGGGACGAAGCCCCTATGGTCCACAAGCATGCTTTTGAGGCACTAGATAGAACAATGAAAGACGTTTTATCGTCTTCTATGGGTCACCAGTCTGAACTACCATTTGGCGGTAAAGTTATTGTTTTTGGTGGGGACTTTAGACAAATCCTCCCGGTCATTCCTAATGGTACTAGACAACAAATTGTCAATGCATCTTTGAGTTCTTCATATATATGGTCAGAATGCAAGGTGTTAAAATTAACAAAAAACATGAGGTTGACAGTTGGAGCTCAAACATCTAACGTTGAGTCTATTGAGAAATTTGCAAGATGGTTACTTGATATTGGTGAAGGAAATGTTGGTTCAGAAAATGATGGTGAAGCACTTATAGAGATACCGGATGACTTAGCAATCACTGATTTGGACGATCCAATACAAAGTTTAATCGACTTTGTGTATCCTTCAATTTTAGAAAATTACAAAAAATCTGGATTCTTTTCTGAGAGAGCTATTTTAGCACCAAAAAATGAAGTTGTTCATGAAATTAATGATCGTTTACTTTCGTTATTTCCGGGTGAAGAAAAAGAGTATTTGAGCTCTGACAGTATCTGTCAAACTGAGCAAATACTTGATTCTTTCCAACAAGATTTGTATTCGGCTGATAATTTGAATGCTCTCAAAATACCCGGTTTACCTAATCATAAGTTGGTTCTTAAAGTTGGTGTTCCGGTAATGCTTCTTCGAAATATTGATCAACAAAGTGGTCTATGTAATGGAACTAGACTTCAAATAACCTTTCTCGGTAAACGAGTTATTGAAGCTGAAGTAATATCAGGTGGGAATATTGGTACTAGAGTTTATATTCCTAGGATTTCAATGATTCCTTCTGACAAGAAGATACCGTTTCAGTTTCAAAGAAGGCAATTTCCGTTATCAGTATGTTTTGCTATGACAATTAACAAAAGTCAAGGGCAGTCTTTATCAAGAGTTGGGCTATATTTAAAGGATCCAGTTTTTAGTCATGGCCAGTTGTACGTTGCTTTATCGAGAGTGAAGACAAGAGAAGGTGTCAAAATTTTAGCGTACGATGCTGATGGTAAACCTTCGAAGCAGACATCAAATGTTGTTTACAAGGAGATATTTGGTAACTTGTGAAATAATTTTAATTACATTTTTTTTAATATAGTAGATATTTGGTAGCATGTGATGTAATTGAATCAATGTATGTATATCCTCTTCAATTTTATTTAACCATCCCGACAAATAATAATAAATAATTAATAATATCCTAAAAATAAATCAACCCGTGGGTACCACGGGTGATAACCTAGTATATACATATTCATTATTGGTATGGCCTCTTTTTTTTAACTTTATTTAGCATCATGTGTATATATATAATCAATCGCTTTATTTCCTAAAATTTGTTTTTAATGTCTTTCACACTCTATAAATAATAGTTTCATGTCTTATTTCAAGTTCAAATTTGTTGACGAGCCAAGCTCGAATTGGCTCGGTTGTGATTAGAGGCCCGTTTTTTTACTCGCCCTAGGCCCGAAAATTTTAAAGATTCTCACGGACGGCCTTGGGTAAGATGTACACCATAATTGGTACATATGTATGGCTGGACATTGTTTATATTATGAACTTATAATACTGGATGCTTGTTTAAACTTTAGGAGAACAAGGGAATAGTCCAAAACTGGAAGACCACTACACTACAAGGGATCTTTTTTCAATCGCATAATCAAAGGATCTATGGCTCAGGTATGTTTTTTTCAATTACTTCAATAAATTATACATACTTACTTTATTTTCTACCTTGTTCTTTGATCATTTCTACTCCTACAAGTCTTGGTTGTCTGTCTTTTAGTCGACTATGCTTGTTTTCAATGTTAGATACAGGATTGATGGTCACTACTGCTTTCTTGTGATGTAGTTTTAAGGTTGTACTTATTGGGTACTTGGGTACTTGGGTTAAATATCCTCACACAATTCTGTAGATATCATACAAGTCCAGTCAAATGTGTGTGAAAGTATGCTTTCAGTAAAATACTTTTCTATGAAACAAACTTTTAAATCAAGTAGGTATTTTGTATTATAAGAAACTATTTTTTTTTTACTGAAAGTATGTTTTTACATGCAATTTTCAAGTTGGTATTTTGTACTATAAGAAACCATTTTTTTTACTGAAAGTATGTTTTCTACATGCAATTTATCATTTGATGAAGCTGCAAATTATAACTTTATTTCAGCTACATGGGGTTATGGCTGGTGAGCTAAATATGTTGAGGGAGGGGTAGGATTATTGGTATGAAGTTGCTGGTTAGTATGAATCTTTTAAGCATGGGTTTGTTTTGGTTTTAGTTTCCAATGGTTCGGTTTCGGAATCAAACCGTAAACACCCCTAGTGGGTATATGGTCAGTTGTATTTTGTTGCAGGTTGGATGTGCTAATAGGTTGCTAATTGGGGCTGCTATGGGGAGAATAGAGGTCAAGACTACTAGGATGCTGAAGAGAAGATTAATGTCTTGTTTTTATGAGTTCAGTTTATTTTTTATTATTGTTTCTTTGTTTGGTTGCTTACTTGCTTTTAAGAGGTTAATGGTTCAGTTCCACCCCTCTTGTAAGGTGGAAAGAATGTAGCAAATCGACCAATTCTTTTATGAATGGGTCGGTTTGGATTGTTTTTTCCCTAACGGGTCAAATGTATTCTTTGTGCAGCGTGTATTATTTTAAGATCTTAATCAATTCAAAAGGTGTACAACCGTCCAGTTGGTTTTAAAAAGTCAAGAATATTATAACTTTGACAAACTTTGGTGTTACCAGTGTTTAGTGTTGTGATCTGCTTATAATGTTTGTATAAATTTGGTGGTTGGTATCAATTTATAGGTTTATTGACTTTATTAAAAGTCAAATATAATACTTTTGAATATGAAATCAAACATGATATAAGTTAATGATGTTAGATGTCCGCACATGAATTTTCAATCTGTACTAGTTGGGTCAACAGGCTAGAGTAAGGTTGTTTAAAAACCTCAGGCTCGGGGCTTGCTTGAAGTTCGCTCGAAAAAAGCTTGATATTAACTCGGTTTTAAATGATCTGAATGACTTGGCTCAGTATGTAAACAAGTCGAGCCCAAGTCAAGGTAAGTTTGGTTCGCGGCTCGCTTGTTTGGCTTGTTTAAAGTAAATCCCATAAAACTCTAATATACTAATAAGCACCGGTGTTTAATTAGTATTATGCTTATTTTTTAATCGAACAAAATAGATTGTCAAGCTATAATTTTAATTTGTAATAATCATTTAGAAAAATATAAATTAAGGTCACGTGCTTTCTTCTCTTGATCGTCTTCTTAGTTTGCCCAAAATTAGTTTTCTATCACCTTAAATACTATACCATTAATTGTTTTTAGGTTTTATGTTTATCGTGTGTAAGATAATATAAAAAACATAATTTATTATTAAATAAACGAGCCGACTCGATGTGCCATGACCCGCTCAAGCTTTTGTCGAGTCGAGCCCGAGCCCATAAAAAAGCCAGCTCGGATTGAAACGATTATTAAATGAGCCGAGCCTTAGTCCACTCAGGTTTGGTTCGATTGGCTGGTCTCTTTTACAGCTCTAAGCCAATGGAGCATATCGGGCCTTAATGGATCACAATGGCCAATGGTAGATTACACATATGTTAGTAGATCATGTTGGGCCTTGATGGATCACAGTAGAGTAGATCTTATATTTCTTAGTGGACCATATTGAGTCTTAATGGATCACTATGACCAATAGTAGACCATACATGTCTTAATATTGCAGAAAAACTGCAATTAATGAAGGAAGAGAAGAGGATGGACACGGGGCCGTGCCCAATGGACACGGGGCCGTGCCCAATGGACACGGGGCTGTGTCCGAGCTACTGTTCAGCCTATAAATAGGGGTGCTTGGCTCATTTGCAAACCATCCCTTGGCACACCACCTCTCTCACACTTCACCCACCACCATCACAACACCATCATCCACCACCATCATCCATTGTCCATCATAGAGTGTGTGAGTCGTCTCGGGATCCAAGATTGATCGTAAGAGTTCTTGACAATCAAAGGCCATGTTTGCCTAAGTCTCTTACATCACTTGGTGAAGACAAGTGTTTAGTGTAATACTTTTTATTTTTAATCTTTTCGCACTTTTTACTTGGTTATGTATTAATGACTTTAATAACTAGTTTCTTATGTTGAAGGTGATTCTTCCTTATCGTTTGTCTGTGGTGTCTTGGCATTATTTTACTGTCTATATAAAATAAAAGATTTTCACCATTCATATCTCCACGGTCTATATGGAGGTATGTTGGCTATCTGGTCGGGGGTTAAGGGAACGGTTTGGTAAGAGTCTTGCCTTGTTCAGTGTATAGATCCTGCAAGGATCTGGGTCAAATTTAGTAGGATCTCCTTCAATACTCACCGGTATTGGATGGCGGGGGTCCAAACTCTTTGATCCCCTCATATGTAAGATACTATTAATACTTTAATCCGGCTACTTAGGATTGTATCCTTGCTGACTCAGACTACTTAGCCGAGGGTAACGTCACCTTCAAAAGAGGGGCCTACCATAATATGCATTAATAACTTAATTAATTATCTTTCAATAATCTGACCCTTTAGGATTGTATCCTTGCTGACTCAAACTACTGGGTTGAGGGTAACGTCACCTTCAAAAGAGGGGCCTACTACAATAACTAAGATACTCTCTTAAAAAGTGCAAAAGTGCGGAAATAATCAAAGGTTACACTATACACGAGTCGGAGCCAAGTGATTCATCTTGTCTATCTGTTTTTACTTTTATTTTATTTTTTTCAGCATTTTAGTTAGTTTTATTTTTCTAGTTTAAAACCTTTTTTCTAACTTTTGATTTGATTAGACGTTGAGGATAAACCGGTACTAAAAGCTCTTGTGTCCTTGGACGACCTCGGTATCTTACCAACACTATACTACGCTCACGATGGGTGCACTTGCCCATATGTGTGTTTGGTGTTAGTAAATATCGTGTTTTATAAATTTAAAACTTGACTAACGTGTAAAAAAGGCTTAAAATATACTTAAAATTATATACACACCACACACGCATCAGTTCCTGCATACAACTATTAAGTGCAAGAAGCACTTACCTTAACCCGTAAGTAGTTGATATGTATTCCATATGTTCGTCTCGTTGCCTCCCGAGTTCGCGCCCAAAATGGCATGTACCTATCCTTGCATGTCCACGTTTACATGTCATTATTAGCAAACGTTATAACTCATATTATCAATTACTTTATTCATACATCGAGAAATTCTACACATGGTTCTATATACCACATACGCGTGTTATAGTACACATTCCACCATACATTAAATTAAATGCATTCATACATGCATAATTACCAATGATTACATAACAATACATACAATTTACAATTCGTAATGCCATAGACCATTACTAGTAGGCAAATGCTAACATACATATTGCATAGATCCATTATCACATCATTCATAACATAACCAATTCAACTTACCATCATGTACGTCATATAATAATCTAGCAAATATTCACATGATCTCCTTATTCTCACAACAGTGTTAGGAAGTCTAACCTTATTATTCATACCTTGTTGACGTTCTAAAAGGTCAACTGTCAATCATACACACTTCCAATCCGATAAACATATAACCACTTAGTCACATTACTTTCATTAATCAATCATTCACTAACATGTATAGCTCAATTCACTGAAAATAGGCTGTTTTGTGACGTCTGTTTACTGTACTTACGAGCTTGCAAAAATTACAATCTTTTTATGTGACATGCCCCTCGGAGGGGTTATCATTGTGTTAAATTTTTAGAGTCTAACTCTCTACCAAAAATTTATAAAAATTCATTTACTAAGCTGCAATCAGATTTGTCACTTCTGACTGCAGCTTACGGAAAAATTCATTTAAAATTCCTCGTTTATCCGATTGACGAAATTCCAGTTGGAGATTTTCTTAACCTCCTGAAGCTACCTACAGTAAAAATTTGAGATTATAACTCAATTCCTAAATTGAGTTATGACATTCGTAATGGGCTGCAAATTCTGCCAGAAAACGCAGCCTGAACCTTCGATACGGAAAAATTCATAAAACGTTCATTTTTCGTAGAAAAAATGCAATTCCAGTTGGGTTTGAAAGGTTTTTCCTGGGAGTTCATCACAAACTCAATAAACATCAGTTTTTGACAAGATTTGACCCAGTTACAGCCGATTATATTCGGCTGTAACTTTCTGGACAGATTTAGTTTTCATCAAATCTTTTCTAAATATCTCTCATTCTAGCTTCACCTAGACATTTCATCATACACCTTGTGTGCATACCACCAATAAAGCACATGATACAAGTACCTTATGCATTACCCTACTAGTTCATTCATAATTCATCAATTACAACAAGAATCAACTTAAGTACATACTATAATCAACCTATCTAACAATAATTCATTAAATACAACATATACATCAATGATTCAAGCTAGGTTTTTAACATGGGTGCAATCTCTTATGTCATCATCTTCACCACTAGAAATGGGTTTAACTTCTATCATCCTACTACTCAAAATCTTTCACAATACATGTTCCATATGAGGATTATAACACTTATTCATGCTCAATTTTTGCATCAATTCACGGATTGACCATAACCCATATCATCAAACATTACCAAAACGTAAAATTAAACTTACTTGATGTGAGAAACGCTTAAGGGATCATCATTCTTGGTTCATGCATACAATCAGCCCGCGATTTCCTTTTCAATTGATGATTTCTTGTGGTTAGGGCTTACACCCCCTTTTTTCCCCTTCTCCGGCGATCGTACGCAGACACACACCCTGTGTGTGTGATTTATTTTTTTTTGTTTTAATAAATTAAATTTCCTTTTTGGCAATCTAAGTCCCTCAAGTTTACCATTCCATTATAGTTGCCACAAGTTTCATTCCTTAACTTGTTTATTAGGCATTTAACTAAGTTTAATAACTTAGTTATTGTATTTTATTTAATTACACATGGTGACATTCCTACGAATTTAATAATTCGAGTTTTGGGGTGTTACACCATCTCCATCGGAAGGCAACAATCGTCCAGCCAGAAAAAATTGTCCTTCCAGTTTTTCAGGCTGGACCTCTCATCCCCGGAAGGACTGGTAATACCCTTCCGATGGGAAAAAGTGTACCAATCACCGGCCGTTATAAATTCGTGAAAATATCTAAAAACATCCAAGTCCGGTTTTTGGTTCAGAGCCCTACAAGAAATCTCGAAGGGACTGACACGGCTTAGTCCGAAAGGATTCACCTGGCAAAGATGAACTCGGAAAAAGCAGAGAACCCTAATCAAAAACTTCGAGAACGGGACTCTGTAATTCGCGAAGTTACACACACGAGTGTACAAATGAAACTTCCCTTGACGGAAAGGGTATATGATTTCATTTTTCGAGGGAAGAACCGGGTTAAGGTCTGTAGGGATTCTGTAATCCCGAACGAACTTATCCAACTGTCGTTGGATAAGAATGCTTACGCTCTCGGAAAGGTTTTCTTTTCCGGGAGCCATGATGATGACTGTAAAATAAGACGCACCTTATAGAAGAAGCAGAACAGAAAAGGGGAGATGGAAAAGAGGATAACAGTAGGAAGAAATCGAGAGAGTAAAAGGGTAAAAATGAAGAATAAGAAAGGGTTTTTAAAGAACCCTTAAGGCGGTGGGTAAGGGTAAATCAAATCAACCGTCACATCAGGCGCCGATCACGATTCCCAAAGAAGGGTTTGTAACCGTCACCAGCCGGTGACTGACGGACAAAGTATTTACATCACTGACGCCACGTCAGCCCCACATCGCCACATCAGCTCCACACTCTCATCAACACGTCACCTCACCAAAAAACTTTTGCACAACATTTTATCAAGTCCTTTCTCGCACTTAATAAACTGGGGGACTTGAAGATACACATCTCTGGACGGATGACGTCATCTCAATTGACTAGTGTAAATACCCGCTCAAGTACAAGGCCAAGTACGATTTTCTGAACCTTTGTCCTTACTTTCTCTCTCTATTTTCTCTCTCTATCAAATACTTATCCTCACGCCGGAGGGTGGTCGCAGAGGGGCCCTCCCATCTCTGCGGCGAGCCTAACGGTTTTCTCTTTTGCAGGTTTAAGTCCTCATTTTCTCCAAGGTCCAAACTCCATTTACAGGCTCCGACCTTCTTCCCAAATTTGGATCTTCAACCACAAAGCGGGTTCAAGTCCAAAACGGATCATAGATTCATGGGTCACAGAGTACAACATTCATCGATCCGATCTATGACCCATCCACAGGTCTTTTCTCACGATTTCTATTATAATCATCTTTCTTTTCAAGTGTGTGCGTTTATTGAATAAACAAATACCTGGGTTAGGGTTCTGATAAGGCACTTGACTTGAATCTAACCTTCTTGCTCGATCCTTGGCTATGAACTTTGTGATCGAACTTCTGCAAAACCCAACACATTCAATATCGCCACAGGAAGAGGGCTCTCTCTATGACCACCCTCCGCCGTTAAAATAAGTATTGGCTCTTAACCGTGAATATATAAAGAATATATGAGAGTGAAAGCTAGAGTTGCGAGATTGCTTGGGATTAATGCAAATAACTGTATCAGGGAGTATCTCTTGGTATAAGTTAAAACTTCAATGATCTCCACAAAATAGGGGAGATGAATATGTCAACAAATGAATACATGCATTACAGAAGAAAACGAAAGGATCTATACTAATTGTACAACGAATTAGAATAATGAATGAACAATACCTAGCTAGTCGGTAAAAGATATTTTTTCATGATTTAAAATAGGCAAATTGGATTTAGATAATCTCAGCTTTCTCAATTTGGCCGATAATAATCCCAACTCAGTTATTGGCTGATAATAATCCGAACTGGTCCACTTTTGGCCGATAATAGTCTGCGTTAAATATAGCTTAGTGGAGTTAAGTTTTTTCTGAATTACAAACTGATATTTTAGGGCTTTTGATTAGAACGAGAATACGAGTTGATTGATGTAAAATTTAACTCGAAATACTGCCCCAAACGACGAAAACGGTGCTTCAATTCGGGTGTTTAAACTTCTAATTAACAAAAATCAAGCCGTTTGAAGCATCGTTTCGAGGTAAGTTTTACATAAATGGACTCGTATCCTCGTTCTGATCAAAATCCATAAAACATCAGTTTGTAATTCGGAAAAAAAACTTTACTCCGTTAAGCTATTTTTAACGGCGGACTATTATCGTCCAAAAGTGGACCAGTTCGGATTATTATCGGCCAAGAACTGAGTTGAGATTATTATCGGCCAAATTGAGAAATCTGGGATTATTTAAATCCAATTTGGATTTAAAATATAGGAGAAATATCTCCAAATTTGGAGATATATTCTTTAAATACGTTATGCCACGTAGGCAAGTAATATAGTTAAATCTGACCCGGGTTAACCAGGTTTAATGAGTGATGACTGGTATTATGGATTCAATCCGAGTCATACCTCATGATATATACTCGGAAGCACGGAAACGGCTAGTAGGTGCCGTCTCCCGTCCCGGGGACTGCACGGGGACGGAAACGGCACGGGGACGCCGTGGAAACGTTTCCGGCATGCTGGGGACGGCCTGGATTCGCAATGCAGCTGGGGACGTATTATGGGGACGGCGTGGATACGTTTCCAGCAAGTTTCCGTTTATTTTTCTAGCCGGAAACCTGCAATTTTCGCCTGAAACCGGGAATTGGGGGCGGTTTTCCGGTTGGGCCAGTCCTAGATCCCTGGTTGAAGCTCTGTGTTTGGCTAGATCTCTGGTTGAGCTCGACGGGCTTTGATTTTAGTTGTTGGCTGATGAACTATCAAGTGAAAGGAAGCACCAATGAAGATGAAGTCTTGTTAGAGAAAGAGAGGACACCAAAATGATATTTTATTGACTTTTAAATAGCTATTATCTATTTTTGCACGTTTATGTTTCCACTTTCCAAGGATTAGCTGGCCTCCATTGTTTAAAATTTAATACTAAACAATTAAATCATTTTTGGTTTTGAGTTTTTTATTTTGTTTTTAACGAATGTTAAAATGGTTATGTTGTAACTTGTGTCATACATATTTTAGAATTTATTTTTCATCGCTACGTAGTAGTATATAGGTACGTTGTTGCTATTCGCTATCGATAACTATGCTGTTAATGTTTGATTAGATTAGGAAGATATGAGATTTTTGAACTTTACATCAATATATAACTATTTTGGGGTTTTGTGTTACATTATCTTTAATATATATTTATTTTTTTATATGTTTTTATTTCCGTACCCGTCCCGTCCCCGCTTCTTGAATTTTTTAGTTTTGCCGTTTCCCGTTCCCGTACCCGTCCCAGTGCATCATAGGATATATATTTGGTATCGCTTTCGTCGTTTGTTGCACGTTAATTCAAAACTTGGTAATATTGTTTTTTGGTTTTAGTTTTATAGATCTCGCCTCTAGCTCATCACTGGTAAAATATATAAATAGTAACAAATTACTGCTAACAATTACACACATCAGTGGACAGTGGAAACAAGTTCCAACAGTATGAAACAAGGTACACAACCTGCAAATATATACATACTAATTAAATGAAACAACACATATAAACACATTATTTAACAGACTTAAGCATAGTAAAACGTAGTCAGGTTCAACAGAAATATATAATGACCGCTCATATACTTTAAGCACATATAATTAAGATTCACATTTAATTAGCATCTCCGTTATCAGCATCACCACCAGCATCATCGCCTCCACTAGCACCACCTTGTGAATTATAGTTTTGTCTTGGGATGTTGTGGTGGTTGTCTATGTAGCCATCAGGATAGACCACAGTTTCTTTATGTGCTCTTCCTTGAACAACCAAACTAGAACACAGCAACAACATGGTTACAAATATAAGCACCACCGGCTTCATTATTCGTGTACCTGCCAATGAGAAAAACAAAAACTTTATCAACCAAGTTCATGAAATGGAATCGTAGTAGTACGTATGAAAAGGAAGGAAGTAGCACCTTGTGATCTCTTTAGAGGTGTATGAACTTGGAAAGTGGAAACTACGAAGGTGGCTTTTATAAGGTCAGATTTGAGGTATAGCTAGTGGTGGCCTGACTGATTGATGGTGGTAAAATCTTTAATCATGTTTCTTTTGTCGAGAAATAAAGGTGCAATAAGCAAGCAAGTGGCATGCAGTCGCTTATTATTACAGTTTTTAGTGCATATTGATAGAAACCATTTTCTTCTGTTGACATTTCTTTTCTAAACAAGATTACGACAGTAGATAACGATAAATTTGTGTGTGCTTGTATAGAATATAAACATATGCTATTATTTTTCTGCTAGCAATGGTGTCACTTTAAAAACTAGATTTTAGAGTTAAAAAACAGTGTTTCAAGACAGTTTTATGATGCATGCATGCTCATAAACTATCATGTGCATTGGATGTTTTTTTTATGACTATGAGTGTGGTTAAAATGATTGCTAGAAGCCTAGAACAGTATATGATATTATGATATATGTTTTAAATTTATAACGATGTAATACAATTTAAATCACAGTGTAGTTATCAATAAGTGGTCACATATTTTCCTTTTCTTAAAAAAGTATTATCACAAGAGAAAAATATGTGCAAAGGTCAATCATTCTTTGTCGATATTATCGACCAGAATAGGGGAAAGCAATAACAATAGGGAAAATCCACTTTGTAAGTGGGATTAAGACTCACAAAGTCAATCGAGCATTATTGGGTTTATGTTTTAATAGCTTCGTGATATCATGGCCTATTGTGACCTAAAAAACTTCACTAGATTGGAGATTGTTTATTTTTGTCTGATTTCGAGAAATAATAGATACGTACGATTATACAGACATACGTAGCTAAGACATCGGCTGATATAGATAACGTTGAAGAGATGGCCGGAGCTGGCTTAGGTTACAAACATGTTTTGGCGACGAAGATAATGTACACTTTTCACCATCTATTTGCATCGTTTTGGATATGTATAAAAAGTTTCATTAAATGAACCTTATATATAAGTTATAATGCCATATAGATCAAAAATACAGATTATATAGACACACGATGGTAACAAACAAAATCTCAGCTTGCATACCTACCTAATTTTTATTTTCAGACTAGCCATTAGTTAAAGTTATTTTAAGGTTGAACCTATAGTTTCTATTTTCTAAACTAACTAGCGCAATTATTGAATATATGTAGGCATGCAATTTTATTAATTTAGAGATTATGAATAACTATCGTCATCAAATTAATCATGTACGTACTCGGTACTCGTATTATTACTTTTCATGTTTCCTTTCCATGATGGGAGATATATGTTTATGTTCAATTTATAACAAAACTACAAACACAATACTAAAATTATTAGAGTTATTGGATTTTAATAATCATAAGTTTCACCTGTTACTGATAATAATCCTAACTTTAAAAATTCACTCCAACGATCCCAACTTGTAAGAATTTAGCCATCATTTTCTAACATAGGTGCACTTAAATCAATTAAGAAGTCTACACGTGCACTTGAATCTATTGAGCATGCCAAATCTTATATGTTAGAAAATGATCTATTGGGGGCCAATCTTTTACAAGTTGAGATCGTTGTAGGGAATTTTTAAAGTTGGGATTATTATCGGCAACATATGAAACTTTTGATTATTAATATGAAAACAAAGTCACCCATGACCAGACTTTTTTTAGAACCCCGCTGATGTAGACGTGACGACACTCACGAACGTAGCACCCCATGATGGACTCGACATTACGTAGCCAAGTTCATGGATGTTTGTAAGGGATGGATCTGTGTGGACAAACTATGACGGGTGACTAGTGAAGGCCCATCAATTTTATTTCTTTACGGCAATAGTTATAGATCCTGAGAGAGAAGAATACAGTGGGTGATGATGTGGGCCGGGCCTGTCATTATTTCTTGCACCACGAAACGTCCAAGTAAATTTAAACCTATTTAAAGCCCAAATTCACAATGAATTCTTAATCCTCTATCTATATAAAACTACACTTAAAAATTACTATTTTTTCTATATTCTTTTCAATTAAATAATATTTTTTATATCTTCATATAATTCCATTGTGAATGCTCCTACAGTAGGTCGCGAATCAAAACATACCATGTTTTTATATTTTTATTTTCCTTGTTAAAATCAATTTAAAAAAAAAAGTAACAAATACTAATACAAAAATAAAATCGTTTAAATTTGACCCTATGAGTCATTCCCGTCTATGCATCTCATATTCAATTTAATTGCTTCATTTTAACTCATATTATCAACAACGTACACCATAAAAAACCGATCAAAATAGTATAGTGTGTAGCTCATTGTTGCATATAGTAATTAATTAACATAAAATACAAATCAGAATGTATCTACAATTCACTGATCATGTATTTACTAATAGAAATTTTTTATATGTTAGTAGGTTAGTAAGTGATTATCCAAAATAAATAGTTCACAAATTGGATGAAAACGACAAGAATTGAAGACCTCGGGACTTAGATACAAAAAGAAAACCTTTTGGATAAAATTGACAAAAGTAATCAAATCACAGAGACGAAGATGGTAGTTTACACTAAAGTTTAGCTAACGGCAAAACCAAACAAACCGTAAAACACTTTAAAAGTCACACATAAAATATATGTAACTAGTTTCATCGTTCATAATCGTTTTGTATTTCAAGAAATCACGTAGTTAATATTTTGTAATCATGCAGGATAAAGATTGGTTGCCACAAATTTAAAAAGAGAAAAAATTCATTTGTTAACAAGTAAACCCGACTCGACCCATTTCACATATATATTAGTTAACCACCCTTAACTAATGATGGTCATGTAACGGTTAATTTTCTATCTTAAATATACGTACAAAAAGTTTTTGAAAATGGTATATGACCTGTCTATTTGGATTATTACCATAATACCACTGCGTAGAGGGGATGAATCATTTGCTGGATTTCAATTATTTTTCATCTTTTTCTTGTTCACGTATAAGAGATCTTATCCGTAATAATGAAAAATTTATTCATCATATTCAATAGGAAAAAGAAGACGAATCATATACTGTTCAACTTTACATTCCGGTCATCTCAAAATTTCCAAGAAATAAAATTTGTTCCATTATAACGATGAAACTCGAATTTCATTAAATTCGATTGATATATTATGTCAATGAAGTTAGAAAGACTCGGTTATATATAATTTAAAACTAAATTAATAAAAAACTGATGAAACACAGGTTAACACCAGGGTTAATCTGTGGGGTTATTTCTTCTGTGGGTTCAATCTCCTCTCTACTCGTGGAAATGACTTGGATCCTGCAAAACAGCAACACCGTTAGTCTCGTTAAGAGGGGAATATGGGGGTTTCCCTCTTAACCAGGCTCCGGCGTGAGAATAAGTACTGTTCTGAGGGAGAATAAACAGTGTGTGTTGAGTGTGAGAGTATAAAGAGCAAGATGATTCAACCTGGATGATGAAGGGTCCTATTTATAGCCGGAGGGTGAAGGAGGGAGGAGCAGCTGTGCCAGCTGTGGTTGCGCGCCAGCTGTCCGACCAAGGGGGAATATCCTCTTGGTCTCCTCTGCTGTTGTCAGGGTAGTGATACACGTGCCGCGCTTATATTTGCCTATTTTGGAGACGTCGTACTGGTGTTGTCGGACTGCTCCTTGATTTGTCGCAGGTACATCTGGCGCCTGGTGCCTGGTGACACGTGTTGTCCTTTATGTCGGATGGAGCATCTTTGGGTGTCACCTTGATATTTTCCAGAAGCTTCTGGAAGCTTCTGGATGATATCGTTGGTGTCAGCGCCATGTTGGATGGAAAAGTGGTGTGGTCCTTGCCATGTGGGCAAGGAATTGGGACCATACCTCTTCAAGTCCCCCCAGTCCAGTGTGCCTTCTAGTTGAGTTGATCGTCTAGGAGGGATTCTGGACTTATGAAGGTATTGGTTTTTACGGCACGCGTTTGTTGTGTGAGACCTAAAAAGTTGCACTTGATGGGTGCATGGCGCATGGTTTTGACTCCTGGTAAAAGTGAGCCAAATGGACGCATGACGCGCGGCGCACGGGTTTTGACTCCTTGTAAAAGTGAGCCAAATGGACGCATGGCGCACGGCGCATGGGTTTTGACTTCTTGTAAAAGTGAGCCAAATGGACGCATGACGCGCGGCGCACGGGTTTTGACTCCTTGTAAAAGTGAGCCAAATGGACGCATGGCGCACGGCTCATGGGTTTTGACTTCTTGTAAAAGTGAGCCAAATGGACGCATGACGCGCGGCGCATGGGTTTTGACTCCTTGTAAAAGTGAGCCAAATGGACGCATGGCGCACGGCGCATGGGTTTTGGCTCCTTATCTTCTGGGGGAAGTTTTGTTGTCTTGGGGGAGAGACGGCTGATGTGACTGTCCGGTGTCAGGTGAACAGGCGCCTTTTCAGTCATGTCAGTTACTTTATGTCAAGGTGGCAGGTGTCTTTTCCACACGCTTCCGAAAAAAGATGATGGCGTCTTCTCTGTCTTCTGACGTGTCTTTTCCTGATTGGATGTCCTGCTGCACCTCTGACGGTTCAGTACCCATCGCATTAAATGCGATGGGTATAAATATAGGCGGTTCTTTCTATCCCTTTATCTTTCAAAATTTGAATTCCTGATTTCACACCTATTTCTTCATCTTCTTCACTTTCCTCCCGGAGTTCACTCATATTATTTTTCACTATGTCTGCTGCAAATCCATCATCAAAGAAGAGAAGGAACAAAGGGAAGGCTCCTCCGGGTCCTGACCAGGCGGTCATAGGGTGGAAGGAGGAGGAGTTCCACGCTCTTGTGAGGGAGATGGGTTTCTTGCCGGAATGGGGGGCCCAGTATCCGACTGCCGGTTCAACTGCTATGGATGCACCCCCTGGTTATATGACCTTGTATGCTGCATTTTTCCGAGAGGGCAATTTCCGGCTTCCAATCACCAAATTTACCGCCGACGTCCTGAGAAACTATGGGCTCCATCTTTCTCAAATTAATGCTATCGGGCTTCCCCGTGTTACTCACTTTGAGTATGTTTGCATGGCTAACCGTTTGGATCCGACGTTTGAGATGTTCAACGTCTTTTATGCCGTTTCATATACGAGTGGGTTTTATTCGTTTAATGCTCGGACCGGCGTTGCTCCCGTTTGTTCTGTGCCTTTGAAGAGTCTTCATGACTGGAAATCAAAATTTTTCTATATTCGCCGAGGGGTCATCCCGGTAGATATGCATTACCGGGCTGGGAGCGAGGGGATCCCCAAGGTTGATGTGGTTGCAAATTTTTCTGAACAAGATTGGTACAAAAAGTTGACTCGTAAAGCCACTCCGTTTCATATACGAGTGGGTTTTATTCGTTTAATGCTCGGACCGGCGTTGCTCCCGTTTGTTCTGTGCCTTTGAAGAGTCTTCATGACTGGAAATCAAAATTTTTCTATATTCGCCGAGGGGTCATCCCGGTAGATATGCATTACCGGGCTGGGAGCGAGGGGATCCCCAAGGTTGATGTGGTTGCAAATTTTTCTGAACAAGATTGGTACAAAAAGTTGACTCGTAAAGCCACTCCGATTATTCAGCTTGAGGAGATGGCATTGGTGGGCGCCGGTATGAGTATGAAGTGGATTCCTAAGCATCCGTTGGGGGTTCCGGTTTATGGCTATGAGGGTAAATGTGAGTGATGTTCCCTAACCTTCTGTCTTTCTTTTGTATATATTTTTTGTATTACCTTTGTCGTTACTCTTCGTCTTCGTGTTGCGTGTTTTTGTAGTGGGTTACACTTTGTTGAACGTTCTGGACCCGAAAGCTGGTGGTGCCATGGTTGAGGCAATTCAAAAACCTGAGAAACGACCCTGGTTGGATCAGATCCGTGGTCGTTTCCTGCATCCGACCAATGAGAGTTTCACTGCTTATGCCAACACTGGCTTAGGTGAAGATAGTGAGGATGAGGATGATGCTTTTGATTTTGTTCGAGAGGAAGTTATTGTTCTCTCGAGTGATGGGTCTGCCAGATCTGTTGAAGGTCTAACTTCTCGTTCCCCGCGTGCAGGTCCGGCGTAGGGGGTTGGGCATGAGCCGGTGAACGAGCCTGTTGATGAGGATGTAGAGATTCCGGTTGAGACTGCTGAGCGGTTGGAGACAAGGAGAAAATCGAAAGCTGACAAACCCGAAGGGAAGGGGAAAAAAGCTGAGGAAACTGCCACTGAGACTCCTCGTAAACGACCTCATACTCTTCGTGTCCTAGATTACGTTGTAGTTTCTGATACGTTGTCCGGTTTAGGGGCCGGAGAGAAGCGTCCTGGGTCGGACCCTGAAGACCACGTTACTCTGACGGAGATGATGCAGAAAAAAGCTTTTGAGGATAGAAAACGAAAGCTTGATGAGCAGGCTGCTGCTATGCTTGCATCAAAAAAGATTAAGCTCCAAAAGGAGGATCCTCCTGCCCCTTCTGAGTCGGAGGTTGATATGGGCATTTTTACTGAGAAAACTGGAGATTTGTTGGAGAAGATTTTTGAGGCTTCTGGTATTCGCTTTATCAGTTTCAAGTTTTCCCTTTTCTTTTTCCTTACATTCTCTTCTTTTCTCTAAATGTGTTGCTCGTTTTGGGGCAGGTGTCAAACCAGCCAAGACTTCACACAAGATTGACATTTCGAAAATTACTCCTCCAGAATCTCCGCCATCGAGGACATTTGGGTTGTCTCCTCCTCATGATACTCCTGGTGAGAAGAAGAAAGAAGATGTGAATGTTGAGCAGGTTGGGGAAGGTGGTGGTAATACAGGTGGTGACGCTGCGGGTGGTGCTGGTGGTGTTGATGCGAGTGGTGCTGGTGGTGTTAATCGTGGTAAGAATATTGAAGTCGAGGTGGAGACAAGTGAGACCACTCCGCGTCAAACGATATATACCAAACGTCCACCAGGTGGTGGTGGTGGTGCAACTTCAGGTGCTGTCCGCAGCCCTCAGTTTGAAAAGGTGCATGCTGATTCTTTTGACACACAGAATCCTGCTTGTGATGATCTTCCTCACGCCCCCCGCTGGAATCTAACCCAAGGTTCCAGGATGAATGATCTGGACAACTGTCATGAGTTTTTCTCTCTGTCTCTCCCCCCAGCGGAAAGGTTATTTCAGAAAAGGCGCCACCGGTTAGAACTGTTGGATGATCATGTTCAAGCCGGGGTTAACTTCTAGTCCACTTCTCAGGAGATTGTCCGTGAATGGAAGCTGATGGGGGAGGACACTCTTGAGTTCGAGCATGAGAAGAAGCTATTCGCGGAAGAGAGAGAAAGATTCAATGTTGAGAAGAAGGGGTTGATCTGGAGGGTATCTAATGCGGAAGAGAAACTTGCCCAAGAGAAACAAGCCAATGCTGATAAGCAGAAAAATTGGGAAGCTGCGTGCGAGCGTACTAATGTGGAGCTTAAATCTCAACGTGACGCTATTGTACGCTTGTCTGGTGAGAAGACAGAGCTTGCTGAGGAAGCTCAAAAGGCGCGCGTCGCGTTTGAGAAGAAAGAGAAGGAGTACATTGATCGTATCGCTAAGCTGGAGGATCTTGCGAGGCAGTATGAGACTGCTGAACGTCTCCTTCAAGAGAAAACTGTTGAGTGCAAAGCCTCTGAAGTCCTTGCCGAGGAAGCGTCGGCCGAATGCAAGTGGTTGCTTTCGCGCGCGGTGCCTCTGGTAACTTCCTTTACTTTATTTTATGATTTTCGTGAACTGTTTCTCTTATTTGTGTGTTTCTCGTAGATTGCTGATCGCTTAGTGAACTCCCACGAGCTTGCCAATTATATGTTTGAGTTGGGGCAAGCTGGTTACAATAGCGAGCGCAAGGATGGGTATAACGAGGGTAGGGCTGCGGCCCTTAATAAGGAGAAGGAACACCACTTTGAGTTGTGGAAGGAGGATTGTGGTGCAGCCTATACTGCCAAAAGACGAGAGTTCGCGTCCTTGGATTTTGCTGTTGTGAAGGCAGCTCGAAAATTGGCACGAAAACCTGATGGAGTTGCCTTGCTCAAAAAGGCTCTTGGCGATGAAGGTGGTGCGGCTGGAGGTGCTGGGACCAGTCATCCCGAATGAGGGACTCCGGCCTGCGCACCGCGTATGACCTTGGTTGGTCTTGTACTTGACAATTGCATGAACAATTTTAATTTTCTCTTGTTATGCCTGTGGATATTTGTCTATGCTTTGACGTTTGTTATGCTAATAGTTGCTTGTTTTTATGCGAATTTTGTTATTGTCATAATATGTGCATGTATAATTACTTTGATTCAGGTATCACGAATGAATGATGGCGCTGACAGGTTGTGTTGTGTTTATTACAACGTTTTATTCTGTTGTTTACGTGCGCAGGTTGGTTTGTGAATACGAAGTGATCGAATTACAGGTTATTGTGTGGACCCAGCTGTGCTCAGCCTTGGGGGTTCTTACAATGTTTGTTTGTCCTGTGATCGATGCTTTCGTGTTTATGTGGGCACGAAGTATTTGTTTGGCGTTTGTTAGGCTTTAGTTGTGTATCTGACCCGGCTGTGCACATGTTTGTGACAGGCCTTGGAAGTCTACAACGTTTCCTAATGGTCGAGCCATTGATGTTTTCGTGTATGCCCAAAGTAATATATGCAGTTGTGACAGGAAATTCGCATGATAGAAAAAAAAGTAGCCAAACACTTCTTGTATTACTATAAACGTGTTGGCGATTCAGCCGTTGCAGTTACATAAGCTTTTTACAGGTAACACTTTCTCAGCTGTTGAGCGTTCCAAGTTCGTGGAACCTCTTTTTTGTCGATGGTGCGTAGCTTGTAGGCTCCCTTTCCAAGTACTGTGTCGATAACATACGGACCTTCCCACTTGGGAGCCAACTTTCTGGGTTTTTCAGCATTTGAAGCCTCGTTGTCTCTGAGGACGTATTCTCCCGGATTGAAGGTGCAGACTCGGACTTTAGAGTTGTAATATTTTTCCAGCTTCGTTTTGTACTTTGCTTCATTGATTGCCGCCATTTCTCTCCTTTCTTCTAGGAGGTCAAGGTCGATCCTCCTCTCTTCGTCGTTGTTGATCAGGTTCATTGAGAGCATTCGTGGTGACGGCAATCCTATCTCCGCTGGTATTACTGCCTCGGATCCGTAGACTAAGCTAAACGGTGTTTCTCCGTTGCTTGTCTTGGGCATCGTCCTGTGGGCCCACAAGATGCTGGGCAGTTCGTCCACCCAACCTTTTCTTTTTTCTCCTAACCTTGCCTTGATTCCATCGACAATACTCTTGTTGACGGCTTCAACTTGACCATTCCCCTGCGGGTGCGCGACCGAGGAGAAGGTGTGCTCAATGTGTAATTCTTTAAACCACTGTTGAAGATTGTCTTCGGCAAAGTTGGTTCCGTTGTCCGTGATGATCTTGAGTGGTAATCCAAAACGGCATATGATTTGTTCCCAGATGAATTTTTTGACAACGGTGGCTGTGGTCGATGCGAGAGCCTTTGCCTCTACCCATTTGGTGAAATAGTCGACTGCGACTATTATGAATTTGACAACTCCTGGGGCTTCGGGGAAAGGTCCGACCATGTCTATTCCCCATTGTTGAAAGCGCCACGTTGTTGTGACTGGTACCAATTCATTCTTGGGGCGCATCGTTTTGGGGGCGTGTCTTTGGCACCCATTGCATTTCCTCAATTCTTTAACCGCATCTAAATGCATCCCGGGCCAATAATACCCCGCATTCATGACCTTTGCTACCACCATTCTTGGTCCAGCGTGTATACCACAAATTCCCTCGTGCACTTCTCTGATCAAATAGCTTGCATCTTCGGGATCGACACATCTTAACAAAGGCACGAGGTATGATTTTCGGTACAGGATTCCATCAGCCATCTGGTAATGTTCTGCCTTGTACTGAATTTTCCTCGCTTCTGCTTTGTTCTCCGGGAGTATTCCGGATTGAAGGTACGCGATTATCGGAGTCATCCAGGATGTTGTTCCTAGTTGAATAACACTTACTTCTCTCAGTGGCACTGACGGGTTGCTTAAAACCTCTATGCGCACATCCTTCGCTAGGTGTTGGAAACTTGTAGAGGCGAGTTTACTTAGCGCGTCCGCTGGTTTATTCTCGCTTCTGTTAATGTGGTGCACCTTGTAGGAATAGAAGGTTTGTAGCAACGTCTTTGCTTGGTTTAGATAGAGTGCCATTGTATCTCCCTTGGCTTCGTACTGTCCGTTGATTTGTCCGGCTACTAGCATGGAGTCCACATGCGCTTCGATGTGTCTAACTCCCATTTTAATCGCTAATCTTAAACCAGCAAGGAAAGCTTCATATTCAGCTTCATTGTTTGTGCTTTTAAAATCCATGCGTATGGCGTAGGTGAACTCATGTTTGTCAGGGCTCACCAGTCGGAGCCCAGCGCCTGCGCCATCTTCGTTAGACGCGCCATCTGTGTATAACAACCATGGTTCTTCTACTTGCTGTTTTTCGGCTTTCTCCATCGCCTTACATTCTCGATCCTTGTCATCCGGTACCTCTGTCATGAAGTCTGCGAGTACTTGGCCCTTAATTGCCGGTCTTGGCCTGAAAACCACATTATGACCCCCGAGCTCTATCGCCCACTTTGCTAGTCTCCCTGAGATCTCTGGCCTTGCGAGGATGTTGCCAATATTGTAGTTTATTAGCACGTGAATGACGTGGTTGGCAAAGTACCTGCGCAGCCGTCTAGATGCATGGATCAGTGCGAGTACTAGTTTTTCCATGATTGCATACCGGGTTTCTGGGTCGGTTAAAGTTCGTGACACATAGTAAACTGGTGTTTGAACGCCTTGTCGATCGACGAGTAACACTGCTCCTACTGCTCTGTCGGAGGCTGATAGGTATAGCACTAGAGGCTCTCCCTTGACTGGTGCAGTTAGTGTTGGCAACTTGATGAGGCAATCTTTCATCTCGCGGAATGCACTTTCGGCTTCCGAAGTCCACTGGAATTGGCTTTTCTTCATGCAATTTCGGAGAGTTTTGATGAACGGGAAAGATTTGGCTGCGTGATTGGCCAGGAAATGGTTAAGTGCTGCCAACCTCCCTGCCAATTTTTGCATCTCCTTGATCGTCGAAGGTGAAGGCATGCGTTCAATTGCTTGTATTTTATCAGGATTCACTTTGAAGCCATCTTTTGTGACAATGAAACCCAGGAATTTCCCCTCTTCCATGCCGAAAGAGCATTTCGCTGGGTTTAGCTTTATACTTACTCCTCGCAAGGTGTCAAACGTTTTTTGGATGTTCATCAGCATTGTGTTCTCTTCTTTGCTCATAATGACTAGATCATCCATATAGACTTCGATGTACTTGCCGATAGCGTTCTTCAAACCGAAAGGCATCTTGGTGTAGCAGTATAGCCCTGTCGGTGTTCGGAACGCGGTTTTGTCTTCGTCTTGTACAGCCATCTGTACCTGGTGGTACCCTTTGTAACAATCCAGGAAGCATTTCCATCGGAATGTTGCTAATGAATCAATCTTCTCGTCAATGTCTGGTAAGGCGTAACAGTCGCGTGGACATGCCTTATTCAGATCCTTGTAATCTACGCACATCCTCCAGCTTC
This sequence comes from Helianthus tuberosus, assembly GCA_030545235.1. NCBI lineage: Eukaryota > Viridiplantae > Streptophyta > Magnoliopsida > Asterales > Asteraceae > Helianthus > Helianthus tuberosus. Next base: position 180,357,509 of record CM060433.1, read on the forward strand.
CGTTGTTCTTTTGGACCATCACTGGGCTTGCTACCCATGTTTAGTATCTGACTTCTCTGATGATTCCCGCATTTAACAATTCTATCACCTGCTCCTTCATAGCGTCATGCTTTATGTCTCCCAAGTGGCGCTTGGCATGCACCACCGGCTTTGCATCTTCTGATACGTTTAATCGATGTTCAGCTATGTGCCGTGGAACACCCACCATGTCTGCTGGTGTCCAGGCGAACACATCCGTGTTTTGGAACAACAGTTTCTTTAGCGTCGCGCGCGTTAGGTCGGACATTGCAGGTCCCAAGGTAACCGTCTGTTCCGGGTATGCGTTGTTCAACACCCATTTTTCTGCTTCCGTGCGAGGCGCTGGTTTACTTGCTTTTGCAGGTCGGAGCTCATCTGTTGCTAATACTTCTTTGCTTGCATATATTATTGCTACCCCCGTCTCTGTTGGGAATCCCACAGCTGAATGTGGACCGGAGCAGATCATGCTGAAGTCTCCTTGGGATTCTCTTCCCAAGAGTATGTCGTGTCGCGAGTGCGCGGGTAGCACCATGAATGTAACCTCTTCTGTTCTTGAGTTCCTTCCGTCTGAGAGTAACACTGGGAACGATATTTGTTCGAGGGGAAAAACGGCTTCATTGCAGAAACCAGTGAGTGGGTAATCGACTGGTTCTAAGCGCGCCTTATCCTCCTGGTCGAATTGGTTGAAACATTGTTCATATATGATATCTGCAGTGCTCCGTGGATCGATGAAAATGTAATCGGTTTAGTAATGCCCTATCACGCCCGAGATGACTATGGGTCGCCTTTCTCTTGGGCCTCCTCTTACAACCGGAAAAACAACCTGCCTCTCGCGCCACGAATCGTCCTGTGTGCGCTTGTTGTAGTTTTTCTTTGGTCTTCGCTGACCTCCTTGAATCATATGGGTTTCAAGTTTCCGGAGTTTTTTGTTATCTGGTCCTTCATCTCTTCTTTGTATTTGGCGGTAGTCGCGCTTTCCGCCCTTTACCAAATGAGTGAGTTTTCCGTCTCTTAAGGACCTTTCTATTTCTTGCTTTAAACTGAAACAATCGTCAGTTAAGTGCCCTGTGTCTTTGTGGAATTCACAGAAAAGGTTGGGGTCTTGACCTCTCTTGTTTCGCATTTGTAGAGGTGGTTTGAATTGGTGATTTTCAGTGGCCAAGACCTCGGAAGGGGTCTTTGTTAGTGGTGTCCACTGTTTCTCCCTGTTTTCTCTTTTCACCTCTTTCCGGTGAGCTATCTGATTGATCGTGTGGCGCGCATCCTCTCTGACTGGGCTTCTTTCTCTGTGACTGGATGCTTTCCATGGTTGGCTTCTGCCTTTCTTGTTATGCCGGTCGTTATGGTTGTATCCGCGCTGACGGTGGTCGTCACCGGTCAACTGTCTGTCAGACTGCGCAATGGTTTTGGCTGCTTCAATGAAGGTTTCCCAATCTTTGGGTCCTCCGTCTCTTCCTTTTACACGTTTGATTAGGTCATCACACTTGACTGCCCTCATGAAGTGTGCGCGCATCATCTTCTCGCCCACATCGCCAATCTCTAAACATTCTTTGTTATATCTTGTAATGAAATCTTCCACGCTCTCGTGGTCTCTGCGCCATATGTTTAAACAATCAGCTGGGTCTCTGGTGTGTCTACGTTGCTGAGAGAAGTGTGCAAGGAACTTCTCTCGGAAATCGACCCATGACTTGATTTTTCCTGCTGGCAGGCTGTCAAACCAGACGCGCGCTGCGCCAATGAAGGTTTGAGCGAAGAGATGGCACCAGGTTGGTAAATTCCATCCGCCTGTTGCTCCAGCACCGTTAAAAACTTGAAGGTGGTCGTCTGGGTCTGTCAATCCGTTGTATTTGCCCACGTTGTGTGGCAATTTCGTTTTGTCAATGGCAGCCGTGGCGATCTCTCTGATGAATTTTGAATTCTCAGCCATGTCGTCTGGACGATAGCTCAAAGTGTAATCATGCTTTTGGGTCATAACCTGCGCGCTTGCGAGGTTTGTATGCTTCATGCTCTGGTGGCAACCTGCTGAACACTGTGCTTTATTTGTATGTTTCTTCGTCATCTGTAAGTTCATCGTTGATGTTGCGCGGACCTAAACGACTTTGTATTGGCTTCTTGGGTTGGTGAGAGTACTGCACATAATTGCTTTCTGTTTCACCGTAAGTATCGCGCGTGTCGTGCGCGCTTGGCCTTCTAATGTGTGGTGGAGGTACTGATTCAGGTCGTAAATTGAATGCATTGGTCTGTTGAGGCATGGGAGCGCTCAAAGGCCTTTGCAGTGGAGTGACAAATGCGGACTGGTTGGCTTGTGCCTGAAGCAGAGCTTGCTGCGCACTGAGTTGTGTGTAAACAAGGTTTATAGATGCCACTTGTTCGGCATACCAGGAAGCCAGAGTTTTACCTTCGGGTAGTCCTAGTAGTGCAGAGAAGTTCAGTTGTGCTTGGTCCGATGGAGCTGAGGGACCAGCTCCATGGCTCTGTGTTTGCACTGGTGGGGGTGTTTGTTGGACTACCTCTGACGGAGGCTGGAAAGTAGCTCCGTTTGTGGTTTGAGTGATGATCCTAGGTGGAGTTTGGAAAGTAGCACCAGTTGTGTTTTGAGTGACAACCCTGGATGCACTCCCGAAGATACTAGGAAACTCGTTGTTCATCGGCCCTTCTTGGATAATTTCGTTCCTTGGACCCCTTTGGACGTGCACGTTGTCCGAAACGAGTTCAAAAGAAGAAACGTCTCCATCTACCGGGTGAGAAGGGTTTTGTTCAGCCATTTTGACGAGTGTTTTTCAAAAAGAAAAGAGATGAGAGTGGTTTTTGCTAAAAGCGGATGGCGCCAATGATGAAACACAGGTTAACACCAGGGTTAATCTGTGGGGTTATTTCTTCTGTGGGTTCAATCTCCTCTCTACTCGTGGAAATGACTTGGATCCTGCAAAACAGCAACACCGTTAGTCTCGTTAAGAGGGGAATATGGGGGTTTCCCTCTTAACCAGGCTCCGGCGTGAGAATAAGTACTGTTCTGAGGGAGAATAAACAGTGTGTGTTGAGTGTGAGAGTATAAAGAGCAAGATGATTCAACCTGGATGATGAAGGGTCCTATTTATAGCCGGAGGGTGAAGGAGGGAGGAGCAGCTGTGCCAGCTGTGGTTGCGCGCCAGCTGTCCGACCAAGGGGGAATATCCTCTTGGTCTCCTCTGCTGTTGTCAGGGTAGTGATACACGTGGCGCGCTTATATTTGCCTATTTTGGAGACGTCGTACTGGTGTTGTCGGACTGCTCCTTGATTTGTCGCAGGTACATCTGGCGCCTGGTGCCTGGTGACACGTGTTGTCCTTTATGTCGGATGGAGCATCTTTGGGTGTCACCTTGATATTTTCCAGAAGCTTCTGGAAGCTTCTGGATGATATCGTTGGTGTCAGCGCCATGTTGGATGGAAAAGTGGTGTGGTCCTTGCCATGTGGGCAAAGAATTGGGACCATACCTCTTCAAAAACTTATGGTGTGATGAAACAGCCACGCTGGCAAAGGGCAAGGTGGGCGACCGTTTAGGGCCCACTCTCCAGAGGAGTCCAATTTTTTTTAAACTTATGTTATATATTTTATATATTCATATATTCACTATTAGTATTATTATTTTAAACAGAAAACCTATTAAATTTAAAACCTGATAATATTTACAACCCAATATAATTTTTTATCTCATTAAACTATTTAGTTTTGTCCCATTTAACCCAACAAATTCTATATAACCCGATTGAAACTAAAAATTTTAAACTAATTAAATAACAAAATCCTTTTTTGGCAGTAGTGACAAAGATGAAAGAGCAAAGACCGATCAATGATTGCGTTCTTGAGGGACCATTTTACGGGCTCGCTTTTTCTAAACTAATAGGGCTCTCGAATTCTCAAGAACATGTGTGTAACACGAAGACAGGATCCAAATCGTGAAGTGATAGATTAGGAAGACTTACCACTAACACCATTCGTAATTTGACGAAACAAACTTAGTTAAATCCTGAAAGGCCCAGCCACTATGATCAATCATTTTCGTGGGCTCACATCATTTAAGTGTCCCCATACCCTGGCTGACTCACTTTACAGGCTACACATCAGCCCAACCATGAACCATGAAGTCATGAACCTATAATTTCTGTTAAACTAGTCGTTTTCCTCCGCGCTATGTGGTGAGAACTCAGTAGGTATCGGTTGCGACACTCGCTATATATAGCAACTGAAAGAGAAAACTTAAAAAATAAAGTCGTGATATGCCCAAAAGGAAATCAACATGTGTTTTACATCAATCGAAAACCAAAAAAACGAATATCGGTTCCTATACTACCGGTATCGGTACCGATGTTGTTCGGTAGAAATTGGTTTGGTTCATCACGTATCGAAACTCGTATAGTTTACGAAACAAAAAAAAATATGTTTTCTTTTTAATATTGTTACCGGCACTCGTATAGTTTACGATAAAAAAATACATTGTTTTGAATACCAAAAAATAAATTAGTATTCAAGGACGTTTTTTTCGATTTGGTACGATAGCGGCACGGTATTTATTTTCAATAAAATTTATATCGCAATGTTGGATAAAAAAATAAACATACTGCAAAGTTAGATTTTAAAAAGGTTAACGTACGCAGTTTATTAAAAATATCAAACTAAATGATTAATTTCATATTATAAATTTTTTAGATCAAAAATTAAAATGAATATTTAAATGTTTTAATCACTACTCACGGTCAAGGGCGGACCCATATAGAGCGGGTCGGGTCCCCGGACCCCAATGTTTTTGTAAAATTTAGTAGATCCGGTATATTAAATTTTATAAAGACCCCATAAATACAATTAGGTGGACACCATAGAACAAAAAACAAAGCTAGTTTAGTGCACTACTAGAAAATTGTCTACTTTTTCATAGCCAAATTTGTAGCAAATTTGTAGGAAATTGGTCTTACCTACAGATTTGCTACAAAAAGTTTCGTGCAAAATAAGCTTGTCGAAAATGAGGTTAGCTACAAAATTATGACAAAATTTCACACAAATTTTCGACAAAAATATATCGTCACAAACGTTGCTACAAAATACCTACAAACCGGTTTTTTATGTTTTTCCTGCAATTCTTCCACAGTTATGCCTATTTTTGTATTTTATTTTATGATATTTTACTTCTAAAATTAATAACACTAATGAGAAAAATTATCCATAATTACGAATAATTATTTTTATTTTGCGACAAAATTCCTACAAAATTATAGAACTTTCTCTTAACAGTTTACTACAAATTTCCTACAAATAAAAAAATATATTTTTTAATGTTGCGACAAATTTGCTACAACTTAAAAAATGTTTTTTTAAGTTTTGTGACAAAATTCCTACAAACCAAAAAAAAATTTTAAGGTTACGACAAAATTCCTACAAACAAAAAAAAAAAAAAATTTAAAGGTTATGACAAAATTCCTACCAACCAAAAAAAAAACGAAGGTTGCCACAAATTTCCTACAACTTAGGAAAAAATCCTTCAGTTGTTTGCTACAGATTTGTGGCAAACTGTAACAAATTAAAGAAACTAAAAAACCATTTTTTTATGAAAAAAAAATGTAGCAAAATTACTATTATATTCCAAAAAAAATTCAGCAAAATTCTAAAATCTTCCAAAAATATTAAAACAACATTTTGAAACATTCCAAAAATTCTAAAATAATCAAAAACGCACAAAAGATCCTAATTAAAAGCATTCAAAGCTAATCCGAACTTTAACATTTCAATACTTAACAAGACCAGAGTTTTTACTTATTTCCGATATTTTTCAGCTTTTCTTCCATAGTTTTTTGCCATGCCGCTTGGCCGGCCCGCTCTTTTTCGCGCTTTTGTTGAAATTGTTCGAAACGGTATTCTATGTTTTCAGCTTTTCTTCCATAGTTATATTTGTATGTGTTTCACCTGCAAATATAAATCAAGAATTATTTGTCAATCTCAATTTAAGGGTGTAGCCAACATCGTATGATATACTATACTATAAGGCATGTAGCTCGGAGGATTAGAGCACGTGGCTACGAACCACGGTGTCGGGGGTTCGAATCCCTCCTCGCCTACAACCGGCCCAAAAAGGAAGGGCCTTTCCCTCTGGGGGTAGGAAAATCATGATCGGAATAGCGGACCAAAAGCTATGGAACTTAGGTGCGGGTCTTTTGTCGAAATGGAATGGCCTTTTTATTTGATTATTTATTGTAAATGAGTGAAGCATTACAAATAGTATGCCGGTCCCCCATCAACGTATTTTTTTGTTTTACGAGCCCGTAACTCTTCCTCAACCAATATAGTATAGTATCATAAGGGGTCAATTGCTACAAATTATTGACAAATTTAACATTTTATTTTTTAAAATTATATGATTTTTATAATTGATAATTAACAAATAAAATATTGTTTTTGTAGGAAATCTGTAGCAACTGCGGACAATTTGCTACAAATTTCCAACAAATATAAGATTTTATTTTTTAAAAATATATGTTTTTCTAAATTTGATAAATAGCAAATAAAATAACTTTCTGTTTGTAGGAAATCTGTAGGAACTTTTGTCAATTTCCTACAAATTATCGACAAATGTAAAATTTTATTTTCAAAATTATATGTTTTAATTTATAATTGATAAATAACAAATAAAAGTATATTTTTTTGTAGGAAATCTGTAGCAACTGGTGTTAGTTTGCTACAAAATACTGACAAAATTAACTTTTTATTTCTAAAATCGACACCCTCAATACGCATCGTATAGGCCTATACGATGCGTATTGAGGTGGGTTCAAACTTCTATGCCTGCCAAAGGCTGCCATTGTCCCCCGCCAAAAAGTAATACGCATCGTATAGGCCTATACGATGCGTATTGAGGGTGTCGATTTAATTTTTTAATTTTTGCAAGGTAGCTTCTTGTCACGCGGTAGCAGCTTTCCGTCATGCGAACGAAGAAGCAGCACTTTAGACATTTGTTGGTCTTCAAACATCTAGGAAACATTATTTGAAGGCGGTCTCTTTGCTTCGTCCACTAGAACTATTTGTGTATGCATTCTTAGGGTTTTTATTATTTGATCAATGGAAGTTGAAATCGGCTTTGTATTTAGCACACGAAAGTACTGAACAACAGAATCAGTTTCTCTTTTCTTCGTCCACTTTCCAAACCGAGTAATCACAAGTTGTTGATCTTTGGGTGGTGATTTACTCCCGAACAAACCATGCCCACCTTGACCAGTATAGATAAGCGTATCCCTCGATCCACTTACATTCGAATAACGCTGAGAATCCACAATGCTTATGGCCAGATTCTTCCCTTCAATCTTGGCAAAATCAATGCCTGCTTGTTTCAGTTATTTCTGTTGATCCACAGAACCCGTATAGGTCTATACTTTTGTTTCCCATAGCCACCGTTTCCGTAGACAAAACAATGATCGTTCTAATAGATTATTCTGTGTTATAGAACTTCCGAGCTAACATCTGACGTAGCAAGTACAATTGTTTTGAGTTTTGTCAGATAATATTTCATTTGTCGAGAAACCATACTGTCAAGAAACTAACATACTTTATTTGTCGAGAAACCATACTGTAAAGATCTCTACACAAACTCTTCTACATCTTTTAACCAATTGTCCATCACTTAAGACCTTGAAAAGATTTGTTGAAATCGAATTTGTGTATCTGAATCAGGTTCTCTGCCTTAGATCGGTCATTCCTTGTGATACATGAACGTTTGATTTAATATGGATAACGCAAACAAGTTCTCCATAGTTAGTTATTCAGATCTCTGTTTGGTCATATTTCCAAACTGCAACACACGATAAAATACGCTAAAATACGTTACAATACGCTAAAATACGCTAAAATACGTAAAAATACCCTAAAATACGTTACAAATGCGTATTGAAAAAGTAAGGTGTGTAGATAGATAGATAGGAAAGTATCGAAATAGAATTCCCCATTGTATAACCGTATTATATACTACGCTAATTTCTCCACTCACCGTGAAATCAAACAGTTTCTTCGTAGATTCCGTCCGGTTTCAAAGCCGGTTGAGGATTACGAGTGTTCTAGACTCGTTCAAACTATGTGACATGTGTCTATTACAGTGGTCCCGGTACTATTTGTGTATGCATTCTTTTGGAGAACTTATCGTGTGTTGCAGTTTGGAAAGATGACCGGACAGAGATTTGAATAACAAATTGTGGAGAACTTGTTTGCGTTATCCATCAACATAAGCCCGAAGAAACCAAATTCGCAACAATGAGTCCGAGTCCATTGTTTTAGCGTATTTTAACGTATTTTAGGGAAGCAAATACATAATTTCGCAACACTCGTAATCCTCCCACTGTGCAAACTTGAAAACATTTGTTGAAAAACTGTTTAGAGAAGCATTGGGATTTAAGGGTTTAGTTGGAGCATGAAGAAACGAAACCCTAACAACTGATAAACAACGCTGATACGAACACATGTGTTTTGAAAATAGGCTTTGTTCTTGGTTTAATGAAGTTAAACGTAACATCTAGTTATATTCAGATTTAAACAATGCACGCCTCAATTGAGATAACGGACATCCATCAAGCTCAAAAAGAAAACTTGTGTTTCCCATAGTCACAAACGATTGCGGTTTGTATTTCGCATAGCCACCGTTTCCGTAGTAAAAAACGGTTTCGGTACTATTTTTTGAAATAGAAGAAAAGAGTAAAAAAGATGAATTGAGGCGTACATTAGGAACAAGAAGTCCAACAATCCGTTCATTATCTGTTGTTGTCTAAAATACGTTACAATACGTTAAAATACGCTAAAATACGTTACAATACATTAAAATATGCTAAAATACCCTAAAATATGTTAAAATACGTTAAAATACGCTAAAATACGTCAAAAATACTATTAAATACACAACAATATGTTAGAATACGTCAAAATACGCAAAAATACGTCAAAGTACGCGACTAACGATATTTCCACACACGTGTACATATAATACGGCACTATGGAGTTCAGGTTGATTTCAAACAAAACTGTACGTAATCATAGAATAAGATATTCGCACGCAACCGAACGGTACCGAAACGACTTATTTTGAAGGTATACGTAATAAAATGACAAAATATGCGAAAGTTCTGCAAAAAACGAGACGTATACACGTCGAACCGAGGGAAACACGATAACATAAAATTTGAAATAATGCCATATACGATCATATAGGCCTATGTTGTATCGTATATCAGCGTAATACGAATCGTATAGGCCTATACGATTCGTATTAAACTTTGAATTTTCTCAAAAATACCCATGAATTTATCAGAAAACCAGGGGTATTTCAGTAAAATCATCGATTAATACGCATCGTATAGGCCTATACGATGCGTATTGAAATATAAATTTCTCAAAAATGTTTTTTCAAATCAAGGGTTCCATCATTACAACCACTTGTTTTCAACAGAGATGTAATGAAATGATTCCTCTCAATTGAATAGACCGACACTTGCTTCACAGGACTCACTTGAATCGTCTCGGCTGTTATAACAGTATCAGGTTCTCAAAACAAGGATCGTTCTAATAGATTAAAGAACGCTGATATCTTGGAATTGATCTTGGAACAACATACTTTTGTTAAGAAGGCGGCCTCTTTGCTTCGTCCACTAGAACTATTTGTGTATGCATTCTTTTGGTAGTTAACAACGCTAATTAGGAAAAAATATTCAAGGTATGTAGATAGACAAATGGGGTGTCGAAATAGATTTCCCCAAAATTAATCATATCGATTGCTATAACAGGATGGATGTGACACACATAGATAGATAATATTCACTGTGGTGGATGCAAGCATAAAGTTAGAAACCCATTGTGGTTGCGATTTGTATTTAGCCACCGTTTCCGTAGAAGAACCCGACACGTCTTCATGTTACGGAGAATGTTCTAGAAATTGAAGGAAAAGGAAAAGATTTGTTGAAATCGAATTTGACAACTATGACATCTTATTAAAAGTAGCAATCACCTCCAATCATTTCCTGGTCAAATCACACACTATAAAGTTATAAAGTTATCGTTTGTTGAGAATTAAACGCATGTACGTGACAAAACAAGGATCGTTCTAATAGATTAAAGAGAATAACCCAAGTACAAAATCATCTGCTTTCTGAATCTGAATCTGAATGTTAATATTGACTCATAAACCCTTGAATCCCAACGCTTCTATGATGATATCAGCGTTGTTTATCACCCTGTGTGAGCATTGGAAGCCCCACCACTAGCAGAAGAACCCGACACGTCTGCTATGATGATTCAGAGGTCGGTCTCGGGTGGGCATAAGATCCGTGGGCCCTATTGTCGGATATGTGACTCAAGAAAGTCATTGGACTGCCGCCGATGAAGTCAAATATGATCAAACTTGGACATCAGACGTAAATCTTGAAGAAACAGAACAGAATCTGAATCTGAATGTTAACTTTGACTCGTTCAAGTCATGCAATGTTTCCTCTCAATTGAATAGACCGACACTTGCTTCATAGGACTCACTTGAATCGTCTCGGAAGTGGATTTCGGTTGGGTCAGATCTCTTTGGGTATATTCGAAACCAACTAAAATACGTTGAAGTATTGAATCAACAGAAATAACTGAAATAACTTGAATTATCTCGGAAGTACTAAACAACAGAAGGATGAGATATCGGCGGTTAGCTCGAAGAAGTTTCTCTCAATCAGGTGTTCCATTAGATTTCCCATTTTATTATGTGATCAAACTTGGACATCAGACGTAAATCTTGAAGAAACAGAACATAATCCCAGATTGTCTAAAGAAGCGCTTTTATCATGTGTGATCCAGAGGTCAGTCTCGGGTGGGCATAAGATCCGTGGGCCCTATTGTCGGATATGTGACCCAGATTGTCTAAAGAAACGCTTTTATCATGTGTGATCCAGAGAAGACGTATCGGGTGAGTTGTGGTTGATTTATAGGAGGAGGTTATGAAACGAATATATGTTTATGCGAATTTAAAGGACAATACTGACAGAGGTGCTGGTCTTTTCTCCCACTGTGCAAACTTGAAAAGATGTTTATTTAGACAATCTGGGATTAAGTTCCGCAAATTGGGAACCACATTGTAGACTGGTTGGCTTGAATGGTTTTAATAATACTTGAAAATGGAAATAATCGTGTCAAGATCTTTATCAATCATATCATCGACCAACTGCTCGAAATCCCTTTCGTTTCTCGGGTTCGCATTCGACACAACACAACAAAAAATAAATTCAAAAAAACAGGGGGTTGATACGCATCGTATAGGCCTATACGATGCGTATCAAACCCGCCGCCAGACACAACCTGCACCTGTCAATCTGTCATGTTTTTTACTTTAATTCAATACGCATCGTATAGGCCTATACGATGCGTATTGAATTCAAAAAGTGTGTAGATAGACAGGAGGGTGTGTAGATAGAAAACCCCTTTCTAAAATTGATAAATTAACAAATAAAATAACCTTTTTGTAGGAAATCTGTAGTAACTAGTGCTGGTTTGCTACAAATTTATCATTTTATTTTTAAAAATTATTTATTTTTCTAAAATTGATAAGTAACAAATAAATTAACCTTTTTTGTTGAAAATCTGTAGCAAGTGGTGTCAGTTTGCTACAAATTTTAGACAAATTTAATGTATTATTTTAAAATTATCTATTTTTTAAAATTAAATAATAACAAATAAATTAACTTATTTTTTGTAGGAAATCCGTAGCAACTAATGTCAATTTGGTAACAATTTCCAACAAATTTAATATTTTATTTTTAAAAATTATTTATTTTTCTTAAATTGATAAATAACAAATTAATTAACTTTTTTTGTCGAAAATCTGTAGCAAGTGGTGTTAGTTTGCCACAACTTTCCGACAAAATTAGAAACTTTTATCTTTTAAATTATTTACTTTGTTGTGGGTACAAATAATACAAAATGTTAATGTATTTTGTCGGAATTTTGTCGAAAAGCTAATTAATGTTGTGACGAAATTGCTACAAACGGTAGTTGTGTGACAATTTTGTCAGAAAGTTGAAGAAAAGTTTTGAGTTTTTTTTTTTTTTTCCTTTTTGTGAGAAAACTGTAAAAAATTGTAATAAATATTGAGTTGTGGGAAACTTTTGTAGGAAAATATGTAGTTTTCTAGTAGTGGTGGTAAACCATTCTCTTTACCAACAAGAGGTCATGCGTTCAATCCTTGTATAGCCATTTTTTCAATTTTTTTAAAATCTAATATAAACCTCGCTCTGACCCGACACGAAAATTTTAACGTTTTATTATGAAAATTTTGAATGCCAAAAAAAGGACCCCATTAGAAAAAAATCTTGAGTCCGCCTCATGTTCACTTCAAATTGATATGTATAATATAATAAGGGTCAAAGTATCGGACCCATAAATTGGGAATCGAATAGGTGACAATAAGATTAAGGGGCATGGGTTAAAGGTCCATGGATAAAGTGCGATTGGTGGTTTTCATTGGTTTAAAGATATTGTAAAAAAATACATGTTAGATAGAGAGAGACCCTTTTAATCATTTCAGATGCTTGTTCGTACATGTTCGTATCAATGTATATATAAATGCCATCACACCAAAATCTAACTTCACAAATATAAACAAACCACCAGTCGAAGTAGCACATTAACTTAATTCATACCTATCTTTTTCTAGCTTCCTACCATCATCACAATCTCTCTCTCCCTCTATCTATAAATATACATACATACATATTCATAAATATATACATATATGTATAAAGATGAGAATAGGAAAGTCTGTGAAAACATGGGTAAAGAGGTGTAGAAAGATGAATAATGGAGAGTGTAACAAGTGTTGGCAATGGGCATCATCTTTCATGCATCAAGGAAACAAGGAAGCTTGTAACATTCCAAGTGATGTGCCAAAGGGACATTTGGTGGTATATGTAGGTGAAAACCAGAGGAGGTTTGTGATCAAGGTGAAGTTACTAAAACACCCTGTGATGAGGACATTTTTCTTGTTGTAGTTCAGCGCGCCATGACCCAACGGGATCCGAGAATCATGTTATGTTTTTGAGGTATTGGATTATGTAATTTGGTGTTAAAGAGAGCTGTGAGTCCATCAATCTTAACCTAAAAAAAGTTTGCATTTTATAGCACATGATATCTTCAAAATGCAAATGCATATTAAGCCACTCATGCATGCTGGTTAATTCAAAATGCTGATGACAACTTGTAAGCAAAAATATATGCATTTTTTAAAGATTCACAATTGAGGAATATATAAAGATCTTAAGGTAACATATCACTTTTTATATTTAGATTTCTATTATCAAATCCAACAAATCCGATAATATATGTTAGGATCATATTGATGAACGTTGTCAAGTCATACGAAAAATCAATAGTATCATATTCACAACGAGCATGTAGTACTAGTATTATACAAGTTTCGTTTAATTGAAAGAATTAAATCACAACGATTTGATTAGTTTGAGTTAAAAGATCTAACCAAAATTGCAATAAATTAAGAAACAAGAAAAGAGAAACACAAAAATACGAGACAAGAAACTAACAAATAGTAATCACATACAGGTTCAACTTTGATGGCACTATGTGTAATTTAACTTAATCACTACACTAGTAAGCAACATAGACATGTAAGAGGTCTGAACTATTAAGTGTTGAACCAGTAAGTGGTCTAAACCATTAAGAGCTAGTATAATGCTTAATCGTTCAGAGGCAAATGTCTGACCAATTCAGATTAGAGGTCTTAACCATTCAGACTCTGTATAATACGTAACCATTCAGAGGCAAATAGTTGAACCATTCAGACATCTACTCGTGAAACAAATACTCTGAACCATTAAGTGCTGAACCAGCAAGAGGTCTGAATCATTAAGAGCATCATTAAGAGGTAAACAAACAACCCATAGCCTGGTTTTACATTTTTGAACGATGGACAACTAACGGATGCTTTAATCAAAGAACAAATCCTTTAAACGACCTTAAACCGAACAAGTACCAACGTATCATGGGGTCATAACTACTTAACTGGTTATCAACTCAATATCTGACGTTGACAATAAGTCACCTTATTCTATAATGAGTTAAACTAAATAGCAGAAATGATACAACAACGTGATCAAAATAGTTTGTCTTTCAACATATTAACACATAAATATACTAAAATCATTCACTAGTAAAATTAACAAAAACACATTCATTCTACCAAAGTTCACAAGTTAAATTAAACCATTTGCATAATTAAACCCTAAACCCAGTTTTCATCACCGGAAAATTAATCAGTTAATTATATTATAATATCAAAGAAATCTAATACTTTCTTTCTTTGTTAAAATTTTTGTGCAAAAAGCCAAAAACAATCAGCAAACACTCTTTGATGGCACTGTTAAGTGGGATTTCTATTTCTTTGGGCAGTGATTTATGGAATTGGGCCGTGGGGAATTTACATGACTACTCGGTAAAGTCTGTAAAGAAATGTATTTTTGATGCGACAAATACTCTTCCGATAACATCTTTTGTATGGTGCAATTGGGTTCCTAAGAAGGTGGTCGTGGTTGCGTGGCGTGCTTTCCTTGATCGTCTCCCTACGGTAGATGCTTTAGCTCGAAGGAACATACATGTTGGCTCTCAGGTATGTAGTGTTTGTGGCACAACTATAGAGTCGGTGGATCATTTATTTGCGGGGTGCCCGGCTTTTATGGAGGTATGGCAGTTGATTTTCTCTTGGTGTAATGTGCCGCATAGCTTTATATTCCATGCCCGTGATCTGCTCTCTCTGCCTTTGACTGCTAAGAGTGGTGCTCGGGTGAGAAAAGCGTTCTATGGGGTTATTTTGACGGCTTTTTGGAGTATTTGGAGAGCCCGGAATGACTACATTTTTAACCAAAAGGAAGTGTCGGTTAGACGGATCATGGAAGAGGTAAAGGTCATGAGTTTTATGTGGATTACTAAACGGGCGAAAATGTCGGATATGTCATGGGACTCTTGGGGTAGATTTGATTCATTAAAGATTGGATAGTGTTCGGGTTTTTTTTCGGATGTATGTTTGTTTTCTGTTTTTCGGATTGTATTTTTCGGACTGTTCCCCGGGTTGTTTGTGGCTAGCTACTTGCTAGCATATTTAATAAAAGTTTGTTTTGCTGTTAAAAAAAAAAAAAAATCAGCAAACACTCGTTATAAACACTGATAGGGTAGTGGTCCCATAGACGACAACAGAAGATTAAAGAAATTAGTGGTAAAAAAAGGCCCAAACTATCTACACACTTGGTGTGTAGATAGTCACCCCAAAAAGGTGTTTTTTGTCCTTATGTGCACACCTCGCAGTGTCGAACTGTGGCCAAAATGCGGCGTTTTGGTCTGGTTAACCAGACAAAGACTGACGGGTGTCTGACGGGTCTGTTGACCGGACCAAAACGCCGAGCTTTGGTCGCGTTTTGGTCCTGTCAACCAGACCGGGTGTCAGTCTTTTGTCTGGTTGATAGGACCAAAACGCGGCCAAATCTCAGCGTTTTAGTCCGGTCAACAGACCCGTCAGAAACTCGTCAGTCTTTGTTAGGTTAACCGGACCAAAACGCCACGTTTTGACAACAGTTCGACACTGCAGGGTGTGCATATAAGGACAAAAAACATCTTTTAAGGTGATTAGATAGGCAAATGGGTGTGCCAATAGGTACACCCTAAAAAAAACTGTTGTTATAAACATTCCTTTATCGCCTAGATCTTCGTGCCATAAACAACCAAATTTTGTTGCTTTCTTGTTGCCGTCACCACCAGATTACTGTCTCGTTATCCCCCTTCAAACTGTTCA
Organism: Helianthus tuberosus; assembly: GCA_030545235.1. Classification (NCBI taxonomy): domain Eukaryota; kingdom Viridiplantae; phylum Streptophyta; class Magnoliopsida; order Asterales; family Asteraceae; genus Helianthus; species Helianthus tuberosus. Next base: position 180,373,354 of record CM060433.1, read on the forward strand.
CGTAGGCCTTTTAATTCCTTTACCTGGGCTGTTTTCTGTAATGGGCTGAACTGTATCTCTCTTAAATTCTTCGTGGCCTGTTTGCTAATTTCTCTTTTATAATCAATGGCCCAATCTCACAAACCCCGTTTGGGACTTTGGGTGTTCACAAATCACATGTGATCATGATACATTACAGTTCTCTCACGAGGGGTAATATTGTCAGGCACTTCCCCGTTGGTCTAGCTATATTACGATTTTGCCTCGTTTAAATTTACAATTTTGTCATTCGTTTTGTTTTTCTCTTCTTCGAGCCAAGTTACGATTTTGCCCTCATTTCAAATTCATTGTTTTTTTCCCTGTTAAATTACGATTTTGCCCCCAGTGAAAAATTTGTTTTAGTTGTTTTTTTTGACAAAACTATGGTAGTGTTTTGTTTTAATTGGTTGGCTCGATGTAATTTTTATTTGTGGGAAGCACTAGTTTTTCCACCGTTTTAGTTTTTTTTTTAGTAAAAGTATGGTAGTGTTTTGTTTTAATTGATTAACTCGATGTAATTTTTTAGATCGTTTTATGAGTAGTATGTATAAGTAACCGAAACACAGACGTACATATTATGAGAGATAAATATTCGGATTAGTTCCCCGCAACGCGGGCGGGGCAAAAACTAGTATTATTAATACAAATTAAAGATTTAATTTTTAATTCTTAAGTTCGAGTTAGATGATAATATTAAAACGTCAACCTCATGTGAATTAAAATTAGGAGTAAATTACGTTTTTCGTCCCCGTGGTTTGTCAAAAAGCACTATTTTAGTCCATTAGTTTAAAAATTGCCAAAACAGTCCATGTGATTTCACTTTCGTAACTATTACAGTCCACCCACACTAACGTCATCTAGTTATTTTGTTAGTTTATTTGAAATGACCATGATGCTAGCATTATTAAAATTAAATCTAAAATAAATAAAAAGTTAGTTACGTTTTTCGTCCTTGTGGTTTGTTAAAAATAATAATTACAGTCCATTAGTTCTAAAAATTGCCAAAACAGTACCAGTATTCTTCACATTACTTTTCACCCTCCTCGTTTCTTAAGATCCGGCCACCTAATTTTCCCCATCACAATCGACGTCAGTCGGAAAACTTAAGGCTTACCTGAAAAAAACTTGAGGGGTGGTGGGCATAATGGATGGTGGAGGTGGTGGTCATCGTTCAGGTTTGTGTGTCTGGTGGTGGGAGATGTTGAAGATGGATGAAGTGGAGAGGGTGTGGAGTCGGAGCAAGTGATCTTCCTACTGGATTTGAGGAAACAGTGAGAGTAAAGAGTAGAGTAAAGGATATTAGATATATAAAATTGTTAACCGCCATTGTTGATGAGTTGAAGGTAAAAGTTGTGAAAGTATTAATACTGTTTTGGCAATTTTTAGAACTAATGGACTGTAATAGTTATTTTAACAAACATAAGGACGAAAAACGTAACTAACTCTTTATTTAATTTTAATAATAGGGGCATTATTGTCATTTCAAATAAACTAACAAAATAACTAGACGGCGTTAGTCAGTGTGGGCTGTAATAGTTACGAAAGCAAAACCACATGAACTGTTTTAAAAATTTTTAAACTAATTGACTGAAATAATGATTTTTAACCAACCACATGGACGAAAAACGTAATTAACTCTAAAATTAGCTTTGAGAAGGTTGTAACAATTATTCAATTAAGTTATATCGAAATGGTTTTGAGTTTGATCAAATTATCAATCTCTTGATATCATATTTTAGTAAAAGTGTATTGCTTTAAGCTAATTTTCTTCATAACCTCTAAAATATAAATTAAACCAAAGTAGTATACCTTGAAATCATATCGGTGCATTTATCGAATATTATTACTAATTTGTTTGAATAATAAATTCTCTACAGTCTACAACAACATTTGAAGTTTGAATAATAAATTCTCTACAGTCTACAACAACATTTGAAAAATTATAATTATGATGATTAATATGAGTATACATTTCTTGAAGCAGTATGTACATAGTTTGTCGTACAACTTAAAAATTCATGTAATTTCATAGTAGTGTCAAGGTCAGCATGGGGTACTCACTCTCCTATTAATTGTACCATGACAAAATGATCACCACACACTTGTATAACTATAAGCGGTCGATGGTGAAGAAACCCTCACGGACCTCACCAAAGCAGATAGTGATTGCTCAAGCAATGAGCTATGACACCAAATACGTTAGCATCTCATTTCACGTGAGAGACACAATCTTACGTAATGTGCAAATCTATAACCATAATTAAACATCGTGGATTTATAGCCTAGTGGCATTTTGAGGTGGGATAAAACTTTGGGACCAATAGTTCTTGGGTTCGATTTCCACAAAAGGGGTTTTCCTATATTTATTGGGATTCCTCTTGAATTGGTGTATATGCATTATGCCTAGTGGAGATGGATATAATCGGATAGTTCCACTCGTGGCACGATGATACTCCAATGGTCCGTCAATGATGCAAATTATCCAACAAAATTACAAAACTAACTATTTTATTCCCTCAAAATAACCTTTGACCAAATTACTCTGCGCCAATATGACGCTTATACTTGCTCGACATTCGCTCGCAAATGCTCGGATCGAAAGACGCTCATTTGAATTTGGCTCGGTTGAAAAAAGACGATTAGTTCATTTCGGTTCGGTTTGTAAACGAACCGAGTACGAGCAAAGACCGATCGGTTCGATTCGGCTCGTGAATAAGCGTAAATGCAACTGGGCAAGGGGCATAGGATCTACATATTTTTGCGCTATTCTGGCGCAAGATCTGACAAAATGATCAAATGCTAACGTGTTATTGGATGAATATTTTGGTAATATAAAAAGGTCAATTAATATGTTGTTAATTCCCTCGGTCGAAAAAACCTTGTAGTGAAACAATCAATATGTTGTTAATTCCCTTGGTCGAAAAAACCTTGTAGTGAAACGTCAAAATAAAGTAAAGAGTTATTGGATTTTAATAATTCTAAGTTTCATTTGTTGGCCAATAATAATTACAGCTTTAAAAATTCCCTCTAACGATCTCAACTTGTAAGAATTTGGCCCTATTGATCCTTTTCAAACATATGTGCACTTAAATTATTTAAGGAGTCTGCATGTTCACTTGAATCTATTTAGGATGTCAAATTCTTATATGTTAGAAAAGGGTTACTGGGGGCCAAATTCCTACAAGTTGGGATCGTTAGAATAAATTTTTTAAGTTAGGATTATTATCGACAAACAAGTAAAACTTAGAATTATTAAAATCTAATAACCCTATAGTAAAATGAAAATTAAAATTGAATAACACGAGGAAAATTCGATTATATGCAAGATGAAGTTAAAAATAATAATAAATAAAATTCACATATAAAGTCGCTATTTCATATAACTACTTCCCAGTTTTTTATTTATTAAACATTTAAAGTCGTCGTTCAAATAACTACTTCTCATTCTCATTTCCTTGTTATTAAACATGTATTGGATATCAAAGAACCCAAACATGTAAAATCAGGGGCGGATTTAGCATGGTTTCATGGGTTCCCAGGAACCCATTCGATTCGAAGAAAATGGAAAAAATTAGTGTAAACCTTGTATGATTTGAGAAAAAATAATGAAAATTAGTGAAAAACTACCAAAATGAACCCGGTGGAATCCGACCCTGGATCCGCCACTGTGTAAAATGAAGAAGTCACCCTATGTGTAAAGCCGTACAATAACTTAATGCACAACTAACCAATATGATGTTAACTCATTTGGTAGAGGCATATGTCTCTTAGAGGTAAGGTTCCATATTCTAACCTGTGTAAAGAAGATTAAATTAAGATTATTGAAATAATAGAGTACGTGCAATCTTTTACCATTCAAAAAAAAACTTGATACTCTCTTAATTTGGTTAGGATACGAATTAAATTGCATGTCAAGTTTTTGGTCCATCAATACATTTCTTATGTGGGTTACTTCCAATTCATATATGATAAAATTTAAACTAATTGAACAGTAGTTTATTATTAAATTAAAATTAGAATTAGAATTATTTAAATTAAGAGATGAGCAAATTGTATCGGGTATGGGTACCGGTCTCAAATTAACTAAACCGGTGTATTTTCGATACCGGTTCTGCACAGGTATTCACCGGTTTTTACCCTCAAATACCGGTGCCGTACCAGTACCGACCGGTACCGAACCGCAAATTGTATCGGGTATAGGTACCGGTCTCAAATTAACCAAACCGGTGTATTTTCGGTACCGGTTCTGCACAGGTATTCACCGGTTTTTACCCTCAAATACCGGTGCCGTACCAGTACCGACCGGTACCGAACCGTACCATACTAGGTATATTCGGTACCGGTACCCACTTTTGGGGATTTCGGTAACGGTATTTTCGGTACCGGTTGGTACCGAGCTCATCAAATCCTGTAGCAACGCATCAATGCAAGTAATTGCACCGTTTAGATTAATTTTCATACACACAGTAAGTAAACTGTATTTCATTTGAATGAGGTTTTATATACACAACAACTTATTTTGCTTTCTTTTTTGTCTTTTTCTATAATGAATGAATTGTAGCATGTAAAATTAACTTGGATATTTAGAATATTGATGAACAAATCGTATCAAATCCTGTAAAAGAACCGGTATCGTATCGGTACCAAATTTACTATACCAAATCATTTTCGGTACCAATTTGGTACCCACCTTTTGGCGTTTTCAGAATCGTTACTTTCAGTTCGACACCGGTCTAGCACCATACCTGTATTTATTGATTTTTACCTTCAAATACCATACCGTATTATACCGAGCATTTTCGGTGCCGGTACCTAATTTTGATGATTTTCCGAATCGGTACTTTCGCTGCCGTTACCGGTACCGAGCTCATCCATATTTTAACGTGTTAGCACCGTAATAACTGAACTGAAAACAACCGAATTTCCAACGTGTAGGACGTGTGGGTCCTATTATTATATATTAGGTTATTTAAAATCGTTTTTTATGACGAAGTGACTATCCTTACCACATCATTTTATTTATGTTTTGATATTCGGTATATGTTTGCCGTTGCTGACACGCCTTTTGTAGTCATTGGGTCCCGCCGCAACGCGCGGGCGGAAGATAAACTAAATGAACAGTATATTTGTTTTTAAAGTTTTTTTATATGTGTTATTTAGTGGTTTTTTACATGTGTTATGTGGTTCTTTTATATATCTTAGCCAATGGGGTATGGTGGGTCGTGGGTCGTGGGTCGTGAGTTGGGGGCATGGTGCGACATGTGGAGTATGGGGCATCCAAGACCAAAAGCCAATTCCAAAGGAGTATGGTAGGGCGTGGCTGGGGTGGCGTGGAAAAAAAAAACAATTTCAAAGGGCTAGTGCTCTTGGCCAACGAGATTCCGCCATGTCATGTTCGTAGCCCCGCCCCACGCCGAAACCCAAGCCCACCCGGGGTGGTGACGTGGGCGTTTGTACTCAACCCCCGCCCCATACCCCATAGTCTTATGTAACTTGCGTTTGTTTTTTATCAATGTAATTCACGTGTCAGTATTTTTTGATCATATTAAGATTTTTTTTCTCTATGGGTTGCTGTAATGAGTGTAGGTGACGTAACAAAACAAACCGATACCGATCAAATTCCCGCTGTGTTGGTATATTTTTGGTAATAACATGATTTTTTTTCTCTATTGGTTGCTATAACGAGTGTCAGTACCGTAATTAAACGAACTGATACCCACCCACCGCGCAACGCGCGGATTTAATAACACTAGTTAACATTAAATATACATAATTTGAAAACTTATAACCATAAATAATTAAATATACATCATAATAAAATCTTTGTTGACTCACTAATAGAAAGGTACAAATTTGCATCTTGAATTTCCAACCAAAGCATACAATATAATGAACCAAAAAAGCAAGTATTAAACACATATAACATATTACAAACTTATTAATTAGTCTAAGAGATTGGAAGAGGAACACCATTCCAACCCTCTACACACTCTAGTAACGGATCAATAATTTGGCCTTTGCACAATGCAGTAAACACCTTATCAAACTCCTCACCCGGTGAAGTCGCCTTTTCACCGGTCAAGAACCCGGTCCCAAGCTCCTCCCTTACAAACTTGTACAATGGATATGATCTACAAGCTTTGATCCTGTTTGGGATAGCCAATGTACCATCTTCATATGCCAGTCTTACACCCTCCACTTCTTTAGGCAAAACCGCCTTCAATTCGTCTTCGAAAGCACTAATCTTTTGGAAGATTGAAGTGCTTGTGTTCTTCTCGCTTTCGCCATTGCTTAAAGCATGGTCGACAAGCACTTGTCGAAGCTTTTGCATCAACGGATAAGTGGCGCTGCAAGCGTCATCAATGTACGCGAAAACATACTCTCTGTCGACAACTCGAAGCAAGTCCTTTTCGCAGAATCTTGACGGGTGGAGCTCGCCGTTAACGCCAGTGGTTAACACCTTTTTGGCTACTAAGCTCACAGTGTTTTTCACTGTGGACTTCATGTTCTCTTCTAAATGCCTCAAGTCAATAGACTGGCATAAAGCAACCAAGTAAGTGGATGACATGAGCTTTAATATTTCCACAGCTTCAGCTGTTTTTCTAGCTGAAATCAATCCCAAAGAGTTCACATCTTGGTTATGTTGCTCCGCGCTTTGGACATGGTTTGTCACCGGGTTAGCAAGAAACTGAAGCTCAGAACAATATGAAGCCATCGCGATCTCTCCCCCTTTGAACCCGTAATCCAAGCTAGGATTCCGTCCACCCGAAAGATTCGAAGGCAACCCGTTGTTGTAAAAGTCGTTTACAAGCTCGGAGAATTGCGCAAACATGAGCTTTCCAATAGAAGCAATAGCCAAACGAGTGTTGTCCATAGAGACTCCAATGGGAGTTCCTTGGAAGTTTCCACCATGTAAAGCTTTGTTACGAGAAACATCAATCAAAGGGTTATCGTTAACCGAGTTAATCTCTCGCTCGATCATCTTAGTCGATGATCGGATGACCTCTATGTGTGGCCCAAGCCATTGAGGCGAGGTTCTTAGCGCGTAGCGGTCTTGTTTCGGTTTCTGCAAAGGATCCATTTCATGAACCTTTTGTGCAGCTTTAACATAGTCACTTCCATCTAAAATGTACTCCATAATGGCTGCAGCCTCTATCTGGCCCGGATGGTGCTTAAGTTTGTGCGTCAAGTGGTCCGTAAACTCGGGTTTCCCTTGCATAACCTCCGCAAAAATCGCGGACAACACTTCGGACAACAATGCAAGCACATTGGCTTCAAAAAGAACCATGGAAGCCATACCGGATCCAACCGCGGTACCGTTAACAAGTGCTAGGCCTTCTTTTGGCTGTAGCTCGAAGAACCCGCCTTGGACGCCTGCCAAGGTGAATGCCTTTTCGGCGTTGAGGAGTTCTCCATCGGGGCCGACGGCTTTGGAGTTGGGGCGGCCGGTGAGGAGACCCGCGATGTAGGATAGTGGGACGAGGTCGCCCGAGGCGGTGATGGTGCCGCGGAGGGGTAGACAAGGGGTGATGTTGGTGTTGAGGAACTTGGTGATGGCTTCCAGGATTTCGAACCGGATGCCGGAGTAACCTTGTAGGAGGGTGTTGATTCTTACTAGCATGGCTGCTCTTGTTGCTGAATGTGGAAGTGTGTGGTTTGATTCTGTGCCATTGCCGAAGATTCCAGCGTTCAAAAATCTGAAATGTTACATAGTTACTTGGTTAAGAAAACAATATCAGGCATGATAAGTTGCAATTTGAACATTAGTTGTAGTAATAAGTGAATTACAATATATCATGATAAGTTTAACTTTTTAGTTTTTACTGCCATTGATATATTAACTTTTTTTATCTTTTGACAACTTGGATTATGTTTAGTTAAAGTGTCGCTTTTGTTTGGCAACCAAATTTTGTTGGTGATCATGGACTTATTTTCTTACTAGTTTTCTGACTTTTCTCTGACATCTATTTATTTGTTATTTTAAGTAATGACTATTGCTATTTTTAAAAAAATATAGTATATACTTTAAGTGGTAATTTTCTTTTCTAAGAGGAAATCATAATAGTATATACTTTAAGTGGTAATTTTCTTTTCTAAGGGAAAATCATAAATAAAAATGTCTATTGGCAAAGCAAAGCTTTTAAACACTTTGAGAGAAGGAGGTATTAGGTTCAAATCCCACAAACAACAGGGAATAAAAAAAATTTGCCGTTCAAAAAAAAAAAAAAACTTTTCCCGTCAATTAATGTTACACAACAGATTTCAATCATGGCATGTGCCAGATGGAAATTTGTTGTATCAAGTCAAAATCTACAGCCCCATGTTAAATCTATGTTGCCCCCACAAATAGGGTAGGGTGTGCTATATGAAAGCTTCTTTTTTTGACGGTGAATTTCATATATAAAATTACACACTCTTTAAATCAGAGAGCCCCATGTTTAGACAATATTTTAACTAAAAACAAGAAAGACATATTTTTGCAAAAGAAAAAAAAAAGTCAAGTTTGAATTATCAAATTCATCCGCCAAAATGATCATTTGGTAATTCTCCCTTATTCTTAAAGATTAAAATAACAATTTTATATGTGTGCATAGTATCAAACACTGGATTTATGTTATAATTCAAAAGGAAAATTGTTACAAACTTATAACCTCTCTTAACAACAACAACAATACTAATAATAAGTTGCATTAATAATAAATTTACCTAATGAGTTCCTTCTGAAGAGCCCCACCATTCTTAGTCCTCCGGTGAGAAGTAGCTCCAAAACCAGTAGTAACACCATAACTATCAGTTCCTTTATTCATACTCTCCATAACCCAATCACTACTCGCCTTCACCCCGGCTCTAGCCGACTCCGAAAGCTCAACTTTCACAACAGAACTATCAGCAGCAGCAGCAATCCCAGCCACCTGAGACACAGTCAACGTCTCACCCCCTAGCTTCACCACAGGCTTCCTAAACTCAGCCACCATTCTCTTCACCTCATCAAGGTGGCTCCCAGTCAACGCCTCAGCCGCCACCCCCCAGTTCAACGGATCATTGTTAATACAAAACTCAGTTGCATGTCCGTTCGCCATTTCAAACTAACTGGTTAATTAGAGTCTTAGAGAGCGTGTGAGTTGTCGTTAAAAGTAGCACACGTGGGAATTGAAATGAATATTGTACGTGTGAATATGTAGGTGTTATGTGAATATATAGGTGAAGTAGTGAAGAGTTTGAATGGTTGTGAAGTGTGTTGGGTGGAGGGTTGCTGAGGGTTGTGGTATATATAGAGGGAATGTGGTGTGTAAAAGGATATATAAGTAGGTAAGCACCAAGTTGTGGTGGGTTGGGTGAGGATTAATCATAACCCTTTGTTACATGTGATTGTTAATCAACGGTTGAGATTATGATAATCGAGTAGGGGGCCACAATCAAAGCAAAGAAAAGTAGTTGGGTTTGGCTTGCAATTCAATGGCTGCAAATATAAAAAAGAGTGGGAGTTGGTGTGGGTGGTGTGTTTTATGTTTAAACCTTTTTTACATTGACTAATGGGCTGTGATATAAAGTAGATATTATAATACGGTTGGTAAGACTTTGTATGTATTATAATATAATAAAATCGACTGAAACATATAAAAACCTGAATAATGTTGTAACAAGGAATTTAATTTAATTTGTTGTGTTGTCTAGTAGAGAACTATGTGATTTCAGGTAATTTGGATGCTCAACCTATTACAAAATAAAAGTAATATTTACAAAATACAAACCAAATATGATTTATAGTTAGGGTTTTGAGAGTACAGGGACCAGATTGTTGAGTGTTTTAGGGTTGAGGGTTTGCGAGTGTTTTGGTAGATTTCCTCAACAATTGTGTGTATTGTGGCACTAAGAGGTGTCTTGCCGTATCACATGTTTTGTTGGATGGTAAGTTTGGTTAATGATACGCCTCGTTAGGTAATGTTAAAATATCTTTTGTCGTAAGAACATGCCTACCGGGTCTAGTGTGTTGGAGGTATTTATTGTATGTTATTATTATTATGTGTTTCCCTAACCTTTGAAGTTTGTGATGTAGCTTAATCTAGATCAACACTGGTATATTCATGCTTCTCAAAGCTCATTGACCTCTTGTGGTCCGGGAAAATAATGCGTTGGAATTATTTGGTATATAATTAAGATGAGGATAATACATACAAGATCAATAATATAGAAAAAATATACCTCTTTTTAATAATTATCGAGAGATGTAAAATTGATTTATGGAAGATATTTGTATATTGTATAGTAAGGATAAAGGGACATGGAAAAGATGATGCTTTTCTAGTCAAAGTCAATAGTTCACAGCAATGGTGGCTGCCATCCGACGACGACTTAATATAAATTTCCTAGTGACTTCATTTCAATTTCTGCACGTTGAAAAGTCTCATATAGTCATATATAATAACATTTTAAGGAAAAAGCTGCAATTCTAGTTTTAAAAAAACCATATTGGACATCTATCATATATAATAACATTTTAAAGGAAAAAAGCTGCAATTCTAGTTTAAAAAATCTATTTGATGGAGCATCTTGATTTGGGTTAAAGTTTCTTTCCCTAACGATCTTTCTATTCAACAAATGTTGGGGCTAGCGATCAACATGAAAGATTCTAAGGATTCGAAGAAGATGATTGGTTGGGTTCTTTTGGTCCACTTGTGGGAAATATGAAAGGCAAGGAATGAGATGACTTTCAACAACAATCACTTGCATTTCAATAGAACGGTGGACGCTATAAAGGAGAATGCTTTTTATTGGATTTTTAGTAGATCTAAATATGTAAACCTTAATTGGGTTAAATGGCGTGAGTTTAATATTCGGGATGTAATTTTGTAACTTTGGGGTTCCAGTTTCTTGCTAACCCTTTTTTCTATATTTTATACATACTTTCACTGATTCAAAAAAAATCTAAATTTAAAATTAAATTGTAAAGAAAACTATCAAACTAGGCACTGTTGGCCATCACCATTTTGGTGGGGTTGTAGAAGCTTTGTGTCTTTTAGGGAGAGAGCAGGGTTCAATTCCTGACATGGGGTAAAATTTAGTGTAATTTAAGAGTAGTGTTAGCCATCACCATTTTGGTGGCGTGGTAGAAGCTTTGTGTCTTTTAGGGAGAGAGCAGGGTTCAATTCCTGACATGGGGTAAAATTTAGTGTAATTTAAGAGTAGTGTTATGTAACCTTTGCCGTTCAAAAAAAAAACTAGGCACTGTTGACTAAGGGCTTATCGAAATAGGCATTCTTTTTAATAGTTTCAAAATTATTTCAAACAATCAGAAACGGACACCTAAGTATCAGCCGTGATTTAGCCGGTCGCTATGGGACTTTTTTAGAGTTAGCCAGCGGATGGAAGGCTTAGCCGGCATTTATCTGGCGACTAAATTGATTGTATTGGAAAAGACAAAACATGTCTAATTTGTAAAAGTCAAAAATGTCTATTTTGTTAATTTTCCCTAAATTATAATCGACATTCAAGTGTTGGGTCACACTTAGAGCATCTGTAATGGTTAATGCCCCTTAAGGGGCATTTTTCGCCACATCAGCATCATATCGCTTCATGAAATGGTTAAGCCCTCTTAATGCCCCTTTCATTCATGACTTTCCATGTTCTTCCTTCTCATTGGGCATTATTCTAAAAATGTCCCTCCCTCTTCATGTCCCTATAATGCCTATGAGGTATAATGTGGGGCGTTATCAAACCATTTTATGCCTTTCTAATGTCCATTATGCGTGACGTTATACGTGCTATGCTTTAATCGGTTTTAATTTTGATTTTGGGGTCAAATGCCTTGGTTGTTTTAGTATCAACAAATATATATGGTTTTGTATTGAATATATGTTGTTTGTTAGAAAATAAAAATAAAATAAATTTGTAAACACGTTATTCTATTTTGAGTAAATTACTGTTGTGGCCCCTGTGGTTTAGTCATGTGGATTCGTTAAATACTTTTATATTTATGCATACGTTATACTTGATTCGTGTTCCTGGATGATTCTTGTGACAACCGTCACTTTTCCGTACATTCCGTACACGAAATGAACCGTAATTTGTGCTTAAATGACTGTGCATGATCTGGTTTACCAGACAAATAAATTTCTGAATTCCATGCAAGTGAATTCATGCACATTTTGTGCTACAAAATATAGCTTTATGTATAAACGAGAGCGTTGCGTCAGAAATATTAGTAAACTCACCGGTAAGACACATCGTGTCAACAGAACTGCAGAAAGCAGTCAGACATTAGAATTGAGGCCTAGGTGTAGGTCCGACGACAAAAGTACATTAAAACCCAAGAGTACATGTAAGGGTTTAATTTATAGACATTGCGAAAGCAAAAATAAGCACTAAAAAGCACCCGAAACGCACTTTAAGTGCATAATTTCGTATAATTCAGCTCAATTCAGCATTTAATCATATGAATATTATGCAGAAATTTCGTTTTATCATCCAGAATATTTCCCTAAGTGTTGGGAATTGAAAGGGTACAAGAAGGGTACTTAAAAGGCACTAAAAAGTGTGATTTAGCACTTTAACGAACCAATGTCTAACCGAACAACCGGATAATACCCGGAACACCAAAATAATGCTAGAAGCATTGTTTTTATTTTTCTAAGCTAGTTAGGGTCCCCGAATACCCTAACACACTATATATTACTAACCACACTTAACACTAAAATTAACACTTATCATGTAACTAGGATAAGTAACTTGTAGTTGAAATGTAACCAATACTCCCCCCCCCCCCCCCTAAATGAACGGTTCTAACATGGGGCACCACATGGGGATTCTTTTATTTATTTATTTGATCTTGATGGAAGGTTAGGGAACATTATGACCTAAGGGTAATAAAATGTTGGAGGATTTCCTTATAAACCACAAGACTTGTCATAACCATTACTCATCACCATCAACACACCAAAACTCCTCTCTCCCTTCCTCCATAGCCACGGCTCCAACACCCCCTCTCCATACCTTCATTTTCAATCATCTTCTACACATTCCAAGCATATCCTAAGGTGTAAGAAGCATAACAAAGAATCTAGGAGCTTACGGAAGTTGAAGAACCTCAACCATTTGCTTTTATCCACCTCATTTATACACTTGAACTTCCCTAGCCTTGTGCTAGTAGTAAGTGTTCTCAAACATCATCTTGTTCTTGTTTTTAGTGGTTAATAAGAAGTTTAACGGTTAAAAATCAAGAACACACAAGATCATAACTTAAAGTCTTGAAAGTAAGATGAATATGTTGGATAAAAAGAAACTAGTTGTGTAAATCTTGTGAAACTTGTCTAGTTGTGATTATTTGATGTTGTTTGTCATTAAAAGTGGGATGGATCATCATCTACGCATACTGGATCATGTCCAAGAACATGAACTAGTAGTATGTTAGTGCTAGAGATGTGAAAGAAGATGAACCCTTCCACCCATGAAACATGAACTTGAGTAAAAGTAATTTTTCTTGTAAAATAAGACTCTAAACATGTAGATCTAAAGATCTACAAGTGGTATTTTCGAAAGACCAACTGTAAGACAAAACCATGTTTTAAAACCAGATCTTTCATGAAGTTGAGGTGTTTTTATGAACAAACAAGTGTGTGGACACTTGTGTAACAAAAGTTTTAACAAAGAAATAATTTTCGTAAAAACCGACTAGAAGTTGTGAAACTTCATATTCTTTAAAAATAAAGTTTTTAAGAAATTAAACTTATTTTTAAAGATAACAAGGCTTACTAAATGTGCTAGTAAATTACTACACATTTTTGTAAATATTCAAGTTCATGAAATGGAGAAATTAGTGATTGTTGTTGATGATTGTTGACGATTTAAAAGAAAATAAACACATGTTTTGAAAACATGGGAAACCCCCATTTTTAGGGGAAACTCTGTCAAAATTTTTATAAATTTTGACACTTAGAAAAATATAAGTTTTTGAGAAACTTATTCCCTAAAAATGTATTTAAAAGTATTACCAAGGTTTCCCTAATTTTTGGTGATAAGAAATGAGGATTTCTTTAAAAATAAAAATGGATATAAGTATGTATATTTTTGAGAGAAAAATATATATTATTTTATCACCAACTCTCGTGCTAAGTGTATATAGTATGTGTTATACGTGCTAGTGTATTAAGACTTAAAAATACACTAAATACTCATGAGGAGTATAAACATAAAAATACATATACAACATACAAGATACATAATTCGGGTGCAAAGTGCAAAACATGAAATACTTATATTAATTTTTGAGAAAATAATATAAGTAGGATGCTTAGTTAAAAATATAAAATATTTTTAACACAAGAATATATACACAAAAGAGAGTGACTGTACTTGTGCGACACAAGTCTAGTGACTAACGATAATAAAACACGTTTAGGTCACGACGCTCTATAAGCAAAATCCGGTGAAGTTTACGACGCAAGGAACACAAAGTAGTGAGTTCATGCTCCCCCTTTTCTTTTAACTGTTTTCAGGTTTTATAACTCTCGGGGGTGAAATACATGTTACAAATATTATAATTTTTACAAAGGGTAAAAATACAAGAAGCACTCTTGGTGAGAACGAGAACCGAGTGCAATATGATTTAAGAATACAAGAAGCACTCGTGGTGAGTGCAATATGATGAGCTTTAAGAAAAGCCTAGAAAATACTAGATCATGTGAGCATAGACTAAATACAGAAATGCCATTAATACATAATTAGGGACGAGGGTTAGATCTAACGGGTACGGCCGAGCCCCACTCATGGTCCTTATGTGACCTCTTGAGTGCTTCGGTGTCCCAGTCGAGGGAAATCGACACTGTCGAGGTTAATCGACACAGTCGAGGGTAATCGACACAGTCAAGGGAAATTGACGCAGTCGAGGTTAATCGACACAGTCGAGGGTAATCGACACAGTTGAAGGAGAAAATGCTAATGCTCCTATGTCCTCACATGCCTTGAGGGAGAAAATACTAATGCTCCCTATGTCCTCACATGCCTTGAGGGAGAAAATACTAATGCTCCCTATGTCCTCACGTGCCTTAATGTCCTTGTATAAACAATCATTTAAAACGTGGGGTACACAAGAAAACTTGAATGATACTTGAGTACGTGGGGTACTCAAGAAAACGGGAATTATACTTGAGTACGTGGGGTACTCAAGAAAGACTTGAATTATACATGACAGATGCTATGTTTTCATACAAAGCATAAAAACGTGAAATACAAAAACGCATGAACTCGCTCAACTTTATGTTGATGTTTTCCAAAATTACATGTATTTCAGGTGACAGAATGGATCTTGGGCGCAAGTGTCGTAACTAGAAGTAGACTACAAGTTTAGATGCCATCCACTTTTGTTGAATTGTAACCTAGATGAAGGTTGTGTTTTAAAACTTAAATTACAAGTGCTTGTAATACTCAAATTTTCATAAATGGATGAACATCGTTTTGATCATGTAGTTGTTTATTACGATTGAATGCAATGATAACAAGCTAGTCACACATCATACGCTTCCGCAAAAGACAGGGTGTGACAGTTTGGTATCAGAGCTTCGATTGTAGTGAACTAGGATTCTTTCTCGAGTCTAGACTACAATCACTAGAGTTCTCTCACGAAAACATTTTACAAAAGGTTTTCATTGCATTCACGAAAGCGCCAAGATCCACAAGTCAGACACTTTTCAAAAAGTGACAAGGCAAGGACATTAGTGAGGAATACCTTTAAAATAAGGTGCCAACCAAAGCATAGTCTACACGAGTTAGACTTGCCAAAAACAAAATGACCCCCCAAAAACGAGAGTTATACGTGATATAATGCATTAAATTGCTTGATTATGCTAAGTAGCATATATGTTATTGATATACATACATACATACAAATAAGTGTACGGAATGATTATTGACGTGAATAAGATACTTTCGACTCCGACTCCTATTACTATACGTAACTCGCACGATGAAGCTACCGACCTCGCGTCCTTTGCAAAGCTCATGGCTGGGAGTGATTACCAAACAAGATGCTGAGCTTGCTTCCGTAGGAGATGGCTGCTCTTCCCTCTCGATCGTGAAGGTGCCTAACTACGGTGATGATGACGAGGCAGGGGCGGCAACCTTGAACGAATTCTCAATCAACGGGACGAGATCCCTGCGGCTTATGTGAAGCAAGATTGACGATATGCTTAACCAGAAAAGGGAGATGAAGTATTCATCTCGAAGGTGCCCCTCCAACTACTAGGAATTCTCTCTATTCCTATTCCATCTAATCATCGTGCCTATACACGCGTAACGATAACGAATGTTAGCGCGTGGACCATCACAAGGGTCCTTTCCATGACAAGAGGTATAAGGACAGTAGTGTCCCCTCCTTGATTGATCATCTGCTTGGACGAGAGAAAATTGGGGTAACTGTGCAAGACAATTTATTATTACGGGGGCCCACGTAATAACGACTTGTAGTGCACAGAAATTCTGGTGGACTCTCCGGGTCAAGCTAATGAAAACCATACAAAATTTATCTATAGGTGTCCTCACCTTCATCTGGTAGAGCAACACATAGATCAGTGCTTTAGCATGATAGAAAGTAGGAAGCCTGTCTTAGCCTACTTCGTGACTGACACTTCTACCTGCATACGAGACGTTTGAGAAAACGATATTTAAGCAAGAGAGGTGGAATGACATTCAGGAAGAATCAGTGACGATACACTCCCTACCACCTCGACACGGACAACCCCATCAAAGGGGAAATATACGCACCAGTAAAGCTAAACCAATGTAGCAGGAAATAACTAAAACTTGAATGACCAAGGCGATGTAGCCTCGAGTTCATTTCAAACAATAAGCCAAGTTGGCAAGCCTATGTGAAGGCTCAATAACTGTTTCCTCGCTTATACACTGATTATATATACGTGTGAAATTGGGTGGCTTATGGTGCTATGTATCTCATAGACAATTGGAATGTTGTCTAACCTACTTCATACCATTTTGGCAGAAGAGAATGCCGCCTAGGCGAGACACAAACACCAGTACGTTGCCAAGGACAGAAGCCGAGCTGCAAGAACGCATCTCACAGGCAATTGCGCGACATGAAGCCCTCCGCTCTAAGCACAGCGATGGCATTACTGAAAATAACCCTCCAACTGGCTGCACCTATAAACAGTTCCTGGACTGCAAGCCATTAAATTTTGATGGCACAGGAGGTGCCGTTGCATTTGTTCGTTGGGCAGAAAAGACTGACTCAGTTCTAAGAATGAGTAACTGTTCACCCCAACAGAGTGTTACCTATATCTCCGGGTTATTCCTAGATGGCGCACTCTCCTGGTGGAACCTTCAGGTTCAGACCCTTGGTGCAGATGCTGCTTATGCACTGAGCTGGGACGAGCTCAAGGAAATGATGGAAAAGAAATACTGTTCTAGGGCTGAAATCCAGAAGCTTGAGGTGGAGTTCTGGAACTTGAAAATGGACGGACCGAAGATTCCTGAATACATCCAACGATTTCACGACTTGTCTAGGGTCGTCCCCTACTTAGTCAAACCGGAATTCAAAAGGGTTGAACGATTCATTTGGGGACTTGCACCTCAGATCAGGAGCATGGTTACTACCTCAAAGCCCTCAACCATTGCAGAGGCTATCGATATGAGTGTCACCCTTACTGAAGAAGCTCTACGTGCGGGAAAATTTTTCGGAATCTGAGGATAACAAGAAAGAGACTCATGTGGAGTCACCAGGCAATAAGAAAAGGAAGTCTTCGAACCTAAAGGTGGGCACACGAGTCAGCTACGGAAACTCTAAAGCAAACAAAAGAAAGAAAGTGAATTCGCCACGTGACAGGAAAACTGATGGAGCCACTAATAAGGCCGGTGGTAGAATATACTCGGGGACTAAACCGAAGTGCGGAGAATGCAATTCCCACCATGAAGGTCGATGTCCGAGGCCTAAGTGCGGAAAGTGTGGAAAAGAAGGGCACAGCAAGGTTGCCTGTTGGGCAAAGGACCCAGATGGGAGAAATAAGAGAATACCGGGTTGCTACAGATGTGGTGAAGCAGGGCACTTTAGGAAAGATTGCCCTAAGAAGAAACAAACAAGGAAGGGTTTTCACGATTGAAACTCGTGAAGCACGCCAGGATCCAGATGCGGTTACGGGTACGTTCCCTATTAACCAACCTAATGCATCTACTTTTAATTAATACTGGCGTCAACTTTAACCTTGCATGCTTAGAATTTAAGAAACTGCTTGGCCTAGTAAATAGACGTCCCGTATTCCTTAGAAATGGGCATATAGAAGGCTAGATTAAACAGTCGAAACAATTAAGGATTGCATTTAGGGACTCAGAAGGTCGGAACCTTCTGTTACCATTGACTCGTGAAGTCATAATATGATAATCAGCATGGACCAGAAATCCAAGTATAGAGCTGAAGTCGTTCGATATGAGAAAATCAGACGCATCCCTCCTGCGGATTGATGAAACCCAAACTTCCTGCAATGGGTGCAAGGATGCTAGACTCCACAAGGCGGCAGATCTACGACATCCCTCATTGGTCGAAGAGGCATAGAAACGCCTCTGACTAGACTGCAGAGCCTGAGAACATCCCCGTGATGGAAGAAGTCCCAGTAGCCTTTTCAGAAGACTTGCCAGGAACGCTTCTCGGTAGCGACGAGAGGAGTTTAGGATAAATCGCGTGCCAGGAGCAGCACCCGTGACGAATGACGCCATACCGACTAGCTTCATTAGCGAAGCATGAAACTCTGTTATAACTGCAAGAGCTGCCAGGCAGAGGAGATTAAGGACATAACATCCTTAGTTAAGGAGAAAAGGAGAAAGTTGGTAGCCTCCACTTTACATAAACTTCAGAAAATTGAGGATCAGAATCCTTTGCCAGGGACTGGTGACACAAATGAGCCAATCGTAAGGTTCCAGTCACCACTCAAAGATCAACTTGAGGACAAGAGGTCCTCCACTGTGAATACAAGAGGAAATATCCCTAAAACGACCTTTAGGACTCGCCTCGAGCATTACGAGTTCCTTGTCGTACCATTTGGCTTAACACATGCATCGACAATATTCATGGACGTCATGAATCGAACGTGTAAGCCATGCCTGGATGGATTACGATCATACTTATTGGCTACGTGCTTATATGGCCAACGACCAAGGAAGGTCGTGAGCAACAGCCGCAATTTACCTTGCAACTCTTAGAGAAAGCACAGTTATGTGCAATGATGACGAAAAGCGGATTTCGAGTTCGCGAATGGAGAACTTTAAGATGCATGGTGGATAAGAACGAAATTCACGCCAACCCTGCAACCAAGAGCTAAGGAGCTAGAGTTGCAATTATGTGACGTCTCTCGACAAGTCTCGATTGTACGTCGATGCAACGAGACCACGACATTGCACACGCGGCACATTGATTAAGGAATCACGAGAAGAGATCTTGAGATAGATACAGTGATTGCGCGCCGCAACTGGACGTCATTACCTGAAAGAAAACGTTGCACGATCTTTATTGATCACAAGGGTTGCAACACACCGATGATCGTAAGAACTCGAATATCAACTGAGCTGCTGATCAATGCAGACTGTATGAACACAATACGTGCTTGTGTGATAAACTTTGATGAAAAGTCAGAACACTCACTTGCCCTTAGTGGAGTTTTCCTACAACGGTATCTATCACACCGCCGTCTAAACCGCTTCGTGTAAAGCTTTAGACGGAACATAATGAGTGGATTCCCGTCATGTTGAACGGAGACCAGAAATAAACAATCTACTGGCCCGAGTTGGCCCAGGAAAACTAGAGGCAAGATCGTTCGGATATGTGACCATATCAGGACAGCCCGCAGAATACAGAAAGATTGCACCAATGAGCGGCAGAAATCGTAAGAATATGAGACAAGAAGTATGACCAAAATGAGAGCCTCGCCTAGAGAAGGCGTAGTGTGAGTTGGAAAACGAAAAGGTTGAATCCCCGGTGTAGGGATCAGAACCATTGCTCACAAGATGAAGCTCCCAGAAAAAGATCAGTAGTGATCGCGACACATTCATGTGTCTAGTCTGTAGAGGAGTCTGACTTAAGGAACAGTCGTTGTTCCCACAAATAAGATTCACGTCAATGACAAACGACAAGAATTACTATAGAAACCTGTTGAGGTTTTGGACCAAGAGTCCGTGATACTATAGAAACCTGTTGAGGTTTTGGACCAAGAGTCCGTGATACTATAGAAACCTGTTGAGGTTTTGGACCAAGAGTCCGTGATACTATAGAAACCTGTTAAGGTTTTGGACCAAGAGTCCGTGATACTATAGAAACCTGTTAAGGTTTTGGACCAAGAGTCCGTGATACTATAGAAACCTGTTGAGGTCTTGGACCAAGAGTCCGTGATACTATAGAAACCTGTTGAGGTTATGGACCAAGAGTCCACAAGATACAGAAAAGTCATGACCGACTTACTTGAGTATGATAGAATTCATGACATGACCCAGAGATTTCATGGGAACATGAAGACAAATCATGAATCTAAGTGACCATAGTGGTTTCACAACTCCCCTGCGACCGATGGCATCGCTTGAATTTCGGGACGAAATTCTTTTAACGGGGGGAGACTGTGACAACCGTCACTTTTCCGTACATTCCGTACACGAAATGAACAGTAATTTGTGCTTAAATGACTGTGCATGATCTGGTTTACCAGACAAATAAATTTCTGAATTCCATGCAAGTGAATTCTTGCACATTTTGTGCTACAAAATATAGCTTTATGCATAAACGAGAGCGTTGCGTCAGAAATATTAGTAAACTCACCGGTAAGACACATCGTGTCAACAGAACTGCAGAAAGCAGTCAGACATTAGAATTGAGGCCTAGGTGTAGGTCCGACGACAAAAGTACATTAAAACCCAAGAGTACATGTAAGGGTTTAATTTATAGACATTGCGAAAGCAAAAATAAGCACTAAAAAGCACCCGAAACGCACTTTAAGTGCATAATTTCGTATAATTCAGCTCAATTCAGCATTTAATCATATGAATATTATGCAGAAATTTCGTTTTATCATCCAGAATATTTCCCTAAGTGTTGGGAATTGAAAGGGTACAAGAAGGGTACTTAAAAGGCACTAAAAAGTGTGATTTAGCACTTTAACGAACCAGTGTCTAACCGAACAACCGGATAATACCCGGAACACCAAAATAATGCTAGAAGCATTGTTTTTATTTTTCTAAGCTAGTTAGGATCCCCGAATACCCTAACACACTATATATTACTAACCACACTTAACACTAAAATTAACACTTATCATGTAACTAGGATAAGTAACTTGTAGTTGAAATGTAACCAATACCCCCCCCCCCCTAAATGAACGGTTCTAACATGGGGCACCACATGGGGATTCTTTTATTTATTTATTTGATCTTGATGGAAGGTTAGGGAACATTATGACCTAAGGGTAATAAAATGTTGGAGGATTTCCTTATAAACCACAAGACTTGTCATAACCATTACTCATCACCATCAACACACCAAAACTCCTCTCTCCCTTCCTCCATAGCCACGGCTCCAACACCCCCTCTCCATACCTTCATTTTCAATCATCTTCTACACATTCCAAGCATATCCTAAGGTGTAAGAAGCATAACAAAGAAGCTAGGAGCTTACGGAAGTTGAAGAACCTCAACCATTTGCTTTTATCCACCTCATTTATACACTTGAACTTCCCTAGCCTTGTGCTAGTAGTAAGTGTTCTCAAACATCATCTTGTTCTTGTTTTTAGTGGTTAATAAGAAGTTTAACGGTTAAAAATCAAGAACACACAAGATCATAACTTAAAGTCTTGAAAGTAAGATGAATATGTTGGATAAAAAGAAACTAGTTGTGTAAATCTTGTGAAACTTGTCTAGTTGTGATTATTTGATGTTGTTTGTCATTAAAAGTGGGATGGATCATCATCTACGCATACTAGATCATGTCCAAGAACATGAACTAGTAGTATGTTAGTGCTAGAGATGTGAAAGAAGATGAACCCTTCCACCCATGAAACATGAACTTGAGTAAAAGTAATTTTTCTTGTAAAATAAGACTCTAAACATGTAGATCTAAAGATCTACAAGTGGTATTTTCGAAAGACCAACTGTAAGACAAAACCATGTTTTAAAACCGGATCTTTCATGAAGTAGAGGTGTTTTTATGAACAAACAAGTGTGTGGACACTTGTGTAACAAAAGTTTTAACAAAGAAATAATTTTCGTAAAAACCGACTAGAAGTTGTGAAACTTCATATTCTTTAAAAATAAAGTTTTTAAGAAATTAAACTTATTTTTAAAGATAACAAGGCTTACTAAATGTGCTAGTAAATTACTACACATTTTTGTAAATATTCAAGTTCATGAAATGGAGAAATTAGTGATTGTTGTTGATGATTGTTGACGATTTAAAAGAAAATAAACACATGTTTTGAAAACATGGGAAACCTCCATTTTTAGGGGAAACTCTGTCAAAATTTTTATAAATTTTGACACTTAGAAAAATATAAGTTTTTGAGAAACTTATTCCCTAAAAATGTATTTAAAAGTATTACCAAGGTTTCCCTAATTTTTGGTGATAAGAAATGAGGATTTCTTCAAAAATAAAAATGGATATAAGTATGTATATTTTTGAGAGAAAAATATATATTATTTTATCACCAACTCTCGTGCTAAGTGTATATAGTATGTGTTATACGTGCTAGTGTATTAAGACTTAAAAATACACTAAATACTCATGAGGAGTATAAACATAAAAATACACATACAACATACAAGATACATAATTCGGGTGCAAAGTGCAAAACATGAAATACTTATATTAATTTTTGAGAAAATAATATAAGTAGGATGCTTAGTTAAAAATATAAAATATTTTTAACACAAGAATATATACACAAAAGAGAGTGACTGTACTTGTGCGACACAAGTCTAGTGACTAACGATAATAAAACACGTTTAGGTCACGACGCTCTATAAGCAAAATCCGGTGAAGTTTACGACGCAAGGAACGCAAAGTTGTGAGTTCATGCTCCCCCTTTTCTCTAACTATTTTTGGTTTTATAACTCTCGGGGGTGAAATACATGTTACAAATATTATAATTTTTACAAAGGGTAAAAATACAAGAAGCACTCTTGGTGAGAACGAGAACCGAGTGCAATATGATTTAAGAATACGAGAAGCACTCGTGGTGAGTGCAATATGATGAGCTTTAAGAAAAGCCTAGAAAATACTAGATCATGTGAGCATAGACTAAATACAGAAATGCCATTAATACATAATTAGGGACGAGGGTTAGATCTAACGGGTACGGCCGAGCCCCACTCATGGTCCTTATGTGACCTCTTGAGTGCTTCGGTGTCGCAGTCGAGGGAAATCGACACTGTCGAGGTTAATCGACACAGTCGAGGGTAATCGACACAGTCAAGGGAAATTGACGCAGTCGAGGTTAATCGACACAGTCGAGGGTAATCGACACAGTTGAAGGAGAAAATGCTAATGCTCCTATGTCCTCACATGCCTTGAGGGAGAAAATACTAATGCTCCATATGTCCTCACATGCCTTGAGGGAGAAAATACTAATGCTCCCTATGTCCTCACGTGCCTTAATGTCCTTGTATAAACAATCATTTAAAACGTGGGGTACACAAGAAAACTTGAATGATACTTGAGTACGTGGGGTACTCAAGAAAACGGGAATTATACTTGAGTACGTGGGGTACTCAAGAAAGACTTGAATTATACATGACAGATGCTATGTTTTCATACAAAGCATAAAAACGTGAAATACAAAAACGCATGAACTCGCTCAACTTTATGTTGATGTTTTCCAAAATTACATGTATTTCAGGTGACAGGATGGATCTTGGGCGCAAGTGTCGTAACTAGAAGTAGACTACAAGTTTAGATGTCATCCACTTTTGTTGAATTGTAACCTAGATGAAGGTTGTGTTTTAAAACTTAAATTACAAGTGCTTGTAATACTCAAATTTTCATAAATGGATGAACATCGTTTTGATCATGTAGTTGTTTATTACGATTGAATGCAATGATAACAAGCTAGTCACACATCATACGCTTCCGCAAAAGACAGGGTGTGACAATTCTTTTGTGTGATAAACATGTCATTAACTTCGTACGAGCCTCCATTTAACATGTATAGCGCTATAGGAGTAACGCACCGCCCGTAGACTTGTGGTCATGTTAAATTTAATACTTGCGGTAATCAGAGGATTGACTTGAATAATCGCATGCTAGTTTATACGTTAATCTTGATAACTAAAGTTTGTCATGTGGATTCGTTAAATACTTTTATACTTATACTATGTATTAAACTTCTATACTCGCCAATACTTTGTATTGAACCATGTATTTTTAAAACATATTGCAAGTTGATGACGTTTAGATGATGAAACATAGTAGGGATTCCTTAGATACACAATTAGAATCATTAGATTAGGTTGATGTATCAATTTTGAACAATGTTGTATTTGCTTATTGTCTTGTTGTCGTATTTGAACAATTGTTGTAATTTGATTTCGATGTATTGTAACTTGACATTTTGGAATGAAATGAAATCAGTTTTGTTATAATTATTGTCACAAATTAGTGTTATGAAGTCTCGAGCAATCTCGTTCGTCTCACTCTGATGTTTTCGCTATCGGTTGGGGTGTGACATGAAGAGAGAAGTGTGGGATGATGCCAGGTGTTTGAGGTGTTCTAGGATCATCACAGGTGGGTACTGAGGTGTCAAGACTGAGTAGAAGTGGCAAAGGTGCGAGATAGGTGGCAACATGGCAGAATTTCTTGGGCAGCAAACATTCTGCCATCTGCAGGTCCCTTACTGACCGTAAGGGATCAAGTCTTACGGTCCGTAAGGACCTTTGGCGCACACAGATTTGAATCCCATGTGGTCCGTAAGCACATATGGCTTACGGTTCGTAACCGTCTTTTAGCAACATTATTAACACATCCTTACGGTCCGTAAGCACTAAAGGCTTACGGTCCGTAAGAGTCACTCAGAGGCCAATAAAATGGCATGTTGACATTAGTGGTCCCTCCAGAACATTCTTCCATAATTTTTACACATTTGGTCCCTCTCGCCAAACAACGTGGCATAATTGAGAGTTAATCGGACACGTGTTACCATATCATTCGACACAAATTTCCGAGGTGTTACAGTTCTGTATCTTGATATGAAAATGATACAAATTAGACATACCTGATGTTTTGGTCAAAAATCACACAAGGATAATGTAACCAAATCTGATTTTTGTGAGGTTGGATACTTGGTTAAATGAACAAATGTATGAACAATAATTGAAAGAAAATGGCAATGAACACAAGGATTTATACGAGGAAAAAGCCCTTGATCAATGTATGATCTCCGACATAAAAAACCTCGGATAGTGAAAACAATCACTATCAACTATATTGAACAAAAAAGGTTACAACTTCGAAAGTATTGAGCTTGTTACAATGAATTCTAGTGTGTGCGTATTCGAGAGAGAGTAGCAGAAGTGTTGTTCGATAATCAGAGTGTAAGTGCTTTCTAAATTAGCTCAATACCCCTATTAATCTTAGCCAAAATATCCTTAACTAACTATCCAAAATTTTAGTCATCTACCCACAATCACCACCAACGGTCTTCAGCTCATGCACGTGCCAAAAAAAGAGAGCATATTCCCCTTGAATCTCGGTTGGAATAAGTCTTCTACGAAATGCACCTGCAAAACAAAGACAAAGGGTAATGGAAACAATTGTTAGTTTAAGAATGCCAGTGAGGATCCTTGATCCTTAGCCTTCCTGCACCATTTCCTGAGGATCCTTGATCCAAGCTAAACTGAGGATACGTGATCCATAAGCACTAAAATTCTATCCCTAACACCTGGTAAGATTTTTGTTGAGTAATTAGCTACAAATTAATTGTCGGATTTCGGATTCTTCACTAGAGAGAGAGCAGACATTTTTTTTCAAGAAGAAGCTGAGTATCGATGTTGAGTATGTGTTTTTTGGATATCCATTTCGGTATTCGAATTTGAACACCCTAAGACTCAAAGGTTACAAAAAGAGCGCTTAGGGCAGTGGCGGAACTAGCACATTAAATCAGTTCCGCCACTGCCCTAAGCGCTCTTTTTACCACTTACCAAGTCAGAGATTTCCTTCCGATTTCAGCAGCAAAACTGCAGGGCAGGGGCGAAACGACCGGTACTAGTGTTATCGCAACAACAAACAGTAAGATTGTGGATTCTTTATAGAACCAGTGTTATTGGCAGCAGCAAAATAGGAGACCAGTGCGTAAAGGATGACCAGCGACGTTTGGTTTTCTTCCAGAACCTGAGCGATAGTCAGAAAGAATGCCGTCATACGTATTTTGTGTTTTTTTTTTTTTGCTAATCTAATCACTTGAGCTTATCTAATCAATTGGATTATTGTTTCAATCGGGCTCCCTTATCATTTGTATAAATCGGAAAAAAAAAATACACTACGCATACGGATTTCAGCCGTAGCCCGTGCTACGGCTCACATAACACTGGTTCCACCCCTGGCTTAGGAACTAGGGACATTCATTTTGATTTTGAACTCACATGGTTAACACCCTTAAACGCAAAGATTCAAAAAGTAACTTTCTCTATTTTTGTTGATTGTGACCGATTATGTGTGATGAAATGCAATAGAAAGTTGCAAAAAGTGGTCAAGTCATTTCCACATTGTTGCCATGCAAATTCATGGTTATTTTCCATTATATTTCCTTCCGTTATCTAAGAGAGAAAAAACTTCAAAAAACCATTGACTTAAGTTATAGGCTAATTAATCATGTAAGCGAATATGATGAGTAAATTGGATAAAAACCTATATCACTGTATACATGTGATGAAACGTGTGATTTAAAGATTAATTGGAAGAAGTTCTTAAATTCCGATTAAAATATTAATTAATGAACATTTTATTGATCACCAATAGTTTTCCTATAGACAAATACTTCAAAATATATATGTGTGTATGTGTTATTTACTATAATTTTTTTAATCTTTTCGTAATATATTCACGGGGTAAAGTTATTATACAAACACTCCTAAAAATAAAAATTATACAAAGTCGTAGTGGGTCGTAAAATATAACACAATGTCGAGTATATATAACATAGAAGAAAAAAGACACAATGACGTAAATATAGAAAAAAAAAACACAATGATAAATAAAAAGACACAATGATGTAAATAAAAAAGTGTAAAATCTACAAGCTAAACATTTAAAAACAAAAACCTAAAATCTTACATCGGAGTTCGTTTGTTACCCTTCTTACGACTTTTTATTTGTAAAAGAATTTATATTTAATTCTAACCTTGTATCTCAAGAGTTGTTATTGAATTACGGTATCTTATATTATGGTTACACCTCATTTTATGTATGAGGAACGTGTGGATCCGTAAAGCAAGACCACATAATTGGATCTTATGAATTAAAAATTATTTTATTTAGAATTTTGTGGCATACAATACTATGTCAAGATAACCTTGTTATTTGCTCTCTGCCAAAATCATGAAAAGAATGACAAAATTCAGCCAAACATAACAATAAATAGGGTTGTGCATGAGCCGAGCCGAGCCGAGCTAGGGCAAGTTCGGGCTTGGCTCGATTATAAATCGAGCTGGCTCGGCTCGGATTTGAAATCGAGCTGAAAATCTAAGTCCGGGCTCGGCTTGGTTTTTAATCGAGCTGGCTCGACTCGGCTTGGTTTGGCTCGATTTTAAAAATAAAAATTAATACATAGCTCTCAAAATTCAGTATTCTAAAATATTATTCAATCCTTCAAAAGAACATATTCAAAATAAGTTCAACCTAATACATTACAAGCCAAAAGCACGTTCAACAACGCAAAATAAGTTTTATATTTCAAGTAAATACAATATTTGTTTATTAGCACGGCAATCAACCTTTAAATATGTCATGGATATCAAACAGAAGCCTAAATACATGTAAATAATATTTTGTAATATATTATATGTATATAAAAATAAAATATATTATAAGTAAAATAATTCAAGCTAAGCCGAGCCGAGCTACCAAGCGAGCCAAACCGAGCCAATTTGGCTCGTCACGAGCCGAGTCGAGCTAGGTTCACTTTCTAACCGAGCCGAGCCGGCTCGGCTCACTTTCAAACTGAGCCATATCAAACGAGCTTTTTCCGAGCTAAATCCAAACGAACTCCGAACCACGAGCTTTTTGCACAGCCCTAACAATAAATAATCTAAATGCTCAATTCAGAAGGTGCACAATTGATTTTCCGTTAATTTGGAAAAGGTTTTGTGAGAGCAAATGATACTTTTCTCAAAGTACTTTTTTTACAACTTATAACGTGTCAAAACATTTTCTCCTAAACATAATACTCGTGGGATGTGGGCGTGGTCAAGCGGCATTGTTGGCCCTTTAATACTGGGTACATCACCCCGGGTTGGCGTTTTGGTGGGCATTGCCCGCTTGGCGTGGGGCGCTGGCCATGGTGACGTGTCTGGCAATGATTGGCTGGGTGTTGATGATCGTTTGGCTAGCCGTTACGCATAGTCATTGGCCAATGGTTATTTAAAAAAAAAATTCTTTCAATTTTTTCCTATATAAACCTTTTAATTTCTTACTCATTTTTACCATCCAAAAATTGAAAAACCACTATCAAACTCCAAAAAATATATATATAAAATGCCTTCTTCAAGTTCAAGCGATTCGTATAAGAAATTTGTTTTGTCATCCTCATCGGATGATGGGGCGGAATTATTAATACCAACCGTGTCGATGGCGGTGAAAGCTATTGTTGACGATGCAAATGAAGAGACTTCCCAACCCAAACGGAGGAAGTATATTGTTCGTGAACGCAGAACAACAAAATATTTGTTGGTAAGTGATTATTTCTCACCCGAACCAACATATTACCTTACTAAATGTTGTTTTTTGGTAATGGAATGTATTTTTTAATTGTAATTGTTTAATATAAATAAAATGTGTTTTTCAAATTAGTTCACTGAATTCTATGACTAATATAAAAAAAATTCAGTGCCACATGGCACCTCAACGCCGGCCTGGCCACACCCCTTCAACACCCCACTTTTTTTTTGTGTGAACTGATAAAGCCCACACCTTCCACATATCAAACAATATCTGTAACACCCCAAAACCCGAATGTTTATATTCGTTAAATGTTATGATGTGGTGCATCAAGAAATGAATGACTGGGTTATTTAACCAAGTTAACAAAAGGGTAAAAGTAATAAAAAGAAAGAAAGTTGTGCCCATTTATAATTAGTGGCAACTTGAGGGGTTAAAGTGGGTTAAGTTGAAAGTTGATTTAACAAATAAAGATTTACACACACAAACACACACACGATCGTGTGTTCTAGAGAGAGAGCAGGAGCTCTCATGAAGTCAAAACCCTAACTTCATCTATTCCTTCAAATTGGAAGGCAAAACGAAGCTCAAATTCATAACCAAACACGGATTAATGATCACCTCCTCGTGGGGATCGTAAGGTATGTCTTAGATTCTAGATTGGTGATGATGCACGAAATGGGTTATGTTGTAAATCACGAATTTGTATGAAATTGAGCATGGGTATGGGTTAGATTCATCATTTGGAACATGGATTATGTATGAATTAGGTTAATTTGATGTTTAAGGATGAAACCCATTAGTTATGGTAAGAATGATGATTTGAATCATCATCCATGTCTAATTCTTGTTGAATGTTGATGTATTTTGATTTGTATGATGGATTCTTGTTAGAGGAATTAAAAGAAATGTGACACTAGTATGTTTGATGTTCATGCATGTATGATCCATGTTGATTAGAAGGAAGAAATTGATGAATTATGTATGAGATTTGAAGGATATGCATGAACTAGTTGTACACTATGCTTAGGAGGTAGTACACACATCAAAAGCATGAAGAAATTAGGAAGAACTTAAGATTAGATCACTTGTAAGTGATTAGAAAAATAGTTATGAAGCGGGTTTTGATGATATGATGAAAATGATAATATGTTCATGTTATTGATGTTTGGTTTTAAATACCACATGTTGGTTAGTAGAAGGATTTGATGAATTATGTATGAATTTAGAAGATTGTGCATGAATTAGTTGTACGTTATGCTTAAAAGGTGGTACGCAAACCAATGGTGTGATAAGACGTATATAGTGACGTCCGTATAGTCTATTATGATGTTACGAGTATATGATAATAAGTAGGAAAGTTAAATTAATGAACTGTTGACTTTCAGAAAGTCAACTATGCATGTGAAGTACGATATGACTAGTTGTCGTAAAGGTAGGATTATAGGAAGTGGTATGGTACCTGTTATGTCGATATGTACTAAATGGAATGACATGATGAATTACACGCGTTAACGGGATATGAATTTGGTTGTATGTTTTATGTTAGCTAGAATCGACTTATGAAAGTCAAATGTGAAACCTGTGATTGATATGGTCGTAAGCATGTACAATGATGTAAGCTAACGAGAATGCGATGTAGGTGATATGAAAGTATAGGATTCATATCAAGGCGGGCTCAAGCATGATTGACTAACGGGTC
Organism: Helianthus tuberosus; assembly: GCA_030545235.1. Lineage (NCBI taxonomy): Eukaryota > Viridiplantae > Streptophyta > Magnoliopsida > Asterales > Asteraceae > Helianthus > Helianthus tuberosus. Next base: position 180,403,971 of record CM060433.1, read on the forward strand.
AAGAGAAGGCAAGGAAGCGGATAGGAACGCGGATGCATAAGGTAAGTGATTCTTGTAATCACTTCTTAGTACGAGTAAGTAATATACTGTTTAAATTAATTGAACATCATGTTTGAGGTCATATATGTGATGAAGTCTTTCGTTGTAGATGATTGAAATAAGGTTGACCAAAATGCCCTTGATGGGGATTTTGGGCAAACGATAGTAAAAATGGTTTAGAACCAAGTTGTTCGATCAATGTAATGTTTTAGACAAGTATGGAAGTGAGAAGTATGGTCTTTGTAAGCCATAGACCTTACAATGCGTAAATACCCATTACGGGACAAAATGAGCTTTTGAGCGAAAAATGGGATAAGAGAATGCTAGACATCCGGGAAATTAATCTTTATGATAGGCGTCAATGAAATTATTAAATTCTTATGAGATTAAGGTCAATTAAGCAGCTTATGTTGAATAATGCACTAACGGGTCAAATAATTAGAAGATCATAATAAGCCAAATGCATGTAAGTTAAGAATTTCCTTAATCCGGATGTGGGATTTTAAGTTCATATGATAGAATGTGAATTTACAAGCGTGTAGGAAGAAACGGGAGGTTAAACGGGTAAACGGTTCAAAAGTTACGTGCGTTCTAGTGCGTTCGGACGACGAAACGGATCTGCAGAAAAGGAACTTTTCTAGAGGCCGTCGCCGACGGGATCCCACCCCGTCGCCGACGGGCTCCCAAAAGATCGAAAGTGGCCGACGGCCTAAATGACTGTTTACGGGACAATTGGGCGACGGGTATAAGGAGAGGCCGTCGCCGACGGGTCCCCACCCCGTCGCCGACGGGTTGCCTAGTCCGAATCTCTGATTTTGCTTTGTATTGCATTTCCGAGTGATCCGTAACGCATCCCGGTGTATCACTCGATGATTTGTAAAGTTTCTCCTGAGCATATAGGTATGTACCTTCGTAGATAAGCAAGTATGTATGTTTGTATGCTTCTGTACACGTATGTAGAAGTTATGTAAGTAAGGTATGCGTGACCGTAGGTACGTTATAGTATGTGGGTCCTATACGCATGCATGTTTTGTAACCCTAAGAGTATGTATGTAGGAAAGCTAGTTTTATGTATGCAAGTGAGTACGTACGAAGGTATGCAAGTATGTAGGATTGTGTGAAGACATGTGATATGTATGTATGAGTGTAAAGATGTAGGAAAGGTATGTACGTGTGTAATTGGGTAGGTATGTATGTAGAAAGACATGTATGAGTGTACGCACGTATGTAAAGTTGTAGGAAAGGTATGTTTGTACGTGGATGTGTATGTATGTATGTATAAGCGTATATACGAGTGTATGCATGTATGTGATGATGTAAGAGAGTATGCATGTATGTGATGATGTAGGAAGGGTATGTACGAATGTGGAAGTGTATGTATGTACGTATAAAGATGTGTACAAGTGTAGGCATGAATGTAAAGATGTAAGTTTAATGTATGTACGTATGTAAGCGTGATTTAGACCCGTTGAGGGTTAACGTTAATAATGGTGTACGTTGAGAATGAAAGGTATGCAGGTACATTATTGAAGCCTCATCAGGAAATGGATACGCAGATGAGATGCTTAAAGTTTGTTAAAGAACGAAATGGGAAGTGTACGTGAATGAGCTTGTTTATATAACGTGTGCTAATGTTTCGAATGTATGTGGTGAATGCAGGTTGTGTGGATAACGGGCGATTATAACAAGGATTAGAGATCGAAGATCGAGTCACGAGATAGATTGTACGGGGACGTTGAATGTAAAGTGTAGCAATCACAAGCTATGTTTCTAATTAGTAAATAAGAGGAGGACGGATTTATGAATAAGAGTTATGTTAAAGTTAAACTTTAAATAAGTTGAGGTATTTATAAAGAAAGAAATTTTATAGTTCGTGTTTTCCGCTGCGACTTTTGTCATGTACGATTTAGGGTGTAACAATATCCCCAACCTAAACCCCTCCACACCTCATAGCCGAGTTCTTTCCACGAGCCAAGCCGTGTACTTAGGTTCCAGCCGAGCCGTTACCCGTACACACGTGGACCCCAGTTCTGCATGCCAAGCCGGTTCAGCTGACTCCGAGCCGTTCGTTTAACTGTCCAAGCCGTCTCAACTGCTCCGAGCCGGTACACCTGGCGCCGAGCCGGTACAGCTGCTCCGAGCCGTTTCAAGCTGTGGTTCGAGCTTGTTCAACGTGTCCGAGCCGGTTCAATGGATTATTTTATTGATTTATATTTTGGTATATATTTGTCTGATTTATATTTAGCTTTTGTAAGGAACTTACCAACTTAGAATTATGAAGATTCGTTTGGTTGTATACACCGGTGGAAAGTGGGAAATCGTTAACGGAAAGTTGGAGTATGTTGCTGATGCTGATTCAAGTAGACGTGGTTTAGAAGTTGAACCCAACCTTTCATACACTGCTTTTCTAAGTAAAGTGTCAAACATGTGTAGTTCTACAAACATTACGAAGTTATCGTATCGTTTGTCTTCCTTTAGTGATCCAATCGATATAATAAACGATGATGATGTTGTAATGTTTTATAATTTTGCTATGGAAAATATTTTTGAAATTTATAAATTATATGTCGTTGAAGGGTTTTGTGCTGAGTCATCTAGTTTTTCACCTCCAAAAAAATTTACAGTTCCTGATTTGAATCTATATACTGATGAAGAAAACTATGATGTTTTAAACGACTACCAGCCAACTCCTGATAATTCATTTGAAAATTGTTTGCCATCTTCATCAATTACTTTTGAACAAGGGCACGTATTTAATAACAAAGAAGACATGAAACTTGAGTTGGGAAAAAAATGTTTGTTAGAACGCTTTGAGTTTAAAGTAGATAGATCTTCTAAAACACGGTACGAAGTGTCATGTTTGGTGGACGGATGCGTTTGGCGTTTTCGTGCATACAGTTTTGGGGATAGTGGGGTGTTTTTTGTTAAGAGTTTTAACGATAAACACACATGCTCGAAGACGCTAACGTACCCACATCTTCGTCAGGCAAACCCAAAGGTTGTTGCTCACTATTTAAAAGAACCTTTAAAAGACAGTGGTAGAATATATCGTTGTAATGAAATAGTGAAAGATTTTAGACAAAGATTTCAAGTTGAGATAACCACTAGTCAAGCTTGGCGTGGAAAAAGTCTGGCGCTAGAGGTTTTACAAGGAACAAGCAGAAATTCGTTTGCAGAACTACCATTTTACTGTTACAATCTAGAGCGGGTAAATCCAGGTTCTGTCACTCATATCAAGACTGATGACGAACGTCGGTTTGAAATGGTCTTTGTCGCGATTGGTGCTGCGGTAAGTTACAGCAGTCTCTGTTTTTTTTCGTCAAAATACATCTTGTTGAAGTTTTTTAAATAATTTTGTTTCAGATTCGTACCTTTATCCGTAATCTAAGACCGGTGGTGATCATTGATGCTGCACACCTAAAGGGTGAATTTAAAGGGACGTTATTTTTAGCAGTTGGGATGGATGGAAACAACCAAATTTTACCAATTTACTATGGAATAGGAAAATCAGAGGATGGTGAATCTTGGGCATGGTTTCTGTCTAAGCTTAAAGAATGTATCGGTGAAATACCTAACATGGCGATAATATCGGATAGAGCGAATTCTATACACCTAGCTGTTAGAAACGTCTTTCCACATGCTTATCACGGGTTATGCTGTCGTCATTTAATGATGAACCTCCGTTTACCATCTGATAAAAAAAGGAAAATGAGAACCTGTGGTGGAAGACATGCAAATCCTACCGATTGTCTGATTTTAATGAGTCATTCGATGCTCTTTGTCTTGCCGTTCCTAGGGTACGTCGCACTCTAACAAGTATTGGGTTTGGTAGATGGGCAAGGGCGCATTGCCCAGGCAATCGATATCATTATATGACATCTAACAACGCGGAGTCTATTAACGCTTTATCTAGACACTCGCGTAAAATGCCGGTAACGCAACTCTTAGAGTTCTTCCGGGCAATCTGTACAGAAATGGTTTTACGATCGCCGTTTGCAAGGTATTTATGAAAAACATTTACTTACACAGTGGGCACAGAAGAAAATTTTTAAAAAAATTGAAGGGTCTAGAAGCTGGACAGTTGCTGGGATTGGGTTAAACATTTATTCTGTCGCAGACAGTGGAAAGGGGGGTTTAGTTGACTTTGTTAATGGAAGCTGTAGTTGCCGAGTTTGGCAGGTTTCTGGTTTACCGTGCTGGCATGTTATTGCCGTGTCAAAATTTTTAGGTGAAACCGATTGCAGTAAGTATTGCTTCCCGTGTTACTCAAACGAAGTCTATAAAAAAACTTATGAAGAAGCGATTAATCCTCTTCCTCATAGATCTGAATGGGAGACTCCAGAAGACCTTATCAATCTTCAACCGCCGCATATGACAAAACGCCAGGCCGGTCGTCCTCGAGAAAATCACCGTATCTTATCCCGCGGGGAAGAACCTACTCCCCTGTATTGTTCCCGGTGTAACTCCTACGGTCATCATCGGGATGTCTGTCGGCAGCCCATGCCGTCAGAAATTCGTACTCGCAAAGGCCCAGACAAAGGAAAAGGGAAAGAAACCGATGATACTTTAATTTGGGAGACTTTTAATACACAATCTCCGTCTAATTATATGTATCCGTCTTTTAACTTGGGAGACTTTTAATACTTTAATTTATTTTGTGTATTTCAATTTCTCAAATAACGTAGTAAGTCTATTTAGTTTCAAATAATTAATATTGAAAATCATTTCATTACAATATGTTATTATTTTTTATTATATTACATGCATACATAGAACCATTAAACATTAACAGGTGTGAAGCGCCCGGCGTAGAGTTCATCTGCCATGTACCGTCTGTATCTAAAACAAGCATCCTGAAGGTTTCCTTCGTTCCATGTTAAAGAAAGATCCCGAACAAGTTTTTCCATTAGCATACATATGATGACTCCTGAATTTCTGCCAATACGATCTGTTTGATCAGGCCACACGAAATCCCCTACTATTTGCATGGTACGCGTCTCATATATTTGTGAGTGTTGCCAGTACGATATACGTCCGAGAAACCACAAAAATAGAGACTCAAATTCTAGCACAATTTGATGTACTCTTTTGTGTACGCAAAATGAGTCTCCGCAATTAATCGTGTCACAACTATTGGCAAACAAAAATTTAATTCTAGTGACTTTAGATTTATTTTAAAAAGCAACCAATTTTGATCCTTGTCCGGTATAGGAATGTATACCTGCAAAAAGTGAATAATCTTGTTAAAAATAAACATATATGTTCACTTTTATAGATATTATTTCTTTTATAACTTATATTTGTTTGTTTTATTTAATAATGAGGAAATGGGCTAAACTAGAAGCATGGACTCGTGGGCTGTTAGTGGGCTTGAAGCATAGAGGCTGGTGGGCTGCTGTGGTCGAACAGGAAGCATAGGCTCGTGGGCTGCTCGTGGACTCGTGGGATGTTAGTGGGCTGGAGCCTGGAAGCATAGAGGCTCGTGGGCTGTTGTGGTCCAACAGGAAGCATAGGCTCGTGGGCTGTTAGTGGAATGGTCTTCCGCTTCAGAAACAAAATATTACAAAAATATTATAAAAAAACAAAAATTCTTAGGAAAAAAAAATATTACATCAAACACGTTTAAGTTCTTATTAAAAAAAAACACTGACATTTAACTAATAACCGGAATGGTCTTCCGCTTCAGAATCATACTCGTCTGAGTCTTCCATTTCCGCACGATAAGCTTCAAAACGCACTTCGTCGTACAGTCTTTCGAAATCCAGTTCCTCGTCTGAGTCTTCGTCAGCAGTAGCCGTCAAACATTGTTGTGGAATAATCTGGTCCAAAGGACGTTGTCGTTCATCGGTGTTAGGTAACGGCACAAGCGCCTGACACTGACCTGAAACACTAATTGGTGCTTCACGTGTTGGCTGTTGCACCGGGTTTGGGGGGTTACGAGTTTGGGAATTGTTTGGTTCGAGGTTATCTGAGGGTGGGTTTGGGTGGTTAAATGTTTGGGAAATGTTGACGTTGATATGAATGTGTAGATGAATGTTGTGTTCTTGATTCGCCATGAGGTAGAAAAAAGGGGGATGCCAGTTGAGTAGTGGAGCAACATGTGTTTAAATAGGTGTGGAGTAAGAACGAGACTTGTGCGTTGGTATATACGGTATAAGTATTTACAAAGTAAAAGAACAATAAATATAAAATCTTTATAAAAAACGGATATAATAAAATAAAAAAATTGTTTAAGTATACCGTATCAATTTCCCAGAATGGAGGATATGTTGCTGTAGAACCATCTGCGTATCTGGTTGCATCAATATCTTGTTCATTTAACATGTCGAAGAAATTTGGAGGTAGAACTGTCCAACGATAATCGTTTGACGACAGCGTTCTTGAATTTATTTCAATCTCTCGTTCATACATGAGTTTGTTACACCATGCTTTTACGTGCTAAGAAATAACGGTAAATTATTTAATACAAAAATAATGAAACTGATTTTTATTCCGAAAATATTTATTATTAACGTACCGTTTTTTGAATAAAACCCGCTCCAGTAAATCCAAGCAGTCCCCCCCACCAAGCTTTTCCTAGTGCTGTTATCCCCGTGTATGAAGAAAAGCAAGTATTATTATCCTCATCGTAGTAAAATTCAAGAACATTTGGAGACCACTGGCGATTCCGATCATGTTGATTGATCCAAACTGTGTGTTGTACGGAAGGAGGAATGCTTGTCATTGGTAAATGTTTTAACACATATGTCTTTGTATAAAGGTGGAACACACATATATATAGACATAGGCAGCAGTACAAATTCATTTAATTTTTAAAAGAAACAATACAATTATCCTACAATTACGGGATCTTCATCATCATCATCAAAGACTTCACTTGTACTATCGGGTAACACGGAATCATAAAATAGTAAAGCTAGTTGACGTCTCATTCGTTCCGCTGTTTTCTCAGTATCTTCATCATCGTTCAACGGTTTTTTATTTATCAACCTTTCAAGAAATATGCAAACCCAAACTCCACAGTCTCCCAAAGGTCCGGACTGCTGAGGAGCATCGGTCGCGTAAATAACTTCGAAGGGGTAATATAACGATAGTGGTCTGTGGGCATTATAACCATGAATTCGTAGCCAATGGTCAAACACAAAATTTATATGACACACCACTTCCTTTCTTTCCTTTTCCATAGCATATAAAAGGCTAAAACAGCAACAAATTAACACAGTTAGCAACATGTATTTTGGAGTATTAATCAGTTAAATCGGGCTAATACCTGTCGTATATCGTCAGCTTGTAATGTACAAGGTTGAAAACGCCTAAAAACCAGTGAAGGCCTTCTATATACAACGGTACGTAAACCTATATAATTATTACGCAAAATATTAAATGAATTCAATAAGAAATACATTTATCTAGTAATTAATATGTTCGTTCCACATTACCTCGTCAACAGTATGTATTGATGGAAAAGGTTCAACCTGCCCAGTGAAGTAACCTTTACAGTTCTGATCGACGGCCCGCGATCGAAAATAATTCTGAAAATATGGGGGTAGAATACTCCAGCGATCACTTTCATTTCTTGAATGATACAAATGGATCATCCACCCAAATATATGCTGTTAAACTTGTTAAGTTAGTTTGAAAACAAAATACAAAAAAATATAAATTTATTTATTTTATGGTTGTTATATACAGATGCCATTACTTACATCATCGCTTAACCAGCCTCTACCGTCCTAGCCCAGCAACGACCCCCAAAAATTTGGACCGACAGAATTCCCCACTATTAGGGAAAGATGTTTACTTCCGCTATTTGGATACCACGTCTTGATGAACTCAATTTGTCTATCCTCATTCCTTAACCTTTTGGCTTGTTTTTTTTTCAATCTTCTGTAAGCCACATATGGGGATAGCAAAGCTGATGCGGGCTTTACAAGCCTTTCGGATCGTCTCAATTTGATTAATTCAGGATCCTCATTCTACAAATATTGTATATACGTATTAATTTCACTTTATTAAATATATTTTAATTAACTTTCTTTTACACAATTAAATCGTACTGAAATTTTATATAATTACAGTGGTAATATAAAAATATGACCAGTAATTAAAACATATAAAATCAAAAAACTTACAAAATCTACGTTCACCATCGGGCTCAAAGAGACGTGGTATGCATTATCGGCATTATCGTAGTTGATAAATGAATCTGCAACAGCCTACAACAAAGCATGTCAGTTAAATTAACGGTTATTAGTAGATATTGTTATTATAAAATAAAAAAAATTATTCACAAAACACATTACATTATCACTCTGAGTGTGTGTCTGTTCTTTTGGCGTTCGTACGGGAGTCCTGACAGATTTTTGTTTTGGGGAACAGCGATATGTTTGTGAAAACTCTGACATGAACATATCGGTCAGTCTCCGGTTGTTCTCTAGCAGCCTCTCGTCCATGAGTGATCTAAATTGTGAAATCAGCTCATTCTCGTAATTTGCTCGAAACGGGGTCATAGGGGGAACAAAATTTTGTTGTGGAATCTCCTGTCGATCCGCTGCCCGATTATAACCTTCATTCACCCCATCGTCACCAAACAAATTGTTTATTGCAGACGCTATATGTTCTTGTGTGACGCCACCGGGGGCAGCCTGCATTTCTGGTTGAATTGGACCCGTGAACCCTGTGGGCATTTGAATGGGTATTTCCGTGGCCATTTGAACCGGATTCTCGCCCGGCATTGCACTGGCATACATCCGACGTTCAGCGTCTAAATAATCTGAACTAGACAAATACCACGCGCTTTGCAACTCATTTTCAGTGGGCAATATAACCAAAGACGGCCTAAATTCACGTCTCTGCAATGTTATAAATAACAAAAAAAATTAATAAAATATTAACATTTCTCTCTCCATTTTTGGTCCCTGTTCGTTTGTCAATTTTGCAACTTTAGCCCAAAACTCATTTTTTTTTGCAAAATGGCAGTTTACTTTTATTAATATAAACAATAAAAATGTTTATGTTTATTTTTTAATCTTTATTACTTTGTGTATGAAAAGCTACTAAAAAAATACAAAAAATTAAAAATTTATAAACAGTAAAATAATTAAAAATTATAACTTTAACACCCTAACTTGTTCAATTTTAATTTTATTTGGGTTTCTAGTTAACGGAATATGAACACCCTAAACAGACCACCAATTATACTTTAAAATATAATATACTGAATTATATATATTTAAAGGTAAAATATATATTCAATGTTGGGTCTTCAAGTACTTTGCTTTGCTCCAAAGTGGAGAAAAGTTTCAAAGTGAGTTCAAAGTGTTGTGTTTGTCACATAGGGGGAAACGGGTACTCGATCTTGTTGACCCGACTTGAATGTCGTCTGACGGGGAACAGTACCTTATTGGAACACGAGCAGTCAAAGCGCTTGGACATGCATTGGAAACGGCATAAAAAGGTAACTGAAATGGCTTGGACAGTAACATGAAACGGCTCGGCAGTTGCTTTTTACTTTATTGTAGAACGTGCGTTGCAGCGGAAACGGCTCGGCATGAGCATGAAACGGCATGAGCATGAAACAGCAGAAGCTGGAAACGGCTCGGGCAGTTACATGAAACGGCTCGGGCAGTTGCTTTTAACTTTATTGGAGAGTGCGTTGAAACGGCACATGCATTGCATGGTAACGGCTTGACTTTTTACTTTATTGGAGCACGTGCCTTGAAACGGCTCGGGCAGTATATTGAAACCGCTTAACCATTAATTTATTCAAAATTTCATTTCATGTTAAATAAGATCGCAAAATATTCTTACACCTCCATTGAGAAGCCTTGAAACCCCCTTGAAACTCCCTTGAAACAAATAATGGCTGACAAAAACAAGAGTGATGTATACTGCTCTCAACCAGTTAGTAAATCATCAACGTGGATTCTTAAGAAATGGAGAGCACCCAGACAGTCGGGTGAAACTTCATCGTCTGAAACGGCTGTGCCGCAGGTGCCGGAAGAAAACAACTTTGTAACTAATCGTCAAAGCTTACACCCGAACAGAGGCGGAAGATGGGCAATTCCAGACGACGAATCTGAGAATTGGTCAAAAGATGTTGCAACATTTTACAATAATGGGGACGCCCCATTTTGTTATTTAGCTGTTTTCAGTCGTTATGTGGAGTTGGACCAAAATTTTTGGGGCACTCTGTTAGGCTATCGTTGTAATGGCTACCTAACAGCAACGGTAATTTCATTAGAACTTTTTTTATTAACAAAATTTGTATTTATATTGTTTATTACATGTAACTTGTATTAATATAATGGGTTTTTTGCATATTTCCCCTTAAAAAACTTGGAAATTGCGTATATACCCGAGCAAAAAATTAAATTGCATATTTCCCCTCTATTAACTAGTAAAATTGCAAATTTACCCATTTTGATTTAATTTACTAAAATTAAATTATAGAAAGACTATTTTACCCTTTATTTTACTAAACTTTAATCCAATTACGGTAAGAAAAAATCATCCCAACAGAATCATTATTCCTGTAAATATGTTTCTTTAAATTCCCTAGTATCCAGGATGTACTTATTTCTAAAACAAAATATAATTTTTCCAAAAGCATAGCCGCCTTTCATTGTTCCTGTGAATATGTTTCTTTCACTTATTTTTCTTTGGATGCCTGTGCAAATATTCACGGCCACTGCAGCTGAATTTAAAACCCATTTCTATGAACTTAACACCACCAGCCATAAATAAAGTTATAATCGCCGGCCATAAAACAATAACTAACCTGAACAAGAATCGCCGGCCGGAAATCGCCGTAGAAGAAGAAGAGTCGCCGGCCGGAAATCGCCGTAGAAGAAGAAGAATCGCCGGCCGGAAATCGCTGTTGTGTGTTGGTCGCCTGTGTCGCCGTAGAAGAAGAAGAAACCGGCCGAAATCGCTGCTGTGAGTGCTGTGTCGCCTGTGTGGAGAAGAAGAAAAGGAAACTGAAGATTTTTCTCTAAGCTTGATCTTTTAATATTGATATTGAGAAGGGTAATTTTGTCATTTTAACAAAAAAGGGAAATATGCAATTTTTATTTAGGCTTGGGTAAATATGCAATTAAGGGTGTTTTTAAGGGGAAATATGCAATTATTCCTAATATAATATTCATTAAAAGCATATTGAGGGATGGACTGGAAGACTAATGGCTTGGAGAAGCAGAAACCTACAAAAGGATCCCACGTTAAATTTGCGGTGGACAATTCTTCCACCGCAATTCTATGACACGTTACTACAATCCGTTCCTAAGAGCGTGGTTGGTTATGGAAATGGTAAAGAAAACCCATTTCCTTCCTTTTTTGACGTGGATTTTGTGTTTATCCCACTGCCGATTGACAATAACGAATGGCTGTTGGTACGATTAGAGTTGGCATCCCAGGAATTAGTTTTGTACCCTTTTGAAGACTTTTGTGGACGACTGGACAAATTTAGAGCAGTTATTATTCCACGGTTGACGAAGCTTAAGGTGTATTTAACTAGTTTGCTGGTGCATTTGCAGTATTGGAAAAAGACAGGCAAACCAGAATGCTGCATAACTCATGAGCTAAACGATAACTACGTGATTTCTAACAGGTCAATCGTAGGCAATGAAGCTGTCTATATGTGTATGCTTATGGAGCATCTCGTTACGGACAAACCAATTAACATTACTGGAGACGTAAAAAATATATGTTTGTCATATAGACGATTCATGGCTGATAAACTGTATTTTTGGCGGTGTTTGCCACGCCCAAATGCTGTTAAATAAAATAACTCTTCTTTTTAATATGTTTTAATATTTAATATTAACTCCATTCTCATTTCAAACCTATAAATACATACATTACTCCTCCCATTTAACCCCATTATCCTCTCAAAGTTCCCACTAAAAAAAATGGATTCTTGGACCGATGAGGAAGATATTGCTGCTGTCGTTTCGTACGCTGCCGCTCGTGATCTGGGCACTTATTCAGTTTCCGATGCTGCTTTCTGGGGGCAGGTTTTCAACTACCTTTGCATTCACTTACAAGAGACGTCCCGGAGTGTCGATGCCTTGACGACTCGTCTTGCTTTTCTACGATTTAAATGTAACCGTTTTTTAGGAAGGTGCAAACTTGTTAAAAAAATAATCCGAACATGGAAGAACAAGAGGTCGTTGAAGAGGCCCTGCTCGACTACGCAATACTTTACGACGAGGACTTTGAACACCTTTCAGTGTTTGAAACTTTAAAAATTTATCTGTAATTCACGAAATGAATTTGTAATATTTAGCTTGTATCGTGCAACTTAATGTATGACTTTTAACCGTTTGTCTATGTGAACCGTGAATTTAGTTTTTTAACTCTTTTTAACCGTTAATTAGTTATTAATAATCAAATTCACTAAGTTAGTTAAAAGACCGTATATAAAGACTATCTAGGTTAATAAAATTCAGTTAGATCAGTTAGTAAAGTTATGAAACTTCAGGGGACTAAACTGAAAATTTTACAAAAAACGGATAAAAAGGGGGGTTCTTCTTTAAAGAACCGGCCCCTTCATGGATCGAACGCGCGCACTTCATATGAAACTATAACGTCTTAACCAGTTTATCCTCCTAATAGGAGCTGTTAGAACTCTTACTTAGTTACTTTTATACACTCGTTTGGACGGCCCAATATAAACATGTTTGGACGGCCCAAACTGTTTAAAACTATTAAATGTGAACGGCCCAAATTAATATTATAATTAATTAAAGTTTTAATTTATACAACGTTTTATTTTAATTAATATAATTTATAAATTAATATTATAATTAATTAAACTAATTAATAAAGTTAAATAAAATTAGTTAAATAATAAAATTAATTTGATAAAATTAATTTTGTACCCGTTAATAAAGTTAACAAGGTTACCTAACTTGGTTAAATTACAGGCTTTAACGGCCCAACAGAAGCTGTAAATTACAGGCTTTAACGGCCCAACAGAAGCTGTTAAATTACAGGCTTTAACGGCCCAACAGGAGCTGTTAAATTACAGGCTTTAACGGCCCAACAGAAGCTGTTAAATTATTAAAAGTGGACGGCCCAAATCATTTGTTAACGGACATAAATAAAATAAAATAAAATTTATAATACTTGGGCCTGTTTTATATTGTAATACAGTAGATTTATTTTTTTTGTTATGGAGACAAAAAAAAAATTTATATATATATATAGCAAACATAAACCGCAGCATTAAACATAAACATTAAACATAACTTAAAAAAAGTAAACATAAACATAATAAAAAAATATATATATATTTAAAACCAAATCCTAATTGCCTCCCACTCGGAGACGTGCTTGAATTCATGACTCTCGTCATGACGGTAATTGATCAGTGCCACCTCCTTCTGGTCATCTTCAACCAGGTCCGGCATTTCTCTCTCGACCTTCTTGAAATAGCTGTCAAATCGCTCACACTCCAACCGCAGCACACGAAAGCGTGACGATAAGGCGTCCACGGTCCGGTTATGGTCCGGACCACGAAGCTGCCCAAAGATCTGTTGAACCTTAACCCACAGCCCCCCCTGTCCACGTCTTGGGGGATCGGTCATCGCCTCTTCCCATGCTTCGCACAATGCGATGTCTTCGACGTCGGTCCAGGTAATTGCCATTCGTTGACGGAGTCGGAGAAAAATCTTTTGAAAATGGTGGGTTCTTAATATTGCAGACGGCGTGGTTTGTTGAACGTGTTGAGGGTATTTATAAGGAGGAATAAACGTGGGAACTTGGAACGGCAACGGTTATATTTTAATATAAAACGCCGTTTTAGTTTTTTGAATATAAATTGTTTTTTTTTTTTTGTGGGAACTTGGAACGGCCCAAACACATAAACAGCCCAAACAAATTTTAAATAAATTATTTAAAATGAACGGCCCAAACACATTAACAGCCCAAACAAGATTTAAAATTATTTGCTAGGTAATTTACTGGACTATTATATAATACAAATTACATAAAAGATATAACATGTAAAAATACAAACATAACTTCGCCAAACCGATGAAACGGCTAATAAAGTGATTCAATTTCATCCACAGAATTTCTGATAACCGCTGAAACGGCTAGTAGAGAAAAAATCTCGGTCTCCAAGCAAGCAGTCTTCAGATAACAACATAACTTCGCCAAACCGCTGCTTCTGAATTGGCAGATAACCGAGAGCAAATTGAAAGTTAGGAGTGATTCAAATCTCTTCTTCGGAAAATCGAGTCAAAACGCTTGTAGCAATGATAAAGATGCGTCTTTTGCTCGATAGTTCCATCCACACTCACTGCGTAAGTAGAGGTGGAATTTCTGAAGAGAAAGACACTCCAATATGAGAAACAATATCAAAAGCTAATTTGATAACTAAAGCCCAGGAACAAGTCTTTTACACTATCAGATACGTGAGATTTCATAAATATTTCTTGGCGGTGATAGACGAAAACATCTATGACAATCAAATGAACAAAGCAAGATAACATTTTCTATGAGATTTAAGTGTGGTAGAGGCATTCGTTTAACAAGCATTCACAAAAAAAATACAAGTGGGTAAATATATAGTGGGAACAGACGGTCAAACGGCTCGAACAGGCTTTGAACCGGCTCGAAGTATAGGTTGAACCGGCATTAGACAGCTGTACCGGCTCGGGGTCAGTTGAACCGGCATTAGACAGCTGTACCGGCTCGAACCACAGCTTGAAACGGCTCGGAGCAGCTGTACCGGCTCGGCGCCAGGTGTACCGGCTCGGAGCAGTTGAGACGGCTTGGACAGTTAAACGAACCGGCTCGGAGTCAGCTGAACCGGCTTGGCATGCAGAACTGGGGTCCACGTGTGTACGGGTAACGGCTCGGCTGGAACCTAAGTACACGGCTTGGCTCGTGGAAAGAACTCGGCTAAGATCTTTCAACGTCAGCCGACTGTGACGGCTTGGCTAAGATCTTTCCACAATGTCGGACACGTGGCGTCTAATGAAGCAACCTCAAGCCGTTACAGGCTTTGTCGGACACGTGGCTATCAAGGATTGGCTGGCCGTTAAAGGTAAATCTTGTTCCGTTTCAGGATGCTGAAACGGCTCAGCGAGGGGTGTCACATGGCTAAAATTGAAATAACGGCGTTGACTTGGCTATTTTCGTGATTTTCCCCTTTTTTTTGTGGTATTTTAGTCATAGTCATACGTGTAAAGTTAGTTGAACCGAGTAAGTAAATTAAAAATCCACTTGTGTACTTGTAATTGTTTATTTGTTTTTCTCTGAATTAGTTATTTGCTATCCGGGTGGCTGATTTTTTTGAAAAGTCTGTCTTAAAAAAGTATTGACATAAATCCATTTACACAATATATTTATGTGCTTTTGTTAATATGATATTTGGTTATATTATAGAAAAGTACTACTGTCATGTTAAGTGAACAAATTTGGATGGTTATATTTTAGAAAAAATACTACTGTCATGTTAACTGGACAAATTTGGAAAAAGAAATGGATTGAAAATGTTTGATATTAAGGCTGGAGGGTGTGGTCACGTCACGTCAGATCCACCTAGACGCCACCGAACACCGGCACCACCGAACACCGGCACCACCATCGAATACCACCGATCATCACTAACAAGAATAAATAGAAAATGTAGAAAGAAACACTAAAAAATAACCGAAAGAAAATCAACCAAAAAGTTGTATGGTAATGATGTTCGTATGAAACCCATGGTTAGAGATGAGCAAATGGTACTACGTACCGATACCGAATTTCCCAAACCGAAAGATCTTAAGTACCAATTCGGTACCGACTTTGGCATTCCTGGTACCGGTTCGTTGCTGGTTTTTACCTTCATATACTGGTACTGTAACCGGTATTTTCAGTACCAGTACCGATTCGGTATCGGTTGGCACTGAGCTGATCCCTACCCTTGAAAGTAAAAAAAATCATTAAAAGTTAAAGAAAAACAACAATAAAAAGTTGTACGATACCATTGTTGTCCGTACGGTACAGGTGATTAGGGATGAGCAAATGGTACCAGGTAGCAATACCAAATTTCCTGAAGTAAAAGATATTCAATATCAACTCGGTACCGACTTTTGGCGTTTTCTGTACCAGGCTGGTGTTGGTTTTTACCTTCATGTATCAATAACGAACAGGATCGTACCGGTGTTTTCGATACCAGTACCGGTTCGATACCAGTTGACAACAAACTTATCCCAATCCGTGATACAAAAAAAATAATTAAAGTTAAAAAAAAAAAATATGAAAACATACTCAACTTAACAAGTACCAGTTGACACCAAACCTATCTCAACTCATGATACTAAAAAAATCATTAAAGCTAAAAAAAATATAAAAGTTTATTAAAGTTAAAAAGTAAAGAAAATAATTATTATTGTAATATTAAAATAATAAAAATATAAAAAAATGTATATAATATTATAATATTAAAATTACTATTCAAGCTAAAAATATGAAAATATATTTATATACTATTTATATTTATATACTATTAATTTGCAACAAGTTTGTGCATATATGAGTTGTACATGTTGCTTTAGTGGTTTTTTGTTCTAAATCAATTTGTTCAAAAATTTACATAATATAAATATAAATGTAAATTTACAACAAGTTGAGACATTGGGTGTTGTACCCCATGTTTTGGGAGGTTTTAAAAAAAATGATGTTTCACTTTAAACCCAAAACTACTTAATTTTGTAGTTTTAACCCAAAAGTTTTTAGTTTTTCCAATTTAACCTCACAACCTTTTTACTTTCAACTTTGATCCCCTATGTTTTTCATTGTCACACCCCAACCGATGGCGGAAACATCGGGGCGTGGCACTGAGCGAAACAGATTGTCCAGAAGTTTCCATAACAACTATATTTACCAAATATTTAAAGCAACACGTCCCATACCATGTCATAAATGATAATACAATTATTACAGAAAAGATCTAGTCAAATTGTTCTGTTCCGACAACTCAGATTTTCATTACAGACAATTGTTTATTGTTGACCTAGGTCTTTCCTAGCCTCGATTTCACAGCAAAGTAAGCAAATAAGCATCCTAAGCACATGTCACATACGTTAAAGTAAAAGTCAATACACATAGTGTAAAGGTGAGCATACAAGTTTGATAATAGCATATAGAGTTCGAAAGCGTTACGCATAACCAACACGTACACAGTGTAAAATGAGGCATGTTAGTTATCGACATGAACCTATCGATACCAATGACTGCGGGTTGACTGCCCAAGGCAGTTCGCGATACATGCTCACCACTGTGAGTCATGTAAGTAATTGTCCTTAACAACCCCTGAGTGAACAGGTGCTGAGTCCAAACTAATAGTACTATCGTTGCTAAGGCAGGTAGACAACATTCCATGTGTAAACATAACAAACAAACATTCATTAAGTCACGTATAACATGCGGTAATAGTTAGCGTTAAAGTATTGCGTAGTGTGTTTGATGTGATTTAGTATATGTAACGTATGTAACACCCAAAAGTGCGTAAAGCAAAAAGGGATTCGAGTATACTCACAGCGATTGATGGATTGAAGGGAGCGCTAGAGAGTAGGGTTAGCCTGAACAGATTGATAGCATAACGATAAGCGACGCGTAAAACGATACAGAGTGCAAGTGGGTAGGACAGCAGTTCGATCAGATGGTAGTCCGATCGGACAGCCGGTCGTTCGAGTGACAGTCCGTTCGGACGGTCGTCCGGTCGGATGACCGTTCGAGTGGATTGTTACTTCCTTTGGGAAGTATGTGTTTGTGTATGATGGCTTGACTTTTGAAGTTTTCGTTGTAGCATTTTGAAAACATTGAAGTATCTCTACCTTTCAGGTCGATCGATCGAACGACCGTTCGATCGGGCGACAGTCCGATAGGTTGGGCACTTCAGCGAGAACAAGTTCTCAGCAGGTTGTCACTCGATCGGACGGTTGTTCGATCAGGTGGCATCCCTTGTGCATTGAACATGTTGAAAATTGTTTAAGTGTTGAAGTTTTGAAACATCACATAGTCGGATGGTCGGTCGATCGAGTGGTAACTCGATCGGACGACAATCCGTTCGGTGTTCCCAAAACTCTTGAGGGTTGATTTGAAAAATTAATTGTGGGGCCAAGGTGCAAGTCGATCGGATGACCGGTCGTTCGGATGGCTGTCCTATCGGACAGCAGTCCGATCGGACGACACTCCGTCCTGGTCGACCTGTTCGTCTTACACTTGGTTGTTTTGATCGTTTGTCGTTTTATCGAGACGTTTTGATAACGTATTAAGCAACAGAAACCTTGTCAGTACTTGGTACCCCTGATCGGACAGGAATCACCCAAATCCGACCAGTTAACTGTTCGAGACGGTGTTCCATGTTTAACCCGAAATCGGTAGTCTCGTGGATAGAATCCAGATCTTGAACCAACACAACCACAAGAATGAGTAGTAAGTCGGCACAAGCTCCGATTCTATCGGTTTTGAAGGCATTAAGTGTAAAAGAGTTGAAAGAAAGTTGAAAAACCATCTTTCAATCCTTTTCATTGTGAATTTGTTTAGATCTATGAAAGATCTTTCTTTGTTTATGTGGAAATCGGTTAGATCTAAGTTGTTCTTGGTGGATTGAGGCTAAAACCTGAAGTTCTCAAGAACACATGATGACGTCATCCTAGAACACTTTGAATCTTGATGATTTCACGGTTAAATGTTAAGATTCAAAAGATAGAAAGGTGTAGGAGTGCGTGTAGATTAAGGAAGTACAGGATTTAGGATGAGATCTTACCGGAATCGCGAGAAATCTGAAGAAAAGTGGGGAAGATGAGCTGGTCGGAGGAGAGTTGCCAAAAGTGGAAAGTATGATGGTGACATGGGGTATTTATAGGGTTTCCCAAAAAGGAAAGGGGAGGAGAGGGGCTGGTCGATCGGTTGGCAGTCTGATCGATTGGCTGGCCAATCGAGCGGCAGCTTGATCGAACAGCTGGTCGATCGGCTGGCCACCTGGTCGATTGACCACTTGTTTCAAGTGTTTGGTGCGACGAGTTTTGCCGTTTCGATTGCGAGCGTTGCGATGCGAGAGAATTTCCTAGTCAAATTACTTTTAATCCCAACTACTATATCAACATACAAGCATCCTTATTTCATATTCGTTTAGCGTTTGCGATTCGATTGTGATTGTGTTTCGATTGATCACCACAACATAACATAAATAAACACGCACAAGTAACACATAAGGCACACACACACGTATAACAATAACCAAAATGCGTAAATTCGAGTTGTGAGTGCGATTGCGATAGAGATAAAGCGATTAATCAAGCGATAAATAGCGATTACTGTGCGATTATTAATAGATACTCCACATAATACAACTAAAGCGATAATAAAATAGGCTAATTACAAGTCAAAGAAGTCAAAACAGGAATTGAGCAAGGAGAGACAGATCGCAATTAGAAATCTTTTCTTCCTTTGACTTCAATCTTGACTTTAACTTTGACTCCCGAAACACGGGGTGTTACATTCATATTTTGCAAAATTTTTAGTTTTACGTTTAGATCTAAATTTTGCGACTTAACATGGCACAATGTGTGTGTGTAGTTCAACGATTTTACGTTTTGTTATACGCTTCGTTCTAAACTTTGCGAGTTAACATGGGGCAACGTACGTGTGTGGTTCAGTTTACGTCGTCTATTTTTTCCCGTTTAATAAGTTCGTCACAACGCGCGAGTCCTAAATCGAGTTAGTTATTATTTTCTATGTTTTATATGTCGGTCTAATTTTTCCACTTCAATGTTGGTGGTCGTTGGCTATAGTGTGGCATTGGTGCTATTTGTCACGTTTTTACGCCCCCGCCGCAACGCGGGGAGCTTAATACAATAGCCAATAAGTAATTTATATGTATACAAGTTATGTAACGTAGTAATTATGATACCATTAATTGTATTGAACTTATTTGGTGAATTACTTATTTGTATAAGATAGTAATACAGACGTAACCGACAAAAACATTTTTAACACATTGTAAATGTGAATCTGATCAACAGCATGCCAATGTCGTTGGCCGCGACGCAACGCGCGTGGATGAATCTTCTAGTTAAAGTTAAAAAGTAAGAAAAATAATTATTATAATATTAAAATAATAAAAATATAAAAAGCTGTATACAATATTATAATATTAAAGTTACAATTCATTAGATTATATATATAATACATAATATATAAATATATAATATATAATATTCATTAGATTGTATTATATATATAAATATATAATACAATTATATATTATATTATATAATAGTATAATCTACAACATAACTATGCATATGGTGATTGTACTCTATGCACAGTGGTTTCAGACCCGGACCGGCCGGTCGGACCGGAAACCGGAGGTTAAGCCGGTTCGGGTCATGGTATCGCGCCGGAAATGAATTGAACCGGAGTTGAACCGGCGATCCAGCGGTAGGTCCGGGAAACCGGTCGGTCGGACTGGTTTTTTGAAGGGTTGGACCGGTTTTTTATATATTTTTCAGATTTAACCCTATTAATTTTTATAATATTTACGATACCTTCCGGTTCTTACGTTCGGTCCGACCGGTCGAACCATTAAACCAGTAAGAAGACCGGTTTGACGTCCGATCCGGTTATGAAAACATTGTCTTAGGGGTGTTCAAAACTATCCGTATCTGTAAAATTCGATCCAAATTATCCGATATCCGAATCCAAAATTTCGAATTCGAATTCGGATAGTGATTTTAAAAATTTTCGGATATTTCGGATATCCGGTATTAAACACCCTATCTATGCATGACATATGTTTTGTGCTATTGTATGTTGTATGTTAAGTAATATTGTTTGTACTTTGCTATTTTGAAGCCACGTGTCACTTTTATGTCTACATCCATAACTTTACCTTTACTTTGTTTCTCTCCTTAGGGTGTAGGGAGTGGTTAGACACTTGAAAGTGGTAAACTTCAAAATCAACCAATGAGAGTGTGTCACGTCATTCAGTCAAAAGTGTTTAAACTATGCTGAAAAGTGTTGGCAATGGTTAGACACTTCCTAAAGTGGTAAACTTTTTTTTAAACTAGTATATTTAATATTTAACATAATAAATATAAAATAAATTAAGAATAACATTTTACATTAAATTAAAAACATTAAAATTACATTAAATTAAAAAACAATAAAATTACATTAAATTAAAAAACTAAAAATCACAAGGCCATCCATATTTTTTTGCGATGTCACGTTTTCTAGCGAGTGTGATTTCCAACATCGAAGGGCGAACATTGTCGGACCTTGTGGCATCCAACTTTGGTGGGGTCGGCTATCGTAACCGAAATTTGGATGCATGAGTTGGTTAAAAATAAATGGAGGTTGGGTATGATGAGCAAAGCCTAGTTGGGTGTGAAACGGCACACTAGAACCACCCGAACCACCGCGTTTATCTTGACCCCTCGCCCTCGAACCGGACCCGACATTTTTTTTCTTACCATCACCTCTGTTTGAGCCTTCCATTTCTTTGAGAATAGTTGAAAATTGAGAGAATGATAGTGTAGTATATGTGAAAATTTGAGAGGGTTTTTGTGAAAATGGAGAAGCAATCTGTGATTTATAAAAAGAGATTGAAGGAAATTTTTTTTTTTTAATTATATTCCAATAACAATTAAATAGATTCCATCCCATTGAATTATTGCATCTCCCCATGTGATCACTGCCACCCCATGCTCTCCCCATGTGATCACCGCTCAGTAACCCAAAGATGATCGACAAAGATTGCCGCTCGGTAAAGACTTCGGCGCGGGTGTTCCCGATCGGCAAACTTGTTTGCCGTGTGTGTTTAGACACCCACTCCGTATACCCTTAATAGTGTAAGAGTACTCATTATCAAAGATTTAAAGATTTCAAAGATTCACTCAAATCAGTGAATTGTCAATTCAAGTTTATCACTCACCATGAAATTATTAATTATTTAATATAATACCATGCTTGTAAGTTGTAACTAGTGGTCTACCTGTGTTCCACTTTTAGTAGTCACTATGAAATTTACATATTATAAATTTCTAACATGTTTATGCATTTTCTAACATGTTTATGCATTGAATGTTGTACACTATGTTTAGAGATGTTTTCAAAAAAAAATTGATTTTACACTTTAATCCAAAACTATTTAATTTTTCATTTTTAATCCAAAAGTTTTCATCATTTGCAATTTAATCTCACAATTTTCTTTTATTTTTAACTTTAGTCCCGTATACTTATCATATTTCGTAAAAATTTTGTTTTACGTTCCGTTCTAAATTTTACGAGTTAATATGGTGTAACGTGCGTGTATGGTTCAACGTTATTATATTTCGTTTAACACTTCGTTCTAAATTTGAGTTAACACGACGCAACGTACGTGTATGGCTCAACGATTTTACGTCGTTTTTTCCCGTTTAACATAACAGGTTCGCCGCAACGGTGGTATAACATTAGTACTATTTGAAACAGTTTTACACCCCACCGGTAGGGCTTAATACTAGTTATTAATTATTTAATATAGTACCATGCTTGTAACTATTGATTTATCTGGGTCACACTTATAAATTTATTTGGGTCTACTTTGGGCCACAATCTCATTTCACTAGAGCTTATATATACTTTTTCCACAAAATAATAATTATTATTTTCATAAAATCGTAAATTCAATGTAAAATCATTAAAATAAACAAATTACGAATAAAATGAATAAAAGAAGATCAACCAAACTAACTTTTCATAAGCATTCACTTTTTTCCAACAATTTCATAAAATCGTAAATTCAATGTAAAATCATTAAAATAAACAAGTTACGAATAAAATGAATAAAAGAAGATCAACCAAACTAACTTTTCATAAGCATTCACTTTTTTCCAACAAAGATGAGTGACGTCTTTTGACTCATGGACATCATTAACATCTATTATTGTCTCTTTTCAGAGTCCCGTTTAAAGTTATTGACGCGTTAAAACTTAGAAGGTATCAGGAGAAGATTCATATAGGGTTACAACGGGTCGAATAACAAAATTAGGTGGATAGCTTGGAATCGAGTCATGAGAGCTAAATCCAA
The DNA here is from genome assembly GCA_030545235.1 of Helianthus tuberosus. NCBI lineage: Eukaryota > Viridiplantae > Streptophyta > Magnoliopsida > Asterales > Asteraceae > Helianthus > Helianthus tuberosus. Next base: position 180,427,087 of record CM060433.1, read on the forward strand.
ATGGGCCTCGGTCTTGGGAGTATTAAGGATATGAATATGGTTCAAATTGCTAAATGGTGGAGTAGGTATAAGGATGATAATAGCCGGTTGTAGGCTAAGGTTGTGGAAGTGATTCATGTCGGGACGAGGTGTAAAAAAGCCATTTCATTCAAGTCAAACTTTACTGGTGTTGGAAGAATATTATGTCAAATTAGGGAGACTTCCAGAAGATCAGTTTAGAGATGATTAATACGTTGAGGTGTGAGTTGGGGTCCGGTAATAAGAATCAGTTTTGGCTCGATATGTGGCATACAAGGGTGAAAATTTACAATGGTTGTCAAACCAAAAAAGAGCTAAAGTCACAAATTGCTATGATGAGTTAGGTTCCTAGAATTTAGAATTTATTGGTGTTGAAGTTGGAAATCTTCAGTTGAGCAGTGGCCCAACTCGATCCGAGACCAACTTAAGTTGCTTTTGGAATTTGTCTCTCAATGTTTCTTTTAAACATACTTCTGATCACTGAAAATGGGTGCAAATGGTTCGATCCCAACCCAAATTAGATGGAGTATAGAAGAGGCCATGGTTTCGTTAGCCCCTATGGTTCATTATAGATTTTTATAGATGGAACGCTTGGGCCCCTCCTAAGGCCCGACTTTTTTTGTGTGGAGAGCCCAAGAAGATTGGATAGCTAGCTACCATGCACGCCTTGGGTAAAAGGGGATTGCCTCTACTCCCTAAGGTTTGCTCCTTATGGAATATTAACAACGAGAACCACGCAGATCATCTTTTGCTCTCATGCCATTATGCTAGGGCGGTTTGGTGGAGTGTTTATGTTTGGATCATAGTCATCAAAGGCCTAGGCGCATAGGCCTCACCTGGGATCTAGGCGCAAGGCGTAAAAAAAGCACGATGTTTGCAAACTATTTAGCACGATATTACAACCTATGCTCCCGCAACGCGGGGGTTAAACACTAGTTATATAACATTTAATATCGTCTATTTATTCCCAAAGTTCTAAAATATTATTGAATTAGTGTAGAAAAGTAGAAATTTGGTTGGAATCTTGCCGGCAACTCTCCGGAATCTAGGATTCTCATCGGAATCTACGCTTGAACTATCACCTGGATAATTAAAACGCAATTGCCTCGCCTCGAAAATGGGCCTATACGCAAGAAGTGGTTGCTTTTAACAACTATGGTTTGGATGGGCTTCCCCATTCCAGAGTTGAACTCCTCAATCAAAGCCCTGTTGGAGAATGTTGAGCATTGGAAAAAGTCGAACAAGATGAAGAAGGTTTGCCATTTGAATTTAATCGCCACCTTTTGGAACCTTTAGTTGGTCATTAAAAAGATGTTTGAAGGAAGGTCGATGCCTATTCACAAATTCTGTTGATTTGGGCAAAATAAATGTAACGCCCCAAAAAATCGAATGTTTATATTCACCATATGTTCCTATATGATATATCATGAAATAAATAACTAGGCTATGTAACCTAGTTAAGTGTATGGCTGATATGTTTAAAATTATACATATCTTTTATATCAGATAACCCCTGTTTCAGTTAGATTGTGCGCGTTTATCCGTTGTATTCGATACTGATTAGATAAAATAATGAATCTGCAGGAATCGGTGAATTATCTGTAGATTATGCGAGAAAACCGAAGAAGGAATCAATGCCTCGGGAAACGTGCCAAAGAAAAGCCAAAATTTGACCTCAGTCGACCTTAGCGCACCGCTACATCAAAAGTGTAACGGTGCGCTAGCCTCAGTAAACGACAAAAGAAATGTTAGGTCATTAAAGTGGTAGCGCACCGCTACCATCAAAGTGTAACGGTGCGCTACCCCTTTAGTGTCGGTAAGTGGGTTAGGTCAAAAGTGGTAGCGCACCGCTACAACATATGTGTTGTCACACCCCAACCGATGGCGGAAACATCGGGATGAGACGAAGTGTGTATAGATTGCTAGAGACTTCATAACACTATGTGACAATATTTAATTAAATCCAAATTTCATTTCAAAATGCTAAATTGTCATACAATAATCCAAACAAAATACAACATTGTTTCAAGTAACATCTTAACATAAAAGATAAGTAGAATTTAGGTGTGTATCTAGTCCACCCTAAACTTGTTTCATCATTCATCCATACTTCAATAATCAACCTGCAACATGTATTAAAATAGAGTTTCAATGCAAAAGCAATGAGCGAGTATACAAGTTTGATACATAATATAACATAGAATAAAATTTCTCATATCCCAACATGATTCATAATATGTGACTTCTAGTATGCAATTTTGGCGTACACTATGATCAAACCCAAGTATAAACGCATAAAATAACCAAATCCCAATTGATAGCAGGATGGTAATGATAACTTAACAATACCCAAAAGAATAGCGGGCGGGGCGTAAATCCTATAGCATATGCATAGTACCATAATTGTTAAGAGAGGCTAGCAAAGTTAATGATCATATACGTTCCAAATCGTTCAAATAGAGCATACAAGAATAACAGGTAATCACAATGTAGTTTCATGTAAGTATGGATAGAGTATGTTTGAATGAGTTTAAGAGTCATTTGTATAATATACATGTTGCATCCCAAAATGGTAAAAGGTAAAAAGGGATCGAGTATACTCACCTTGATTTAAGGTAAGTCCAAACAAGTATGCAAAGTGTGAGAGTTCTTGGAAATAAGATTCCACGTCACTCTAATTGATAGAACATGCAATAATACGGAATATGTATCAACAATGGGTAAAACTGTAATTTGTGTTAACGGGTGACAAGGTCTGGTGGGTTGTACGGTGTGACTAATCCGGTTCGGGGAAGACTTGGTAACTTGATTAATTTGTGGTGTATTTATATAAAATACAAATAATGAGTAAAAGTATTATTTGTATTTTTAAAACAGATAAATATATATATCTATATATATATATATCTATATATAATTTACCTTATAAAAATGTCAAGTGAACAATTTATGTAAAATGAGAGTTACAACAATATAGTCCAATTGTTAATTTAATTTATAAAAATTATAAATTAATTTCTGTGTTCCAACAATATATATATTTTCAGAATAACATGATAATTACACAATTAATTATATAAATAATTAATTTAAGCAGAATAATTAAAAATAATCTTTTAATTATCTAACAGATATAAATCAGATTTAAAATGGTAATCTTGGCCAATATACTTATTTCTGAAATAAACAATTACATATTGTTTTAAACAGGATAATTATCTAATAATTATTTAAATAATTAATTTAAATCAGAAAAATTAAGAATAACATTTCTGATTAATTAAAATTAATATTACTGATTTACAGACATAATTAGGGCCTTTGGATAATTTTATATAAATAAATGGAATTAAAATAGATAAACCAGCATTTGTGTTTATCATATTATATATTAAAAATAATATGAAAAATGCCAAAACAGATTCTGAATTTTTATAAACTCAGAAAAATATGTATTTTGTTATAAAAATATTTTTGGGCAAAATTTGTGCATTTACATATTTAAAACAGTTAAGTTTATATAAATGATTTAACTGATTTAATTCATGTGATATATTATGTAAATAACCTAAATGTAACATAATTTATATAAACTCAGTATAATGCATGTAACAACATAAAAATAATTTCAGGCACAATTATATAGTTATTAAATTTTAAATATAATAAATTAAACTATGTAATTTAACTGATTTGTTTACAATAATTATTCTGTAAACATATAAACAGTAACAAAATTTATATAACTTCAGAATCATACATGCAATATCCTAAAATTAATTTCGGACATAATTTATATAATTAAACTAATTAATAAATAGCTTTATAACATGCAATTTAACTGATTTAATTATAAAAATGTCAGAACAGTATCAAAAATTAGTAATAAAATTATTTTTATTAATTTTACTATTTAACATAATTGACATAAAAATTTCATTAATTAATTCAAAATAACCGATTTATTATAGATTTTTAAAGTTAAAACTGTTTTTAATTGAAATAAAATAGTTTTGTAAAAATTTTGATTAACATTATATTTTTAATAAATGTGAGAGTAGATAAAGTATTTAACCTAAAAACTTTAGATTTTAACTGATTATCCTTAATTTATTATGAATTAAAGAACTAAACCGTTTTTAAATAAAATAAATAAATAAACAAATCCTTGTCATCTTCCCCAAATTAGTCAAACCCGGAAGTCAACTGGACTGATTAATCGACTAAACTAGGTTTATATTTCAATTCACTTTGCAGAATCATTGAACTAGTATAAACAAACAAATTGAGAGAGAAAAATCGAACCGATATCGTTCGGAACGGCGTGCCGACCAAACTCCGGCGAAAGGTCTCCGGCGAGCACTTGCAGAGACGATACAAACGGGTTTTACGATGTTTTTGAGTGTTTTGAAGGTGTGTCGAGTTTTGTTGAGGTTCGAGGATCATAAATAACGTTTCAATTGATTCGAAATCCGACAGAATATAGTGGTTAAATTCTTGGTTTCAATTGTTTATAAAATGCTCGAATTAAACGATGTCAGGCACGTTATAGATAAACTAAAAGTGTCGGAATATTTGGTTGAACGAGAAGAATAAACAGGCATGTTCATCGGGCAGTAAAACCCACTAAAACACGTGGTTTGGTTCGATTCCGGCAACAGATTCGTTGTTTCTGATTTAGAACAGAAGTTACACTTTGGTCCCTGAGGTTACGAGATGATACAAACAGGTCCTTGAAACAGTTAACAGGGTGACTAACTAGGTTGATCTTTTTAGTAAGGAACCTTATACATTAACTAACTTAGTTAGATTTTCAAGTTAAAACTAGTTTAAAAACGACAGGAACAGTCCCTGTAATATTTAACCTAGATATCTAACTAGGTTAGTTTTTTTAAATAAGAAAGCCTTTATATATTAGTTAACCCGGTTAGGGATTCTAGTTAAAAACAGTTTGGAAATGACAATATTAGTCCCTGAAGTCTAAGTTTCAGGAAATGACCAAAGGGTCCCTCTACTTTTGTTTCAAAATTAAATTTGCTTATTTTATTTAAAACATAAGTTTCAAAAATGACATTTTAAACCCTAAAGTTTTAAAAGTTTTAAAAAGTTTATATTCTATTAAAGAAACAAGTTTCAAAAATGTCATAGAGGACCCTAAACTTTATAGTTTTCAAAAATTACACTTTTAACCCGAACTTATAAGATTTCTAAAAGTGAAAATTTGGTCCCTCAACTTATACTTTCACATAATGACACATTTGGCCCTTATAGTTTATGCAGTCTTGTTTAATAGTATAAAATCACGGTGGTTACATGTGTAACGGTGCGCTAAGGGTGAACAGGAGCTGAAAAATTCTACTATAAATACCCATGGCCTATAACTCGAAAACACACACCTTCTACACCTCGAAAACACTCCTCACGGCCGAAAAACTCGGGTCAAATGTAGTCTAAGACGATTCTGGAGCGCCGGGGAGCTTCTCGGGATTCGCGGAAGCTTTCGGTTCGAGTCCTAGGTGATTCGGGTTTAGTAACCTTTCGTTTGTAAGTTTAATTTGTCTAGTTGTAATGTTTAATATTATGTGTAGCTAAACTTTGAAACTATCTAGGTTGTGATGAATGCTTGTTAATATGTAATTTTACCGGGTATTGTGTGATTGTTGTTTGTTCTTGTTAAGTAAATAATTTAAGTTTCTAGTTTGGTGTATATGCATATTTTAACTTGGTTAAATATTTTGATCATATGTTTTACATAATTCCGGTGAATGTATTTTCATAAAAAGAATTAATGTTGATATTCAAGTCTTCATTGTTTGGATAATCATGTGGTGATATTGTAAAATAAACCATAAAAATAATGATCAAGAATTAATCCGGTTTTAATGTTCTACTATTTTTAAGCGCTGTAAGGTATAAAAATATTAATAGATTAAATATAGTGTATTGCTAAAATTGAGTTTTGTAAGAAATCATTTTAGTTAAATTGTCACTAATTTATCTATTAAACCAAACCAAGTTTTCTTAAAATTGCTTAGACTTATAACTGTAAAGAAGTAAGTTTTGCACTTATCAAAGAACACTAGACGACTGTAAAGAAGTCTAGTAAATCGGTAATCAAAAATAAATCTTAAAAGTCACATAGTTGCATTCCCAAGAATGATTGGGAATCCTATACGTTGTCTTTTAGGATTTAACATCTAAAGATCCCGGTTTCATATCACACAATTACCCGGTAGAATGAATGTTATTAATAAATGGGATTCCAACCTAGATAGTCTTTTATTATTATTAAATCTTTGTCTTAATGTGTTTTTAGTTTATTAATTAGTTTTTAGTTACTTTACTTTTCAAGTCAAACCCCCCTTTAAAAAAAATACAAAAATATAATAATGTTTAGTGTGATGTCATTTTTAGTGTAAATAAATTAATTAATGTATTTCAACAGAGTCTCTAGGGTTCGATACTCGGACTTGCATCAGCTATACTACACTGATCGGTACACTGCCGGATGTGTGGTTTAGGTTTAGATCGAGTCTAAGTTTATAAATTTAAAACTTAGAGTGTCTAGTTTAAAGTTATCTTTAAAGTTTGTCTTTTTGTACAATATTTGTAAAAATGTGTTTTCCATGTCGGACATGTAGTAACTGGAAGGGTTAAGTACCGTTAAGTTGGGAACTCCTGTCTAGGCTGGCATTTCGTACGACTCGATTGCCTACCTGGGGACAATCCTAATGAGAGTACCAATACCTATTAGGCCAAAGCATGTCTAAAACTTTACATTTTTAGCTGTTTTTAATCGTACCCCTAGCACACATCAAGTTTTTGGCGCCGTTGCCGGGGACCCTTTGGCAATTGCGTTGATTACTTTATTTGGGCTTAATTGACATCATACGTGCTAGATGTTTTCTTTTGTTTGAGTAGTAGGAGTCTAAGTATTTTAGTGTCTTTCTTTTTGGAGTCGTAGGAGTCTAATTGTTTGTGTCTTTTTCTTGAAGTCTTGTAAATATGTGTGAAATTTGTGGAGGACCTCATTTTACTGTTAATTGCCCACATGATGAGGGGTCCTCTGCACAATGTTATGATAACCCCTATGTGCAGCCGCAGCCATATTTTTCACAGGAATATTCCTTGTATCAGTATAATGAACCGTATCAGTATGATGAACCATATTACCAACCTCAACAGCAAAATTCTGAAGCCTTTGAGCAAGAACAGGTGGATGGATGGAAACTATTCGAAGCCGAATCAGCAGGAATATGGAAAATACTGAACTCACTAGCTAAGCCGGAGACTACAATGGACGACCTAGTCCCAACTCCGGTTCAACAAGGTGAACAAGAAGAGAATACTGGTAAGTTCATAATTGATTTTTCTTGTAGTGACGAGGAAATAGATGCACAGCTGGCTGAATACAGGAGATTGACGAGAGTAGAAGAAGAGGTAGAAGAAAAGAAACTGCAACTAGAGAAGCTGACGACCGGGTATACATATGATGCAGAAGGCAACTACCTCGGTTACATGCTTTCTACTGGGGAATTAATCTCAACATTTCCAGAATTAGGAAAAGAGTTACCATATGAAGATGAGCCAGAAGAAGAGATCATTCAAGTCACGGAGACGAAAATGGATGTTGAAGTCCCACCTCCGGTGACACAGGTTAGTATATATGATTTTGGAAGTGCTTCTGATAATGAACCAGATGAAGAAGAATGGGCCGCTTATCAGAAGATGATAGTTAAGAAAGAAGTGATTGAAGAAGAGGTGGAATTGGGGGATTCCATTGGTTGGATGTTTGAAGAAGTGAATGAAGAGGAGTTAGACTTGGGAGAGTCCTTGGAAATATTGTTTGCTGAAAATATAAAAGAAACGGACTTAAAGAATGTGTTATCTGAGGTGGATGAGTTTTTAAAGCTAGAATTAGATGATTTGCCAGTCTATGAAGAAGTAGGAGAATTAGACCCCGAGGGGGATATAGCATTCTTTGATGCCCTACTTGAAGATGAACCGACAGAGGTGATCGAACCTGCCCCAGATAAAGAGTCTAGGTGTGAGGATCCTCTTGAGAAAGTGGTGGAAGAAGAAGAACACCACAGCTGGCCCGTGGAAGTATTTATAAGTGAAACTGAAAAATCAACAAAACCACGGGAGAAGGCAAAACAAAAGAACTTGGATCAACAAAACTTGGGGATACAAAGATGGTATAATAGGAAGCTTCAGGCAACATTAAAGTGCAAAGACAACCATCCTCCTCATTACATGAATTCTATCAAGTTTGATCCAGGTAAGTTTAAATTCTGGTGGTCTGACCCATTTAAAAATTTTAAAATATTATATTATTCCATCGTTAAATTTTTAAATATTTTTGAAGACCGGGTGGAATTGAACGGGTTGGACAGGGTCCAGATCAAAGAAAAGCCTCCTGATTAAATTCAAGTATGGGGAGGTTTTGTAAATATTTGTTTTTGAGTCGTTTGTTTTGTGTAGAGTCAGTACTGCTTGGTTTGTGCTTGTTTTTGTTTATGCAGGTTTGAATCACACCACCCGTACTCAATCTCCATTCGGGTGATTTCGGAGCTGTATACCAATTTCAAGTAATTTACCAAGAGTGCTAGTCAGAGTCAAAGCCGATCGCGACCGAAATGCTATACGATCGAGCTGGATTAGACAAAAGTTTTGAACTTATACATCATATAACCAGCTAAGTCCTTTCCAATTTATCCTTTGTCTTTTATTTCTTAATTATTTTAGTGTGTTTAAATTGTTTTCCAACCTACATTGAGGGCAATGTAGAATTTAAGTGTGGGGATGGGAAACTATCGTTTGAGTGTCTAGTCAATAATAATAAAAATAAAATAAACTTGTCCCGATCCTTTAAACGCATTGAAAACTTGAAAATTTTTTCGAAAACGTCTGTTTATAACAATTTAAATATAGAATTTGCAAATTTAAAAATACATGTTTCTTTAAGTTGTGGGATAGTAGGTTTTTAAATCAAGTTTTTGTGAAAAATTTTTACGAGATACTTAAGATAATTTTTCTAACTTTAAAGTAAATTAACTATGCAATAACAACCTTTAACCATTACATTACCACATGACGGTAAGATTTGAGCCTAAAAGTGTTTATTACAAAAACACTACTTTCGTTTCATGTGTGTACACCGACGTGTTGCATTACTTTAGAACTTGTACGTTTAGATACATTTCAAGATCTTTGTTTAGATATTGATACAAGTATAAAAGAGGCCTTAAAATCACCTTTTCTGTAAAAATTCACCATTACCATTCGATACCACTTTGAGCCTAAAACCGTTCGTTTGTTACCTGATAACCTGAATGGATTTTAGAAATTGATCTTATACGAGAAGATGTAAAAAAAAAGTCAAATACACGCTTCTAATATAGGTAGGGTCTTTTAGGCTCAATGCCGAACGATCTATCAGAATTAGAAGTAACATTCGCTACATTGAGAAAGACTTGATTTACTTCTTCGATAAAATGGTCTTGACGATCTGACCGTAAAAAGAGTCATTGGGATTAAAGTGGTTGTGTGAAAAAAAAATTACTATTTACAATAACACACCGCTAGTCTTATATTGTAACGGTACGCTAGATAAGGTCGGGCATAAAAATAGCATGGTAGCAGCCCCGAGATTCGAACTCGGGTCTGTGCTCCCACACTCTTTCGCGCCAGAGTCTAACCATTGGACTAAGGCCTGATCTTGTTCATTTCTTAGTTTTCATTTGTATATATGTCCAATAAACTAACTATGAAACTCTATAGTTAGTCACATCTTTGTAAATATACAACCTACCTTTAAACCTCACCTACCCATTTTAAGTCCTCTTTATCTGTATTGATTTCTAACAATTAGGTGGAGATTTGATTGACGTACAAGCTTATAGTAGTAATGTTACATAGTCTGGTTTTTGAGAGTTCACTAAAAATTACATACATACTATCCGGGAGAAGAGTGAATTCAGTGAGTGGTATTGTTTTTGCATAATTAATTACTTAAAAGTAAGAAAATTTTGATTAAGTATTCTCGGTTTCTCGTTTCATTTTCTTGATTTATTAACCTCTTGAACGTTGTAAGTCTTGTGAAACCTCTGTATTCAAAAATTTTGTAATTCATATTTAGATTTGTTTAAAACATACGTTTCTGTTTAATAATTTAAGTTTGATATGTGTTTAGGATTTTGCTTAGGGACAAGCAAAAGGTTAAGTGTGGGGATATTTGATATGTTTAAAATTATACATATCTTTTATATCAGATAACCCCTGTTTCAGTTAGATTGTGCGCGTTTATCCGTTGTATTCGATACTGATTAGATAAAATAATGAATCTGCAGGAATCGGTGAATTATCTGTAGATTATGCGAGAAAACCAAAGAAGGAATCAATGCCTCGGGAAACGTGCCAAAGAAAAGCCAAAATTTGACCTCAGTCGACCTTAGCGCACCGCTACATCAAAAGTGTAACGGTGCGCTAGCCTCAGTAAACGACAAAAGAAATGTTAGGTCATTAAAGTGGTAGCGCACCGCTACCATCAAAGTGTAACGGTGCGCTACCCCTTTAGTGTCGGTAAGTGGGTTAGGTCAAAAGTGGTAGCGCACCGCTACAACATATGTGTAACGGTGCGCTAAGGGTGAACAGGAGCTGAAAAATTCTACTATAAATACCCATGGCCTATAACTCGAAAACACACACCTTCTACACCTCGAAAACACTCCTCAAGGCCGAAAAACTCGGGTCAAATGTAGTCTAAGACGATTCTGGAGCGCCGGGGAGCTTCTCGGGATTCGCGGAAGCTTTCGGTTCGAGTCCTAGGTGATTCGGGTTCAGTAACCTTTCGTTTGTAAGTTTAATTTGTCTAGTTGTAATGTTTAATATTATGTGTAGCTAAACTTTGAAACTATCTAGGTTGTGATGAATGCTTGTTAATATGTAATTTTACCGGGTATTGTGTGATTGTTGTTTGTTCTTGTTAAGTAAATAATTTAAGTTTCTAGTTTGGTGTATATGCATATTTTAACTTGGTTAAATATTTTGATCATATGTTTTACATAATTCCGGTGAATGTATTTTCATAAAAAGAATTAATGTTGATATTCAAGTCTTCATTGTTTGGATAATCATGTGGTGATATTGTAAAATAAACCATAAAAATAATGATCAAGAATTAATCCGGTTTTAATGTTCTACTATTTTTAAGCGCTGTAAGGTATAAAAATATTAATAGATTAAATATAGTGTATTGCTAAAATTGAGTTTTGTAAGAAATCATTTTAGTTAAATTGTCACTAATTTATCTATTAAACCAAACCAAGTTTTCTTAAAATTGCTTAGACTTATAACTGTAAAGAAGTAAGTTTTGCACTTATCAAAGAACACTAGACGACTGTAAAGAAGTCTAGTAAATCGGTAATCAAAAATAAATCTTAAAAGTCACATAGTTGCATTCCCAAGAATGATTGGGAATCCTATACGTTGTCTTTTAGGATTTAACATCTAAAGATCCCGGTTTCATATCACACAATTACCCGGTAGAATGAATGTTATTAATAAATGGGATTCCAACCTAGATAGTCTTTTATTATTATTAAATCTTTGTCTTAATGTGTTTTTAGTTTATTAATTAGTTTTTAGTTACTTTACTTTTCAAGTCAAACCCCCCTTTAAAAAAAAAATACAAAAATATAATAATGTTTAGTGTGATGTCATTTTTAGTGTAAATAAATTAATTAATGTATTTCAACAGAGTCTCTAGGGTTCGATACTCGGACTTGCATCAGCTATACTACACTGATCGGTACACTGCCGGATGTGTGGTTTAGGTTTAGATCGAGTCTAAGTTTATAAATTTAAAACTTAGAGTGTCTAGTTTAAAGTTATCTTTAAAGTTTGTCTTTTTGTACAATATTTGTAAAAATGTGTTTTCCATGTCGGACATGTAGTAACTGGAAGGGTTAAGTACCGTTAAGTTGGGAACTCCTGTCTAGGCTGGCATTTCGTACGACTCGATTGCCTACCTGGGGACAATCCTAATGAGAGTACCAATACCTATTAGGCCAAAGCATGTCTAAAACTTTACATTTTTAGCTGTTTTTAATCGTACCCCTAGCACACATCAATGGCAAAAACTATTAACGAAGGAAAGTTGTGCCAATTATGTTTTAGTATCAAACAAGAGGGACTAAAGGTGAAGATTTTGGGATGGAGTTCTAATTAAAAAGAAAACAAAATGTAGAATTTTCTGTGTGTATGTGTGTGTTACGTGATATGGAGAAAAAGAGGGAAGAACACCCTCTAAAACCTAACCACAAATTCAGCAAATTAATGGAGCAATTGATGGTTGATCTAGTGCATGAACATCAATCTTTGATCACCTCTACTTGCTAAGCATAAGGTATGCTACAATTTATGATTTGGTGATTATTGATGAAATGGGTTGTATTCAATCCGTGAGTTTATGTGAAATGAGAATGATAATGAATTAAAATCATCTCATGAAACATGAATCATGCTCGAATTTCGGATTACTTTGATGTTTTAATGAAAACCCACTTGTGGAAGTAATGTTATGAAGATGATGATGTTGCATGTGCTAAATTTGAGTATAGTTTTGATATGTATGAAGCTTGATGTTGTAGATTATTGTTAAATGAATATGATTAGAATGAAAGTTATGTGAAATTAGTTGAATATGATGAATGAAAGCAAGAAATAGGTAATAAAGTATGAATGGGTTGTACATTGTGCTTAGATAGTAGTACGCATGCCAAGTGTTTGATGAAATGTCTAGGTGAAGTTAGAATGTGTGATTATATGAAAGAACTTGATAAATATGAATGAAAATGATGTAATTAATAGTAAACTAACATGAATAATGTTGGAGTTATGTTATACTAGTTACCTTGGATGACATTGCCAATTGTAGAATCACAAAGCATTAGCATGTGAAAGTATGTGTATGTGTATATAATTAGGTGATCATGTAATTGTATATGTCGTACAATACAAGTATGAAATGCGTAGGACGTTAATACAATGGTCAACCATGTTAAGATGAATACATGTTCATAAATCAAAAGTGTGTAAGTAAGACAGCTGACTTTCTAAAAGTCAACAATGTATGAATATCATGGAATGACCCTTGGACAAGATTGTTAGAGTAGAGAGTCAATGTGTTATGTGCTAGATGATTTATGTGTTATTCATGATGATAGTTGAGTTGTGTGGATTCGAAACGAGATGACTATTAGTATATGTCTTATTTATACAGCATTTGACTAACGAAAGTCGATTATTGTATGAATGGAAAGAAAATGAATGTTTGTATGTATGCTCACATAAGCTAACAATGTTGTGAACGTAATGATATGTAAGGACGGAAATCTTGTCAATTGACTCAAGCATGGATGGCTATCGGGTCAAGAGGAAGCAAGGAGGCAAGCATGAACATGGATGCTAAAGGTAAGTGATTTCCGGAATCACTTCTTATTTTATAAATGAAGTTTGGTATGTTGTATATAGGGAACCATGTAAGAAGTTACGGGTAAGGGTAAGTACCAAGGTAAGTTCATATGAACTTCGTCTATCCTTAATGTAAATTAAGATGATAGTCTCATCACGTTAATGGAATGTTCATGATGTTAATGGAATGTTCATGATGTTAATGGAATGTTCATCATGTTACTGAAATGTTCATCATGTTACGGAAATGTTCATCATGTTACTGAAATGTTCATCATGTTACTGAAATGTTCAGCATGTTACTGAAATGTTCATCATGTTACGGAAATGTTCATCATGTTACTGAAATGTTCATCATGTTACTGAAATGTTCATCATGTTACTGAAATGTTTATCATGTTAATGGAATGTTCATCATATTAACGAAATGTTCATCATATTAATGGAATGTTCATCACGTTAATGGAATGTTCATCATGTTAATGGAACGTTCATCGTGTTAATGGAACGTTCATCATGTTTGTGGAATGTTCATCGTGTTTGTTGGAAGTTAGTCGGTTATGTTTATTTGTAACTGCATCGATTTTTATTGATATGTTTGTAGGTAAGGCTCAACTTTAGATGCTTGCGACATTCAAAGTTTGATATTTGAATACAAATAAGTGAATGTGACTTGTATGCATGTATGTAGATATGGAAATGTAGCGTGTGTAAGTAGTGTGAACTTGTATGTACGCACATATGAATGGGATACGTATGAATGTACTTAGATATATGAATGTGTATATGCGTGTTGTAATCTAGTTATTGTAGATCACTGGTATACGTATATGTGAAGATGTGTGCTTTCAACATGTTTGAGATTACGTATTCCTAACCATGTTACTATTGAGAATGAAATGAAGTGTAGGTATGGGAACGCCAGACTCTCGAGGAATTGATGTCGGACTCGAGTAAATAAAATTGAGAGGATGGTTCAATGGAATACCTTACATAATTAGAATGCGATATAGCCTTTTAAGTATATGTTTTAAATTATATATGATGTCACCATGCACTAACGTGTTTGTTATATATGGTGACTGTCACGACCCCCGACCCACCCTGGACGGAATCGGGAGCCGCGAACAGCCAAGTGGTACCGGTGATTATTTTGAAAAATATTGCAGCGAAAATTTCATCAGGACCGTGAGTTAGGAAAAATATCAGAGTTTAGAAAACACCGGATTTTATTTATTAAATAGATGGGATAAACCCATGTTTTACAAAGGTAGCTTTAATAAGGGATAACCCAATTACATAAAACAATATTTCTTAATTTGATTTAATTAATAAAATAAGCCACTTCTTGAAGCCTTTCAGTGCCGTATCCAACTCTTACTCCAATCTACTGTAATTACCTGAAACGCGTTTTAAAAAAGTTTTGTCAGCAGGAAATACTGGTGAGTTCATTCATTTTGCTTAAAACGACGCATTTGTTATAATCTACAGTATTAAGAGCGATTACAATGTTTCCACATATCAACCAACTACCCACAGTATTTGTCACTCGACCATCCATTGGTAACCTCATTGTCCAATGGTGTCTGTGACTATGGTCATATCACCCCTTGGCTACCCCGTTGTCCAATGGTGAAGGTTATCAAGTAATGTATACAAAACCTCACATACCGGCTGTAATTTGGTGATTACAAAGACTTAATCCCTGTAATTATAACTTTGAAAATATTTAAGAATTTATAAAGCACTTTGATAAAAATAGAATGACTCACATTATAAGCATGCAGATTTATACGGGCAGAGTTTAGCCTACTGGTTAGCCTTGATATTGCAGATTTATACAGGCAGAGCTTAGCCTATTGATTAGTCTTGTAACCTAGTGCACACGAACTTGGTAAGTAACTAATACAGCATTTACGATAACTCACGAGATTAAAACCCTCACGACAAATGACAAAGTGCAATCACTTAAACATCCATCGGATTCACAACGAATGACAGAGTATTCCCCGAGTTCGGGTGGTACTCAAACATCCTGTCGGAATCACGACTAATGACAAAGGATAGCACTTAAACATCTGGTCGGATAGTTTCAATTGATCGGATATTGAATCGTAGCAGCGATCGAGTTAATACCCGGTATTGTAGCAACGCCTCGCTATGCTAAATTGTGATTTCTAATAGTATAACTTCGTTTTTTGTGTTTGATTTTCGACACCAGAGAACAGTCCCTGCGACAAGCTATTTATAGCTGAAATTGGGTTCTCTCGCGACCCGCGTGAGCCCTTGCTCGATCCTTACGCGGCCTGCGTAGCCGCCTAGTCTATGCGTAGGGTTGCTGAGTCACCAGTAGGTCTGCCAGGTGGATGCCACGTGGCCTGGGAACGCTTATCCGGTCAAACACATGTTGACGCGCCCCGCGTAAGGGTCTGCTTACCTTTACGCGGCCCGCCTGAAGACCATAATTCTTGATTTCTTGATTTTCGATATGGATTGGGGTTTCAGGGGTCCGGGTTTTTACTTATGGATCGATTTGGGACATTTTTTACTATAATTATATTACAAAGAAAAAGGGAATAAAATAGTGAGAAAAGAGAATGGACCCACTTTGTAAATTTAGGGTTCAACTAGAAAGCCTCCTGGTATAAATTTTGGGTATAACTTCTGAGCTATAAAAATATATAATGCACTCGTTTTAAGTATAGTACCCCTCATTCAACCTTGTCCCTAGGTCACGAGACAGAACCCCAACGAACTTAGTCAGGCAGAGCCTTGACATGTGTTATGGGGCTCAGATCAATCGGACCGGGTAGCGATGATCGGGAGTTAAAACACTTAAAACGGGATATGGCTTTGTATTATAAAAATAAAAGTTGAATATATATATATATAATAAGAGAAAGGTCGTGAGATAGAAATAAAGGTAGGGGAATTTTGTTCAAAGACTGTGTAGCTTATTTATACTTACCTCAAATAGTTTGAAAGCCTACACGTAGCTACTTGAGAACACATACGCTTATATGCAATTAATGTTGATGTATATCTAAAAGTTCATATGCATACTTACAGATAATGTTTTAGATTAATTGATTTTATTAAACATTATTATGACAAGCGTATACAGTAATAAATATGAAATGTTTTGTTAGTTTTTATTATTATTATTACTAGGTTATAACCCCGTGTATTACACGGGGTTGAATAAATAAATTTTATATACTAAATAATAAAACCATATATTTTTAAAACCTCATTTATTGTACGGGTTGAATAAATATAATTTTATATATTAAATAATAAAAAGTTTTATCTATAAGAACCATATTGTACGGGTTGAATAAATGTAATTTTATATACCAAATAAAAAAGTTATATCTTTAAAACCACGTGTATTACACGGGTTGAATAAATGTAATATTGTTTACCAAATAATAAAATAATACGTCGTTAAAAAACCCATTTATTACACAGGTTGAATAAATGTAATTTTATATACCAAACAATAAAAAAATTACTTCTTTAATATGCGTATTATACAGTTTGAATAAATGTATTTTTCTGTACTAAATAATAAAAAATATATATCCTTAAAAAACCCTGTGTATTTTATATATCAAATAATAAAAAGTTATATCTTAAAAAACCTCATGTGTTACATGGGTCGAGTAAATGTAATTTTGTATAGTGATAATAAGAATATTTAATATATTAATACAAAGTTTGGTTTTCGTGATAAAAATAGATTATTCTGTTGTTGCAAAATTTGTTAATGAAGTATAAATAAATTTAACCCTTTATTTAAAACTCCGTAAATGTATAAATAATAAATAATATTAGTTAATTTTAGTTTAAGTTTCGTAAAATTTATTTGATACCAAACTAAACAAAACGTTCAAATATAATTAATTCAAATAAATAATATTATAAATGAGAAGAAGATTAAACTAATTAATAATTATCCATAAGATATTAAACTAATAATATTTAATTGGAGGGTTATCTATAATTTAAGATATTAAATTAAATAATATTTAGTAGGAGATTATCTATAATTAATTTTAATTATAAGAGATTAAATTAAAATAACAATGCCTAATATGATGACAAGTGTCCCTAAAGTGGTTTCTTTTATTATATAGTATAGATTATAATTAATTTAACTGTTTCACTTATTTGGCGCGTATAACTTGTAAAATATGACGTTCTAGAAAATAATAAATATGTCATTAGAACAAGAATATTTATATCTACATTTTGAACCAGGTTTCATTAAAAACGGAGTAGGTTTAAATGTAATGTATTTTTATAATTTAATTATTAAACGGTTCATGGGCCCGTCTAGGTACTTCATATTTCTTACAGTCAACTTACCCGAAATCTACCCTTCTAATAATATAAGTTTTTATATACTTTTATTTTTAATAGAAAGGTCAACCCTATACAAGCCAATTAATTAATATAATATTTCAACCAACTATATAAAATAGTGTTTAAAACTATTTAGGTTGAATATTTATATTAAAAATAAACTAGTTACTAGTTATTAGTGGTTAATAAATTTAAACAAACCTATAATTCTTATATGATAAAAATAGGAATGTTACATCCTCCCCACCTTGTTTTAAATCTCGTCCTCGAGATTTGGGCTATGATATTTCTTTTAGACTTATGTCATATTTTAATCAATAAAAACAATATTAAGGTAGATGACACAAAATTAAAATATCAAATTTTGTGAATAAGAGTTGTACAATAAGTAGGATTCAATGGTTCAACTAAATTAGTTCAAGAAATCGATGACAAATGAATGAGTTGAAATGATATAATTTCCAAGGTGACTAGGTTCAAGCCAAAAGATATATGATCAATAGATATTTTAAAATGAATGTGAAGGACTTTTAGAATCAATAAAATTCTTTGTCAAAAGAAAGCTTACTTTGATTGGCAACTGAGGAAGACTTAGAATCGACAGGTTCAAAATGAAATAAAAGCATGAAAATGATTTGTCAAATATTAAATTATGATATGAGAAAATCAATGTGCTGAGATGAGTGAAGTGCAAGGATACACGAAAAGACAATAGAGTTAGTGTATCATTGTCTTAATACATAATTGTATTAATACTTTTTGCGTCCGTACCTTAAGCGATGATCGTGAGATAATAGATTACGTCTAGACGATCGTGAAATCCTATAATATTGTTATAACCATATTTAGATATGTTAAACTCTAATTAATATTTTGTTCATTCATTAAATTTTTCGACTACCTTAAAACTAAAATTTTAATTGGCTTGTAAACATTAGTTTCACACAATTAATATGAGTCTTCTGCGAATTTTATAATAAACTTAATATAGAAAGTCATATGAACTAAATCTGTGAAGGTAACAAATTTATTAAATTTATATATACGCACACTAAACCATATGTATAACTAAAAATATATATATGCAGAAAGTTATACTTAGGTATTTTATTCTTATTACTATATAATAGAATAGTAAAAAAATAATAATATGTTAATAGTAACTATACGTATAAAAGTAAATTTGAAAATCTAAACATAAGTTTATTAAATATAAAATTCATTTTATGAAAATTTTATCAAAATTTAACTTTTTTTTTAACATGAGCTACAAGTTTATATCAATACCGCAAGGTGTCATAATGATTTGAAATAGTTCAATAATTATGGTGATCGAACAAATTCACCGTGTAATCAACTGAAAAGCTTTTAATAAAAATTCTAGGGGTTTACGTCTCTGATCTGCATAACTCTTTTGTCGATCTTGATACATAATACTTCTATAAGTATTTAATAGTTGTGGAATATAAGATGAACAATTACTTATAAGTATAAAATGTCTTGTCCATGAATACTTAGACAATTATATAATTTTATTCGTCACTCAAATTCTTGTATTTGTTTTATGAAAATATGTCTTCTCTTTACAGTACAAAATATATATATTTTTAAAATTTACTAAATAAGTATGATGACTTAATTTATATACATTAACTAGTCATTATCATGGTTGGATATTGGTTAGTGCTGCCTTGTTTAAGCATGGGTGATCAGTCCATGCCTAACTAAGGCTAGGCTACCCAATACCTGCCCCTGACAATAACCCTAGTACCTAAAAAAAATACTAACACTACTACTATTAATATATTATTACTAATAATAAACTAATATCAATAATAAATAACTAAACATAAACTTAAATGAGAGTATACCTCAAACATAATTTTTATACATATATATAAAAATATAAATTCTTCACCTCAATGGTTTAACAAGAATTTTTAAATATAGTAATACTATATTGTAAATTACTTATGTAAGTTTCCATATATAATCAATTAAATTTATATAATGTTTTTTTTTAATAAGAAAGTTCGGACATGGTCACAACAAAAACCATGTATGCCAAAGAAAATTGAATTTTTCAAGAATTCATTGACTCGATATCAAATAGTCATTGTTTAGCAATAATGCGGTTCACAATGCAAAAAAAAAAATCAAGTATAGCGAAATGATATTTGAGTTTGGATAAAACAATAAATTAGAATGAAGCCCTCCAGTGGTCTTCATAAATTAAACGAACCACATGCGTAATAAACAGTGCATGTGTAATGTGTGGATGTACCAAGAAATGAAATAGATCAATATTTGCTACTATGAAAGAAATCCTTATGGTATGATGACCATTAGGGGAAGTAGCAATGCCAAAGTCTATTCACAAAGGTCAGAATTTTAACGAAAGAAATTTAAGAACTTTTATCTGGAATTTCGTGTGATAACCGTTGTTAAGTAACATTACCAGGAAATGTCGAATAAAATGAAATAGGGGATTTGCAAAGGTATGTGACTCCTTTTTCAGCGCCAATAATTATGATTCTGATTAAACTATGTACCGATTATTGTGAAATCTTGTTTTAACGTACCTCAGCAAGATTCGTGTCGTTTGTAGGATCACGCGGCCAAGTGTTGCTTTTTGATTAGTAATTCTTCCACTAACGGAATTCGCGTTGGTGTCGTCATGCCCAATTATATTTTCAAAAATGCCTTGCCTTGAAAGTCGTGTGTGATATACTTCGATGTCTGTGGACGTATAATTTATGTTTCATGTGTTTTTCTTGTGCACTAGCACAACTTTACATGATTTCTTACTTGTTTTAATAGTCTATGATAACGTATTGGAAATTCTTATACTTTTGATGGCGTCCCAACTTAAAGGGTTTCCATTGTTTATATTTTCACACGAGTTGCGAGGTAGATGATTAAATGGAATAATGTTTGATATCGGAATTATAGATATATGCAAGAGATTCTTGATAAAGAAATTTAAATTTTATTATTGACACATATGTTTGTGATTTATTCTTAATTGACTTTTGGAATTCCTTATAGATATACATATCTATATATATTTCACATGCTGTAATATACATACCCTCTATAAGGTCAATGTATTTAATAAGTCAAATATCAGGTCATAATACTATTTAGGGAAATTTTGTCACTTGTTTGACATATTATATACCCCGTCTTATCCGGTTCTCGCCGGAGAGGTAACCCTTATTATATCCGGACAAGCTGGAGAGTCTTCTACACCATACCCAGTCTTGCCGGAGAAGAAATTTAGATTTTCCCAGAAATAGATCTTTCTTAAATCATGATTTGGAAAGTGCATTATGACTTTCAACAACGAACCAGGAAATTAATATTCACCTGACGGACCATATTCTAGAACAAAGTAGCACCAATAAATAAGAACTAACAGTGGTCAAGTGTTATTGCTTATTTATTATACTTGCAACGTTCTAGTTATCATTTTCACGGTATACCAAAACCCATCACACTTTATTTACACAAGTATTTAGCTTATCTCGAAGCTGATACTAAGGCATCTTTTCTTAAGTTCAAGTCTAAATGTTATCATGTGTGCTACCAGTTAATAGTAATCTCCTAACTCTTTTATATAAGCTTAGGTATGATTATCACAACACCTATAGGCTTAAATCAGTGGCTCTGATACCACCTTCTGTCACGACCCCCGACCCACCCTGTACGGAATCGGGAGCCGCGAACAGCCAAGTGGTACCGGTGATTATTTTGAAAAATATTGCAGCGGAAATTTCATCAGGACCTTGAGTTAGGAAAAATATCAGAGTTTAGAAAACACCGGATTTTATTTATTAAATAGATGGGATAAACCCATGTTTTACAAAGGTAGCTTTAATAAGGGATAACCCAATTACATAAAACAATATTTCTTAATTTGATTTAATTAATAAAATAAGCCACTTCTTGAAGCCTTTCAGTGCCGTGTCCAACTCTTACTCCAATCTACTGTAATTACCTGAAACGCGTTTTAAAAAAGTTTTGTCAGCAGGAAATACTGGTGAGTTCATTCATTTTGCTTAAAACGACGCATTTGTTATAATCTACAGTATTAAGAGCGATTACAATGTTTCCACATATCAACCAACTACCCACAGTATTTGTCACTCGACCATCCATTGGTAACCTCATTGTCCAATGGTGTCTGTGACTATGGTCATATCACCCCTTGGCTACCCCGTTGTCCAATGGTGAAGGTTATCAAGTAATGTATACAAAACCCCACATACCGGCTGTAATTTGGTGATTACAAAGACTTAATCCCTGTAATTATAACTTTGAAAATATTTAAGAATTTATAAAGCACTTTGATAAAAATAGAATGACTCACATTATAAGCATGCAGAATTATACAGGCAGAGTTTAGCCTACTGGTTAGCCTTGATATTGCAGATTTATACAGGCAGAGCTTAGCCTATTGATTAGTCTTGTAACCTAGTGCACACGAACTTGGTAAGTAACTAATACAACATTTACGATAACTCACAAGATTAAAACCCTCACGACAAATGACAAAGTGCAATCACTTAAACATCCATCGGATTCACAACGAATGACAGAGTATTCCCCGAGTTCGGGTGGTACTCAAACATCCTGTCGGAATCACGACTAATGACAAAGGATAGCACTTAAACATCCGGTCGGATAGTTTCAATCGATCGGATATTGAATCGTAGCAGCGATCGAGTTAATACCTGGTATTGTAGCAGCGCCTCGCTATGCTAAATTGTGATTTCTAATAGTATAACTTCGTTTTTTGTGTTTGATTTTCGACACCAGAGAACAGTCCCTGCGACAAGCTATTTATAGCTGAAATTGGGTTCTCTCGCGGCCCGCGTGAGCCCTTGCTCGATCCTTACGCGGCCCGCGTAGCCGCCTAGTCTATGCGTAGGGTTGCTGAGTCACCAGTAGGTCTGCCAGGTGGATGCCACGTGGCCTGGGAACGCTTATCCGGTCAAACACATGTTGACGCGCCCCGCGTAAGGGTCTGCTTACCTTTACGCGGCCCGCCTGAAGACCATAATTCTTGATTTCTTGATTTTCGATATGGATTGGGGTTTCAGGGGTCCGGGTTTTTACTTATGGATCGATTTGGGACATTTTTTACTATAATTATATTACAAAGAAAAAGGGAATAAAATAGTGAGAAAAGAGAATAGACCCACTTTGTAAATTTAGGGTTCAACTAGAAAGCCTCCTGGTATAAATTTTGGGTATAACTTCTGAGCTATAAAAATATATAATGCACTCGTTTTAAGTATAGTACCCCTCATTCAACCTTGTCCCTAGGTCACGAGACAGAACCCCAACGAACTTAGTCAGGCAGAGCCTTGACATGTGTTATGGGGCTCAGATCAATCGGACCGGGTAGCGGTGATCGGAAGTTAAAACACTTAAAACGGGATATGGCTTTGTATTATAAAAATAAAAGTTGAATATATATATAATAAGAGAAAGGTCGTGAGATGGAAATAAAGGTAGGGGAATTTTGTTCAAAGACTGTGTAGCTTATTTATACTTACCTCAAATAGTTTGAAAGCCTACACGTAGCTACTTGAGGACACATACGCTTATATGCAATTAATGTTGATGTATATCTAAAAGTTCATATGCATACTTATAGATAATGTTTTAGATTAATTGATTTTATTAAACATTATTATGACAAACGTAAACAGTAATAAATATGAAATGTTTTGTTAGTTTTTATTATTATTATTATAATTAATTTAATTGTTTCACTTATTTGGCGCGTATAACTTGTAAAATATGACGTTCTGGAAAATAATAAATATGTCATTAGAAAAGAATATTTATATCTACATTTTGAACCAGGTTTCATTAAAAACGGAGTAGGTTTAAATGTAATGTATTTTTATAATTTAATTATTAAACGGTTCATGGGCCCGTCTAGGTACTTCATATTTCTTACAGTCAACTTACCCGAAATCTACCCGTCTAATAATATAAGTTTTTATATACTTTTATTTTTAATAGAAAGGTCAACCCTATACATGCCAATTAATTAATATAATATTTCAACCAACTATATAAAATAGTGTTTAAAACTATTTAGGTTGAATATTTATATTAAAAATAAACTAGTTACTAGTTATTAGTGGTTAATAAATTTAAACAAACCTATAATTCTTATATGATAAAAATAGGAATGTTACAGTGACCGCAGGTTAGTCAGATATTAATGATGGACAAGTGAACGAGGATCGAGTTGAAGATCATGGATTGTACGGGAAAGCGGTCACGTTGTTTGTAACTATTTGTTAACATAGTTACATTAAATAAATGATCAATGATGTATTTATGTTAAAAGGGTTGACCTAGACGGTATTCAAGTGTGTTAGAGCAGTTAAAAGAAAGAAATTTTACGGTTCATTTTCCGCTGCGTCGTTTTGGGTCAAAGTGTGATAAGGGTCTTACAATAAATCAAATAACCACGATAATATCATTAAGTTTTCACTAAATCCTAAAATTACTATGTAAGAAATTTTGTTTCTACAAATAACTGAAAAAATAAATTTTACTTCCAGCAATAAGACATAATCAAACTAAATTTGAAGTACAACTATCAAGGACATGTTTCAACGTGTGATAAGATGATCAAAACCTAATAGCCTGGGTGTTATGGTCTCCTCGAGCTCCTTGGTAGAGCTGATGTGAAGTGTCAGGGGGGCAAGGAACGCTACGTTGTGGTCTCTCTCTCTCTCTCTCCTCTTTGTTTAATTTTAAAATAATGAAAAAGGGTGAGGATCGTGGATGGGTACAACATAGGTGAGGGAATAAAAAGGAGATGGTGATGTGACGTTAAGGTGTCGGTTAGAGATCTGTATAGAGCTAAGCCTAAGAATTAAAGAAAAAACATAATTTGTGCCCAATGGGTAATCATCAAATGTAAATTTTGTCACCCATGCCATATGTTCGCAGTTGGTTAGCTTAGAGTAGTCATAAATTGTGCCTAATGTGGTTCACCAATATAGGTAAATTATTTGAGCTCGTATAAATGGTCCCCAATCAATCATAATCCGACATAAGTTGTGTCAAACATGTTATTCTCTTATTCGTTAACATAACTAGTTGTTGCCCCGCCCGCGTTGCGGGGCGATGGCCGAATAATGAGCAAGTGTTAGGCAGCTCATTTACACGAAAAACAATTAAATCGAGTCAACCAATTAAAACAAAACACTTTTATAGTTTTGATTAAAAAAAAAACTAAAACAATGGCAATATTGTAATTTTTAACTGAGGGAAAGTTGTATTTTTTTTACTGGGGTAAAATCGTAATTTGCCAAAAGCTAAAATGGTAGTACTGTAAATTTGAACCAGGGGCAAAATTGTAAATTTTCACAGGGGCAAATTCATAATTTTAAACTTGGGGTAACAGCGTAACATAAATTTAAACTAAGGGCACAATCGTAATTTTAAGCTGGAGGCAAAATCACAATTTTATTTTGAACCGAGTGCAAAATTGTAATTTTGAGTTGGGGGCAAAAACATAATTTTATTTTGAACTGGGGAAAAAATGTAATTTTAAACTGAGTACGAAATCATAATTTTTTAAACGTGGAAAAATCACATTTTTGAACTGAGGGAAAAATCGTAATTTTTATCTGGGGGCAAAAAAAAAATTTTATTTTGAACTTGGGCGAAAAGGTAATTTTGAGCTGAGGGCAAAACCACAATTTTATTTTGAGTCGAGGGAAAAATCGTAATTTTTAGCTGAGGACAAAAGCGTAATTTTATTTTGAGCTGGGGGCATAACCGTAATTTTAAAGAGGGGCAAAACCGTAATTTTAAAATGGATAAAAAATAATAATCTGGTTGGTCCAATTGGGGAGTGCCAGGCGAAATCGTAATTTTGAGTTAAGGGCAAAATCGTAATTTTGAGATGGAGACAAAAACGTAATTTTATTTTTAGCTGGGGACAAAACGGTAATTTTAAACAGGAGCAAAAACGTAATTTAAAATGGATAAAAAATAATAAACTGTTTGGTCCAATGGGAGAGTGTCAGGCAACAGTATTCCCCATTTAATAAATGTATGTATAGGAAATAAGCGTAAGTTGTGTCCAATGAGCCAAAAGATGTCACAACTCACATGTCATGTTTTCATTGATATAAAAAAGTCAATAATATTTATGAAAAAAAATGAATTTAATCAATGTTATTGATTGATTCATTTCCCTAGTTGGTCCTTACAAAAACAACGTATTAAAAAAAACACCAACCATAAATACAATATAATTCCATTATGAATTCAAAACAAAACATTTACCCATCAGACTGTGTAAACTAAAATAAAAAAAAACGTATAAAAATCCCATTAGTACGTATAAACAACATAAGACTTAAAGCTGTAACAACTTTATGATGACAACATTTACGAATGTTACAAACGTTATTTATTATTTATTGTTGGGGGATTGAAGCTGAAGACCATGTGGCGGTGCAGGAGGTCCATAGTATTGAGGAATTGTGGCTTCTGTACGACCACGAGATTTTCCAAAAAGATAACACCCAATAGCCGCGATCAACAACAGTAGTATCATAGGTAACGATATCACGATGATATACCCCATCACCTCACCTCTTTAATTTCTTCTTCCAAAGATCTATCGGAAATGAATTATTAGCTAATATTAATACAACAATCCTAAACTTCACAAAGATATACTAAACGAGTAAAATCAATATTTTGTGTTTGGATCACAGCACAATTTCGCTTCTATATCAATCAAAGAGTGTGCAGGCAGGAAAAACAGGAGTTAGGGACGAAGAAAGTGAAACTAACCAATCGATTCACACAAAACACACCTTGGATTAATAGAATATGAAAATTAATTAAGTCGTACCTTAACGAGCACCGGAAGGAACTCAGAGAGCCAGATCGATCGAGGGTGGAGGAGGAGTTGTCAAGTAAAGATGCTTGTGAACTGGACATGCGGTGTTAACCGGTTTCTTTATATACTTTTTCTTAATTCTTAGCTTTCGTATTTCATAAGCAAACGGAGTCCAATATGTTGGGCTTAATTTTATTGGGCTACAAACTTACTGGACTAAATGATTAAGTGAATTAAGGGGCTGATGATTGGTAGCATCTTAGTAGTCACCACCACCCACCACCTTTAGCCACCCACCACCACCCCTCACCGCCAACCACCACCAGCCAACAACCACCACCACTACCCACCAACCACATGATACATTTCATTTAACACAAATATTTCAGATGGGTAAAATAGTCATTTTGCATAGTTAGTCAGATCTTTAGCCAAAAAGTTGTTACTGTGTCAGAAACTCAAGGATTTAACAGAACTTTATGATACTTTAACCAGTAAACAATCAATTCGGTACAAATGATTCAGTAAGAACAGTCTACTGACTGTACAAGACACAAACTATCATCAACAAGATGATCAAGAACAAGAAGCTGTAGATCTCTCGAAATACGTGAGAGATCAGAAAAGAAGAATAGGAAACTGATGTGCAGCTTGTAAGGAATGATCGAGACTGTTGTGCTCCTTATCGCAAACACATAAGGCATTTATAAGCCCAGTGATAAACCGCCCTTTTAATATCCAGCCCAATGCCAGCTAATTCCAGCCCAATATAGCAGCAACGGTCAACTTAAAGGGTAGCCCAAATCTCGCATAAAAGGAAACAAGAAACAAGAAAATAATGAATAAGAATCGATAATAAAGGAAATAAATAAAGTATTAAAACTGAGAATTCGTTAATATCTTTAACACCCCCCCCCCCCCCCCTCAGTTTTAATACCAAAAGGATTAGATAAACCTAAAGACTTACACATTTTGTTATGATCGGCTGGAAGTAGTCCTTTCGTGAAAATATCAGCCAATTGATCACCAGAGCTAACACCAACAGTTTTAATTAACCCAGAAGCTATCTTTTCTCTAAGAAAGAAAAGATCAATCTCGAAGTGTTTGGTTTTGTCATGGAACACAGGATTTGCCGCGATAGATAAAGCAGCGCTGCTATCGCATTTTAACATAACAGGTAAATCAATTTTAACTTGTAACTCTTGCAAAACATTGATCAACCACATAATCTCACAGAGTGCAGCACACATAGATCTGTATTCTGCTTCAGCAGATGATCTAGATAGCACAATCTGTTTTTTACTTTTCCAAGAAATTAAAGAGTTTCCCAGAAAGATGCCAAAACCAGTGACAGGTTTTCTACTATCAACACACTTTGCCCAATCAGAATCTGCAAAGGCAGATAGTTCAAAATTTTCACTCTTTTTAAACATAAGACCAGCACCAGGAGCATTCTTCAAATACCTTAGTAACTTAAAAGCAATTTGAGAATGAGCGGCAGTGGGCTTATGCATATATTGAGAAAGATAATGAACAGTGTATGCTATATCAGGTCTTGTATGGGATAGATAAATCAACTTTCCAACAAGTTTCTGATATTTGCATATATCGACAAAATTTGAAGCTTCCTTTTTGCACAAGTTTGAAACAGAATAGTTTGGCTCAATAGGACAACTCACAGGCTTACAGCCACTCATGCCAAATTCATTTAGAAGGTCCATACAAAACTTCCTTTGAGACAAAACAATACCTTCATCAGTTCTTATAACTTCTATTCCCAAGAAGAACTTTAACTGACCCAAGTCTTTGATTAAAAATTCTGATTTTAAGAATGTTTTGACATTATTGATTTCTTTTTCATTGTTCCCTGTCACAATTATATCATCTACATAAACAAGGAGAACAATAAACACACCATCATTGTTTTTTTATAAACATAGAATAGTCACATTTAGATTGAACAAAACCAATATTTAGCAAAACATTAACAAGCCTCTCATTCCATATCCTAGGGGCTTGTTTCAAACCGTACAAAGACTTGTTAAGTTTGCAAACTTTATTAATGTTATCACCAGTTTTCAAACCATCAGGTAAATCCATAAATACTTCTTCTTTCAAATTTCCATATAAAAAAGCATTATTGATATCTAATTGAAATAAAGGCCAGTTATACTGAATGGACAAACTAATAACACATCTTATAGTAACCATTTTTACGACTGGCGAGAAGGTTTCATCAAAGTCTATTCCTTCTCTTTGATTGAAACCTTTGGCAACAAGTCTTTCCTTATACCTTTCAATTTCACCCGTAGACCTATATTTTACTCTATATACCCATTTACAACCTATAGGTCTTCTTCCTTTCGGAATATCAACAATGGTCCAAGTGTTATTCCTATGAAGGGCACTAACCTCTTCATTCATAGCATTTATCCAGTTAATATCTTTAACAGCTTCAGCATAAGAAGTAGGCTCAACAATTTTGTTCAAATTAGAGGCAAAACAAACACTTTCTGATGGCAAATTAGCATAATTGACAACCCTATCATATCCATACTTAACTCTACCTTCAACGACATAATCATCGAAGTGTTTAGGAACCGAAACGGATCTAGTAGATTTCCTAGTTGTAACATGAATACCCTCAGAAAGGTTTGATTCATCATTACTACTCGACTCAGCCCTCACAGAACCGGTTTCAGAACCATTCAATTGTTGATCACTAGCCATGCCACTATAATTTGATGGCTGCTGAGTGTCAAAAGAAGATGATTCAACAGGGCTACTGTGTTGCGGAGTCACAGTAGTTGAATCATTATGTACCTCCTCTTCATCATCGGGATTTATTTCACTTGAAAAATCAAAGTTGTCAAAAAAATTTGAATGGTTTAATGACTTATTATTATCTAGATCATTTTGTAAAGCCAAGTTAGCCTTATAAGGAAAAACATCTTCATAAAAGCTAACATCTCTTGAAAATATAAACTTTCTTTGATCTAGACTCCAAACTTTATAGCCTTTTTTGTAGTTAGAATAACCCATAAAAACACATTTTTCAGCTCTTTCTTCAAGTTTATCATTATTAGTTAAAACAGTAAAGAAGCAAAGACAACCAAAGATTTTCAAGTGACTAAGAGAAGGTTTGAAATCAAAAAGTAATTCATAAGGAGATTTGCCATTTAACACAGAGGAGGGTGTCCTGTTAATCAAATATGAAGCAGTAAGAATGCATTCAGACCAAAATTTTAAAGGAATACCAGACTGAAACAGTAATGCTCTTGCAATGTTCAATAAATGCCTATGTTTCCTTTCAAAAATTCCATTTTGTTGAGGGGTGTAAGTACATGATGTTTGGTGTATTATTCCATGAGTTTTAACAAAATTTGACATTTGTGAATTAATAAACTCAGTTCCATTATCAGTTCTAAGGATTTTAATTTTAACCTCAAACTGTGTTTTAATCAAATTATGAAAATTTTGAACATTTTCAAACACTTCAAACTTGGACTTCATTAAATAAATCCACACAGCCCTAGAATAATCATCAACAACAGTAAGGAAGTATTTATACCCTTCTATACTAGACACCTTATACGGCCCCAAACATCTAGATGAATTAAATCACCAACCTTTTTTGATTTGTGTTCACTTAGAGGGAAAGGGATTCTGTGTTGTTTGGCTTTATGACAGACATCACAAGGATCAGTATTACTACTAGATTTGAGATTTAGAACACTTAAAACTTGATCAGAAGGATGTCCAAGTCTAGAGTGCCAGAGTTTTACTGTTTCAGCTTGATTAAAGCAAACAATAACAGAATTGAAAGAATTACCACAGAAATACAACCCATCAGTTTGTTTACCAGTCACCAGGGTTTTCTTTAAGCAAGAATCCTGAATATAACAAGTGTTTTCATCAAAAACAACTTTAAGATTATTATCCTTAGCCAACTTGTGCACAGAAATTAAATTGACACAATACTCAGGAACAACAAAGACATCTTTGAGAATAACTGAATTAGACAACTTATAACAACCTATTTTGGTGACTTTAGCATCAGTTCCATTTGGATGTTTGATAGAAATATTGTACTCAGACACATCAACCAAATTAAACATGTTGTCACTGGACATAATCATATGTTGATTTGCACCAGAATCAATTATCCAACTCATATTGTTACTAGACCAGACTTTACTGTTAAAACAGTACATTTTCTTATGCCAGCCTAAGGAAGAGAAAACATTATAACTAATACCTCCTACATTAGTCTTTGAAGTATCTTCCATCTTTTCTCATTAAGCAATCCTAACAGTTTAGAAAATTGTTCAGAAGTAAGAGAGTTCAAAGAATTATCAGCAGATGCAGAATTAGCAGACTTATCATTAACAGAATTGTTTGACACTCCAGATTTAGACCATTGATTATTATTCTTAGGTCTATAATTTGGAGGGTATCCATGTAGCTCAAAACATTTATCAACCGTATGACCAACTTTCTTACAATGAGAACACTTTAGATTAGGATTTGGTCCTTTATTGAACCTCTTTTTATTTTCATTAAACTGATTTGCCTTAGAAACAAAACCAACATTAGGAGTTTTTGAAGCACTATTAGACTCCCTATGTGACTCTTCTCTTGAAATGATTGAAAAAGCAGTTTTCACAGTAGGCAAAGGATCTCTGGTTAACAAATTGGTCCTAACAGGTTGATAAACATCATCTAAACCCATTAGAAATTGCATAAGTTTTATTAAGTGACTGAATTCATTATACTTAGTAGCAGCATTGCATGTACAGGAAGGTAATTGAAGCATGGCATCAAATTGTTTCTGTGACAACCCTCACTAAACCAGGTATCCGTACGACTTAATTAATAATTAATTACTGCTTAATTACTGTGCTTGCTTGAACTTGTGAATAAACTGCTACTTGATTACTGATACATGTACTTATTTGCATCATACTTTACTTGCTGTCACTACATTATTTACATGCTGAACCTTAGTGACAAACATGATGCACAAAAAGCACAGTAGCACTATAACGGATAACCTATTGAACATGCTGATAAAGCCAGCATCAGGCAAACACTGCCTCTAAGGCCTGTATGAGCCAGAAATATTTTGCTACACTAATGGTGAGTATAGGGATATAAGGGTTGTAGAACTGCGTCTCTAGGGATAAGTTACAATGACTGGATGTGCCTAAAACGTACTCTAAGTACAAAATTCAGCACTTTACATAATAATTCAGCTTTTAGCTAACTAATAAAGTGCCAAAACTTGAGAAAAATGTTACTAGACACTTTCCAAAGTGTCAGAAATGAGTTGTGTCACTAAAAATGGTATTAACGACACTTTAAGCTTTGTTAAGCACTTTAACGGATTACTATCCAACCGAACAACCGGACTTTACCCGGAACATGAAAATATTGTTATTTTCATTATTTACCTTTTTCTGAGCCAGTTAGGGTCCCTGAATACCCTAACACCCATTGTAACGCGTGACACACAACTAACCGGGTTAAGCACTTAACTAACTTACTTAACCTAACTATTATCCTAACTAACTAGTTGGAATCGGACCAAGACCCCCCCCCCCCCTTTACAAACCGTCCCCATGAAGGGGGACACCCTAGTACCTTTGATGATTATTTTATTGTAACATGTTTAATATCTTGTAGACATGAGAACCTTTGGATAATAACCATACTAATTGCCTATAAGATTAAGCTTAAACACATCATGTTCATTTGATCACAAACCACAAAACAAAACTCTCCCTCTCTCTCTAAAGAAGCTACGGCCGAACACCCCTTGAGCACATCATCCATTTTCGAGTTTAGTTCAAGTCATTCCAATCATCTACAAGTGTTAAGGGTCGCATATAAGGAGTCTTGGTGCAAACGGAAGGCGAAGGACCTCACTCTCTTGCTTTTATCCACCCTATTTGCGCTTAGATTCTTCCCTAGCCTCGAGCTAGTGGTATGTTACTTAAATCACCTACTCGAACTATTTTGAAGTGGTTAATACGATGTGTAACGGTTAAAACTCGAAATCTTACAAGATAATGCTTTAAAGTCTACTAAAAGCACTTAAAAAGATGGTTAAAAGCTTATAAGTTGTGTAAATGTTGTAGTATTTGATTTGTGTAATTATTTGGACCCGATCTATGTTGTGGTAGCTCGGATCATCATTTAACCCGGTTTAGTCATGATCTTGGATTATGACATAAAGCTTGTATAAGTGTAACAAGGGTTAGAAGATGAAACTCTACCACACACGAATCATGAACTTGTGTAAAAGTGTTTTAGTTTGTACAATAGTGTTTAAAACTAGTAGATCTACGTATCTACAAGCGGTATTTTCAAAGGACCACGTGTCAAGAGAAAACATATTTTTAAAGACGGATCTTACACTAACAAGAATGGTTTTTAGAACACACAAGTGTGTAAACACTTGTGTAACACAAAGTTTCGACAAAATAACTATTTTTGAAAAAGATGACGAGAAGTTGTAAAGATGGAACTTCCCTAAAAACGAGGTTTTTACAAGATCGGATAGTTTTATATATAGATCCACTAAAAGTAATGGAATTTACTTCATAGTTTGAATAAATCACAAGTTCATGAAGTTTATGCGATTTATATATATATTGACTAGTTTGTGGTTTGAACATTGTTTTGATTGAATGATAAAAATGGTTGGTTTGATTTATAAAAGAAAATGATACGCTTGAAAGTGTGGCCACCTCCAGTTACAGAGGAAACTCTGGCGAAATTTTTCTAAAAACCTAACACTTAGAACTATTTTCACTATAAGCGTTGGAAATACATTTCGACTTGTTTTCAAATCATAGATTTCGCCACGACTTATTTATAAAATATCGGAGGTGGGATTTCACAAAATAAAACGTGATACATAAATATATTTAGTATATATTTTTCACAACATCACTTTGTTAAATGTTTATGATTATTTTGTGAACTACGTAAATATTATTTTTAGAGTAAAAATAATATTACTAAGCATTATTTTGGGAAAAATCACATGTATTAAAATATAATATTTTTGAGAAGAATATTTATATTTTGGGAGTTAGAAATAAAATATATTAAGTGAGACTTAATAGTGTAATCCGAAGTATACGAACACACATGTATTAAATCCCCCATCCTTGGGAAGGAAAATA
Organism: Helianthus tuberosus; assembly: GCA_030545235.1. NCBI lineage: Eukaryota > Viridiplantae > Streptophyta > Magnoliopsida > Asterales > Asteraceae > Helianthus > Helianthus tuberosus. Next base: position 180,461,038 of record CM060433.1, read on the forward strand.
ACTACCAAGTATATACAGAACGTAAACACGAAATAGTTGCCTAACTATTTCCCAAAAACTTAAACCATAAAGCTAAGGCACGGCCATCCGTCTAATAGAGTTAGTACGTGTAGGTCGTCATACAGCTGATCGATTTGGAGGCATACCTGGTAGAGACGCACCACAGTGAGTTCATGTCCCCCTTTTCTCTTAACTGTTTTCAGTTTTCTAAACTGCGGGGGTGAAATACATGTTACTTTAATTACGAGTACTTTATACATGGTATGGTTAGCGTAAGGAGGTTTACTACTTAGATCATGTGAGTGGGTAGGCGTGAACTGGAGACCATTAGTCCTCATTATAGGACCGAGGGACGTAAGCGGTAGATCTATCTGGGTGTAGCGAGCCCAACCCCAGGTCCAACAGTACGGGCCTCGGGGTGACTTTGTGCCCCGACGCAAAATCGCAAGGTTTGAGTCTTCCTACTTGCACTTCACACATATCAATGGCCTTGCAAACCGTTGGTGATCTCTTTTTCCTTATTTGCTACATACCAGGATTTTTATACTCACAAGGTTTATTTACTCACTTACACATGAACTCGCTCAACATTATTGTTGATTTTTTCAACTTACATGTATTTCAGGAAATTAAAGATCTGGTGCGGTATGTTATGTTTTCCCGCTGCATAAGGGTTCCAAGGTCATCCCAGTTTAGGAAATGTGACTCTTTCCTGGACAAGTCACAAATCTTAAACTGCGTATATTTCATGTCGATGTTTATGTCTTTCAAACAATATTTTATGTTATGATGTTGTAAGTCTCTAAGACAATGTTATGTTACTCTGGTTTTAAAACTTAATCAAATGGATGATCTTGCATGATTTTATTTCATATAGCTTTGTTATGATTAAGCTATGGTATTAAGAAGTCACACCAAAATTAACCACGCTTCCGCAAAGCCAGGGTGTGACAGCTTGGTATCAGAGCTCTGATCATAGCGAACTAGGATTCTTTCTCGAGTCTAGACTATGATCACTAGGGCTCTCACGAAAACATTTTTACTGCATACCACTTAAGTCCAGATCCAAAACTTTTATAAACACATGTTGAGCACATTTCATTTATTATTTTTAGGCTCAGTCTTGGAGGCTGAGGCTCGGTCTTGGAGACCGAGGCTCGATCTAAGAAATCGAGGTAGATGGCTAGTAAGACTAGGAAGAGTAGGCTCAGTCTTGGAGGCTGAGGCTCGGTCTTAGAGGCCGAGGCTCGATCTAAGAGGTCGAGGTAGATGATAGACCAGTCTTAGATACTGGGAAGAATTTGGCTAGTGGGACTAGGAATGTCAGTCTAGAAGACTGGGAGGCTAGTGGGACTAGGAGAATTATTTGATTGACTAACATGTTTATATGATTATATGATTGATTATTATACGTATATGTGTTTGTGTTACAAACGTCATGCTTTCATCATGTACTAGAAAGATGGACACTACGAATCCCATGGCCATAGTATCAGACGACATAGTTTCATCGAAGCACGAGGTGTACAGTTCCGATACTACCGGCACAGACAATGACGACTTTCAGCCCTTTTTGCGCTGCCTGAAGTCATAGCAGAGCCTACTGATGGCCATCTTGTTGGGAGTTTGCCACTCGCGGTGATCCCTGCTCCTGTGCCCCCTTGCCGCTTATCCTGTTGTTGATATGCCCCCCCCCCCCGACGGGGCCTCTGACGACGATAACGATCTACTAGAGGAGGACCCATTCGAGGGCAGGGCCCTATTGCTGCTGGTATTAGCCTACTGCATGCGGACGCTCCTGCAGGGGAAACTCATGCCCATTCCCCTGTCCCAGACTCATTTGAGTTTCTGACATCCGCATTTTCGCATATACAGGGAGTGCAGCACCATTCACACGACGCCGACCCTGATACGGCATCATCAGCTGCACCGGTTCCCGCACCCAGCTTTGAGTTTGATCACAGTATTGAGGGTGATCTTGTTCTTCCACCTGGGTTTGATCCAGACCATGACCTTGAGTTCATACACTTAGACCAGCCCTTGGAGGATCCTGTAACCCCCTGTGTTTATTGATCCAGCTGATCTTGAGATGGAGTTTTTGATCCGGAGCCAGCCGTGGCCCCTGAGCCAGGCGTTGCTCCTGACCCCGCATTGGAGCATGACCCTGTTCATGCCGATAACACCTGTTGTTGCTCCTTGATTGATCATCTGCTTGGACGAGAGAAAATTTGGGGTAACTGTGCAAGACAATTTATTATTACGGGGGCCCACGTAATAACGACTTGTAGTGCACAGAAATCCTGGTGGACTCTGCGGGTCAAGCTAATTAAAACCAATGTAGCAGGAAATATCTAAAACACGAATGACCAAGGCGAGGCGATGTAGCCTCGAGTTCATTCTATCACAAGCAACAAGCCAAATTGGCAAGCCTATGTGAAGGCTCAGAAATTTACTTCCCCACTCATACATTGAGTATATTTGCATGTGAAATTGGGTGATTACATGATGGCTTATGTTGCTATATATACCTCATAGACAATTGAAACGTTGTCTAACCCGCTTCACACCACTTCGACAAAAGGGAATGTCACCCAGACGTGACACAAACACCAGTACGTTGCCAAGGACAGAAGCCGAGCTGCAAGAACGCATCTCACAGATAAATGCACGACATGAAGCCCTCCGCTCTAAGTACAACGATGGCATTACTGGAAATAACCCTCCAACTAGCTGCACCTATAAGCAGTTCCTGAACTGCAAGCCTTCGAACTTTGATAGAACAGGAGGCGCCGTTGCATTTGTTCGTTGGTCCGAAAAGATTGACTCCATTCTAAGAATGAGTAACGGTTTGCCCCAACAGAGTGTTACCTATACCTCGGGGTTATTTCTAGATAACTCACTCTCATGGTGAAACCTTCAGTCTCAGACCCTTGGCACAGACGCTGCTTATGCACTGAGCTGGGACGAGCTCAAGGAAACGATTGAGAAGAAATGTTGTTTTAGGACTGGAATTTAGAAGCTTGAGGTGGAGTTCAGGAATTTGAAAATGGACGAACCAGAAATTCCTGAACTTGTCCAGCGATCGCACGACTTGTCTAGGGTCGTCCCCTACCAAGTCATTGACGTTGTACGATACAGTTGTGTACTTGTAAGCTTTACATTGTGGTCTCAATTTGTGGCAATGCAATCGCAGTATTCTCATCACTTGTGATGTTTGATTTATTGTTTATGTTCTATGACAAGAGATGTTATGTGGTTGATTTATTTATAGCATGAGATGTTATGTGTTGATTTGTTGAATACATACGAACATTTTACTTGCTATGACCTAACCTACGTGAAACATCTTTTAGAAGATGCCACCAAGACGTGAAATGCGCATGCCCACCTCAGAGGCGGAACTTCAAGAGATAATTGCTGCAGCTATAGCACAGCACGAGGCCCTACGCTCCGAACCTATCAGAGGTACCTCAGAAAATAACGGTTGTTCCTACTGGCACTTCCTCAACTACAAGCCTCCGAAGTTCGACGGCACTGGAGGTGCCATAGCTTTTGTGAAATGGATCGAAAGTATGGATTCCATCTTTCAAGTGAGCGGTTGTACGCCGGAACAACAAGTCCTATACGTTTCTGAGCTGTTTCTAGATGAAGCCCGATTATGGTGGAATCTTCAGACCCATATAAAGGGTGCTACTGCAGCATATGCATTAACCTGGGGTGAACTGAAAGGAATGATGAATAAGAAGTATTGCCCCCAAACGGAAACCCAGAAGTGGGAAGATGAATTTCGGAGCCTGATGATGGAAGGTCCGAAGGTGTTGGAGTACGTGCAAAGACTTCATGATTCGTCACGAGTTGTTCCGTACCTGGTGAAACCAGAATTAAAGAAATTGGAACAATTCATTTGGGAATTGGCGCCTCAAGTCTTGAGCTTGATGACAACATCAACGCCACCAACAACTGATGTTGCAAGTAAGATGGGTCTGGCACTCGTTACGGAAGCAATTAGACTAGAAAAACTTGCAAACCCTGACAAGGAGACTCAGGTAGAGTCGTCTGGAAAGAACAAAAGGAAGCTTAACGAAGATACCCAAACGAATAAGGATGAACAAAGATCTATTCGAGGTTGTTTTGACTGCGGGGACAAAGGGCATTTCAAGAAAGACTGCCCTAACAACAAACAGGCCAATGATAAGATTTACTTAGAAACTAAACCAAGACGTGCCGGGTGCAAGTATCACCACGATTGTGGATGTCGAAGGTCTAGGTGCGGGAGGAAAGGACACAACAAGGATGGTTGTGGGATGAAGAGTCCCAGACAAGGAGAAAACAGTAACAACGTTCAAGGTGGAAATGGGAAAGGAAATGGCTGAGTGTCAGGATGCTTCCATTGTGGGGATGTTGGGCATCTTAAGAGGGAATGCCCGAAGTTGAAACAAGACCGTGAAAGGACATCCAACATCGGAGCTTGTGAAGTATGCCAGGATCCAGGCGTGACTACTGGTACGTTCTCTATCAACCAAAACTTTTGCATCTATTTTGTTTGATACTGGTGCCAATTATAGCTTCGTATCGTTAGAATTTAAGAATACGCTTGGTTTAACCGCTAGTAAGTTAGATATTCCCTACTCAATCATATTGGCCAATGGGAAGTTAGTAGAAGCCAATGAAGTTGTCAGAGACTGTGTGATCGAATTGGGAGAGCGTGAGTTTGCTCTGGATCTACTACCAGTCCAGTTGGGAAGCTTCGACGTGGTGGTAGGAATGGATTGGTTATCAGGCAACAAAGCTGAGATAGTTTGTCACGAAAAGGTTGTTCGTATCCCAAACGAAGAGGGTGAAACAATTGTGGTTCATGGCGAAAAGCGCGATACGCCGTTAAGAATTATCAGCTGCCTGAAAGCGCGAAAGTGTTTGCAGAGAGGATGTGCTGCCTTCCTGGCACACATTGTAGACGAGAAAGCTGCAGAACCGAAAATCGAAGACATCCCTGTCGTGAGGGAATATCCAGAAGTCTTCCCAGAGGACTTACCTGGACTGCCACCTCAGAGACAAGTAGAGTTCCGCATTGACTTAGTTCCAGGCGTCGCGCCTGTGGCTAAGGCACCTTATAGACTTGCTCCATCTGAGATGCAGGAATTGTCGACACAACTTCAAGAGTTGTTAGACAAGGGATTTATCCGACCAAGCTTCTCGCCTTGGGGAGCTCCGGTCCTGTTTGTCAAGAAGAAGGACGGTAGTTTTCGTATGTGCATAGACTACCGGGAGCTGAACAAGCTGACGATCAAGAATAGATACCCTCTGCCAAGGATTGATGATCTGTTTGATCAACTGCAAGGTTCAAGCTTTTATTCAAAGATCGATCTTCGATCTGGATACCATCAGCTAAGGATACAAGAGGAGGGTATCCCGAAGACAGCCTTCAGGACTCGTTATGGACACTGCGAGTTCCTTGTTATGCCGTTTGGTTTGACAAACGCACCTGCAGTCTTTATGGACTTGATGAATAGAGTTTGCAAGCCGTACTTGGACAAGTTCGTGATTGTGTTTATCGACGACATCTTGATTTATTCAAGGACAAAGGCTGAGCACGAACAACATTTAAGAGCTATTTTGGAGCTGCTAAAGAAAGAACAGCTGTATGCCAAATTCTCTAAGTGCGAATTTTGGCTACGTGAAGTCCAATTTCTTGGACACGTGGTAAATGGAGGCGGAATCCATGTGGATCCAACCAAGATCGAAGCGATCAAGAATTGGGAAACGCCAAAGACGCCAACCGAGATTCGACAATTCTTGGGTTTGGCTGGCTACTATCGGAGGTTCATTGAGGATTTTTCAAAGATCGCTCAACCATTGACGCTCCTCACGCAGAAAGATAAGAAGTTTGATTGGGGAATCAAACAGGAAGAAGCGTTCCAGATATTGAAGGATAAGCTCTGCAATGTGCCAACCTTAGCACTACCGGAAGGTACAGATGATTTTGTGGTATACTGCGACGCTTCGCGTCAAGGATTGGGTTGTGTGTTGATGCAACGCCAAAAGGTTATTGCTTACGCATCGCGTCAATTGAAAGTGCACGAAAAGAACTATACCACACATGATTTGGAACTTGGCGCAGTGGCATTTGCATTAAAGATCTGGAGACACTACCTTTATGGTACGAAGTGTACAATTTTTACAGATCATAATACAACACATATTCAATCAGAAGGAGCTGAATATGAGGCAGAGACGATGGGTTGAGTTGCTGAACGATTACGACTGCGAGATAAAGTATCATCCAGGGAAGGCGAATGTAGTCGCCGATGCCCTAAGTCGAAAGGAGAGGATCAAGCCCATAAGGGTTAGGGCTTTAGAAATGATTATCCGAACCGATCTTTCCTTGCGCATTCGTGCCGCGCAGAAAGAAGCTCTCAAGGAAGGAAACCTTGAAGAAGAATATCTCCGTGGGATGGAGAAGCTACTGGTACCAAACAAGGAAGGAACGTTATGTTTTGAGAAAATGATTTGGGTTCCTCTGTTTGGTGGTTTAAGGAAGGTTATTTTTGATGAAGCTCACAAATCGCGGTACTCTATCCATCCAGGAGCGGATAAGATGTACCAGGATCTCAAAGATTATTATTGGTGGCCTAGGATGAAAGGCGATGTTGCTGTTTATGTGAGCAAATGTTTAACGTGCGCTAAGGTTAAAGCCGAATATCAGAAGCCTTCAGGACTTCTGCAACAACCTGAGATTCCCAAGTGGAAATGGGAACAAATCTCCATGGATTTTATTACAAAGTTGCCAAGAACGCCAAGAGGCCATGACACTATTTGGGTAATAGTGGACCGATTAACGAAGTCAGCACACTTCTTACCTATCAGAGAGAAGGATAATACGAGCAAATTGGCTGAAATTTACATGAGAGAGATCGTCGCACGTCATGGAGTGCCTCTCTCGATCATCTCTGATAGAGACGGAAGGTTTGTGTCAAGGATATGGCAATCCTTCCAAGAAGCTTTTGGATCGCAATTGAATCTGAGCACTGCGTTTCACCCGCAAACTGACGGTCAAAGCGAGCGAACGATACAGACTTTGGAAGACATGCTGAGAGCGTGTGTTATGGATTTGGGCGGTAGCTAGGATAAGCATTTGCCTTTGGTCGAATTTTCATACAACAACAGCTACCACACCAGTATTGGTGTCGCGCCATTTGAAGCCCTTTACGGACGCAAGTGCCGATCACCCCTATGCTGGGCTGACGCAGGTGATAGGCAGCTTGCTGGTCCCGAAATCGTCCAAGAGACGACAGACAAGATTGCGTAGATTCTAAAACGCATCGAAGCAGCTCGCCACAGACAGAAAGCCTATGCAGATCCAAACAGGAAACACTTGGAATTTCAAGTTGGAGAAATGGTTTTATTGAAGGTTTCACCCTGGAAGGGTGTGGCACGCTTCGGAAAGCGTGGGAAGTTAAATCCGCGCTACATTGGTCCTTTCAGAATTTTGGAAAGAATAGGACTAGTAGCATACAAGCTGGACTTACCTGCTGAGCTGAATGGTGTTCACGATACATTTCATGTATCCAACCTGAAGAAAAGTCCAACTCAAGATACCATTGCCATTCCCATCGACGAGATTCATATTGACGACACGCTCCATTTCGTTGAAGAACCGGTTGAGGTTACGGATTGGAAAGTAAACAAGACCCGCCGGAGCAGTGTCAAGCTCGTCAAAGTTCGTTGGAATGCCAGACACGGTCCTGAGTACACCTGGGAGCGTGAGGACCGGATGAAAGAGAAATACCCCCACCTATTTCCTAAGAACCCTGCATCTACAAGCAGAACTTAAAATTTCGGGACGAAATTTTTCTAACGGGGGGAGAATGTGACAACCCTCACTAAACCAGGTATCCGTACGACTTAATTAATAATTAATTACTGCTTAATTACTGTGCTTGCTTGAACTTGTGAATAAACTGCTACTTGATTACTGATACATGTACTTATTTGCATCATACTTTACTTGCTGTCACTACATTATTTACATGCTGAACCTTAGTGACAAACATGATGCACAAAAAGCACAGTAGCACTATAACGGATAACCTATTGAACATGCTGATAAAGCCAGCATCAGGCAAACACTGCCTCTAAGGCCTGTATGAGCCATAAATATTTTGCTACACTAATGGTGAGTGTAGGGATATAAGGGTTGTAGAACTGCGTCTCTAGGGATAAGTTACAATGACTGGATGTGCCTAAAACGTACTCTAAGTACAAAATTCAGCACTTTACATAATAATTCAGCTTTTAGCTAACTAATAAAGTGCCAAAACTTGAGAAAAATGTTACTAGACACTTTCCAAAGTGTCAGAAATGAGTTGTGTCACTAAAAATGGTATTAACGACACTTTAAGCTTTGTTAAGCACTTTAACGGATTACTATCCAACCGAACAACCGGACTTTACCCGGAACATGAAAATATTGTTATTTTCATTATTTACCTTTTTCTGAGCCAGTTAGGGTCCCTGAATACCCTAACACCCATTGTAACGCGTGACACACAACTAACCGGGTTAAGCACTTAACTAACTTACTTAACCTAACTATTATCCTAACTAACTAGTTGGAATCGGACCAAGACCCCCCCCCCCCCTTTACAAACCGTCCCCATGAAGGGGGACACCCTAGTACCTTTGATGATTATTTTATTGTAACATGTTTAATATCTTGTAGACATGAGAACCTTTGGATAATAACCATACTAATTGCCTATAAGATTAAGCTTAAACACATCATGTTCATTTGATCACAAACCACAAAACAAAACTCTCCCTCTCTCTCTAAAGAAGCTACGGCCGAACACCCCTTGAGCACATCATCCATTTTCGAGTTTAGTTCAAGTCATTCCAATCATCTACAAGTGTTAAGGGTCGCATATAAGGAGTCTTGGTGCAAACGGAAGGCGAAGGACCTCACTCTCTTGCTTTTATCCACCCTATTTGCGCTTAGATTCTTCCCTAGCCTCGAGCTAGTGGTATGTTACTTAAATCACCTACTCGAACTATTTTGAAGTGGTTAATACGATGTGTAACGGTTAAAACTCGAAATCTTACAAGATAATGCTTTAAAGTCTACTAAAAGCACTTAAAAAGATGGTTAAAAGCTTATAAGTTGTGTAAATGTTGTAGTATTTGATTTGTGTAATTATTTGGACCCGATCTATGTTGTGGTAGCTCGGATCATCATTTAACCCGGTTTAGTCATGATCTTGGATTATGACATAAAGCTTGTATAAGTGTAACAAGGGTTAGAAGATGAAACTCTACCACACACGAATCATGAACTTGTGTAAAAGTGTTTTAGTTTGTACAATAGTGTTTAAAACTAGTAGATCTACGTATCTACAAGCGGTATTTCAAAGGACCACGTGTCAAGAGAAAACATATTTTTAAAGACGGATCTTACACTAACAAGAATGGTTTTTAGAACACACAAGTGTGTAAACACTTGTGTAACACAAAGTTTCGACAAAATAACTATTTTTGAAAAAGATGACGAGAAGTTGTAAAGATGGAACTTCCCTAAAAACGAGGTTTTTACAAGATCGGATAGTTTTATATATAGATCCACTAAAAGTAATGGAATTTACTTCATAGTTTGAATAAATCACAAGTTCATGAAGTTTATGCGATTTATATATATATTGACTAGTTTGTGGTTTGAACATTGTTTTGATTGAATGATAAAAATGGTTGGTTTGATTTATAAAAGAAAATGATACGCTTGAAAGCGTGGCCACCTCCAGTTACAGAGGAAACTCTGGCGAAATTTTTCTAAAAACCTAACACTTAGAACTATTTTCACTATAAGCGTTGGAAATACATTTCGACTTGTTTTCAAATCATAGATTTCGCCACGACTTATTTATAAAATATCGGAGGTGGGATTTCACAAAATAAAACGTGATACATAAATATATTTAGTATATATTTTTCACAACATCACTTGTATAAGTGTTTATGATTATTTTGTGAACTACGTAAATATTATTTTTAGAGTAAAAATAATATTACTAAGCATTATTTTGGGAAAAATCACATGTATTAAAATATAATATTTTTGAGAAGAATATTTATATTTTGGGAGTTAGAAATAAAATATATTAAGTGAGACTTAATAGTGTAATCCGAAGTATACGAACACACATGTATTAAATCCCCCATCCTTGGGAAGGAAAATAACTACCAAGTATATACAGAACGTAAACACGAAATAGTTGCCTAACTATTTCCCAAAAACTTAAACCATAAAGCTAAGGCACGGCCATCCGTCTAATAGAGTTAGTACGTGTAGGTCGTCATACAGCTGATCGATTTGGAGGCATACCTGGTAGAGACGCACCACAGTGAGTTCATGTCCCCCTTTTCTCTTAACTGTTTTCAGTTTTCTAAACTGCGGGGGTGAAATACATGTTACTTTAATTACGAGTACTTTATACATGGTATGGTTAGCGTAAGGAGGTTTACTACTTAGATCATGTGAGTGGGTAGGCGTGAACTGGAGACCATTAGTCCTCATTATAGGACCGAGGGACGTAAGCGGTAGATCTATCTGGGTGTAGCGAGCCCAACCCCAGGTCCAACAGTACGGGCCTCGGGGTGACTTTGTGCCCCGACGCAAAATCGCAAGGTTTGAGTCTTCCTACTTGCACTTCACACATATCAATGGCCTTGCAAACCGTTGGTGATCTCTTTTTCCTTATTTGCTACATACCAGGATTTTTATACTCACAAGGTTTATTTACTCACTTACACATGAACTCGCTCAACATTATTGTTGATTTTTTCAACTTACATGTATTTCAGGAAATTAAAGATCTGGCGCGGTATGTTATGTTTTCCCGCTGCATAAGGGTTCCAAGGTCATCCCAGTTTAGGAAATGTGACTCTTTCCTGGACAAGTCACAAATCTTAAACTGCGTATATTTCATGTCGATGTTTATGTCTTTCAAACAATATTTTATGTTATGATGTTGTAAGTCTCTAAGACAATGTTATGTTACTCTGGTTTTAAAACTTAATCAAATGGATGATCTTGCATGATTTTATTTCATATAGCTTTGTTATGATTAAGCTATGGTATTAAGAAGTCACACCAAAATTAACCACGCTTCCGCAAAGCCAGGGTGTGACAGTTTCCACATGGTGTTAATCCTATGATAATAATCCGAAACGCTAGATCCATTTTGATTCACAGAATTGATCTTTTGATACAAACCAAATACCACAGAGCCATCAACTTTATCATATGTTTCTTTCAAATCATTCCATACTTCAGAAGCAAGTTGTGAGTAAACTTGACCAACATACAATTCATCAGAAATAGAATTTAGAATCCACGTCAACACAATGGAATTACATCTATCCCATTGTTTACCTAGGACATCATCAGTTTTTGACTTTAGACAAGTACCATCAACGAATTCTAATTTATTTTTAGCCATTAGCGCAAGTTTCATAGCATTTGACCAAACTATATAATTCTCAGTTCCTTTTAATTTGATATTAACAATAGTAAGACCACTTGAGTCACTAGCATGCAGGTAAAGAGGATCACTAGCATCCAACTTGCTTATCAAAGTAGCAGAAGATTCAGTTTTATCATTCATATTGAACAGTAAAACCTAACAGTCAAAATAGAGCAATAAACAGGCAGGCACAGGTAAGGAGAAGCAACCAGAATCACAGATTCAGCCGTACCACACAAAAAAGACAATCAATATAAGAAATAGAGAATCAAAAACAAGTAATAGTCACAAAATCAAACCAAGAGCCAAACAAGGGCGAAACTACACCAGTGTTCCAGATCGTTGGTTCGTCACTCAAAAGGTGCCAACGCAGGTCTTAGTGTAGAAGCCAACTACCTTACTACACAAACAAAAAAAAGGACAGATCTCACCGAGGGATTTTCCCAAGTTAGGGTTCTCCGAAAAATAAACTCACAGTTGTAACCTTCACTTAGGGTTACAAACTGTGAGGCAAAGAAGACAGTGAAAACGCTCCAAAACTGAACAGCGCCTCCCTTGATCTGGATCTATGCCTCGAACAACAGAAAACCCTAGACTTTAGAACCCCCAAACCAAGAGCTCAACACAACCGATTAACAGGATTGATCTTTAGCAGCAGCGGAAGAGCACTGATTCAACCTTTGAGCTCTGATACCATGTCAGAAACTCAAGGATTTAACAGAACTTTATGATACTTTAACCAGTAAACAATCAATTCGGTACAAATGATTCAGTAAGAACAGTCTACTGACTGTACAAGACACAAACTATCATCAACAAGATGATCAAGAACAAGAAGCTGTAGATCTCTCGAAATACGTGAGAGATCAGAAAAGAAGAATAGGAAACTGATGTGCAGCTTGTAAGGAATGATCGAGACTGTTGTGCTCCTTATCGCAAACACAGAAGGCATTTATAAGCCCAGTGATAAACCGCCCTTTTAATCTCCAGCCCAATGCCAGCTAATTCCAGCCCAATATAGCAGCAACGGTCAACTTAAAGGGTAGCCCAAATCTCGCATAAAAGGAAACAAGAAACAAGAAAATAATGAATAAGAATCGATAATAAAGGAAATAAATAAAGTATTAAAACTGAGAATTCGTTAATATCTTTAACATACTGTTTCAGAGCTTTTTATCCGATCAGACCTCTTACTGATTTAGCACTTATTAATTCAGACGTTGTCAAACACTCCCTAAATCCATTAGAAGGGAAAGTCAGCCCAATACAAAAACGTGGAGAAGGAAAAGTTACATATAGTAGATTAGTAGAGTCAAATCATAACTAGTTTAATACCCGTCCGTTGGACGGGTTACGCTAAGGTAACAAATAAAGACAATGTATATTCATGGTGTTTTGGTTTGCTTCTCCTTTTCCTCTTTTCCATCTCCTATTTGAAAATACTACAACCATCGAACTTTTCTTTTTCTTCTTTTCAAACCAGTGAAACGCATTCTCAAAACACATTATCCAAACACTACAAAAATGACATATTAACTTTTAAGAAGTCAAAAACTTAAAAGCAGCTGAAAATAAACAATCCTGAACACCCACATTAAGTGAACACAAGTCTAAAGAACATTATAAACAAAAGCACCATTTTTAACAAACAAAGACAAATTTCCCCTATATTAATTTGCAATATTTCTTTGTGTGTGCTTTTCACTATTCAACTTTATACCATTACTAAAGCTTTTCATACAACTTATTCAAGCATATTATTTCATGTTAACTTTGATTGCCTTCAGTTGAGTGTTTCACCTTCATATTTCACAATTATTGTTGGTATATGTAAAAATATATAGTTATGGTCTAAAACTAAAACATTAGATTTTTAAACTCAATACTTTTTTTATATAATCTAGATACTAAGACATATGAGAAGTAATACTAATACAGGATTAGCTTGGAGTTGCTTGGGATTGAACATTAAAATTTCTTATAAGATTATTGTTTTTTGATATAGCAAATAGTTATAAATAAACAATTTGAAGTTGGGGGCACAGATGTTAAAAGACTCATTTATTTGGTAAACAATATTACATTTATTCAACCCGTGTAATACATGTGGTTTTAAAGATATAACTTTTTTATTTGATATATAAAATTATATTTATTCAACACGTACAATATGGTTCTTATAGATATAACTTGTTATTATTTAATATATAAAATTATATTTATTCAACCTGTGCAATAAATGAGGTTTTTAAAAATATATTGTTTTATTATTTAGTATATAAAATTCATTTATTTAACCCGTGTAATACACGGGGTTTTAACCTACTTAAATAATATACTAATTATGAAACAAAGATATTTACTAAAGAAATTTGCATTGAGCTCCTAAAAACAAATTGCCTGCAATGAAACCTTTACAAATTACAACCCAATAAATAAAAACAGGCTACATGTCTTCTTCTATATGCTTCTTTTTCCACCAAACAAAACAAACACACAAAGCTTCTTCTTGGCTACCAGCTACAACCAAATCGCCACTCTAATCGCCTCTAGACGGAACCATTCCTGGAAGCTCTCACCACTTATATCTCCATCGACGCCACTCTCTCCTTCGGCTTCCGGCGATCTCAAATCTCTTACAGGTATAATCGCATCTTTTATTCAGTTTGTTATGGTTTAGAGTTGTGATTTACTCTGCAAATAGTTGAATCGTATTGTGTTTTTCTGAAAACACCGTTACATTGTGTGCAATAAACCGGTAACATGGAGATGCAGACGGTTCAGGTGCGTTCTAGCCAAGTTAGGGTTCCGGCGAGTTTTCCGGTAAGTCGTATTTCACCTGTATGTTCTATTCTTGGGTACATTGGTGTTCCACCGGTTCTGATTTAGTGACACTTGTTAATCGAGCTATGTAGACCTGTTGATATTCCGTATATAAACAAAGGTTTCACGACAGGCTTTAAGCCCCAAAATCTAATTTTAGGTGTAACAAACATGTTAATAATATGAATTTTGAAATCTGAATGAGAAACGTGAAAGAGTAATGCTTACTCTGAGGGTGTAGTAAGTACTAAGTAATCAAACTGCTCTGATCACCTTCAATGGCAGTTGCCTTCATGAAAAGGTCAACTTCGGTTCTGGAAATATTCCTGCAAGAATGGCGTTACAGTGGTATTCATCCTCTTGCAGTTGTTTCTAGATCTGATTTTTCATACAGGCAGTGGGGATAAGCCAGTAAACGCAACGCTTGGTCAATGCATGTAAGTAAGATATCTTTTACTTGAGGTAATGATTCATGATATAATAATAATAATGAAAGTTGTTTTGTGTTTGTTAGGATAATAGTCTGTCATGTACTATGAATGCTTTCTTTGATGTCATCTTTATATTAGCTCAAAAAGGACTTGCCCTGGATGTAAGTGTTTTATCTCATACCTTAACAAAATTAGAAAATCTGTATAAATATGTTGAACTAATAATCTGGGCATAATAATTTTAGGTGGGGATTTCAATATTCAAGATGTTATTATAGATGACACGACCGAAAACAGTGTTGTTGGGGAACATACCTGGTATTGGCACATTTAGCCCGAAGTTTCTTGATTCTAACCATTCAGGCTCCAATTTTTTTTGCATGATTCTAACCATTCAAGCTCTAATTTGTTTTGCCATCTCAAATTATCTTAATGAAAGGTAACTTAATTTATCATATGATTTAGTTCATCTAGAATTTAAACTTTAAGATTCTGGCTGTTGTAGAGAAGGATTTGTTGCTGGAGTATAACGCATCGTGTTTGAACTTTAAATTACACACCTAAATGGGTTAATGTCAATTTCCATTTTTAAGTTATAATTATGACATAAAATTACACACCTAATTATATTTATGACATAAAACATATTGTAAAAATATAATTTTAATATAAATGGGTTAAACGGGTCAACCCGACCAGGTTGACCCGAACCTGACCCGTTTAGCTAAGCGGGCTCAACCTGAAACTGACCCGAACCCGTGAATTTCGTATTAGGTTCGTGTCGTATTTTCAGGTCGTGTCAAAAATTCACACCCCTATATGATATTATTGTGCAATTGCCAGTTGTTATAAAACTCTTACCTTACTGTGCATATCAGATTTGCAGGGACTGAAAAATTGACCATATGAAATAATCTCCATGTTTCCATTGTCAGATTAAATAATAAAAATTCAGGGAAAATTAGAAAACATATTAAACACCTAAACCATGATAGTAAAAAAAAAAAATACCTTATGAGAATCTTTGATTGGGCTACGAAATTCCTCTTTGTTGGTTGTCATGGCATTTTAACCCAGCTGTAATTAAGAAATTTAGAAAACGGATTAAACAATCACATCATGTTTAAATTGATAATATGTGTGTTATGGAATGAGCCATAAAATTGCTTCTTCTTGCCTGTTGTTTTGTTGGTACCCTTCATTGCATAGTTAGCTATTTTGAATAGGTAGTAGTCATCCATAGCTATATGTGAAGGTAAAAATAGACTAAACACTGAAACCATGTTTAAACTGCTAACTTGTGTGTGGAAGTAAAAAAATACATTCTGATAATTTTTGAATTGGCTAGGGAATTGCTCCTTGTTGGTTGTCATTGCATTCTTACTCAGCTGTAATAATTTGATAGAAATTTAGAAAACGTATTAAAAGATTACACCATGTTTAAATTGCTAACCTCTGTGTGTGTGTCAAAGAAAAAACAATACCTTCCTGTTATCTTTGAATAGGCTGTAGAATTGTTCCTTCTTGGGTATGGCTGCGTTGGTACTCGACTGCAATAAATACGTGCGTTAACATATATAACAATATTCATTTTTTGGGTTAGTGGTACCTTCATTGCATAGTCAGCTGCTTAGGATAGGTGGTAGAAGGCATCAATGTCATCAATGGCTGCAAATGTGGTGTTGTTCGAATGGGTTAAATGTGAAAAGAAGACAGATTTTTGTGGTACCTCATTCTTCCTATATAGCCATCATATTGGGCAGTTACATTGTCCACTACCCCACTAACTTGCTAAAAATAAGGAAGACTTTTTTAACCGTCAAATTATAACTTGCACTTTTGTTGGACCCACGTTCTCATAATGCATTTTTATTGGTCCATCTTAATAAACTGCAGGTAACCGAAAGATCATGGCTGAGAGAGTGTAAAACCGACACCAACTGCTGCTTCTAGAAGGAATTTAGTGACTTTATACGGCTGAGATTAAAAGTTGATGACTTTGAACGGCTGTAATTAGCCCAAATGGCGGTTACAAACAACGGGAACAATATAATATAGAATTTATGATATAATGGGGCAGAAATACATGGAGCAAAACCACCAGATCATGGGGCAGAAATGTATGGAACCAAACCACCACCGGAAACTACCAGTAACTTCTCGTAACTCCTCTCAACCGCCGCTTGTAGCGGTTATTTTTGCTAGTTTATACGGACAGGATTTAATCTCAGCAAGATCTAACGGCCAAGAATGATTTCAGAGGTGGTTAGACTTAATGGGTTTAATATATATATATATAATTCTTGCTAGAATAATATTATTATTGATTCATTTTCCCTTTATTATATAGACTAAAAATGAATCTATCTTCCTTTTTGATAATAAGTTTAGTTGATGTTAATTTCAATAAAAAAATTCTTAAAAATACACAAAGTAACTAATATCTATAATAATATTAGCCATGTGATACGTCACTAGTTTATCAAGTATCTGCTTTAGCTCGCATATCAGACTTTCTTTATATCAACACATACGTAAATGCAACCTACAAATTGTAGTCGTGTGTCATCTTTTCAGTCTCCGGTAACATCGTTTTATAGAACAACGCAATGGCAAAACACGACACAAAGTTGTATGCATCTAGTACGATTTCATGTTGCTGGTTTATACATATAAGAGTATAATCATATTGTCCTTTCGTATTTAACAGGCCAACCTTTTGTTCTAAATAATCTAAAAATACAAAAACTGGGCCCTAGCCGAAACATGACACTTACATTTGGATTTTGGACCGTTAAGGCCCTTGTTTTTTTTTCTTTTCTTTTCGTAACCCTTGTTTTTTTTTTCTTTTAGCTATAAGATTATGATTGCAGAATTTGTATACTGGAGACTGTAGAGGTAAAGATTTTGCATAATCTTGTTTCCAATTCTGTTTATAATCCTTACTGTTTATCCCACTGAACTCCACCAACACCCGAATAAATAACACAAAACAAAGACAACCTTCGAGTCGCCAACGAAAAAAATTTACAGATCACATAGCGAAGACGACGTCTACGGAGATGATCCATCTCGAAAAGAGGACGAAAGTCGTCGTTTTGTTTCTCTTTTCGACTCCTGCAAATGTAAACCAAAACTCAAGTCAGTTACAGTCCATAAGAGACTGGCTTGTTCAATCCATCAGCTGGCTTGTTCGCCAATCGGCGTTTGTAGCGCTTCAGAACCGATGCCAGGTTCTCTTTTCCTTTAGGGAACGCCACGTCACCAGCCGCAGTGCCTGTTCGACCTTTTCTACAAGAGATTGCAATCTCCACATCCTTCACTATGTCCAACAAACTGGCTGCAGTCGTGCATTTCCCTTTGCTTTGTTTTGCCGGTGGCGGTAAACTGGTGGCGGATATAGGCGGAGACGCCCTTCGCTGTTGGTATGAAGTCGGAAGTTGAAGACAGAAACACGGGTTCATTGCGGCTCGTGGTTTAGCGAATGCCAGCTCAATTATCCCCTAAACAAAAAAACAACAATAACTTAACCAATATTGATTATTGACTACAAAATAATTCATGTCTTAAAAACTATATTACCTGAAGACGATTAAGAACGTACGTATATTTCCCCCAAAGCTCCGGCCGGCTTTCCATGAGTGAAAGCTCGAGAACCCGGTGTATGCACCACACACCGAAGCTTGTTACGAGATCAGCCCGCCATACACAACCTTCCCCGCAATTGGGAATAGAGGTCACGAGATCGATTTTCATACCCGGGTCACCAGCATGAGCTGACCCGTTCATCTCCTCGCTCTCGACTTCATAAAGAAACCGCTCCCTAGCGGCTACACGATCCACGAGGTCCTCATCGAGACCGCTGTTCTGCTGAAACAACCAATCTGACCCTTCAAGCTTCAACAGCTTCACGATACAAAGTCTCAACGATTTCAAAATATTTGCTTCTAAATCAACAGCAGATCCGGTGTCCTGCGTGTTTATGCTCAGCCTACTGTTGTTGGCCTTTTCGGCAACACCGTATTGGTCGAAAGGTTGTCTAGACCAGATGGACCATGTGTCTGACCCGGAACTTAACTGGTATGGACTCACATGGCCCGAAGGAGTCCTGGGTCCATACGACGGGCCCGGATACATAGACAGCCCGTGCATCTTCCGGTCAAGAGTTCCGCTTCCACTCCGGTGAGGAAGCGAGAGCCCTGAAATATCAGGCATGCTGTAATATTTCTTCTCGTTGACGGTACTATGCATAGTTTCAGTCGGTTGATTCAAATAACTTCTTTCAGGTTGCATCGAGCTGTTCCTAGACACCACGGGATCCGGAAAGCCCGGTGGCTTAGCCGGGCTGGTCCCATTTTGCAGACCCTTTGTCAAAGAATATGGAACATTGTAGTTCGCTGAACCAAGTGACGGTGATTTAGGCTCTATTTGGTTCATATAAGACTTGATCTGATATCCATGAACCGTAGCCGGCTGATCATCGTATCCACTAGAAACTTGTGGGATTCTTAGACCACCGGAAGATGACTGAAGCCGCAAGCTATGGTAGCGTTTCTCACCGGCATCCATTGCATTGAGGTTTGACCGTTGTGCGTATGCGTCTAGTAGTTGCATTTGTGTTGACAACGACGACGATGGGCTACGGGCTTGCACACTCTGCTGCCTCGTAGAGTCGAATAAACTTTTGTTGTCCACCTTTAACGCCTTCGGTTTTGAGTTCGGATTCATATTAACCTTAGAATCTATTCCTAGTAACTTATCGAGTTTTCTTGCTTTCGCTTCTTGCGTTGGTTCCCCGTGAAAATCAAACAACTGGCCCCAAAACTCATCGAGAACAGCAGCTAACTGACGCCTTGCAGCACGCCCCAATCCAGCTAACTTTGACCAACTTCCCGTACCACTTCCTACATCGTCGTGTTTCAAACCTAGACTCTTAAACGATGGCGGACCATCGGGTCTGACCAAATGGTTCGTTTCCGGCACTACTTTGACCACTTCTTCAGGCTGCCAAACGTCTTTCTCTTTCACGTGCGAATTCCTGTCGATTCTCAACGTCTTTTCGATCGACTCAGGTTCTCCCTTCTTCAAGTCTTCACCTGCTGAAACCGTTACGGGTGATTCCTCTGGTGCCGATGAATTTACATTTACAGTTTCGGATGAATTTTCTTCAATGGTAGTCAAGCGAACCACTTTATCTGATTCCATAGTTTCCATATCCAAATCGAAACTCGCTGCGACTGACGTTACTTTCTTTTCTCTGGATTCTTCAACTCTATCATATTCCGTTAACGATTCTTGCACAACATCTGATCTCAAACTTGCGGATTTCAAAGGAGTTACACCAAGCCAAAGAATCAGAAAGAACGAAACGCACGCAGTCACGAGAAGTATAATATACGGGCTACCGCCAACGTTCCATCTGATGTTACTTGCCCAATCACTGTTCCCAAACACCATTTCAATAACAAATATAACTGCTAGACCAAACATCCCGATAAACGTGATCAACACCAAAAACTCGACAAAGCTTGAAACTTTGTTCGCGCCCATTACTGATCTTGATGTTGCAATCCGGAAAAGAGGGATAACGGAAGACGGAAGCAAAAAGGCGATAATGATTTGTGTAAAGATTAGTAGTTGGTATGTACCCTCGGCCCCATAATGCCATGAACACAAGAGTGCAGGAATAATGGCGATTGATCGGATTGTGGAGTGATGAAACCAGCCCGGGATGTTGACTTTGAAGAAGTTATGAAGGATGGGTTGACCACTGAATTTCCAGGTCAATGAAGTGATGTGATTAGAAAGCAGGAGAATCAACATTAAAGCGAACGGTCCAGTCAGATTCCTAAATACCTGCATAAAAATCATGAGTTTGATTAAGACGTTGATTACTCGAAAAGGATAGTTTTGGAATGTAGATTCATTTATAGCACCAAACCTGATCCATTAGCCACAATGCATCTTGAAAAGTAAGCAAATCAAGGCCGGTACTGTAGAAAACATTTGCAGCCGAGTTCATCAGAACGTAATTTACAACGAAAATGCCACTGAAAACACCAGAAATGGCAAAAAGATGATCGAGACACACGACTTCCTTTGAAACTGGTCCCGGTCCCTGCATTTGCTGTAAACGAAACAAAAACTTAATTAATCATGAAGCCAAGTAACGAACATGAACAAATTCTATGAAATCTGCAAGTACGTGTACCTGCACGAAAGATGAATGGAGATAGAAATTATGAGGCATGACACTTGCACCAAGAAGACTGATCAATGCGAAAACACTTTCACCACTGAATTGTATTAGCGTACCACCACTAACTGCGAGTGATGTATCGGGTTGACTCACTAGCACACCAAACAGATACGAAAGTAAAGCAAAGCTTGCCAAACACACACACATGAACTTTGCTTTACCAGTCTCCTGAAATAACGAGTAAATTGACACTGAATTAGTTGTTATTGTTGTTTCATATATAAAGAATTAAGAAAATAAGATAACGGGCTTACCAACAAACCGGAGAAAAGAGGGAATAGAAAAACATCCAAAGAAGTAAACAAGACACAAGTGAACAAGCTTATGCCGAACATCAGGTGAAGCGCATGTGCGGTGCCCAAAATCTATCACAATAGGTGCATTTACACGTCAATGTTAATCAAGAATAACGACGGAACCATGAAAAGAAGCGTAGATTACCATAGAAAGATCCAGCGCAATCATGGATAGTTCGGCTTGAATCCCTAAAAAGATACACGTGATCGGGTAGTACTCTGAGCTGCATATCTACAGAAATAGAAAGAAAGATTACGCCTTTATTAAGCCCAATAATCCGAAAGTTTATATTGCGTAAATAGATGAAATAACTACCTGAGCAAGATCTCGTCCGGTGACTACAGTGATACAAGCTGAAAGGTATTGACAGAGGACAGCAGCCAAACTAAAAACAAACATCAGCATCATAAGATCGTAACCAAAACGGGCCCCACCTTCGACTGCTGCAACCCATTTTCCGGGATCAACATACGTGACTGCAACAAAAAGTACTGGTACAACAGCATGAAACAATCGGTGTGACACGTTTAATCGGGATTTAGCAATTAGGGCCTCAGATTCCATTTCACAAACTTTAGTAACAAAAAGATCGAATTTTTCAGTTGCTCATTCCCACTGGTAAACGGATTAAGATTCACTAACAGCACTGTTGAGTAGAATATTTAATGTATCCAACAACACCTAATTTGGAACAAGAAAATTCATAGCAGAAGGTGCTGTCCTGATTGTTTGTCACATGAAAACCGTTAATGTTGTTAGATTTTGACACTAGTTGTCACAATCAAAACCACTTTCTTAATGTTTTTGAACTATTTACATTTGCCCTTCACACGAGCATTCTGTGATTTGCCGGATTGATCAAGATCGATTTGGCACTGCACCAATATCCCTGAATTCACAAAAAACACAAAACAACATCATTAAACAATTACAGACCATGTCATCAAACCAAAAATCTTCACAAAATTAGGCGCAACTCGATACTTGATTTAAAGAATTATTTGTAAACAACATATTATTATAAACGGTTAAATTAAACAAGAAACAAAAACACTAACATAAAAACAAGATTTCCAAGTAATCAAGCATTTAAAAATCATGCTGGAAATTTATATACAAATTATTCAGACATACTCATGGGCTTGTGTAGTTGCATCCCTCTTGAACTTATATACAAAAAATCACTAAAACATTCAGATATTCCTGCATAAATGAATCAATGAAGGTTCTATACAAAGCATAAAAGAAAGTATAAAACCTTTAGAAGCAGCCCAGATCTCCATCACATCATAAAACACAAAAATCCCAAATTTAATTCTTGAAAACCCCACAAAACTAAAGCATGGGATCTGATTGGATTGCATATATATGTATATAGAGATATCTATCTACTCATACAATAAAAGTCAAGCAAACTAACGTCATGAAGAAGAATAAAAGTCAAGCAGGAAGTATTAAGTACGTATTAGATAGGGTTTAAATGTTGCTGTTATCATAAAAATGCCATCTTTCTTGCTTTCTTGATGTTACCTTTATGGGTTCCGATGAAAGCTAAGAAAAAATCAAGAATATGGCATGTGCTCAGAGCAGAGCAGATCAGATCAGATTTGGGGTTTTTTAAAGATTGTTTACAGAGGGAGAGAGAGGGTGGTATAGATACAAGTGCGTGTATGTATATAGAAGATGAGAAAGAAAGGAGGCAACTGAACCTATGAGAAAGAAAGAGAAGTGGCAATGAATTTCTTCAACTTGCAGTTTAAAAAGAGTAGCTTTTTAGGGCACGAGTATATCGAATTCACCGAAATAAATAAATAGTTTGTACTAAGGCCGGAGGGTGTGGGGGGCGCCACCATCGCCACCTCAGCCTCTATAGCGCCCCGGGCGCTATACACCCACACCGTCGGAGTTATGGAGGGGCGCTATAGAAGGGGCTCCATGGTGGTAACGAGGGAGAAGGGGGTTATCAGGTGGGGCCCTCAACTTTTCATCCAATCCCACACCGTGCAAATTAAAGGGGGGCGTTATAAAGCCCCATGGCTGACGTGGATCTTACGTGGCGCTTACGTGTCTTGATAAAGCCCCTAGGGGCTCCATCCCACACCCTCCAGCCTAATAACTTATATGTTTTTGTTTTTGTTTATGTAGCATGATAATATAAGTTTTCTTTTCTATATATCGTGGCCCAGTGGGTATTCCCACTTGGGTTAAGTCGGCCGGCCCTCCTTGGAGGTCACCGGTTCGACTCCCACTCGTGGCCTTAGGGAGGGACACCCGTGCGCAATGATGGTGAAAAACCTACCGAGGAGGGTTTGATCCTGAGCGTCACTCCGGTTTTCATCCGGCTGTTACTCTAGCGAGGCAACTCGTGTAGAGGCAGTACGGTTTCCGGGGGAAAGCCTTCGACCCAAGATTGGTCAACCCAGCGCTGGCCTTGCTATCTGGGCCCTTAATCTTGGCGAGGGTCCGCGATTTGCGGATGTGACAATGGTCACCATTAAGAAGTTCACCTTTCAAAAAAAAAAAAATTGCATTTGTCTATTTTAATACAACTAGCATGTAGCAGTCTACCTTACGGATGTAAATTCTTGAAACTTAAGTTTTGACCACTAGTTCATCTACATTTATATTTATTTATAGAGTTAATTGTCATTTTAGTCTTTCTGGCTGTGGTGTGAGTCATTTTATGAATTTAGTCTAAATGTTTTATTTTTCGTCTGTGTGTCTAAAAATATTTCATTGTTGCCATTTTAGTCTACTGGGTTAACTTCATCTATTATTTCTGTTAACGAGGGTCATTTTATATGGCCGAATTGTCCTTCTAGTTCACAGAATTACATATGAAATGATCGAATTGCCCTTCTCGTTAACAGAAAAAATAGATGAAGTTAACCCAGTGGACTAAAATGGTAACGGTGAAACTTTTTTTGACCCACAGGCGAAAAATGAAACCTTTGGACTAAACTGTCAAAATTGCTCAAACCATAGGGACTAAAATGACAATTAACTCTTATATATATATTTATA
The DNA here is from genome assembly GCA_030545235.1 of Helianthus tuberosus. Taxonomy (NCBI): domain Eukaryota; kingdom Viridiplantae; phylum Streptophyta; class Magnoliopsida; order Asterales; family Asteraceae; genus Helianthus; species Helianthus tuberosus. Next base: position 180,485,385 of record CM060433.1, read on the forward strand.
TTTTATATACAGGGTAAACAGCCAAAATGGTCCATTGGGTTTGGTCACTTTTGTCACTTTAGTCCAAAACTCACATATTTTGAATATGGGTCCCTGTGTTTTAAATTTTATTGTCATTTTCATCCAAAAACAAAATATAGTTAGATTTTTCAGTTAACATCCAGTGTTTTTGTCCTTTTCCTCCTTTTTAATGATTAACAAAATGGTTAGATTTTTTTAATTTGTTATAACAAAACGTTAAAAGACCATTTTGCCCTTCATTAAAAAGGATGAAAAGGACAAAAAGCTAAATGTTAACCGAAAAAAATCTGACCAGATTTTGATTTTGGATGAAAATGGCAACAAAATTGAAACCATAAGGACCCAGATTCAAAAGGTTTGAGTTTTGGACTAAAGTGGCAAAAGTGACCAAACCTCAGTGACCATTCACATTAAGAGTCTGAATGGTTAAGACTCTTAACAAAACTGTAAATTTAAACAGGGCAAAATTGTAATTTGGTTAGACCAATAGGTAAGTGTCAGGCAAATGTCCGATCAATTCAGATTAGACGTCTTAACCATTCAGACTCTATATAATGCTTAACCATTCAGAGGCAAATGTCTGAACCATTCAGACATCTGCTCATGAAACAAACAGTTCAAATCATTAAGTGCTGAACAAGTAAGAGGTCTAAACCATTAAAAGTCTCATTAAGATGTAAACAAACAGCCCCTTAGTTTAAAAGGGGGCTAAGAGTATTTTGGTCATTTCATTATAAATTGACAAAAATTGGATAAAGTTAGTGGACTAAACCTAAACTGATATAAAAACCAAACTATTGGATTAAAAAAAATAAAAATAAAAAAATCTTTTGAACTGAAATAGATATTTTGAGAAAACCACAATGACTAACTCTACTATTTTCTATTTCGTTGGTTATATTTGAAGTATATCATGGAACGTTTTAGTAAGTTTGCAAACACTTAATAAAAACGGAGAAAAGAAAATATTGATTTAACTTTTTTTTTAAATGGCAGATAAAGAAGAAATAATTGAGAACTATAGACAATGACAATGGACAGAATGATTGGTTTAAGATTATTGTTCTTTAACCTCAATTACATGTTGGTAGGTTTGTATTAATTGTAGTCACTTCTATAGTTCTATGGATTGCATTGGTATGGTGGTATAGTATGGTCGAATGTACTAAGCGACAAGTTATATAAATTGAGTTATTATTTGCTATAAAATTAGTTGAAAAATACATTTTCTTTTAGTTGAAAAATACATTTTCTTATTAACTTAGTATACAACAAGCTAAGATACATTGAAAACTATGAATACGAATATAAGATGAATTTGACGTCGATCATTAAAGTAAAGTGGAGTGTTGAAACGGAATGTGAAATGAGGAAATGTGTAGAAGTTGTATTACATAGGTGATGAACATTAAAAGAACCAAGATGTTTGGCAATCTCATTTCATTGGGTTTTACTTCCGCTTGTATGCATGTAGTGGGGATGCAAACTTCGGTCCAAATGACCCTGGAAGTCGAGTTTTGCCCCGACTCATGAGTTGTGGTTCAGCAGACCGCTTAGTTTGAATGTGTGACTAAACGATTGCTATTTGTAAATGTTTGATTTCAATTAAAATTCGTTTTGATCAGCAGCTTTAGGTTTAACTATAAAAACGAACTTCTTGAACTGTTTTTAGATTAGAGAGAGAGAATGATGAGATGTCCGAATATGAAGGGGAAAAACATTTGGTTCACCTGACGATCGAACAAAGAGAAGAACTCTCTACTTGCTTGGTTTAGTTTCACAAAATTAAAAATGATCGGCTTTTTTGTTGTGGTTAGTGAACACTGTGTCATTTTATTCCACATGAGATTACACGCATTAAGAACAAATAGTATTCCTGAACTAGTGCGTTTATAACTAATACTCTTAACTATTTTTTTTAACTATTTTTTTTTAAGAACAAATAGTATGACTAACACTCTTAACTATTTTTTTTTTAAACGGCAAAGTTTGCTACTATTGTATTACACCAATAATCATAAATTATTCTCTTTTGCCAAGATTTGAAACTAGGATCTCTCCTACCAAGTAGGCTAGCCCCAATCATGGCACTCTTAACTATTAATTAATGTGGATAAGACTAAGCGGTATGGGGGCCGGCTTAGGCCCGGCGAGGCCCGGTGCCGGTCCCCCACACTGCCCCCCTTGCCCCATCCCGGCTTGACCGGCTACCCACGCTCGGAGAGGACGGGCCACATTTGAATTTTATATCCGTTGTTAAACGGATACTTTAATAAAAAAAAATTACCTTTTCAAATTTAAATATATACCATCTTTCTCATCCATTTTATACCATTCTTCTCCCATTTCTTCCATTCTTCTCCAACTCTCTCATCCTTTTTTATAAAAAACAATCTCATTTTTTATACAATCATGAATCCCTTCAACCCAAACAACCCCAACCCGAACAATCCTAACTTTTTTTCGAGTCCCGCTTACACTCCGGCTATGGATCATTCGTGGGGGAATCCACAATTTACGTTTTCGGGTTTCCAACAATCACCTAACGCCTTCTCCCAAATGTCCCAACTTCAACAAATGCAACAATACCAAGCACTCCAACAAATCATGCAACGCAACTCGGTTCAACTTGATCAATTCCAACCGCAACCGCCAACTTCCCAACCGCAACCCTCGGTGGAGCTTGACGATGATGATGATGAAGTCGTCCCCGAATCGCCACCTAAAGAACTCAAGCTCAAAAAAAAAACACGGGGAAGGGGAAGGCGGTTGAAACCGAACCCGACACCGCAAAAAAAGCGGTTCGAGAGCAAAGCCGATACAGTGGACAAAAGTAGAGGAGGAGGCGCTAGCAATTGCGTATGTTAAGGCCTCAACTTGCCCGATTGTCGGTATGAACCAAAGTTAAAAAAAAATTAATTTAAATTTAAAAATATTTATTTTTTAGTTTTACTAATGCAATTTTTTTTTAATTTTAGGGAACAATCAAACGGGTTCTAGTTTTTTGAAGGCATGTACGGATAGATTTAATAACCTTATGGGGGATGGCCCCTACCGTGATCTCGAATCCGTATCGGCCAAGTGGCGGAAAATGAACAAGTGCGTGAATGATTTTATCGGGATTTATAACCCACTTTACATCAATCGTCCTAGTGGGAGTAGCGACGAGCATTGAACATTTTAAAGAAATAACCTAAATGGGCGCCGGTTCCAAATGAGGTCGGAACCGCCAAACGGACTAAAACTTCCGAGTCCGGAAGTTATAGTGCGGGAGGCTCCACCGCTCGTTGTCAAATCGACATAAACGACGAACCGGAATATGACGAACCGGAATATCACGAGATCGAACGTCCCGGCGGAAGAGACAAAGCAAAAAAAGAGGCGGCCGGAAAGCGCAAAGGGGCCGGCTCGAGTGGAGGGGGCGGCTCGGGTGGAGGTGGCGGCTCGAAGGCGTCTTCGAAAATGGACGAGTTGATTTCCGAATTCCGTTCGTTTAAAGACTTTGCTGCCGAAAAATATAGTCACAAGAAAAACGTGTCGGCCGACTATGCTCGAGCGGAGGATTTTAGGATAATGAGGTTGGATCTCGACTCGGTTCTGGAGGATGAACGAGAGGTGTATCGGAAGATGAAGGAAGAGGTGAAGAAAAAATGGACGTCGTAGGTTTTTTATTTTTATTTTTTAGGAAATGTAATTTTTTTTTTTATTTTTTGGAAATGTTTTTTATTTTTAGGAAATGTAATTTTTTTTATGTTATGAAATGAATTTATTTATGTTGTTTTATGTTGTATTTTTTCATTTTTATAAAGTTTGTATTAAGTTAATAAAAAAAACTTAGAAAATTATAAAATAATAAGGTGGGGTAGCCCCATCCTCCACCCCCTCAAAAGTGAAGGAGACCCATCCCCCACGAGCCGGTGATGTGGCGCCTACGTGGCGGCCCATCCTCGTGGGGATGGGCCTCACCATACCCTTTAGTCTAAAAGATAAGACCATGCGTAGTGGTTAGGGTGAATAATGCCCTCACCCTTTGGCGTTTTCCGTCATGTGGCAGTATAGTCAGCGAGGGACATTATTGGGCGTTTTTTTAAAATGGGTGTAGTGGGGATGTGGGTATTATGTTAAAAGGGTGTAGAGAATTAAATAAAAATAAAAAAAACCCCACAAAAAAGCTATTGGCCAAAAAAAGGAAGATTAAATGTGATTGGCCATTCAAAATTGCTCCAGGCGTGATTTGAAAAATGCCAAAAAATCAAAATTGACCAAACACGCCCAGGGGTTGGTTCCCCGGCGTGTTTAGGCGTGATTGAGCCAAAAAAAAACCCTTGAGCACCCACTACGCATGGTCTAATAGTATTTAAATATGATTTAAGCGAATTGTATTAATCACGTGTCCTCAAGACACAAGTTTATTCATTGTAATTTGATTTGTTCAAACGATATCGTCATGGCCGGCCCTGGGGGTGGGCGGGGAGGACCACCGGCCAGGGCCCGATATTTCAAGGGGCACGTTTTATATGAAAAAAAAACCCGCTATGTATATGTAAAATATTTTTTTTAATAGGATACACCCATACAAACACCAACATTAACATAGGCCCCATTACAAAACTATTCTTATGGTTTAGATTAGTTATTAACCCCTTTGGCATTAGGTTTAGACCTTTAGTGAGCCCAATACCCAATTTTGTTAAGGCCTATGACACATTTTTTCGAGCTCGAATAGGGTACACGAATTCTTAGGGCCGACCCTGTATATCGTGTAGTTTCTACAACATAAAGAGATTATATTATTTATTTATTTATTTTATATTTTTCTTTGTATAAAACAATGGAAGTTGTAAATTTTAATTGATATTCTGTCTGTAAAAAATAACCAGTTTAGTTTTAAAGTAACTTATTTGATTATTGCCTCTACTCATTAGTGCTCTCGTTTTTACGTTCTTCTCCATGGGATAAAGCAACATTTTATTCATTTATGTATTGTTTACGTAAAAGTGTTTTAAAGGCAATAATTAGTCTAGGATACTTTTTTAAGGGTGTCCGGGGCACTTAGCGGGGAGGCGTGCGGTGAGTGAAGTCCCCGAGCGGGAACACCGCCGCCATCAAATCGGGGAGTGTAAGCGGGGTGGGGGAGCGGTGTGTGTTCACCACACAAGAATTCATGTTTTAAACGTTGGGCAACGGTCGGATTTAATAAAAAAAAAAAAATCAATTTTAACCAATATAAATAACCAACTTAAATCTAATTTTTTACCACACAAATTCTCAATCTTACTCTAAAAATCTTTCAAATACAACACAAAGCCAAACCGAGCAATGGAGAACCAACCCCGCGAAGCCAAGAAAAAGTCCGTCGGCTCTAACACTAAGGGACGCGGCTCGCAACCGTCTCGTGGTGGTTCGAGCGGTGCAAGTGCACAACTACAACCACCTTTCGGATATACTTCACAACCCCCGTTTTTTTACCAACAACCTTCACACCCCTCCTTTTACAACACCCAACCACAACCCCCTTTCGGCTATTTTCAAAATTTGTTATCAATGGATCCTCAATCCCCCGCCTTCGACCCGTATGGTTTTCGTTCCCCACAAGTTCCATCTCCACGAGAAAATGTTGAACGTCCTCTACCTATTAACGAGGACGACGACGAAGTAGTGCCCGAAACTCAAAATTTGGGCGACTATGAAGATGGCACCGGCGACGATGAATACAATGTGAATGAACACGCCGACAACGAAGTAGATGACGCTCGGGGTAAAAAGGCAAAAATGGAGCGCCAATCTTGGACAAAATACCAAGAAGAGGCGTTGGCGAAGGCGTGGGTACATTGCTCTACCAACAAAAAGAAGGGCAATCAAAAAACCCACGATGGTTTTTGGCGTAGGATTTTAGATCATTATAACGCCACCGTTGGCGGAAGTAACTGGACCGTGCATCAAGTATGGTCTAAATGGAACCCGATGATGACGAAAATAAACTTTTTCAACGGCCTATACCAACAAGCGGTAAAAATTATATTTTTTAACGTTGTATATTTTTTTTAAATTATATTTTTTAACGTTGTATATTTTTTAACACTTGTTATTTTATAATATGTAGGATCGCACAAGAGAAAGCGGGTGTAGCGATCTCAAAGTTAGGGCTGGCAATTAGGTACCTGTTAAGACACGATTAGACCTGTTTGACTGAAAAATACACCCTTTGACTTTTTTAATTTTTAAAATAATTAAAATTACAATGTTAGGATCTATCATTTATTCATCTTTGTACAGAAAACATAAAACTGTTTTATAAACATGAGGTAGAAAGTAGTTAAACGAGTCGTAATCATGTTTGAAACTTATGTTGTGCGCGCCGTCAGAAACCTGTTAAACCTGTTAAGACACGATTTGCCAGCCTTGCTCAAAGTGATGAAAATCGCTTTAAAGGATTTTCAAGATAGATATCCGAGCGGTTTTCAACATGTCGAGGCACGGGAGGTCGTTCGAAAACACGACAAATGGGCCCAAGTCCCATTGTTGGGTGAGGAAGGGGAAGGTTCGGCACAAAAAAGAAAGCCCGTTGACGTGGACCCTTCCATACCCGATATGAACGAAGACCCCTCGCCACAAAGAACACAACGGCGAGACAAGCGTCAAGCGACATCGTCCGAGGGCTCGGCCGAGTTGGCGGCACAATTCAAAGAGTACACCGCCATGAAAGAAGCGAAGCACGCGATTGAATTGGAGGCAATTGAATTGAGGAAGAAGAGAGAGTCGGAGGCTCGCGATCTCATAATGGAACAACGCGAGACGATGAGAAACTACACGCACGATCGAGATATGAAAACATTCCTCAAGCCGCACGACGATGCTCTGCCGGAAATGTTGCCGTTCATCCTCGCCCGAAAGCGCGAGATCGCTAACAAGTACGGGTGGCCGTGCAATTTCTAAAATTTTATGTAGTATTGCGATGTAATTTTTATTTTATTAAATGAAATGTAGTTTTTTATTTTATGAAATTATGTTTTACTTTTTATAAAAATATTTTCTTAATTAAAAAAATAAAAAAACAAGTCCCCAAGAGAGGAGTGCCGCCATCAAATTGAGGGTGTGAGAGGAGTTAAGAGGGGAGTTGACATGGCGCGTGCTGATTGGCCGTGAGTAAGAGATGTCACTCCCCTAAGAGAGGAGTGCCCCTCTCACCCTAATAATATTAAAAGCACCAAAAAGTATAAAGTCATGTGGTTTAAAACCGTTTAAAGGTTAAATATCTTTAATAACTTGTTACATATATTACCAAAAGGGTTCCTTTATCAAAGGCTCGGATATTTCATAATGGTAATTAAATTATTCACAAGTCACAACTACATATAATCGAATATCCACTTGTTTCGTATATGCCAAAAAATTTCTCCTGTTTTCAGTCAAATTTGGTATGATTATCCCATGAAATGTAAACAAAGTACAAAAAAATATATGAGCAGCCCCTCCTTTTCTATCGTTAAACTTCAACGTTTCATATAAGTGACATAATAATTATAAAAGTATTCTGTTTTTAATAATATTATTATTAAAATAGTTTAACACTCTAAATTATAACAATCAGGGGTCTCCCCCGTCCATAAGATAGAGGTAACGCTTGCTTACAAGTAGGGGTGTTCAAAAATATCCGTATCCGAAAATCCGATCCGAACTATCCGAATCCGAAATATCCGAAAATTCAGATATCCGAAATTTCAAATATCCGAAATATCCGAAAATTTAATTTTTATTTTTTATCGGATATCCGAATATCCGAAACTATCCGGAATATCCGGTTCGGAATATTAAAAAAATTAATAAAAAATAAAAATTAAATAACTAATGGATATTCGGATATCCGATTCACTATCCGATCGGATATCCAAAAATTCGGATACGGATTCGGATAATGAAATCAGGTATCAGAAAATTTCGGATATCCGGTTTTGAACACCCCTACCTACAAGTACTTGTCACCTTTCCCAAACTCTATCCATAGTTTGGCTACGAATGAGATTATATTGAGTATATGATTTATTGGTTTATTAATATATCCTAAATTATAACAATCGCTAATGATTTAGGCAACAATACTTCTATCTCAATGATAATATCATCTTAATCAATGGATCTTACGTGAAGGATCTCCCCTTTCTCTCCTCCCTCTCATATGCTTTTGAATGCTCGTTTAGTGGCAGGTGGTGGTGGAAGTAGGCTGATTGGAGAAGAAGATGAAGGTTATATAAGTAATTTCACCCAAAAACTAACAGAAAAACTAATGACCGTTAGGTCCAGATACGCACAGTATTAAGAGTTGAAATGTTAGTACATAAGGTGTTAAGCGTGAACTAAAAGTGTTCTAGACACTAGAGGGCCTCTTTTGATGGCACGTTGGCATCTTTTTGGACTTATATCGTCTCTTTTGGTGTTTTGAACAACAAACAATTAGATATCCACTTCGTTGAATATAAGCTGATGTGTTAAGAATCTTCAGATCTTTGTTTTCATAAAATAGAGAAGAGGGTTAAATGAGAGTTGAGAGATGAAGTTTATTTTCTTTATAAGTTTATAATTTTTTTAGTTTTAAATAAAAGCATGAAAAGACATAAATGCCCTCACTTGGGGTCCATGCGACATTTTTTAACGTTTAAAATTAACTGGGTTAGTGTTAAAAGACCTAAGGTGTAATGAGTTTTGCAAATAAAGGATTGTAACTGTAATTATTGAAGTTAAAAGTTACCCATTACAATGTAATACAAACATTGCAAATAAAGGATTGAACTGTAATTATTGAAATTAAAAGTTATCCATTACAATGTAATACAAACATAAAGGATGAAAAGTGTAATTTACCCTTTTTTTTAGTAAACTGCCATTTTGGTCCCTGTGGTTTGATCACTTTTGCCATTTCAGTCCAAATCTCAAACTTTTTAAATCTGGGTCCCTATGGTTTCACTTTTATTGCCGTTTTAGTCCAAAATCCAAAAAACCCCTATTTTGACTGTTGAAAGCTGTTTGTTTTGTCCCTTTGTTCAGGGGCATTTTGGTCAATTTAATTTAATTTTAACATATACAAAATCCCAAACACCACTAAATCTCTGCACTTAGCCTCTCTCTAAATACCCCCTTTCTCTCTCTCTTCTCTCTCTCTCTAGTTCTTCAATTTCTTTTCTACTGTTTCAATCAAACTCAGAACTGATTTACAACTTAAAGTTAATCAAATTTATTATTCTATATGTAACATTAGTTCTGAAGTTGAAAAAAAAGATGAAAATAACATATCTTGATATGAAGATGTTGATGAGCACATCGCAGATCTGAAAACAAATCATATGATTTGTTGTATCAAATCTGAAAATAACGATTGACTTGTTGAACGCACACTCTGAGCACATACAATTTATGTTTCAGATCTGAGATAAGGTCGACTAGATATTGTTGTGTAAAAGAATCGTTTTTCTGTTGTGAATTCAGAAAACGAAGAAGATTTTTTTTATTTGTTGCTGCAGATTGATGTTGTTTACGGCTGAATCTGATTAAGTTGCAGGTTATAAATCTGTGGTGTTGATGAATCTAAGATTGAAGTTTGTGTGTTCAACATAAATCAAAGTTGAATCAAAACTGTAGGTTTGTTGTGTATTGCATCGAAGAAGAAGAGTGAATTTTGTTAAAGTACGGCTGCTGTTCTTTCAGTTGTAGAGAAATAGGGTTTCAAATTTTTTTTCGACGGTTGCAAGTTTGCTGTGTGAAAAGAAATTGAAGAAGAGAGATGGCAGCTGAATAGGAATATTGTGGGGTGTTAGATTGAGGGGTGTGGGGGCTTGAGTTGACATCCGGTTACAGAGAGAAGATGAAGAAGATGAATTAGGGATTAAGGTTTGGTGTGGGGAGAATTTGGGGAAGATGAACTTATTATTATTATGAGGGTAAATGGACCATTTTACCCCTGAAGAAAAAGACAAAATAACCAAATTTTATTAGCCAAATAACATGTGATTTAATTTTGGACCAAAATGGTAATAAAAGTAAAACCACATGGACCCAGATTAAAAAAGTTTGAGTTTTGGACTGAAATGACAAAAGTGATCAAACCACATGGACCAAAATGACAGTTTACTTTTTTTTTTTTTTTTTTTAACTCTCTAATATGATACAATAAGCAACAAATATTGTATATTTTTAAAGAGAGCTATAAGCTATTTATGTATCTAGACCATTGCACGTGGGGAGGTGAGAAAAAAGGTAGAAAGCTCATATTGGATTACGAGAACGACGTCGTCTGCGAAATGGTTTATACATCACATTTTTGGCTCTCCAACAAAGAAATGGCTTTTGCAGTTTTGCTTTCTCCTTTGTTTGTTCCCTTTTGCAGTTTTGCTTTCTTTTTCGATGATACATACATACGAGCATCCGTACGTACCATTTGGATTCATACATCACATTTTTGGCTCTCCAACAAAGAAATGGCTTTTTGTATAATATTTAAACTTATTACATAAGAAGCATCTTCTATATATTAAAAATATATAATATATGATATTTTCCTATTTAGAATCACAAGAAAACAATATTTTCCAAAAAAATGTTGATTCAAATCTATTATTTAAATTAATAGCTAGTTTAAGATACGAGTAAGATTCGATTGTCACAAAATTTTCATTTGTCTTTGCTAGAATGCCTTTATGATTTTTAATTCTTAACCACAATTAAACGTATTCAATATAGAATAATTTTAAATAAAGAAATGTGAAAATTGTATTAAAAAATTACTTATAATATTTATAGAGTTAAATGTCATTTTAGTTCCTGTGGTTTGAGCCATTTTAACAGTGAGTCCAAAGATTTCATTTTCGCATGTGAGTCAAAAAAGTTCCATCGTTACCATTTTAGTCCACTGGGTTAACTTCATCTTTTTTTTCTGTTAACGAGAAGGGCAAATTGGTCATTTTATATGGCCGAATTGCCCTTCTAGTTAACAGAATTACATATAAAATGACCGAATTGCTCTTCTCGTTAACAAAAATAATGGATGAAGTTAACCCAGTAAACTAAAATGCCAACGGTGAAATGTTTTTGGACCCATATACGAAAAATGAAACATTTAAATTAAACCGAGAAAATAGTCTAAATCACGGGGACTAAAATAGCATTTAACTCATTTTTATAACAATAAATAGCGTGAAGCTCGTTACATGTCACCGAAGTGAAAACAAACATAATTAATATGGGATGGATATACATGAGAATGGAATGTGGACCCTTCATCCATCTAAAGTTGATCTCATTTCTGATGAAACAGTCTAGTGACGGGGTGGAGACCACAAAACAAATAGACTACACATAGTTATTGAATGCGTTACTTAATTTTGTTTTAAATTTGACAAACATCGCATGAAATAATGAAATGCATCCATTGTATGTTATTACTAAAAAAGGATATTAATATATTACGTGTCACATAATTAGGTGTAGATATTTTGTGATGACATCTAAATAATCTATACTATATAATAAAAGAAACCACTTTAGGGACACGTGTCATCATATTAGGGCATCTCTTATAGATAATTATTATTTTATTTAATTTCTTCCAACTAATTGTAGATAACTCTCCTACTAAATATTATTTAATTTAATAATATATATTATATAAGATAACTCTCCTACTAAACATTATTTAATTTAATAATATATATTATATAAAATGTTAACGGAATAAAAAAAAAAGATAGTATAACATCATCGAAAGTAGATGGGTTATTATTTAATATAAATTGTAACTCTCCTACTAAACATTATTTAATTTAATAATATATATTATATAAAATGTTAACGGAATAAAAAAAAGATAGTATAACAACATCGAAAGTAGATGGGTTATTATTTAATATAAATTGTAGATAAACCATCTACTTAATTGTAAATAATTTTTATTATTTAATATAAATTGTAGATAATTATTATTTAATTTAAATTATTAAATTTAATATATGTTTCAAACATTTAAAAAATAACGGATAAAGTTCCATAAAATATCTTATTATTTATATATATTAATTACTAGGTTAAAAATTATACCTTAATAATTGAAACAAATATCGAGCATTTTCATAACGAGAGTGAAGGGAACGATTTTCTTGCTTAACAAATTATTTATTTATTTAAGAGTAAATTACGATTTTGGACGTTAGGGGCTCAGATGTTAAAAAATTCTTTTTTGGGCTAAAAGGGTAAAAGTGATATAACCACATGGGCCAAAATCGTAATTTAAAATGCAAGATAAATAATAACTACATTTATCATACTAATGAATTTATCCAAAAATAATCATTCATTTAAGATGCAACTCACGTCTCGATATTTAAATTTTAAAGTTATATATAATTATCAATATTTATACTTATCTAATTAATTTAAGTATTATTTTGTAGCTATAAGTTTATCTAATTGGCTAATTGCTATATGTCTAATCTCGACATTTCAATAATTTTTAAGAACTAATAAATTAAGATCACTGTTATTTAACTAAAACTTAGGTTATTAAATGTATGTTCAAATGACTTTTAAAACTCATGAGAAAGTAGATGATACATTTGTCTTCTAATCGATGGTTCAAATGCTTTCATATTTATAAACTTGACAAACATCACAAGTTTTGATCATACATGGCACAAAATTTTGTTCGGATATTAGAAAAGCGTCATAAAATATCGTTTTTTAATTATTAAATCTCCGTTATTAACTATTTGATTTTTTATTTACTTAACCCGTGTAATACACGGGGTTATAACCTAGTATCATATTATTTTGAATCTGGATTTTAAATTGATCAATTAAATTCAATGAGTCTGGATTTTAATCAACGTTATAAGTTTAAATCATTTGTTTTTTTTTTTAATTTAAAAGTTTAAAGTGTTTTATATACACACCCACATATTATTAACAACCAAAAGGTTTTGCAAGATTTCATAATATCAACACATGACATCTCGGTTTTTCTTCTATTTTACGCATTTACTTTTATTTAAATAATGTGTAAAATCATGTAATGTTTTATTTTAAAAGTATCATTAGTGAACTTAAAATCATAAGTTGTTATTCTTTTAACACCGTTTACAAAATTGATCAACATGTGTACGAACTAAAATATGCTTTAAAAAAACTCACTCAATTCCTTTTGTTATCTAGCTTGTTTAGGCCTTTTTTGACCACCTAAAAATATGATATTACTAAAGCCATTTCTTTAAGGGGCTGTTTGGTAGCCTCTGAATGGTTATTAAGAGGCTACATCTTAATGGAACCATTAAGAATTTTACCAAAGAGAAGGTAGAAGAATGTGACATGTGATGATTTACCATTCAGAGGTTACCCCTTATCCATTCAGAAGTTTTAAACCATTAAGATATAGCATCTGAATGGTCATTAAGAGGCTACCAAACAGCCCCTAAGTTTACCAATCAATATATATTCAAGCATATTCGTATATTTACTATTTAAGTTTACCAAATTAGTAATTTATAGTATTTTCTACGCTTATCATAAATATTAACTTACCGTTTTGATCTCATCCTAATCAATTAAGCAAATTTGATACGTCAAAAAAAAAAAAAAAAAGAAGGCTAGTAGCTCAAATATAAAATTACTGAAAAATTATTTTTCAACTGATTAGTATGAGATGGAAGAGACGACTTTATCCGGAAAACTCATATGCTAGCTAAATATAATACTACTATCCATGTAACATGTTGAATGCTTTAGCTAATATAAATATATAATGATAGATTAATCAAACTATAACATGCAATGTTCAATGTATTTTTAATACCGTAAAATATATTTAAAAACAATATATGGAGATCTTGAAGATATTATTCTCATACCAATATTTTAACAGTGATAAACAACTAACGTACATTGAGAACATAAAAATGTATTAAATATGTGTAACAGTTAAAAATACCGTTATTTGTTTTTTTATTGCTTCATATTGTGGGAGCTTTTAAGATTTAGGGATAGATGCTGAATTGAATACTGGATGATTCGTCATGTAGGCGTCACGTAGATTAGGTGTGAGAATGGAGCAAAAAGTATGAAGGTAAGGAAATAGGGGACGAGCCTAAAATATATGCATATGTTGCATGTATTTATGTGTGTGTGAGGGGTTTTTGTCCTCTAGTGGGACGTCTTCATCGTCATGTTGAAGCTGTTTGGGACGCCGATGGAGGGGGGGGGGGGGGGCAAATGGATGGAGGTGCGGCGCCGGTGAAGGGCGGTCCAAGGTTGATTCCCACACTGTACAGCCTTAGTTCCTAATGAAATATTAGTATTTATTTATATTTATTAAGCCTTGACTTTTACTTTCGAGTTCTTAATTTTATTACTGAAATACAAATTTGATGTTACACGTTTATAAAACTAGTATGGTGCCCGTGCGATGCGGTGGGGGTGACACTTTGAGTTGCGGCACTCGTTTCTGATAGTTTTCTTATTCGTATAATATTTATGATAAAACTATTGTGGTGGATATATGTCATAAGTGTTACACATATGTAAATTTTTGTTTTTTTTTTTCTAAATTAATAATCAAAAGAAAAAAAAAACAAAAGACAAGTTGTTATAATTGTAAAGTATGTTTATTTTATTGGTTAAATTATAAAGTATAATTTTATTCTTTAAAGTTTATAACTTTTTTTAAATATCCACATAGTACTCGTCCAATAAACTTTAAGTTTAAAATTTTCGTTTTTATAAAAATAAAAAATAGTATTTAACTCGTAAGTACGTTTTAGACCTTTAACTTAAATTGTTAAATTTCATTTTTTTTACAGATATAAAAAAATGTATATTTTATAAAATTTCAAGAACTGTTTTATAAAAAAAATATGTTAAGAGTTTATATCATACTAAGTTCAGATTTCTAGTTCCTAACTAATATTATCTATATGAGTCTACTTTTAACTTATAATCCCTAAAAATATGCAACACAATCTACTATGTATCTAATCAAGTTGGTAAAAAATTCTTTTGAAATTGACTAATATTATCTATAAGACTATAACAATATAGTTGAACTTATAATTACTAAAAATTTGCAACACAGTTTAGTATTTATCTAGTAAAGATTGTAAATTTCTGAAGTATTTACTTATATTACTTGTTATAAAAAGGGTTTCTAAAAGAATTATTGTTTTATAAAAAAAATGTTTTGTTTATAAATAAAGTAAAAAAAAATTGTTTTACACATGTGAAGTTTCGTTTTTTAATAGAAATGACAAAAAATAAAAGATAAGTTGTTATAGTTGTAAAGTAAGTTTATTTTGTTGGTTAAATGATAAAATTTATAATTTTATTCTTTAAAGTTCATAATTTTTTTAAATATCCACATGTTACTCATCCAATAAACTTTAAGCTTAAAAAATAAAAATAAAAAATAATAGTTAACTCGTAAGTACGTTTTACACC
Organism: Helianthus tuberosus; assembly: GCA_030545235.1. Classification (NCBI taxonomy): domain Eukaryota; kingdom Viridiplantae; phylum Streptophyta; class Magnoliopsida; order Asterales; family Asteraceae; genus Helianthus; species Helianthus tuberosus. The sequence goes on from CM060433.1 coordinate 180,500,874, forward strand.
TTTAACTTTAATTGTTAAATTTCGTTTTTATATATATAAAAATTTATATTTTTATAAAATTTTAAAAACAGATTTTATAAAAAAAATAGGATGTTAAGAGTTTATATCTTTATATCATAGTAAGTTCAGTTTTTAGTTTAGCTTTAAAGTTTATTACTTTATTATTTTTTTAATTAAGAAATACAAAGTATTAGATTAATATCCAAGAATAACTGCAATATTTTATAATTTCAGCTAGACTATATCTAACTGCAATATTTATTTAATGCAACTTTAGGATATTAACTTATATAAATTCAGTTGACCTGTAAATTTATGATACTAACTTTATTTTAAACTTTATTAATATGCTCAATAACTGCATTATATTAGCACAAAAAATAAAGTTCAGATATAAAATAAACTTTATTCATACGTCTAGATCAAACATAACAATTGAAAATGAAAAAAAGAACATAAAAACACTTGATAGATTTCATATTAGACTGCATGAAATATGTTCCACTTCTAAATTGACACTCGATTATTTTTAATCTGGTTTTCTGGTTTGTGCTTGAATCGACAATATCTTCTAATTCCTATTCTTTGTTATGGTCATCAAAATCGTCTAAATTAATAACCTCACTCCATTTCCATTCAGAGAGTCTTTTAGATCTATTCCTTTGAGTCTCAAACTTCTGATCCTTAAAAAGGACAAGAACTGAATACAAAAGTTAAAAAAAGATTAAATAAACCTTAAAATTACCTCTTCACTAAATTCACGTTGAAGATTAGACTTGTATGGACTAAACATTGCACCATAAGAAATAATATCAACACTTTTATCACCATCATCATGCAATAAAACACACATATAATAGCATAACGAATATGTTAATATGAAAGATATATGCACAAATAATACTTAAAAACTAGCAAAATCAATACCTTAGAAGCTTGTTCGACAACTGGGTTGTTTAAACTGGCATGTTCATCATACAACTGAATCTGGAAAATCAAATAAGTTAACATTAACATAAAAGTAAATAAAAGAAAACAATTATTCACTGCTGCGATATAATAGAACTTACCTTAGAATTTTCAACCTCGCATGTGTCACACCCCAACCGATGGCGGAATCATCGGGGCGCGGCACTAGGCGAATCAGATTGCTCAAGAGAATCCATAACAACTAATAGCGACAATATTTATTACATTTGTCATCCCATACTAACAAACAATACAATCACATAAGTTATCACAGATTTTCTGTTCTCTTGAACAATACAAATCCGACAACCTAGATTTTAGGTGAGTTTCTAGACTTCCTAGCTTGATTTGATGCAGACTGCAATTTAAACCTGCAACATACGTTAAAACAACGTCAATACAAAAGTATTGGCGAGTATACAAGTTTTTATAGTAGCGAAAAATAGATAAAAAGTGCTGCGAATTACCACATACATAAACGAGATACACCAAACATACGTGCAAAACAGATACTACCAGCTAAATAACTCGAGCTGCGATTGCGATTGCTATTCATCCTAACTAGACCCCGTCGGGTGCTATAGTACTATACTAGTTAAGGCGGGACCTCGCGAGTAAAAGTCCTAGCACATATGTAACTAGCATCACGTGTAAATATGCAATTCAGTCATTCGCAAGTGATGAATAGTTTAAGCATTTGATTAGATTGATTTGATAAGACGTATGTTACACCCAAAACGCGATAAAAAGGGTTCAAGTATACTTACAGCGATGGGAATGGATTGAAGGGAGCGCTAGAGCAATTAGCCTGAACAGTTAGTGATAACATAAGCGAAGAGCGGTGCGTAAAACGGTGAAAGGTGACCAAGTGTCAAATGGTAATCCAATCGGATGGTCATTCGATCGGATGTCAATCCGTTCGGATGGTCATCCAATCGGATGGCCACTCGGTCGGATTGACATTCGTTTGGTAAGGGTGTGTTTGTGTATGATGGCTTTGAAGTTTTCGTTGTAGCATTTTGAAAATAGAGAAGTATCTCTACCCTTCAGTTCGATCGGATAGCGATCCGATTGGCAGGACACTTAGTGAGAACAAGTTCACAGCAGGACGGTTACTCGATCGGATGGCAATCCGATTGGATAGCAATCCATTGGAAACCATTGTTCTTTGAAAAATTGAAAAATGTTTAAGTGTTGAAAGTTCAAGTGCAGTTCGATCGGATTGCGGTTCGATCAGATGGCAATCCAATAGGATCATGTTGAAAATTGTTAAGTGTTAAATCCTCAAGTGCAATCCGATCGGGTTGCAGTTTGATCGGATGGCAATCCGATCGGACGGCAATCCCTCCCACGAATCCAATCGTTTGAACTTGATTATTTTGAATTGTTGGGATTGAACCCTACCAGAGGAATAGTTGATTAAAGCCAAAACTGGATCAGGGCGGTGGATCCATCATAAGCATTGTTGTATACAAGTCTCTCCCCTTGAAAGTGATTCTAACAACTGATGACCTCTATCAACTGTCCGTATACAAGTGCTGATCTACAAACAACTGCTGAATCATATATAAAGACTGATGAAGACTAATGCCCTGTTGATCAATCTACTGTTATGGGTCAAGCACTGCCAATAATACAAAGTACTGCTGGAGTCACAATAGTGGAAGAAGATAGCAGTAGTTTAGTCTTTTCTTTGTAATGTATTGTTATCAGTAGTTTGCTAGGCAGTGTTTGTATTAGATCAGTAGTTAGAGTTTGTTAGGAGGTTAGATGTCGCTTTCATGGTGACATCAGCCAAGATGCTTTAGTGGTTTGCTCATGCCTATAAATAGAACAGTACCCTGTACTATTCTATTGGCTCTTTCACCACTTGTCTCTTGTACGAACAATTCACTGTGAGCTCAGACTGAGGGGGAGTTTGTATTTCATGCATGCAAAGTTGTAATCAGTGATTGAAATAAATTTAATCATTCGGTTCAATGTTTAAACATGTGTGTTGAAAGTATTTCTCCTATTTGATTGTGTGTAAAGTTTATTTCCATTTATTTCCGCTGTAATTACTTGTTCATCTTCATTAATTTCTAAACAAAAACACAATAAAAAAGAATCTCATATCCTAACAATTGGTATCAGAGCTAGGACAGTCAAATTTGATCTAACAATAATTTTGACAAAAAAGTTCAGCTCAAAATCGTTGATACTTATTATTGTTCATTTCGTTGAAAACAGAGCAAGGATTAATCACGAACAAAGTTGATTAATCAATGTCTGTAAAACAACCAAGATGACATCACAATCACAAGATGCTAACAATAGCATCGGTTCACTCTTCAAACCACCCATGCTAAAGCGAAATGAGTACTTCATCTGGGAGAGAAGGATGGGTCACATCCTTGCTCAACAGAATACCGGATGTTGGAAGTCGGTTATCTTTGGACCCCATGTTCCAATGGTGCCGAGTGCTGAGGATTCAAAGAAGTTAGAACCTAAAAAACCTGAAAACTATACTGGAACTGATTTTCAAAAGTTTGAACTGGATGCCAAGGCATTTAGCATTGTTGCATCTGCTTTGCCCAATGAAATCTATGCTGGACTGTTACACTATAACAGTGCCAAGGAATTATGGGATGCACTTAAGGAACAATTTGGGGGGACGGAAGAAGTTATTGAAAATAACAGGGAAATTCTGAATCAGCAGTATGAAACATTTTGTCATGTTAAGGGTGAAACATTAACCCAACAGTTTGAGAGATTCAATTATCTCATTAGTGAGCTAAGACTTGTTGATGTTAAATTTTCACATTCAACACAAAACAGCAGGTTCCTTAGATCACTACCTGAAAAATGGGATACAATTGCATTTGTGACCAGAAACTCTGTTGAGTTCAAAGATCTGACACTGACCCAACTTCATGGTAGACTCCTGACATATGAAAGGGAGTTAAACCAGAAAAAGAAGTTGCAAGAGTCTGGCAAAGTTGCAGATGACTACACATTTGGCAACACAGCTCTTTTTGGTCAGGAAGAGACTAGCAGCAGTAAGGATCAGAGTTATGATCATTTTATTGACATAACTGCTGGTGCAAACTTCAACTCTGATCCTCACTCATCCAACTTTGCTTTCACAGCAAATGGAGAAAGCCAGATCTCTGATAATTTGTGTTTTGAACTCAACGATTTACTGCACTTTGATCCCACTGACTTAGAAGAAATGGACATTTTGCATCAATTGGCTTTGCTTAGTGTAAGAACAAGCAAATTCTATAAAAGGACAGGGAGAAAATTCCAAGGGTTACATGGGAATTTAAAAGTGGGGTTGGATAAGTCAAAAATCAAGTGTTATAAGTGCAATAGGCTAGGTCATTTTGCTAGGGAATGTAGGAGTCAAACCAGTGGTCCAATTATTACTCATCCCAGCTCAAAACCTAGACCACAAACCAAAGCACTGTGCACTATGCCCAATATACCCCTACAGCCCATGTTAACACTGCTCACTATGCTGCAACCCCTGTTCCTGTGCATTATGTTCAAACCATTGTTCCGCAAATTCAGTATGTTCAAGCCCCTGTCCCTCAGGCTCAAGTGCAACCAGTTGCACCTCAACAAGCTGCTCCAGCAGTGGTTCAACCAGATCAGCAAAGCTTTTTCACCCAAGGCTTTGTTGACTGGAGCAGTATGCCTGATGAGCTTGGTGATGAAAATTTTGCACTCTATGATTCTAATGATGCTCCTAATGATGAATTTTGTTTTATGGCATTAGAGTCAATACCAGAAGGGCTGGAAGCTGAAGGAGAACAGCTAAGTACTGAAACAGTGGATGAAGTGGCAGAAGCAGTGGTTACTGTAGTTACTGGTGAAATACTGCTGGGAGAAAATTCAGAAACCCTGATTGAACCACTGTTTGACCCCTGGTCCAAAGAAGACAAAGAAGAAAAAGAAGAGAAGAGAAGAAAGAAGGTGAGAAAGAAGAGAGAGCTGATGAAGAAAGTGCTCATCAATGTGATTGTGCCATGATGGCTGCAGCTAAGGTATCATCTCAGGTTCTTGCAAATCTGTGTTTAGACAAATTCATCATAGCATTTGCTAACATTAAAGAGGTGAATGAAAACCTTAGGGATAGAGTGTTAAATGATGAAGTAAAATTTGAAAAGTCTTTAAAAGAACTTAAAATTAAATTGGCTAAAAAAGATAAAGAAATCTGCAGTCTAAAAGAAGAGCATAGCATTACCAAAAACCAACTCCAAACTATGATAGAAAAATATCAAGTTTATAAAAAGGAGTTGGAGGCCACCCAAATCACTTGTGAAAAATGGGTGGAATCCTGTAAAGGCTATGAGATAATGCTTGAGAAACAGCTTGAAAGCAATGTTAAATTTTACATTGGATTTAGAAAACATGATGAAGTTGAAAACAATGCTGCAAATCAAGCTGGTTCAGTTGAAATCATTCCAACAAACAAGAATGGCCAAGAAGTTAAGATAACTGACAACCTTGGTAACAAAATCACTCTGGAAAGATCTGTGGGGTCCTCAACTTTTGAGGAACTTGAGAGGTATCAATTTAAACCCACATGGTCTGATGAGTGTGACATTTTTGAAAACTTTAAGCCCATGGACTTCACAACCACTGATGGTGTAAAAGCTCCTAGAGCAAAGGTCATTCCTCTCAAAGACATCCCAACAGTAGTTCAAAACTCTGTTGCAAAGTAATCTGAAAAGAGGAAGAAAAGAGAAAAGATCAAAAACCTGTTTTGTGATTTCTGTGAAAAGAAGAATCATCTAACAAAAGATTGTTTTCATCTAAAAGCATATGATATCAACAAAACAAGTGTTATTGTACCTGCTGAGAGTTGCACCATCTGTGGTAAATCAAACCACATAACTCAAGAATGTGTGTATCTCAAATCTTTTGATGTAAAAAAGAATGAATACACTGCAAGAACATCCTCGAGTTCATCAAATCCATCTGTCAAGTTCACAAAGAACCAACCACTGTTTGTGCCAGTCCAAATAGCTGTTACCAAACCTCTGTCAAAAGAGATGTTCAGGTGACTGATGCACCCCCTGCAAACCAATACCGAAGAGGTAAAGGTCAACCACCATACCCAAGGGTCCCACATGTCTACGAAGCCTACAAAAGGCCCTCAAAACCAAGAGTGAACAGGCATCCCTTTGGGTATCAACAGCTGATAGGGCAAGACCCCCAAGAGTGGTTAGAGAAAAACAGCTCAAAAACTGTCCAAACCCCTGACCTAACCACTGTCCGTCCATCTGAACTTGACCAAGACACTGTTGAGACCCCGTCCAAAGCCTTATTGGCTTTGGAGACCCTAATGAACTAACCTTTTACTACATGTGCAAGGAGCTTCTGCATGCTTAGATAGTCTTTGGTATGTAGATAGTGGAGGCTCCAGGCACATGACAGGATGTAAAGCCCTACTCAAAGATTTCAAAACTCATGGAGGGGATGATATATCCTTTGGAAATAATAGTAAAGGGAAGGTTCTGGGGTCTGGTAAAGTTAAGTTTGAAAATATAATAGACAATCTAAAATTCAACCTCTTAAGTGTCTCTCAAATGAGTGATAAGGGCTATGGCTCATTCTTTACAAAAGAGTGTTGTAAGATTGTTGGACCAGAAATGGTTGAAAAGATTGAAGCAATAATAAAAAATGGAAAAACCCAACTTGTTGCTCAAAGAAGTGGCAATGTTTATGTGGTGGATATGTCAAAAGAGAGCCCCATGACTGATGCCTGTCTGTTCTCAGCTGCCTCTAACAAAGAGACAGAATTATGGCACAGGAGATTGGGGCACACAAATCTCAAGACAATCACTGCCATTTCAAAACAGGGGTTAGTAAGAGGCTTACCTCAAAAACTGTTCACCTGTCCTGAGCATTGTGTTTCCTGCCTAAAAGGAAAACAACATAAAAGCTCATACAAATCAATTGAAGAGTCCAAAACAACCAAGTGCTTGCAAATGCTTCACATGGATTTGTTTGGTCCAGTAAAAGTCATGAGTCTTAAGAAGAAAAGATATTATTTGGTTATCGTTGATGACTTTTCTAGATTTACATGGACTTACTTTTTACACTCCAAAGATGAGACTGCGGGCATTTTGCAAGACTTTGTGACACAGGTTGAAAAGCAGTTTGACTTGCCAGTAAAAGTCTTCAGGAGTGATAATGGCACAGAGTTCAGAAACAAGGAGTTAGATGATTTCTGTATGTCAAAAGGAATTGTAAGGCAGTACAACATTCCAAGAACACCAGAACAAAATGGGGTTGTTGAAAGAAAGAACATGACTTTGATTGAGGCTGCCAGAACCATGCTTGCTGATTCAGGTTTGCCATTAACTTTTTGGGCAGAGGCAGTAAACACTGCTTGCTATGTCCAAAACATAGTTTTAATCAACCCCAGGCATCAAAAGACTGCATGTGAACTGCTGTATAAATAAAGCCATTAATCTCATATTTCAAAGTTTTTGGCTGCCCATGTTTCATCTTAAACTTAAAAGATCCTATCTCAAAGTTTGCAGCCAAAATTGATTGTGGTTATCATCTGGGATACTCAACCACTGCTAAGGCCTACAAAGTGTTTAACACAAGGACCAAAACAGTGGAAGAGACTTTGAATGTAAAGTTTAATGAACTTTTATCAATGAAAATCCCAGCAAACCCTGCAGAATTATTTGATCTTGATAAATTCACATTTGAAAATGTTGCTGTCAAGTCTAACAATGCAGGTCCATCAGAAAATACTCCATCAGACTATGGGTATGAAGTCATCATTCCTCAACAAAAGTCTGCTTCAATGGGAAGAGCAGCAGATGTTCAAAACTGCTGTCAAAGCTCGTCCACTGCTACCTCAACAGTTGTTGACCAAAGTAGCCCATCAACCCCTGCTTCCACATCTTCAACCACTGTTGACAAAGGCCATCAAACAGTGGATAAAAGTCAACATGGTTTCACAACAGTTCCTCCTATTCCTCCACCTCCATTTGAAGCCACTGCTGGATCATCAAAGTCACCAGCAGTGGTTAGCTCAGATGATTAACATCTGCAGCCTTCACTGTCACTGTAACAAATCCTAATTATTACTTTAATTGATCATTAGGAAACCCTAATTGAGACACCCAAGTGATTCCGCTAAAACCCTAAAATTTTCAGAATAATCGGAATCAGGATTAGGGCCCCTAAAACTAAGGCGGGATAAACCCTAATGGACGATTATCCTCAAATCAGCGTTGTCACATAACTGAAATGTGAAATTGTAGAGTCAGCTGAGCTAGTCCCAATCGTGGCTACCCTATAGGCTAGTTTTATGCCTTACGCACCGTAACAATATGGGTCTTACGGTGCGCAAGGACTCTTACGGACCGTAACACTGGGAATGTTACGGTGCGTAAGCTAGTCAAATTTTCAGCTATAAATAGAGGACAGTGGCATTCGAAATTTGAACATCCAACGTCGAAATTTGAACATCCAACGTCAAATTTTCAGCTATAAATAGAGGACAGTGGCATTCGAAATAGAGGACACTGAGATACGAACTGAATACTCCAAATTTCACCCCCGGGTCTCGAAATTCTGCCGCAAAACAGGGTATTAGCACAATCGCTGCTACGATTCATTTTCCGACGATCAATATATCCAATGGATGTTTAAGTGCCGCCCACATTAGGGTTATACTTTGTCGTTCGTCGTTAATTCGATGGATGAAGTATCGCACTTTGTCGTTCATTGTGAGAATTTGATCTCGTGAGTTATCGTAAATGCTGGATTGATTACTAACCCAGTTTTGTGTGCATTGTATTTAAATTAGGTTAACAAGGCTGATTCATAGACTAGACTCTATCCGTATTAAATCAGCAATGTGAGTCATTCTCTCTTTTTATCAAAATTGTTTATAAAAAGCATGTTATTTTCAAAGTTATAATTACGGGGATTAAGTCTTTGTAATCACCAAGTTACAGCCGGTATGTGGGGTTTTGTATACATTACTTGATAATCGTCACCATTGGGGCAGCCAATTGGGGGATATGACCATAGTCACAGATTCGGTCGAGTGACAAATACCGTGGGTAGTTGGTTTGATATCAGAAACATTGTAATCGCTCTTAATACTGTAAATTATAACAAATGTGTCATTTTAGTAAATAGAATGATTCACTCAGTATTTCCCGCTGACAAAACCTTTTTCAAACATGTTTCAGGTGATCTGTTGTAATTCAGGAAAAGTGCTGGGGAGCATTTCAAGCTTAAGATAATGGCTCATTATAAAATAAAGAAATATGTTTTGTAATATAAAGATTTCATAGTAAAAACATAATATTGTAAATTATCGGGGTTTTATCCCGAATTGTGAAATAAAGTAAATCGGGAAAATTTTAGCTTTAAACGATCCTGTTAAATAAACTTCCGCTGTTAAACTCAACTAAATAAATACCACGGGATTTCTGTCCCGCGGCTCCTAAAACGGGTCAAACCGGGTCGGGGGCCGTGACAGAAAAATGTGGTATCAGAGCCACTGGGTTAAGCTAATTAAGTATTTAGAAATACTTAATTTTTTCCTGATTACTATTATGTGATTATGTGTATTATTAACTGACTATTTGTTAGTTACAGTATGGGTAAGCAAAAGCTGTCAAGCATCTATCTTAAATTAGATAGATCATCCAATGAGAAGGGAAGTTCATCCCGAACCAAATCCTCGAATCAGGCTGAAATTCCTGAAGAAGGAATAGTTGTGCGAAAGGCACAATACGAGGAATCACTTTCTCCTAGAAGGAGGGAGATGATTATTAAGAAAAGTAAAGAGAAAATTCGAGAAAAGAAGATTAAACGGGAAACTCAGGAATTAATTGATAAATCACCTTGGGAAGATAAGCTAGATGAAAAATGGGCAAATTTATATATGCTAGCCACAGTAGCAGAAAATATAAATCTTTAAATATTTTAAAGTTTAGTACTTTACCCTTACAATTTAGAAACCCTGTGCAATAAATAAAATTTCAAACCCTAAGTATGTTTTCCAGTTATCTTTGTAATAAATTAGTACCCAGTATGTAATAAATTAAACGGTTATTTATGAACTTTAACTTAGTATTTTATGCATTTTGCATATATGCTACATCAGCATGAGTGGGATATCCGAAGCCTTTCAGAACCTTAATCTTTACCCAGTGAATATTGAAGTTTCCAAAGAATTTACTGGATACTTTCCTGATATAGAACAACCGGTAGAATTCAAGGTTCCACCTGTGAATAAGCCAAAACGAAAGAAAAGAAAGAATTACGTGTGGGGAAGTCGTATACGTAAGAAAAAGCCAGCTACAAAACTTCCCAAAATAAATAATCCTTTGAAAAAGGGAAAAGAAATTATAACCGGAGAAAGTTCGAAACAGCAGGAAATGGAAACTGAAAACAAGGAAGAGGTTAAGGAGATAGGAATGCAGATGGAGGAAGGTCCTAAAGAAATAATAATGGAAGTTGGGCAAGGCTCTAAACCAACTCAGATAGAAATCGGAGAGAGCTCCAATCCAAACCAGGAAAGGACTTTTCAAGATGAGATAGATTTCCTATTGGCAAGCTGTGAAACTATTCAGCCTGTCAATAATAATATTTTTACTTATCCTCTTGAAAACCAACTCCCTATGAATTGGGAACCAGTAATCCCAGACCCAATAGTCCACTCCCAACCCATAGGAATGGACGAATGGTGGACGAATGATTGGCAATTTCAAAATATTGTCAACGATCCTTATTCCTTTCTTCCACAATTCGATCCAGAACCCCTACCTAATCCACCCATGAGTAATGAAAACATGGCTGAACTTCGCCACTTTGGTGAAGAGTTGTTTGATGCGGGAACTAGAATCAGGGAAATAGGGGGACAAATTGCCTGGAAGTACGATGAGAGGGAACTGCGTTTTTAGAACGGCAAGTGACGAGAGATAGTACGATGGAAAAATGGTAGTTGTATAATAGTAATAGTAAAGTTAGTCTGTAAATAACAAATAAAACTCTGTTAGATATTGGTGTGTAATGATGCATACTATACTAGATATAAAATGAAATCGAGAAATCGATTGTTTTGACTATACCTGTATTGTAAAATTTTCTGATGGTTTGTATATAATTGTTATTTAGCAGATACTAATAAAATTTATATATACATTATCAGATGGCAAACAGTGGTAATGAACCTATAAATGAAGTTAATCAGTCTGAGCAACATTCCAGAGATCAATATATGACTCGGCAAGATATCGAAAACATTGTTGCTCAAGGGATAGCCAATGCTATTCCAGCATTCGTTGCTGCTATAAAGAATCCAATCGAACCGCAACAAATTGTCCCTAGTAAACAGATTACTGAAGATAACTTCAGTAATAGTGTAAATGGAGTCAATAATCATGTTAATCATAATAGGGAACCACATCAAGCTCCATTACCCAAGAAAATGAAAACTGCAACGCTTGGTTGCACTTTCAAAGAATTCCTTGCTTGTAAACCCACTGAATTTGCAGGCAATGAAGGAGCAACTGCATCACTGCGTTGGTTAGAGAAAACCGAAGCAGTCATTGCAATAAGTAAATGTGGTAAAGATGATCAGGTCATGTACGCATCAAATCTCTTCAAAGAAGGAGCACTCGAATGGTGGAACACTGTGTTACAATCAAAAGGAAGAGTAATAGCTTATGCCATGACTTGGGAAGAATTTAAGGGTTTGGTGGAAAGAAAATTCTGTCCCGAGTATGAAAAGGAACAGATGGCGAATAAGTTTCTAACTCATCGGATGATGAGTGTAGATTGTCGCGGTTATACCTCGACATTCTTTGAATATGCTAGAGTGGTACCAACACTGGCTTCGCCAGAACCTGTACTCATTTCTCGCTATATTTGGGGGCTAATTAGCGAAATCCGCAATATTGTTAAAGCTGCGAGACCTCGCACTATTGACGATGCGGTAGAATTAGCTAATACTCTAACCGATGAACTGGTGCGCACAAGAGATGAAGATAGGAAAAAGGAACTAGCTCAGAAAATTACCCAAGGATTTCGTGTGGGTAATAATAACAGCTTCAAGAGAAAAGGAACAGGGCAATCTCCAGCTCCGTCATTCTGCAGAAAATGCAAAAAGAAACATTATGGAAGATGCAATATCACTTGCAATTTTTGCAAAACTGTAGGACATCGTGAAGAAAACTGCAAAAAGAAGACAGTAATCTGTTTTAACTGTGGAGAAGCGGGGCATTATAAAACAGAATGTCCTAAATTGATTAAACCAGTAGATAACAAACCCAAGGTGACCGAAGGAACTACTAAGAAGAATGCCAGGGCATTTCAGTTGACCACTCAAGAAGCAGAACTCATTCCGGATGTGATAGCGGGTACGTTCTTAGTTCACAACGTGTACGCAAAAGTATTATTTGACTCTGGTGCAAACCAAAGTTTTATAAACACTTCATTCTGCCAAGCTCTTAGTTTACCTTTAACCAATATTAGGCAGATTTTTACAGTTGAAACAGCAGACGGAAATTCAGTTAAAATAGATAAAGTTTTGCAAGAAGGAAACATAGAACTTTTAGGACATAAATTCTCTGCAAAACTATTGCCGATGAATTTAGCTGAATTTGATGTTGTATTAGGAATGGATTGGTTAGTAGCCAACCATGCTAGAATCCTTTGTGATCAGAATTCCATAGAAATTCAATCACCTACCGGAGAAGTGATTAGGATTACAGGAGATAAATCACGTAAGCCCATGAAGTTCATATCAGTAATGAAAGTTGCTAATTATGAACGAAAACAAGGAATAGTGTATATGATTTCGGTAATCATTAGCACTAAGGGTAAAGATCTTAAGGAAATACCAGTAGTCTCAAAATATTCTGATGTATTTCCAGAAGATTTACCTGGATTACCTCCAGACAGGGAAGTAGAATTTAGGATTCATCTAATTCCAGGAACTACACCGATAGCCAAGGCACCTTATCGGTTAGCACCCACAGAAATGTTAGAACTAAAGAAGCAATTAGATGAATTACTAAGTAAAGGATTTATACAACCTAGCTCATCCCCTTGGGGAGCGCCAATGTTGTTTGTAAAGAAGAAAGATGGTTCAATGAGAATGTGTATTGATTATAGAGAATTGAATAAGGTCACAATTAAGAATCGATACCCATTACCTAGGATTGATGATCTATTTGATCAACTGCAAGGGGCTAGATATTTTTCTAAGATAGATTTACGCTCCGGATATCATCAATTGAAGGTACAAGAAGAAGACATACCTAAGACTGCTTTCAGAACTAGGTATGGTCATTATGAGTTTACAGTCATGCCCTTTGGGTTAACAAATGCACCTGCTGCATTCATGGACATGATGAATAGGATCTGTAAACCATACTTGGATAAATTTGTAATTGTCTTCATAGACGATATACTTATTTATTCCAAAAGTCAGACAGAGCATTGTGAACACCTTCATGCACTCTTAACTTTGTTAAGAAAAGAAAAACTTTACGCCAAATTCTCGAAATGTGAATTTTGGTTACAAGAAGTGCAATTCTTAGGACACATGGTGAATCACGAAGGTATTCACGTAGATCCTGCTAAGATAGAGGCAATTACCAATTGGAAGGTTCCACAAACAGCAATGGAAATAAGAAGTTTTATAGGTTTAGCTGGGTATTATAGACGGTTTATTAAGGATTTTTCCAAGATAGCTGTACCATTAACTAAGCTAACCTGTAAAGCCACTAAGTTTGAATGGGGACCCAAACAAGAGGAAGCTTTTAGAATTTTGAAACAGAAATTAACCCATGCTCCAATTTTAGCCTTACCAGAAGGAACTGAAGATTTTGAAGTATATTGTGATGCTTCAAAATTAGGATTTGGAGGTGTGCTTATGCAACGCAAGAAGGTAATTGCATACGCATCAAGGCAATTGAAAAAGCACGAAGAAAACTATACGACTCATGATTTAGAATTAGGAGCCGTAATTTTTGCTCTTAAGATTTGGAGACATTATCTTTACGGAAGTAGATTTACTGTCTACACAGACCACAAAAGTTTAAGATATATATTTGAGCAAAAAGAGTTAAACATGAGGCAAAGAAGATGGATGGAAATCCTAAGTGACTACGACTGTGATATTCAGTATCACGAAGGAAAGGCGAATGTAGTTGCAGATGCCTTAAGTCGTAAGTATTATGAAAAACAAAGACGAGTTCGTGCTCTCAGATTAAATCTACAAATAGATTTAATGGAACAATTGAAGAATGTTCAAACTACAGCAATCAAGGATGATGCTGAAGGAATGAAAGGACGAATCAAGGAATTAGAACAAGGAATAGATGGGATTTGGAGATTCCACAAAATTAGAATTTGGATACCTAAGCAGGGAGACTTAAGACCTAAGATTTTAGAAGAAGCTCATAAATCTAGGTATACTATGCACCCAGGAAACAATAAAATGTACCAAGATTTAAGAAAGAACTTTTGGTGGATAGGAATGAAAAAGGATATAGCGCGATATGTTTCTAAATGTCTTACTTGTTCACAAGTAAAGGCAGAACATCAGAAACCTTCAGGATTACTACAACAATTAGAAATGCCAGTGTGGAAATGGGAACTTATAACAATGGATTTTGTTACTAAGTTACCCAAAACCAGAAAAGGTAATGATGCGATTTAGGTAATTGTGGATCGATTAACCAAATCAGCTCACTTTCTACCTATGAAAGAAACCTTTAGCATGGAAAGACTGGCTAAATTGTATGTAGATGAAATCGTATCTCTACATGAAGTTCCGCTCTCCATTGTATCAGATAGAGATAGTCGATTCACTTCCCATTTCTGGAAAAGTTTCTAGCAAGCCATGGGAACTCGATTAAATTTGAGCACTGCATATCATCCCCAAACAGACGGACAAAGTGAAAGGACAATCCAAACTCTAGAAGACATGCTCCGAGCATGTGTAATAGACTTTGGTGGAAGTTGGGATGATCATTTACCATTAATTGAATTCTCCTATAATAATAGTTATCATTCCAGCATTGAAACTGCCCCATTTGAAGCATTATATGGAAGAAAGTGTAGAACTCCAGTTTGTTGGGCAGAAATAGGAGAAAGTCAATTATCAGGTCCTGAAATTGTGCAAGAAACGACTGATAAGATTACTCAAATTAAAGAAAGACTAAAGACTGCTCGAGATCGCCAGAAGAGTTATGCAGACAATAGATGCAAGCCACTTGAATTCCAAGTTGGAGACAGAGTACTGTTGAAAGTTTCTCCTTGGAAAGGAGTAGTCAGATTCGGAAAGAAAGGAAAGTTAAGTCCAAGGTACGTAGGACCATTTTCAGTGATCCAACGTATAGGACCAGTCGCTTATCGTTTACGACTACCAGAAGAATTAGCAGGAGTACATGATGTATTTCATGTATCCAATCTCAAGAAATGTTTATCAGATGAATCACTGGTAGTACCTCTTCGAGATATGGAAGTAAACGAAAAGCTGAAATTTGTTGAGAAACCTCTTCAAATTGAGGATCGAAAGTTCAAGTTTCTCAAACACAAACGACTAGTTTTAGTCAAAGTAAAGTGGGATTCAAAGAGAGGAGCTGAATACACTTGGGAGCTGGAATCAGAAATGAAGCGAAAATATCCGCATTTATTCCAGTAAATCTCGAGGACGAGATTTTTTAAGGTAGGGAGAATGTAACAACTCTCACTAAAAAATCCTAATTATTACTTTAATTGATCATTAGGAAACCCTAATTGAGACACCCAAGTGATTCCGCACAAACCCTAAAATTTTCAGAATAATCGGAATCAGGATTAGGGCCCCTAAAACTAAGGGGCGATAAACCCTAATGGACGATTATCCTCAAATCAGCGTTGTCACATAACTGAAATGTGAAATTGTAGAGTCAGCTGAGCTAGTCCCAATCGTGGCTACCCTATAGGCTAGTTTTATGCCTTACGCACCGTAACAATATGGGTCTTACGGTGCGTAAGCTAGTCAAATTTTCAGCTATAAATAGAGGACAGTGGCATTCGAAATTTGAACATCCAACGTCGAAAGAATTCACAAAATACACTGAGATACGAACTGAATACTCCAAATTTCACCCCCGGGTCTCGAAATTCTGCCGCAAAACAGGGTATTAGCACAATCGCTGCTACGATTCATTTTCCGACGATCAATATATCCAATGCATGTTTAAGTGCCGCCCACATTAGGGTTATACTTTGTCGTTCGTCGTTAATTCGATGGATGGAGTATCGTACTTTGTCGTTCATTGTGAGAATTTGATCTCGTGAGTTATCGTAAATGCTGGATTGATTACTAACCCAGTTTTGTGTGCATTGTATTTAAATTAGGTTAACAAGGCTGATTCATAGACTAGACTCTATCCGTATTAAATCAGCAATGTGAGTCATTCTCTCTTTTTATCAAAATTGTTTATAAAAAGCATGTTATTTTCAAAGTTATAATTACGGGGATTAAGTCTTTGTAATCACCAAGTTACAGCCGGTATGTGGGGTTTTGTATACATTACTTGATAATCGTCACCATTGGGGCAGCCAATTGGGGGATATGACCATAGTCACAGATTCGGTCGAGTGACAAATACCGTGGGTAGTTGGTTTGATATCAGAAACATTGTAATCGCTCTTAATACTGTAAATTATAACAAATGTGTCATTTTAGTAAATAGAATGATTCACTCAGTATTTCCCGCTGACAAAACATTTTTCAAACATGTTTCAGGTGATCTGTTGTAATTCAGGAAAAGTGCTGGGGAGCATTTCAAGCTTAAGATAATGGCTCATTATAAAATAAAGAAATATGTTTTGTAATATAAAGATTTCATAGTAAAAACATAATATTGTAAATTATCGGGGTTTTATCTTGAATTGTGAAATAAAGTAAATCGGGAAAATTTTAGCTTTAAACGATCCGGTTAAATAAACTTCCGCTGTTAAACTCAACTAAATAAATACCACGGGATTTCTGTCCCGCGGCTCCTGAAACGGGTCAAACCGGGTCGGGGGCCGTGACATTCACCATTAAATGCCATTGTTCCATACAAAGGAGATCTAATCTTCTTGAAGTCTCATCCACCTGACCAAATCATTGGCAACATCAGTGAAGGGGTGCTCATAAGAAGTCAATCCCAAAACATCTGTCTTTTTGCTGGTTTCATATCTCTCCATCAGCCAGTCAAGTACCAAGAGGCACTAAAAGACAACAGCTGGGTAGAAGCCATGCAAGAGGAGCTCCAACAGTTTAGAAGACAACAAGTTTGGGAGCTTGTACCATTGCCAGAGGGTGTAAGTCCTATTGGCACAAAGTGGGTCTTCACAAATAAAACTGATGAAAGGGGTATAGTTGTCAAGAATAAAGCTAAGCTTGTGGTTCAAGGTTACAGACAGGAAGATGGCATTGACTATGATGAAACATTTGCCCCTGTAGCAAGACTTGAAGCTATCAGATTATTCCTGGCCTTTGCTGTCAACCACAACATCAAGGTGTATCAAATGGATATTAAATGTGCATTCCTCTATGGTAAGATTCAAGAAGAGGTTTATGTTTGTCAACCTCCAGGCTTTGATGATCCATTTAATCCAAATCATGTCTACAAGCTAAATAAATCTTTGTATGGCCTGAAACAAGCACCAAGAGCCTGGTATGAAACTCTTTCCACCTTTTTACTTTCCATTGGTTTCACAAGAGGTAAAATAGACAAAACACTATTTTTAAAGTAGAGAGGAAAGGATTTGATGATTGTCCAGATTTATGTGATGACATCATCTTTGGAAGCACATGTAATAAAATGTGTGAAGAGTTTAGGCAACTCATGACAGCTGAGTTTGAAATGAATGCAATGGGTGAACTCCAGTGCTTTCTTGGTCTCCAAGTAAGGCAATTGCAAAATGGCACTTTTATCCATCAAGGCAAATATGCCAAAGAACTTTTAAAGAAATTTGAGATGGATGATTGCAAGCCATGCAGTACACCCATTGCAACCAATAAAATTGTCATGTCTGAAAAAAGGATGATTTGGTTGATCAAACTTTATATAGAAGCATGATTGGGTCTTTATTGTACCTAACTGCATCTAGGCCAGACATCATGTTTGCAACATGTGTTTGTGCAAGATCACAATCAGCCCCTAGAAAGTCATATTTAATTGCTGTAAAAAGGATATTCAGATACCTAAAAGGTGCTCCCACACTTGGTATCTGGTATCCAGCTGATAGAAATATCAAGCTTTCAGGTTTCTCAGACAGTGACTTTGCTGGATGTGACAAGACAAGGAAGTCCACTTTAGAAGGGTGCCAATTCCTAGGCAATTGCTTAGTGTCTTGGCAAAGCAAAAAGCAAGCAGCTGTTTCCACATCCACTGCTGAGGCAGAGTATATAGCTACTGCAAGCTGTACAGCCCAACTGCTTTGGCTTCAAAATCAATTGCTGGATTTTGGTATCACTGCCCTAAAGACACCTCTCATGTTAGACAGTCAGGCAGCAGAAAATATCATCAAAAATCCAGTATCTCATTCAACCACTAAGCACATTGATATCAGACATCACTTTGTGAGGGATTGCTATGAAAAAGGTTTGATTTCTCTGCATCATGTTCCAACTAAAGATCAGTTGGCAGATGTGCTAAGCAAAGCATTAGACACATCCACCTTTGAAAGCTTGATCTCTAGGATTGGCATGCTAAACATGGAATAACAGGCAAAATCCTGTTTTTCTATGAATAAAAACATTAAAATGTTTTCAGAAAATCAAAAATCCATCCTTAAAATAGTTAAAAATGAAATTTTCATTAAATCCTTAAAAGTCTGCCATAACCACTGATTTGTTCTAACATCTGTTCCTCTAAAAGTTGTCCACTGCTGAAAGTCAACCCCTGTTCTCTCATTTCGTTGGTAATCACTGTTGTTCAAAATCAGTGTCTTCATCCGCTGATAGGTTATCCACTGATAGTGAAAATCACCCACTGCTTTCATTATGACCGTTGCAACCACTGATACTGCTCCATCAGTGGTTTCCTAAAAAACCTGTCCTCCATTATTCATCTGGGGTTGGCACGTTGTAACACCCTAACACGTTTTAACCGAAAGTCGCAGCGGAAATACGAACTTTAAAAATTTTCTTTCCTTATATTCATTCTTTCACTTAAATACATTAATCCCTTTTTATAAATTAATTAAAGACTAACATACATATATAAAATTAAGTGACCACATTCACACCCATGTACAATCCATGCGTTGACTCGATCTTCAACCACATACACTTCTTGATGAATCATCCATAAACCTGTACAACCTGCAGTCACCACATTCAATCACATCATTAGCAACCGGTGACATAATACAAAATCTTAACACATGTATAATAAGGCGTCAACATATCATGCTTTCTCTTATGCTTGTCCTTTCATCCATCCATTCGATCACTCGCATCGGATAGCGGAGTCAACCTTCACTTCCATTGCTAAGATGCCTATACTTCACATTAGTTCTCAATAAAAATACGGTTAGTATGATTAGCTTCCCTTTCTTATCCACACCTAATCGAATTTCTCCCTTAACCACTTCCGACTCATTTCCACTAAAATATGCCTTAGTAACAACATCGATTCATATCTTCTTACATTATATTAAATAAATTACCGTATATCATAAATACATTACCAAACAAGAGGGTAAGTTCGGAGTTCACTTACATTATTTAACCCGTTATGAACAAGTCAATATATAAACATTAAGAGAATCGTTCCACTAATCATTTCAACCCATTTAGACGGGTTGGTTCATCTTCGCT
The DNA here is from genome assembly GCA_030545235.1 of Helianthus tuberosus. NCBI lineage: Eukaryota > Viridiplantae > Streptophyta > Magnoliopsida > Asterales > Asteraceae > Helianthus > Helianthus tuberosus. Next base: position 180,520,693 of record CM060433.1, read on the forward strand.
ACAACATCAATTTTAAAACCTTCTTCAAGTATAATTTCTTGCATCTAATCAATTTAATCTACAACGGAAAATTGTACGAATTCATATAATCATTAATATCATTCATAAACCTACTAGTAGAGTAAACGAAGTTCATAAGAACTTACCGGAGTCATGCGCTCCTAATGCTTTCGCTTGACTTGATTCTCCTCCTTTCTTCGACCCTAAAGGGTGTATCACATTTGCATTTAGTTTTCACATTATACATCATTTACACGCATTCACATCATTCACTCTAACGTTCATTACTCATATTCATATTCCACGCCATTATTAGATCTTTTAAATCTAAAATTCTTCATATTCATACATAATCAATTCAGCTCAAGCATTTCATCGAACACCTTATGTGCATACTACTTATCTATCGAAATGTACAAGCCTATTAAGCACATCTCTACAAAATCTTTTCTAAAGTCATGGCAAAACATCACCAACACATGAATTCTTCAAATATTCAGATTATTATAACATCATTATGCATATATTAACCTTACTCATCAAACTATATCAAGAATTAACACATACATCATCATCACTAATCATATCATCAAAATTTCAAATGGGTTTCTTATCAAACCATCAATATAGTCAAAATCAAGCACATTACGACTTCCTTATGTTGAAATTAACTAACATTCATGCTTAATTTCGCAATACATCCATGGATTACACATAACCCATATCATTAAACATCACAAAAGCATAAAATTCAACTTACTTGATGTTGAGCACACTTAGAGGATCGTAAATCTGGATACATGCATCAATTTACACTTCAATTTCTCTTCTAATTTGATGGATTAGTAGTATTTAGGGTTTTGTTCTTCTTGCTTCACCTAATGTCGAACACACACACATACGTCTGATGTATGTGTTGTGTTTAGATATTTTAATCTTTCATTATTCCACTTTCAACTTATGCACATTTGGTCCCTCAAGTGTTAAGTCTTAAATATATATGGTTAAGTATCTATTTGCACACTTTAATGTCTTAACGTAATTTCCTAGTTGATATTCATTTACGGGTTCACTTTTACCCCTAACGGTATTTTTACCCGTTCCTTTATATTAACCGGGTTTAAATTACCAAACCCATTTTTGGGGTGTTACACACGTGGACAGTTGTTGAGATTGAACCCTATAAGAGGAACAGATAATAAAAGCCAAAACTGGTTCACAACAGTGGATACATCATAAGCAGTAGTTTACACCAGGCTTTCCCCTTGAAAGTGCTTATAACATCTGATGTCCTCTATCCACTGTCCGTATACAACAGCTGTTGTCCTTCAAACTGCTGATGAAGCCCTGAAGACTGATAAGGAGTAAACACTGCTGGTTCAATATACTCATGCTAAAGGACTGCCCACTCAAGGACTGATCAACCTTGAGGAAAGCACCGATGAAAGGAGAAAGCAGTAGTTTAGTGTGTCACTTGTTTTGTATAAAGTCAGTGGTTAAGATTAGCAGTGTTTGTATAAGAACAGTGGTTATAGGTTGTTAGGTTGTTAGATGTCACTTTCATGGCGACGTCAGCTTAGATGCTTCAGTGGTTTGATTTGCCTATAAATGGAACAGTACCCTGTACTGTTACATTTGATTGACTGAGTGAGTTCCTTCTCCTCTAGTCCAATCCTTTCATCTTGTGCAATCAACCATGGAGCATCAGGCTGAGGGGGAGTTTAGTTTGTAAGCATGCATTGTAATCTTTTGATTTGATTTGTAATCTTTCAACTAATGAAATGCATTTGTTTATCTAAAACTATTTTCCTCTTTGATTGTGTTTACAAAGTTTGTGTTCATTTCCGCTGCATAAATCATTGAATCATGATGATTCATTATTCATTTATTACAAACAAACACAATCATGAGAGCCTCTGATCCTAACAATTGGTATCAGAGCTTGGACAGTCAAATTCGATCTAACAATCAATTTGACATAACAATTCAGCTCAAAATTCATTGATGCTAAGGTTAATCGTATTTAGTTGAAAAACAGAGTAACGAGTGATCACGTTCAAAATTGCTATTCAAAAACTCTGTAAAACAACCAAGATGTCATAAGACACACAAACTTCACATAACAAGTGATGTCATACATAAAACACATATAGTTTTCAGATCTGAAAATATATCTGTTAACTATGGTATAATTATCCTCTTTACAAAATTGATTTCAATTGTTGTTATGAAGTTTTGTGCTGTATCCATCATGTTTGCCGCTAAAGTAGGTACCTCAGGTCGACAAAAACCTATGTTCATAAAAACATTAGTGTTTTTGTTAACATAAAAAGAGGGAAATTAAAACTTTAGTTATTAGATCTTGTGTGTTGAAAAACAGGTTGAGAATCCTCAAAAGGACCAAATCAACTTTGGTAAAAACACATTAAGAAAATCAGGTGTTAAAATAGTCCTAATCATATGTAATGTGAGATTTGATATACGAATGAACAAAAGTGGTCAAATCTCTCAAAACATTGCTACAAAATGAGTTTGGATTAAGTATTCCTTCAATAAACCTCCCAGTGAGTATTTCAGTACTTATGAATGGGAAGGGTAAAAAGGGAAGAAGAAAAATCATAAAAACTCAAAAGTGTGTTTATCTCAAAACTTTTGAAGTCAAAAGAAAAGAGCATAAATGTAAAACACTTAAGAGTCCAAAATTGGGTGAAAGATGGTCATCAAGCAACTGAGTGCATTCATTGATTCAGGAAAGTTCAGGTAACAATAGTATCACCAGTGATTAAACTTACAAGAGGACTAGACAAGTTTTTCAGAATCATCACATGGTAACAAAGTTTATAACAGGACTTTCAAAAACACATGTGAACATGTCTCCTCATTTTTGCAATCAATTAAACAAGAAAATGGTCTCAAACAGTGCTTATTACAATGTTTTTCAAATCACTGATCATTTTCATAAAACTTGAGAATGATATGATTATGAGTTTTATTGAAAATATACCAGATCCTTTTTTATGTTGTCTTCAGAAAAACCTTTAATTATTTTTCTTGAAAAGGTTTTTCTCAAATGAAGCAGGATATATTATTCTTTATCTTTTTCTTCAAGAGTAATATATTTTGTACTTTTACTTGTTTTTTATAGTAAAAGTTTCAAACACCTGTCAGGATATAGAACCCTTATTTTTGGTGATATTATCCTTGAAAATGGATCAAAAGGAAATGGTACAAGTGTCAAGGTCATGTCAAACTCAAGTTTGTTTTAACACAGATCAAAAATTGATTGCTAACAGACCTTAAAATACTTGGTACTCATGTTCTAATTTAAATATTATGACGCAAAATGAGTTGCCACAGTAAAAAGGGTTCCATCATCTGGGGTACTAAACCACTGTCTGTATCTATAAAAGCTTCAAAACTTGTAATAAGACATGTGGAAAAACCTAGAATGCAAATTCCTCTAAAAACTGCTGACATATTAAATTTGACAATTTGCATCTAAATGTATTTTGTTAAAGATAGCAATCTTGCAGATATTGTGGTTTCACAAGACAAAATCATTTTTTTTCCATCAGAACAGCAGATGCTCAAAATATTTGTCAAAAGCTTATCCACTGGTGCACTAACAGTTGCTGACATACTAGCCTTTCAAATCCTTACCATTATCTTACCCCCAACCACTGTTTTGTTCAAACATCTGCTTCATAACTACTGTCCACTGCTGAAAGTCCCCTGTTTTCTCATTTCCTTGATAAGCATTGTTGTTCAAAATCAGTGTTTTATCCACTGATTGTTAAAATCATCCATTGTTTTCACTTTGACCGTTGCAACCACTGATATTTGCTTCATCAGTGGTTCCCTAAACAACTGTCCTCCATTATTCATCTTTCCATCAGAGGTTGGCACGTGGTCAGTTATTAGCCATCAGATCTTTGTAAACCGCTGCCATGTCAGCTTTCACTTTTTCCCTTATAAAACCCTGATCAAAACCCACAAACAGGGTTTTACACTGTCAAATTGAATTCCAAAATTCTTCTCACAAAGCAGTTTTCAAATCTTCCGTCTCAAATCATTCTTCGTTCTTCTTCATCAAAAATGACAAAATCAAAATCTAAATCATCCTCATCTTCCAAAAAGGTCGCTCAAAAGGCCGTTGAACCCATTGAAATACCATACAAAGAACCTCACAATTACTTGGGTCTACTCACAAAACCCACCACCACCGATGTCTTCGATTCCATCATTGATACTCTTGCAGCTTCAAAGTACAAAACATTGTTGACTGCTGATGCTCCGATTTACGAACAAACCCAGAGAGAATTTTGGAAAAATGCCACACTTGAGTATCAAGGTGACAAAGTTATAGCCATTAATTCTTCCATAAAGGGCAAAAATATCCAAATCACTCCACAATCAATTTCAGAAGTCTTTGCACTTGATGATCAGGAAGGTAAAACTTCTTTTCCAAAAACGAGTTAAAAACTGATTTTCTGGAAAGAGGGTATGGTGCGGAAATGAAAAGGGACACCTTACAAAAATGGTTCTTCCCTTCTGCACCAAGGTTTTTATTTCATACTCTTTTGATGTGTGTATCAAATAAAATAGCTGCTTTTAATGAAATACCTTCAAAGATCCAAAACTTGGGCTTTGCTATCCTACACAATGAAAATTTTAACTATTCCAAGGAGATCTTTGATGATTTGGTAAAAAATGTTGATAGCAAATCATTTCTACTTTTTCCAAGGTTCTTAAGCTACTATTTTAAACAAAAATTTGGAAAGGAGAATGAAAATTTGCTCATCCAAGGAAAATATTTTCAAATAAATAGTTTAACATCTGAAACATTTACTAGAATGTTAACACCTGCAAAAACACAAGCAGAGGTGCCTGAGCAGACTTTAGCAGTTACCACTGCTCCTCAGGTATCTGTTGTTGAGCCCACTGCTCCAGGTGATCATAGTAGCACACCCACTGCTATGAAACCCACACCTGCCATCACCAAAAAGCCTAAAAAGAAATCATCCAAAAAGCCCCCCAAACCCACTAAAAAGGCAACTCTGGAAGATAAGATCCCAGAGCCACTGCCAGTGACAACACAAATGTCACCAACAACCACTGCTGCTACTTCCTCACAGCAGATGGAAGAAAGATCTCCACCCTTGCCTCAAACTCCTCCTGCATCCTCACAAAAGGATCAGGTTGTAAACACAGGGACCCCACATTATGAAGCTCTGGATCCAATTGGTTCCATCTTCCTCAGTCATGATCCCAAGGACATGTCTCTTTCAACACCCATATCTTCACCCCTCACATTACCACAATCCATAATACCCTTGTTGCATGCAGGTGCTATAGCTCAGACACAAACCAGTTCCTCTCAATCACCTATCACTGAGAGTATACTCCAACAAGTGACTGGGTCTGATGCTTATACCTCTGCTATCCCAGCAACATTTGAGGAGGTTACACTGCAGGAGTTACAAGTAATTCCTGACAGTAGTTCAAGTGGAGCAGCAACTACAAGTGTTGGATCAACAGATCTACATTTGGCCAGTTGTTTCATCAATCAGACTCCCTTGAAGGCAATTTCTTCTATAGCACCTCTGGTAACCACTAGTGAGTTTGTTTTAACCACTGGTACCTTCAAAAGGTTATCAAGTATCCGCTGCCAGATCTTTTGTATCCGCTGCCACGTCAGGATTCACTTTTTCCCCTTTATAAAACCCTGATCAAAACCCCAAACAGGGGTTTTACTGTCGAATCGAAATCAAAATTCTTTTCTCAAAGCAGTTATCTTCCATTTCTCTCTCAAATCACTCATGTCTTCTTCTCCAAAATCACCATCTTCATCTTCTGAAAAAGACACTGAAATGGCCATCGAAACCCCTGAAATTCCATATAAAGCTCCCCACAGTTACTTCGGTCTACTCACAAAACCCAGTCATACTGAAACTTTCAATTCCATCATAGACGCTATTTCATCTTCAAAGTACAAAACTTTGTTGACTGTCGATGCTCCGATTTATCTAAAAACCCAGAGAGAATTTTGGAAAAATGCCACACTAGTGGGAAATCAGATGATCCCATTAAGTTGGGTGATGGTTTAATGTACCGAGAATTGACGGGTAGAATTGAAAAACTTGATACATCTGTTGCAGAAATCAAAGACATTCTGCAACAGTTGTTGAAAGTTCAAAAGGTACCAACCACTGCTGCTCCAGCTCAAGCACCTGCACCACCACCTGCACCTGCTGCAAATGAGCTATGGAACTTGTTTCAACCTATGCTCATCCAACAAAGAGAAATTGCTGATCAGCAACATGAGATACAAGTTCAAAAGATCAGTAATATGATGGAAGCTAGGTTTATGGATACTCATGCAGATATTAAGGCTATCAAGGCCCGTTTGTTGAAAACCACTGGCACTGCTCCTCCCTCTATCATCTTTATGGACAACCCACCACCAGCTGATGCCAAAAAGGGGGAGAAAATAAAGCAGTTGAAGAAACAGGGATATGAAGATGGGTTGTACATTGCACCAGACAAAGCAAGCATGCTTGCAGACATCCCTAGGCCAGATGGTACTAAAAAGATTGATGTGACCCAAAATGCCATTGCTGATGAAAAAGCAAAGGTAAAAAAGGATAGAGAGGCAAAGGGCAAGTCCAGGTTTGATGAAGAAAAGAAAATGTTTATGGCAAAGGAAGTTCAGGGTGTTTCAGAGCCAAAGGATGAGGAAAATCCTAACCCAGAAAGAAAGCAGCCCATTAGACAAGTAAGGCAACCAAAAACCACACCTTCCAGAAAAACAAAACATGCTTCCAAACCTCCCAAAAGTTCCTCACATCAAACTTCCACACCAACAGCTGTTGTAACTCCTGTTGTATCAATAACTGTTGGTACTTCAGTGGTTTCAGCAGTTGTTAACCCTGCAACCACCATTTCAACCACAACCACTGATCCCACTACAACCACTGCCACACCAAAAATACCATCACCACCAAAACAGCCTCCTGTCAAAAGGCAGAAGACAGCCGATGACACATCATCAGTTGTAATGGCAACAGTGGTTGAAACACCAGTTGTTTCAACAGCTGTTAGTCAGCCAACCTCCACTTCAAACACCACCACTCAAATCACCACCTCACAACCAACCAAAACACCACCAACCTCTCCTAAACCAAAAAGGAGAAGGGTAATTTTGGAAGATGATGATTCTTCACCACCACCAACATCTTCACAATCTCTGTCACTTATTACTATCCCAAACCCTGTTCCACTCTCATCAGCATAAGTCTTTAACCCAAACACTGCCATAGTATCTGTAGCTGTCTAGTATCCTTTAGAGCTTGCAGCTGTCAGAGAAGAGATCAAATCTTTCTATTCAGAAGATGATCCTGATAAAAGGAGCTTGCCATAAGTTGAAGGATAACCAAGACCTAAAAATATTGAAGAATACTTGAAATTGAAAGGTCAACAAGTAGAGGATATCTCCAAAAGGAACTCAAAGGGTAAATCAGACAAGGAAATCCAGAGATACTTTCAATTTTTGCTCACGCAAGTCAGAACTCTGGAGCAGTTTTCTAAAAATCTTTGTCAGCAATTGTCAGAAAGAGCAGATGAAACCTTGAGAAAGGACTATCTTGATAACATCATGGCTTACAAGAAATACAAGGGAGAAAGGTACCTGTACAAAGAATGGACCATTCAAGAGCTTGAAAGTGAAGCAGCCAGAATTCAAGATATGATCAAAAACAAGGTAAAGCAGACTCCTCCTGTTTGGGCAAATTACCAGAAGAATGTGCCTGATAAAGCATTGAAGCTAAAGAGAATGAAAGAGGAATTGATCACTGCTGATTTTGGGTCTAGAAATCAAGTGACAAGGTGGAAAGAAGACAAAGTAGTTGCTTCCTACAAAAAGTTGGAAGAATTAAGAAAGAAGAATCCAAATATTCCACAAAAACCAGTCTATCCTGAAGCAGAGGTTTCAACTGAGCCACAAAAGCAACAATTCAGGAGATCCACTGCTCCACCTGCTGCCATCCTTTACCAAAGAAGGGGACAAAAACAGATGGATAATGTAACAGCAGCAGATAAAGAAGTAGAGAATTATCTTGTGAAAGAAGGGGTTAAGCGGATGATTGAAGAAAGACTTGAATCTGCCCAAACTTCAACCACTGCTCAGCCAGTTATTACCAGGCCACCATCTCTAAACTCATCTTCAATAAAACCTCTCCCAAGAAACCCACTGGATTCAGAAGTACTAAAATGGAAATCTGACAAACAGACCCATGTACTGACTCTGATCAAATCCAGTGGTGAAGTGAAGAAAATATCAAGGGAACAAGCACTGGGCCTGAGTGTTGAAGATTTGCAAGACTTACTTGATCTTACACTGTGCAGGGATGAGGATGACATAGATTCTCTGAACTTTGAATTACAATTCAAAGGGCAAATCAGGGAACTTCTGATGAGGCAATAAAGATCCTAAATAATGAAGAGTTTTGGCATCATCTGTTCCAGGGGGAAATTGTTGGGATTGAACCCTACCAGAGGAACAGTTGATTAAAGCCAAAACTGGATCAGGGCAGTGGATCCAGCATAAGCACTGCTGTATACAAGTCTCTCCCCTTGAAAGTGACTCTAACAACTGATGACCTCTATCAACTGTCCGTATACAAGTGCTGATCTACAAACAACTGCTGAATCATATATAAAGACTGATGAAGACTAAAGCCCTGTTGATCAATCTACTGTTATGGGTCAAGCACTGCCAATAATACAAAGTACTGCTGGAGTCACAACGGTGGAAGGAGAAAGCAGTAGTTTAGTCTTTTCTTTGTAATGTATTGTTATCAGTAGTTTGCTAGGCAGTGTTTGTATTAGATCAGTAGTTAGAGTTTGCTAGGAGGTTAGACGTCGCTTTCATGGTGACGTCAGCCAAGATGCTTCAGTGGTTTGCTCGTGCCTATAAATAGAACAGTACCCTGTACTGTTCTATTGGCTCTTTCACCACTTGTCTCTTGTACGAACAATTCACTGTGAGCTCAGGCTGAGGGGGAGTTTGTATTTCATGCATGCAAAGTTGTAATCAGTGATTGAAATAAATTTAATCATTCGGTTCAATGTTCAAACATGTGTGTTGAAAGCATTTCTCCTATTTGATTGTGTGTAAAGTTTATTTCCATTTATTTCCGCTGCAATTACTTGTTCATCTTCATTAATTTCTAAACAAAAACACAATAAAAAAGAAACTCAGATCCTAACATGAATGTTTGCGGTTTGTTCGAGATGGTTTGACAACGTGCTAAACAACAGAAACCCCATCTTGACCCAAGTGATCCGATCGAACAGAAATCACCCTAGTCCGATCAGTTAACTGTTCGAGATGGTTATTCATGCTTAACCCGAAATCAGTTGTCCCTTGGATAGAATTCAGATCTTGGACCAACACATTACTAAGACAGAGTAGAAGGTCGGAACGAGCTCCAATTCTATCGGTTTTGAGTGCATTGAGTGTAAAAGAGTTGAAAGAAAGTTGGATAAGATTCTTTCAATCCTATTAACTTTGGAAATGTTTAGATCTATGTGAAATCGTTGTCAAATCTAGTGGAAATCCTTCAGATCTGAGTTGTTCTTGGTGGAATGAGGCCAAAACTTGAAGTTCATAAGAACTCCATGATGACATCACCCTAGAACACCTCAAATCCGGTGATTTCACGGTTAAAAGTTAAGATTCAAAGGTGAAAAAGATGAAGAAGTGCGTATAGATCATAGAAGTACAAGATTTGGGGTAAAAACTTACAAAAATCGCGATGAATCGAGAGAAATAGAGCCAAAAGTGTGCTGGTCGAAAGAGAGCTGTCACATCACTGTTCAAGTGATGTGACAAGTGCTATTTATAGTTGAAGAGGGGAGAAGGTGATGGAGTGCCATGGATCGGATGGCAATTCGATCGGATGGTCACCCGATTGGATGGCCATTCGATCGAATGGTCATTCGATCGGTGGTCTCTGGCGAATTGCGTTTCGTTGCTTCGTCTTGTGCGTTGAGTGTTGCGATGGTTTGTTTACACACTTTCATACACATATTCGTATCTTTATTATAATTAGTCACAAAGGATCGTATAAATATTCATATTTCCAAATTTTCGTTGCGATAATCGAGTTCCGTTCCGAATATGCGTTGCGTTGCGACGCATCACGGCTATCGAGGATGGTAGAATAGGTCCTCACTCAGCGTCATCATGAGCGTTAGTGTGCGCGATGCGATGTGTTATAGCGATAAAATACTGCGATATAGCGATATAAGCGATATAGTTACATCATGATCTGAATCTATGGTGCTAGGCGTAACGTGTATGGTGAGTAGTAACAACGCACGAACATGCGGGTTGTTACAGTCTCCCCTGCTTTAGGAAATTTCGTCCCGAAATTAATCAAAAAGAAGGGTTGCGAGGATTGATCCGAGTGAGAGTAGCAATAAAAGCGATGAGATAACGGGCGATCGAGTGAGAGTTGACAAGCAAGAGCGCATTGCGAAGACTAAGCGAGAGCGACGAGTAAGGCGATTCGTATAACCAAGGACAATAACACACAAGAAGGAGATTCCAAAACGTTCTGAATTCTTGAAAAGTTGATTAATTTGGAAGGTTTAGAGGAAATTTGTTTATGAAAAATCTTCCCACAGTGCGGTGTTAAACTGTGTCGATGTTCACACCAGCACCATGAGAGAAGTTTCATTAGGTTACTAAAGATTTTGAAATTTCCTCTTCACACAGCGTTAACTTGAGTCGATTGTTACGCCAGCGTTATAAGAAAATCTCATTTTGTACAAAGGTTTACACTAAATTTAGAAAAAGTTTTTGTAAGAAAAGGCTTTGTTTACACAATGGTTTTATTAATATCAAAAAGTTTAAATTTTAAAGTCCATCCCGCATGGAACTTTCCCACAAAAGTTCGACAATATGGCTAAAACACTTATATATAGGAAGTACCAGCGGCGTATCCACCATGTCTTAGCCACATGGCTTCCGTCCCGTGAGGTAGTGTCATGTGTGTCGACATAGTACAGATAGATTTCAATAACTCAGTCCAAGCGAGAAATGGTTGGACCAAGTTTAAGAGAAAGATTGAGCAACTGAGCGATGAAGTTGTTTTCGAACTCAGTTTAGCGACACGAGCGAGTGCGATAAGCGGTACGCGATAACTGATAACACCAACGCAAACATAGTAAGCGAAGAAGGCGGCGATAAGCGAAAAGCGATAAGCGATAGGCGACGACCGATAGCGACAACCGTCGAGCGATAAGCGACGATCGATGCATTGCAAGCAATAAGAACATGCGATTTGATTAGATTAAACAACACCACTACTTTTAACTAACATTAAGCCCTACATGGCCTTTTTCCACGAAAGTCCGCTGATATGGCTAAGACAGTTATATATAGGAAGTACCAGCGGCGTATCCACCATGTTTTTAACCCTATCAGTTTCGTCTCGTGAAGCGAGGTCATGTGTGTTAACATAACACAGATAACGCGGTTAACGGTAAGCGATAGCGATAGTCATTAAGCGATACACGATGAGCGATAGAGCAATACACAAAGCGATAGAGCGACACACTTGATAAGCGATAGCGCGATACACATAATAAGCGGTTGAGATTGCGAGTCACACAATAAGCGATTGAGATTGCGAGATAGATTCCAGTGATAATGCGATTGCGAGCGTGTAGACTTACAAAAATCCTAGCGATGACAAGCTTTGAGTTGCGATTGAGATTGTTACGCCTTGCGATGTAGTGTAGTGTGTCGAAAATAGATTCAATAGTATACTTGGTCTAATAACGTTCAACATGCATGGCACTTTCTTCACAGAACATTGGTTGGCATGGCTAAGCACTTATATATAGGAAGTACCAGCGGCGTATCCACCATGCTTCAACCACACGCCTCTGTGTTAGTGCAGTATGTGTCTATCGCCTCCGTCAATCAGAACCGTAGCAGAAAATGAAGAATTCTAGACTTTATGATGTAATATGTAGTTAAAAGGGCAAGGTGGCAATCTTGTAAATAATGGGAAATCCCTTATAACCTTGTGCCTATAAATAGATACTTTAGGTTTAGAATTAGAACTTTTGCTCATTTGGAGTTTTAGAGAGCTCTAGATCTAGAGAGAGATTCTAGAGAGAGAAAGTGATTCAAGGTTCTTGTACTCGTCATATCTTTCAATAGAATCATATTATTTGTACGTTCTTGTGTTTAGGTCACGTTCGTGTACGGATTCCGCACGTCACACGTTCGGTTCGCAATCGTTTCGGAGTCAAAACCGGTCCTACACTCTGTCCCGTGAGTAGATGTCACACTGCGTTGACATGGTCAAGACGCTTATATATAGGAAGTACCAGCGGCGTATACACCACGCTTGACCATGCTTTTAACGTTACGATATCATTGAAACTCATTACGATCCCCGTGCACTGATCACAGTAACCCCGTGTGCACCCGTTATTAATTTGATCCTTGCACGTTTATCGTACCTTATTCCAAGAACGCATAGTAGGGGCAAACATATAGTATAGTACATAGTGCTAGCATACCGTTCGTGCACGAGTGAGAGTGCAAGAGAATTGGAGATAAATAGAATTCACGTTGTGTCGAGAAATAGAACAAGTTCAACATATAAAAGAAATTAACGGCGAAAATCGTATCATTACAACAACATTGAAAGCATAATTAATGTTGTTGTGGAAGACTTCTGTAGAGACTGCGATTGTTGCTGAAATCCCTCAAGGTTGCGGCCCCGTACGGCAGTGATGGGTAAGATGACCATACCAGTTGCAATTTGCGCAATAGCGACAGTTAGCTTCTGGTGGGTGATGATACGTACACGTGAGAGACAGGGGATGAGTTCCGTTGTAGGCGCGCTTCGAGTGAACTGGAACTGCTTGAAGAGGTTCTGGCTGCGATAGTCTAGTTGTTGAAGAGTTCGGGCTCGAGGTCTTTCGTTTGCGGCTGGACTGGGCTTCTTGAGGCTGTGCGTTGTCATCGAAGAATTCGTCTGAGGACTCACTTGAAGAATCGTCAGAAGGATCGTCGGAGGAATCGATGACGATTGCTTGATGAGCTTGTTTGACAGGCTTCCTGGAGAAGAATCCGTCCAAGACTCGTTTGTCGTTGATCTCTATGGCCAAGCGGTAGGTTTCTTTGATGGTAGCAGGTCTTGCAGCTTCGACAAAATCACCCACAAACTCAGGCAAGCCGCGAATATACTTCGCGATGGCTTTTTCTGAAGTGTCAACTTGACTTGGGTAAATAATACTCAGCTGTTTGAACCTTGTAGTGTAGCCAGCATTGTCACCTTCGTTTTGCTCGATTTTCCAAAATTCGTCTTCTAGCTTCTGGACTTCGTGGGGAGGGCAGTACTCTTTCTTCATGAGCTCTTTCAACCCATCCCAAGAGAGAGCATAAGCTGCGGAGATCCCACGTTTTTTACGTTTGCCTGTCCACCAGTCGAGTGCTCGCGATTGAAATACTCCGGTAGCACAAGTAGTACGGTAGCTATCGGGACACCCACTCTGACGAAGGGTGACTTCGATAGAATCGAACCACTGAAGCAGCTGGGAGACACCTCCTTCACCCGTGAACTCCATCGGGTCACAGGCTCTGAAGTGTTTGTAGAGGAAAGCACATTGCGACGCTTCCGTCTTGGAGTCTTCCGAGGCTCGAGGGTTGCTGAGAGAGTGCAGTTGAGCGACAATTTGAGGAATGACCTTGGCCACTAGCGAGGCAATCCTCTTGTCGTCACTTCGTTTGGCTCTTCTCCTAGCTGTCTGTCTCGAGGTAGAGTCATTTGAAGACATCCAGACAGAGATAGATTGGGAGTGAGATTCGATCATAATGATTTTTTAGTTTTGCAATGCGATTGAGCGCGATCAAAACTTGATGCATTATATAGTAATATTCACATAGGATCCACATAGGAGACACAAGATTCCTAAGTTCTCACACAATAATCTGGTTGTGTTTATATAGGCAGTGGTAGTTTATACTTATACACATGCATGACGATGTAGAATACGCGAGGGTGCGTCGAGGTGAGGGAGCGAGAGCGAGAAATTAGGCATTAGTTTTGTTGCGATCGTTCAGTTTTCGTTTTAGATTGTGACGGCCGTGCGAGTTGTGCATTTGAAAACCAGGGAGCGAAGGTCGGTAAATCGATAAAGCATAAAGTTTTAAATTGTAATCACATAAGCGTAAATAAGTTCGGTAACGCGTAAAATCGGCGAATCGTAAGCTAGAAAAATAGATAGAGTGCCTCGGGTGTTTTGGCGTCGACAACCCAAGGTAATCCGACTATACCCAACAAGTCCGTGCACACGCGTTGTCCTAGAAGACTTATGCTTCCACTGGGATGCAGCTCATGGCATTCGTCCTCCTAGTCATCGCGTGGCTCGAGTCATTGTTATAGTCGGGTCCTCGGTGAGAGCTTTTGAAAACCATTTTATAGAGTGGAACGGTGTATTAAGATACGGGTTTCACCCCTGACTTAACAACTCTGTTCCTTGTTGTGCTCTTCGAATAAATTCGGGAGTTCCACTAGATTTCGAAATGGAGATTTTCGTCGAGATACGGATGTCACTCCTAACTCAACGAAAGGTTATCGTGCTAGAAAAATAATGCGCTGAGTGAGCAATCTTATAGAGAGTTCTTGGTCTTCACACCTGATCTCGACTGGATCACTCGGTTGTGTTATGCGAGTATTTTCGAAAACGTGTGTATTGTGCCAGCCTTAGGAAAGGCTAAATAATATTCCAGCCTTAAGAAAGGCTCTTCGCGCGAAGCTGTAGTATGCGGTGTTCACACGAAGTTGTAATTTTAGCGGATTCAAAGAGAGCAACAAAAGTAGACTTGTACTAGCCCCTACTGGGTTCGCACGAAGTCGGGTCTGTTGGTACTTAGACTATAGACTATGTCAATTCTAAGACGTCGACCCGGACTAGGTCGAGTCACAAAATTTTACCTAATTCCCTATAGTTATGGCTCTGATACCAATCTGTCACACCCCAACCGATGGCGGAATCATCGAGGCGCGACACTAGGCGAATCAGATTGCTCAAGAGAATCCATAACAACTAATAGCGACAATATTTATTACATTTGTCATCCCATACTAACAAACAATACAATCACATAAGTTATCACAGATTTTCTGTTCTCTCGAACAATACAAATGTTGGATCGTCGTGTGACCCTAATGAGACAATCTGAAGAGTTCAACGTCAAGATCAAAGGCGGAATCAATGAAATTAACGTAACACAGCTTGATTCTTCTAAATTTTCTTCTTATTAATCGATTATGAGCTTTTACAGATTCAAATGACAAACGGACAGCACCTCGACTCATAAACTATGACCTAATTCCATTTCAAATGACACAACATCAATCCTATTTATAGTTGAGGTGATTCCGCTTAAAAGTGTCACAGATCATTTCAAGCGGAATTACTTTGGTTAATTCCGTTTGAAAGTGGCATGTACCATTTCAAGCGGAATTACCTTAAAGACGCAAGACTCTATAAAGACGAAGTTAACAGACATTAGTGCACCAACAGACTCCCCCTTGGATGTTGACGAAGTCTTTAGCATCCAGTCTTCAGTCTTTAGTCTTTGTCTATCTTCTTGCTCTGTCCAAGTTGTCTGACATTGTAAAGCATCCTTCAATCTTTTATCTTCAAACTCTAACCTTCAATCTCCCCTTTGAATGTTGATCGAGAATCTTGACTCCCCTTTTCGAAGACTCCCCCTCTCAATAGGCTGGGACTTAAATTCTGGTTCATACTTTGACATTTTCTTTACCATGGGGATCTTTCACAACCTATAACTTGTTTCTCAAATATATAACATTACAATCTATTGACTTTCAACAACATTTCACATTATATATCAGTTTTAGTAAATCACTTAAGTATTCAGGTCCAACTTAATGACCTTAGTTGATCTGAGATAAATCTAAACTGACTTTTGTTTATCATTTTCAAACATTTTCTGAAAATTACAAGTTTCAAATTAATGAACTTGTTTTGACTTTTCAACAAACAAATTTTAATATGATAAGCTCTCCTCATCTTCCAGTCCAGAAACTTCCTGCATCTGCTTCAACCTTTTGAATCTGAAGATCAACTCTCCACTTTGGTTTGTCGAAAAATAAAGCAGAAATGAAAAATCTTTTTGAATTTTTGATAAAGTTTCTAAACTAGAAATGAAATACAGAACTAGAATGCAATGAAAGTAAACTATTTACAAACAATATTTTTGGTGAACGTGTTAGGGAATCATATCAGCTATTCGACAAGTCACAAGTACCGTTAAGCTTAGATTTCATACTCAGAATTAAACAATTCACTTAGATTGTCGATATACTGGTCCACTTAAATTCTCACACAAATTTCAATCTGTTCAGGATACGAATTAGGTGTTTTAGAGACTTAAACTCATTCATGTGTCCCACCTCTTGAATATACTCTCGTATCCAAATCCCAATAGTCAGTCTTACAGGTGAGTATACCACAGATGATATCTGTAAGGGGTTAAATTGCGAAAACCGTGAGAGCTCAGGTCAGAACTTCCGTTCAGCAGAGAGATGACGGTTCGACTTTAGGTGTGTCCCCTTTAGAGGATCTTTTCTTCAACAGCACATGATTAGCATTTTTCAATGTTTCATCATTTTTTATGCTGAGGGAGATGCTATATTTCAAGCAAGCATAAAGTATTATACGGGGACTAGGCCATTGCTTCCGCAAAATCAGAAGTCCCGGGATAATACCCCAGATATCACTGAGTATAAAGACCTAGTATCTCAGAAAGAGGGATCTTTCAAACGAAATTTCAGGGGTTACCTATATATCCAAGTAGTGTTTCCCACGAAATAAGCAAGTAAAAATTTAGGTTTATATCCCGCACTAGGGGTGTCCAAACTGCTCGGCGCTCAAAGATCGTTCGACGATCGTTCGAAAAAGCTCGGAAATTTGCTCGTTCGATTCCTTGCTCGGTTAAAACCGAGCCGAGCAGCTCGGTTCGGTTTAAAAACGAACCGAGCACGATCATAGGTACGCTCGCTCATCGCTCGTTCAGTTTCGATCCAATTTATTTTTATTATTATATATATTATTAAATATAATAAACATGTAACATATCCAGCCCCTAGAATCCTCATATCTTCATATCTTCAGTTAAAAAAAACCCAATCTCTCTCAACTCTTCAGTTCAAAAGAAAAAGAGGGGTATTTTATGGGTTTGAATTGATGTTACTGTATCAAATTTAATGTTTTGAATTCAATTTTTGATTGAAGATGTCTGAAATGATTTCAACGCGTGTTTTTGAAGTTATTTTGCATTTTAGATGTTCTTAAACATTAAACATTTGGATGACATTTTGTGTTTATTTTTGTGGGACTTTTTATGTTTGTATTTTGTTAAATTGTTAAAGTGTGTGTGAGATATATAAGTTGGTGAATTTTGGTGAATGAATGGCTGTATAGGAATGCTAAATAAAACTGAGCAAAAGCGAACCGAACCGAGCACGAGCATAAGATTTCCGCTCGATTTCCTAAATCCGAACCGAACCAAGCACGAGCAGACCTCCGTTCGGTTCGGTTCGGCTCATGAACACCCCTATCCCGAACAAACCTACTAAATGTGTAAAAACCTATCGGCACATCATCAGCGAGACTGTTTAAGACTTTTAAACTTTACATATCTTTAGCGTACTGTAACTGTCAAGCCAATGTACTATCATTTTCCCTTTTTACACAAGCTCTTTTTCAGATTTTCTATTGTTTTTGTATTTTGAAAATATCTCATGTTTTTGAATTTTTGAAATTTTTTTACTGTTTTTGTATTTTCTGAAAATATTACCCTATACTCCCCCTAAATACCAAAACAAGTAAAAAATCAACAAACCATTGCAGATTGCTTCTCAACATCATCTACAATGTCTCCTTCATCAACGCCAAGAATCTCCTCCAACACCGATAAAAGCTTCATACCGTTCAATTTTAACAAATATTGAAAACGATTTTTGTCAAATGCTTTGGTATGTAAATCAGCTTTTTGTTCATCAGTGTGGATTTTCTCAATTCGTATCAACTTCTTCTCGAAACAATCGCGAATGAAGTGATGACGAATTTCTATGTGTTTCGTTTTAGCTTGATGAACATGATTTTTAGTAATGTTTATTGCTGCCTCATTATCAACAAAGATAGGGGTGTTAAGAAATTGCACACCGTAGTCGTGCATCTGTTGCTGGATCCACAAGATCTGAGAGCAGCAACTGCTAGCAGATACATACTCCGCTTCACATGTGGATAAAGCCACAGAGGTCTGCTTCTTGCATTGCCAGGTAACCAATCGTTGTCTGAAGAACTGGCACCCCGCTGTTGTTGACTTAGCGTTAACTTTGCAGCATCCGAAATCAGAATCGGAATAACCTTCGAGCGTAAAATCGCCTTCTCTTGGATACCACAACCCCAGTGATGGAGTTCCTTTCAGGTAGCGTAATATCCTTTTCACAATCACCGTATGCGAAGCTCTCGGGTTAGATTGAAATCTTGCTGCGAGGCAGGTTGGATACATAATATCGGGTCTTGAAGCTGTCAAGTACATCAACGATCCGATCATGGAACGATACAACGTTTCATCTACCTTCTCTCCGGTGAGATCAGGGTTTATCCCATGATTCGTCGCTAATGGGGTGGAAGCTGGAGTAGAACCTGACATCCCAAATTTCTCTAAGATATCATGAACACACTTCGTCTGATGTATGAAAATTCCCTTAGGTAGTTGATCAACTTGAAGTCCCAAGAAGAATTTCATCTCACCCATCGATGACATTTCAAATTTTTGCTTCATAACTTTTTCAAAATCTTTGCACAAATTTTCATTTGTAGACCCAAATATGACGTCGTCCACGTATATCTGAACTATCAGAAGATGTCCGTCGACTTCTTTGGTGAAGAGAGTGGCATCCACTTTTCCACGAATGAAGCTGTTGGCTAGCAGGTATTAAAAAAATGTCTCGTACCAAGCTCTCGGGGCCTGGTGTAAACCATACAGCGCTTTGTCCAGCAAGTAGACCTTGTCTTTGTGGATTGGATTGGTGAAGCCCGGTGGTTGTCCGACATATACCTCCTCTTTTACCTTCCCATAGAGAAACGCTGATTTAACATCTAGCTGATAAACTTTAAAATTTTTCCAAGATGCAAATGCTAGGAAGATTCTGATCACTTCTAGTCTAGAAACTGGAGCATACACTTCAGTGAAATCTATCCCCTCCTGCTGACTGAAACCCTGGACTACGAGTCGAGCTTTGTTACGAATAATTACCCCTCTATCGTCTCTCTTACACTTGAACACCCATTTGGTGTTTATCTTCCTTTGACCATCAGGCAAGTCTACCAATTTCCACACTCCTAACTTCTCAAACTGACTCAGCTCCTCTTGCATCGCATTTACCCAAGAATCTTCAGTAAGCGCCTCCTTATAAGTTCTCGGTTCAATCTGCGAAATAAAACAACTATGTGAAAACTCAGTTTGTAAAGGAGCATCTGTAGAATAAAAACAAGTAAGGCCTTGGTCAATTTGTCGTCTTGTGCGGACGCCTGATTGTAATTCTCCAATTATCAGCTCTTCTGGATGGTATGAAAGAGTTCTCGGCATCACCTCGCCTGGAACATCTACCTCGCCTTCCAGATTAGTAACATTCTGATTTGCACCTTGTTCACTGACTGGATTTATTTGACTTGAGATCTGGATTTGCTCCCCCTCAGAATCTGAATCACCATGATCAAATATAGGCATGCTATCAGATTCTTGATTATCATTGACTGCCGTCTGATTATCATGAGCAACTTCATTTTGTTGAATATCATCGTGTTCTCAAGCATTGCTTGGACCTGCTTCATCATCATTTGAAGTTTGTCGTGGTCGTCTTGAATACTCAGCTGGGAACCTTTCCTGCGATGACTCATACTCTCTCAGAATATCCAACTCGTCAAAGAAATCTTCTTCTTCTTTCATGTCAAACGAATGCCACAAAGTGTCATAGTGAAAACGCCATGAATCACCGGGATTTTGCGGTGGCATTGTATAGCCTTGACATTCAACATTGTATGCCTCAATAATCTGCTTCAAGCTAGGAATGAATACTCGCTTCAATGGACTTGCATAACCCACGAATATTCCTTCTACGCCTTTTTGACCAAATTTACCATGAAGCTCTAGAACTGTACAGGGAGACCCAAACGGTTCAAGATACTTTAGGTTTGGCTTGTGATTGTTCATTAGCTTGAAACATGTCTTGTTGAATTTCTTCACTGTGAGAACCCTGTTGAGCATATAGCATGCGGCTGACACTGCTTCTGCCCAAAAGTTGACTGGTAGTTTGGAATCAGCAAGCATCGTCCTCGCCGTTTCGATTAGCGTCCTGTTCTTTCTTTCAGCGACTCCATTCTGCTGCGGAGTGTAAGGAGCACTAAATTCATGCAATATACCTCTCTCATCACAATATTTTTCCATCTTGTTGTTCTTAAACTCAGTTCCATTATCACTTCTGATTCTTTTGATACGCCTTTGGTACAAGTTTTCAATTTTTCTGAACAACGCCATCAAACTATCAAACGTCTCATCTTTAGACTTCAGAAATGATACCCATGAAAATCTGGAATAATCGTCAGTTACTACAAGACAATAAAGATCACCAGTTATGCTTTTGACGTTCACTGGACCAAAAAGATCCATATGAAGTCTCTCTAAAGGTCTTGAGACTGAGTTGACTTTCTTTTGAGGATGTGATTTCTTTTTCTGCTTGCCTTTGACACAGCTAATACACTCCCCCTCAAGATGAAAACCTTTCACATGAACACCAGTTACTAAATCATTATGCACCAGGTGATTCATTTTCCTCAGATGTATATGGCCCATCTTCCGGTGCCACAATTGCGATTCCTTCTCCGTTGCTCTTGACACAAAACAATGAGCCTGACCCGTGGTTGTAGTTGCTACACTCATGTCCAACACGTACAGATCATTTACTCTTGGTGCTCTCATGATAATCCATTCTTCAGGGATAACAAATCCTGGTTTCAAAATCAAACATTCTTTGTCTGTAAAGTGCGTGGTATACATCCTATCACAGATCTGAGAAATACTCAGAAGATTATTCTCAAGCTCGGCGATGTAGTTAACTCTCTCAAACGTGACAATACCATTAGATAGAGTTCCCTCACCAACTATTCTACCACCTTGGTTACCTGCAAAACCCACATAACCTCCATTAAACCCTCTAACATCATACAATAGTGTCTTATTCCCCGTCATGTGCCGAGAAGCTCCACTATCCATAATCCAACGTGAAACGGATCTTGGAAGCTCCTGCACATATCACAAACACTTTAGTTAGATTTTGATGCTACCCAAGCCTCTTTTGACTCGGGTAACTTAACATTGATGTGAGTTTTTGTAGTGTAAAGTGGCGGAAAATTCTTATCATTCATCTTTAAGCTTTCCTCAGACCCAATGTCAACCTTTTTGTATAAGAAAGATTTGTCGTTTTGAGAAGGTTGACCAGATGATTGGTCTTTCTTTGATATATCTTTCTTTTCAAGTTTCTCATAGTAATCCAAAGGTACATACATCTTCTTGTTTGAAGACGATGGTTTTGCAGTCTCAGACACCTTTGGTTTTAAAGAACTTGAATCCTTTACCACTGATTTTGGCTTCCATGTTTCTTGAGATGAAGCAACCCGTTTGTAAAATTTTTCATTTTTAGTTACCACATTCTTTACGGATTCAGTTTTGATTTTTGTGTTAACATTTTTCAAAACTTTTTGCTCAACAAACATTGGAGCTTTTCCCTTCACATCACCTTTCTTCTTTGGATTCATCACAACTTCAGTCTTAGGCTTCAAGTTGGTACACTTTCGTGCAATATGTCCAACTTGATTACATTTGAAGCATGTTCGGGTGTCAACTGCCCGACTTGTGCCTTCAGACTGAGATTGTGAGGCCTTCTTCTAAAAAAACTCTTCATTAGTTTTTGAAAAAAAAATAGATTCTTCATCAAAAAGTGAACTTGAACTTTTTACAAACGCCTTTTTCTCCACAAACTTCTTGTTTTGAACATTCTTTCTTTGATAATTCTTACCACCCTGATAACCACCCGACCATCTGTTTCGATTATTGTTATAAAAACGTGGTGGAACAACAGGTTTTTTATAGTAAGCCTTATCTTTCTCAAAGTTTAGTTGCCTCTTGGAATGTTTCAAACTTTCAATTTCTGACACGTCAATCTCGACCAACTTGAAAACATTTTTCAATTTGTTCACATTAACATTCTCCAGAGGAAACTCATAATCCGAATACAACTTATCCGATCCCGACATCTTGTACATGGCAAGAGTAGGTTCTTCATTTAAGTTGTTTTTGGATTTTGGTTTCGGAATGTAATTGTTCAGAAAACACTCTTCATCCTCAGTTGAATCACTATCAGACTTCAAAACATTTTCAGCCATGCTTTTAATAATCTCAGTTTGAACACTATCATCAGATGATGATGAAGAAAATGTAACATCAATTGACTCTGGAAGTTTTATTTCATTTGTTTCATCTTCATCATTAACCAACCCTGCCTTTTTCTTTGAAAAATTGTTTAACACTGGCGGTGGAACCTGATGAAACCCAACCCCAGTTCCATCTGAATAAACATCTTCACCTGCTTTTTTCTTCCCAATTGGTTTAGGAACGATATGTTAAAGAACAAAACTTGCGGAACTCTAACTGTTCAATTTCAACTGGATGCGTTCATTTTCAATTTTAGCTTCTTGAAACTGAAGCTTCAACTTAGCAATTTCATCCAGTTGTTGGTTGATTAACTCTTCTTTGACTCTAAGAACTCCGGTTAATTGCACATTTTCTGTATTGGTTTTACAATTTCTTTCATCAGAATCTTTTACCGTTCGTTTCAATTTATCAAAATTTTCTGAGAGTTGACGATTTTCATGAATTAGCTTTTCGTTTTCTTTCCTAATTCTTTCTACTTCAATTTTATCATTGTCAATTTTCTCAGTTAAATTTTTAACTCGATCATTTGAAGCTTTTAGCATTTTGTCACGATCAAGAATCTGATTTTCAACACTTCTGACTCTTGTTGTCAGATCTTCAATCTTCTTACCACTGAGGTAAGTGAGTGTACTACAAACCTTGCAGTTTTTCATGCAATTTTTGCAGTCACTGTCACCTTTGACTTTCTTACCTGACTCACTTGTTGAATCATTTGAACTGACCTTGCTTTTAGACTCAGTTTCAGACTTAGAGTCTACCTCAAGTTCTTTAGCAGCAAGCACTTTGTCGGCCATCTTCCCCAAGTTTTCAGCGGTGAATTCTTTTGTTGTATCAATAATCCCATCATCAACCTTCTTAGGCTGCGACTCTTTCTCCTTTTCTTTCTCTTTTTCTTTCTCTTCTCCACCTCCCCACCACTCTCTCTCTGTCTGCTTCTTCTTCAGTAAATTGCTCAACGAAAGCTTCAACACTAAGAGTAGATGGATCAATAGCAATGTTTCCATTGGTGTCAAGATAACATTCTCTATTAGCATCCAATCTCTTCGCCTTCTTAGCTTCACTGTATGTACGAGAAATTCTGGTCATTCTGAATTGAGCTTTACTTCTTCTGTTGACTAATTTTTCTTCTTCAGTTCTGGTGTCTTTGTAAGGAGTCATCTTTTCTGCAATGAAAGCGTAGCCCGCTGCATCTTCCTCTGGTAGCAATTCACTCCAATCGAAACCCTCATCGTCATGAATAACAGCAAGTGCTCTAGATTTTTCTTTGGTGTTATCTTCTATTTGTTTCATTCTTGGAGGTTCAGATTTGTTCTGATGATAAATTGCTCTTTTGTAGTAATCCTCACGAAATGGATTTGCAGTATCATCAGCAGGGGCGTTTCGACATTCACGTTTGAAATGACCCTTTTGTTTACACCTGAAACACGTGACCTTTGATTTATCAAAACCAAGTTTTGTGGAAGGTGCTCCAATTGAATGTCTTCCAGTAATTTCCATAAAACGTTGCGCTCTCCGGACTGCACTGGCCATACACCATCTGATATCGATCAGTTCCATCTCCTCAGGATCAATCTGATCATAGTCTTCCTTAGTCAAATTAGTGTTTCCAATCTTGCCCGCCACGAGGCTTTCGTATGATTCTAGCACAGATGCTAAGAACACCATTTGTTGTTTTGCGGATTCTTCACTGAAATTTTGAGCGTTCTTCAGATCCACAACAATGTTGCATTGAAACAGATTCTTTGATGCAGATTGATTTGAAGTTTTTGACGATGAACCACCATGATAGCCACTACTAGGAGTTTCATGATTCACTGTGTTTGAATTCTCAGCAGAAAATGTTGTCTTTGGTGATGCAGATTTCGGAATCATGTTTCCTCTGTAATACAGCTCCACATTCTGCTGATAAGATGAGTTGTTGACTTTGCTGGATTTCTTGATCTCTAACTCATGGCTTTCCAATCTTTCGATAAGCAGATCCACTGTCAAATCTTCTGTCTTGATTGTGTTTTTCAGCATTAATGCAAAGTACTGCCAGTCATGCTCATTTGGTAGAGAATCAAATAATTTGTCAACCAACTCTTCTTGAGTGTATACGATTTTGTGTCTTGCCAGCTCCATCTTCAAATGCCCAAATCTCTCGATCATCTTGGATACAGATTCATTTTTCAAACATCCAAATAAATCAAACTCTTTTCTTAACAACTTCTTTTTGTTCTTAACTATCTCAGCACTACCTACACATTTCACTTTAGTTTTTCCCAAAGATCTTTCGAATTGACATATTCAATCAACGAAATTATGTCATCTCTCACAGATTGATGAATCAAAGGAATGCACTTTTGTTCAGACACATATCTTTCTATATCATCATTATCTGACAAATTTTGACAATCCAATCCTCTTGAACTGTAACCATTCTTTAAACTCTTCCAACTTGAATATGCAAAAGCTTGAAGCCACTCGTCAAACCTTGTGGCCCACCTGTTGTAATCTTCTATTGCCATCAGTTTGGGAGGTTTATTATATGTCCCATAAGCACTCTCTACACTCAAAGCATCAGTGAGTGTTTTCTTTGCATTCGGTGTTGGTGTAGTTTCATTTGTGTTACTTGTTGATACATCTCCCGAACCACTTGTATATGCAAATACATCACAGAATGGATTCATAAACAAATCATCCATTTTTTAAGTACCTGAAACAATCAACAAACACTTAGAAAAAATTTTGGATTTTGATAAAAGCAATTTCAAACGAAATCACTTCAAGTGAAATCAGCTTTTCAAGCGAAATAAGCCTTTCAAGCGAAATAGGGTTTTCAAACGGAATTACCAAGCGAAATCAAGTTACTTTCAAACGGAATTAGTCACTTTGAAGTGAAATAGCTAATTTCGTTTGAACTTTCAAACAGAATCTGATTTCGTTTGAATTCAAACAACACTTTCAAACGGAATTAGTGATTCCGTGTGAAATGACAGTACTTTTCAAACGGAATTAGTCACAAATGTTAATTCCGTGTGAAATCATAGGTGTACTTTCAAGCGGAATTAAGATGATGTCAGCATATTCGAACAGTTTTTCAAACGAAATTACGATTTTTATCAGTTTTTGTTCGAATTAAGGTCCAATTCTTTCAAGGATTAGTTAGAACACTGTTTCGCTTATTATATGTGAAATTCAGACCATTTTGACCGTTAAATCTTGTTTAATTCAGAAAAGAAAGAGTAGAAGTAATAGAATCCGATGAAATCAAGCTGAATTGGTATGAACTCCTCGTCCTGAGCTCTGATACCACTTGTTGGATCGTCGTGTGACCCTAATGAGTCAATCTGAAGAGTTCAACGTCAAGATCAAAGGCAGAATCATGAAATTAACGTAACACGGCTTGATTCTTCTAAATTTTCTTCTTATTAATCGATTCTGAGCTTTTACAGATTCAAATGACAAACGGACAGCACCTCGACTCAGAAACTATGACCTAATTCTGTTTCAAATGACACAACATCAATCCTATTTATAGTTGAGGTGATTCCGCTTGAAAGTGTCACAGATCATTTCAAGCGGAATTACTTTGGTTAATTCCGTTTGAAAGTGGCATGTACCATTTCAAGCGGAATTACCTTAAAACACACAAACCCTAGATTTGACCTGCTGTGCACTGATTTATCCTATCTAGACACAAGACTCTATAAAGACGAAGTTAACAGACATTAGTGCACCAACAACAAATCCGACAACCTAGATTTTAGGTGAGTTTCTAGACTTCCTAGCTTGATTTGATGCAGACTATGATTTAAACCTGCAACATATGTTAAAACAACGTCAATACAAAAGTATTGGCGAGTATACAAGTTTTGATAGTAGCAAAAAATAGATAAAAAGTGCTGCGAATTACTACATACATAAAGGAGATACACCAAACATACGTGCAAAACAGATACTACCAGCTAAGTCACTCGAGCTGCGATTGCGATTGCTATTCATCCTAACTAGACCCCGTCGGGTGCTATGGTACTATACTAGTTAAGGCGGGACCTCGCGAGTAAAAGTCCTAGCACATATATAACTAGCATCACGTGTAAATATGTAATTCAGTCATTCGTAAGTGATGAATAGTTTAAGCATTTGATAAGATTGACTTGATAAGACGTATGTTACACCGAAAACGCGATAAAAAGCGTTCGAGTATACTCACAGCGATGGGAATGGATTGAAGGGAGCGCTAGAGCAATTAGCGTGAACAGTTAGCGATATCATAAGCGAAGAACGGTGCGTAAAACGGTGAAAGGTGACCAAGTGTCGAATGGTAATCCGATCGAATGGTCATTCGATCGGATGTCAATCTGTTCGGATGGTCATCCGATCGGATGGCCACTCGGTCGGATTGACATTCGTTTGGTAAGGGTGTGTTTGTGTATGATGGTTTTGAAGTTTTCGTTGTAGCATTTTGAAAATAGAGAAGTATCTCTACCCTTCAGGTCGATCGGATAGTGATCCGATTGGCAAGACACTTAGTGAGAACAAGTTCACAGTAGGACGGTTACTCGATCGGATGGCAATCCGATCGGATAGCAATCCATTGGAAACCATTGTTCTTTGAAAAAATGAAAAATGTTTAAGTGTTGAAAGTTCAAGTGCAGTTCGATCGGATTATGATTCGATCGGATGACAATCCGATAGGATCATGTTGAAAATTGTTAAGTGTTAAATCCTCAAGTGCAATCCGATCGGGTTGCAGTTTGATCGGATGGCAATCCGATCGGGTTGTAGTTTGATCGGATGGCAATCCGATCGGGTTGTAGTTTGATCGGATGGCAATTCGATCGGACGGCAATCCGTCCCACGAATCCAATCGTTTTGAACTTGATTATTTTGAATGTTTGCGGTTTGTTCGTGACAGTTTGACAACATGCTAAACAACAGAAACCCCATCTTGACCCAAGTGATCCGATCGAACAGGAATCACCCTAGTCCGATCAGTTAACTGTTCGAGACGGTTGTTCATGCTTAACCCGAAATCAGTTGTCCCTTGGATAAAATTCAGATCTTGGACCCACACATCACTAAGACAGAGTAGAAGGTCAGAACGAGCTCCGATTCTATCGGTTTTGAGTTCATTGAGTGTAAAAGAGTTGAAAGAAAGTTGGAAAAGCTTCTTTCAATCCTCTTAACTTTGGAAATGTTTAGATCTATGCGAAATCGTTGTCAAATCGAGTTGAAATCCTTCAGATCTGTGTTATTCTTGGTGGAATGAGGCCAAAACTTGAAGTTCATAAGAACTCCATGATGACATCACCCTAGAACACCTCAAATCCGGTGATTTCACGGTTAAAAGTTAAGATTCAAAGGTGAAAAAGATGAAGAAGTGCGTGTAGATCATAGAAGTACAAGATTTGGGGTCAAAACTTACAAAAATCACGAGGAATCGAGAGAAATAGAGCCAAAAGTGTGCTGGTCGAACGAGAGCTGTCACATCAATGTTCAAGTGATGTGACAAGTGTTATTTGTAGGTGAAGAGAAGAGAAGGTGATGGAGTGCCATGGATCGGATGGCAATCTGATCGGATGGCAATCCGATCGGATGGTCACCCGATCGGATGGCCATGCGATCGAATGGTCATTCGTTCGGTGGTCTCCGGGGAATTGCGTTTCGTTGCTTCGTCTTGTGCGTTGAGTGTTGCGATGATTTGTTTACACACTTTCATACACATATTCGTATATTTATTATAATTAGTCACAAAGGGTCGTATAAATATTCATATTTCCAAATTTGCGTTGCGATAATCGAGTTCCGTTCCGAATATGCGTTGCGTTGCGACGCATCACGGCTATCGAGGAGGGTAGAATAGGTACTCACTCAACGTCATCGTGAGCGTTAGTGTGCGCGATGCAATATGTTATAGCGATAAAATATGCGAGATATGCGAAAATACTGCGATATAGCGATATAAGCGATATAGTTACATCATGATCTGAATCTTTGGTGCTAGGCGTAACGAGTATGGCGAATAGTAACAATGCACGAACGTGCGGGTTGTTACAGCGTGCTTGGTTTTTCGCAACAATTGAATTCAGAACTGGATCTATTTTTTAACTTTGTTTAAAAATAGATATAGGGGTGTCCTGCTATGTATTTATAATAGTAACTACAGAAGTGGATTAGAGTTTAATTTTAGATTTGCCACTCCTTAATTTAGAAAGTTTGTTGTGATTAGTTTTAAGTTTTTATAAGATATATCTAAGTATAGATATTAGACAGTTTTAATAAAATACAATGTGACACATAATATCTTCATTTTATGTTACGGTACTTTTAATTTTTTTTTTTTGCATAGATGGATCCCATCTTTGTAGATTAGGCGCATTAGATCACAAGTATTAATTACTTTTACATTAAAGAATTATCGACTTGTACCTTTTAATCCGTGCGTCGATATTTAACAAGACAACTACCGAAACGTCGACAAAAATATGTAGGTCGCCATGCTATCTTTGGATTTTTTTTAACCAGTATAGTTTATAAGATATATCAACAATTCATAAAAAAATTATAAGTTTGTTGTGGAAGGGTGAATTGTAACTAATTATATATTATTTTGTTAAAACCTCAGGGATTTAAGTGTAATAAGTTTAGGGGCTATCAAATAAATAATGTTTAAAAGACCAAACTACCCTCATTTTAGGGGTCTTTCTATAAATAAATAAGGAGAAAAGTTATTATTTTTTAGGTATCTTAAAATACTCATCTCTCATGCATTATAATATATTATAGATAAGACAATACAAATTATTTCGTAAGGGCAGTATGTCTGGAGAAAATATGCAAAACCATTATATGATGATTTTTTATTCGTCGGAATTGATTAATATAAACTAAGAATAATATTCTTATCAATTTAAGGTTTTACATTGATTTCTTCTTTAACTTTAAACATCAAAATGATATGTGCAAACATGTTTCACTTGGTAGAATGAGATACCTCTTAGAAGAGACGTGTACAAACTTTCACAAGGAAGTAATTTAGATCACTGATGTAAAGTAGATAGGAGTAACTTTTTCCATTAAAAAAATAATAAATAAATCATTAAAAAACAGCAAATATAAATATTTGTATGTCTATATTCGATATCTTATAAATATTTTTATGTCTATATAACTATATTCGATATCATATAAATATTTGTATGTCTGTATTCGATATCTTAAGAAACTAAAGACAAACCAATATTAATACTAGGAGAAAAGTGGTATTGAGGAGGCACAATCCAACCATGCTTGATGCTCCTAGTCGAATTCCAAGCTCAAAGAAAAGTGCCTAGAACAAGACCGAGGACCGTGAATGCATAACTTATATATAGATATATTTAAATCAAAGCTTGATAGATTGTGTTAAGATTTTTATGGCCATTAGAAATAGACATATTTTTTACAAACATAAACCAACAAATTTTTTACATATACCGTAACTTTACAATAGAATTTGAGATTTATAAAATGTTAGTTTAATCAAGAAATTGTAAGTAAAATATATTACATTTGTAAACCTTAGCAAAAAATCAGCAAAAAGGGATAAAAGCATTGCCCAGAGGCACACTTACCAGCCCCCTTGAAGCAGGGTCCAAGACAATTTTATTTAACATTTAAATTATAATTGCCCAGAGGCAGTTATCAGCAGAACTGTAACACCCTTATTATTATTTAACGGTTTTCGTATAGATTACGAAAATAAACGGGTAATTATGATTTCAAATACATTAAAAATACGGGTTCATTAAACTTTATTTACAGAATTTAAAACTAAACAACATAACATGTGTGAGTTCGTTATTTAACATAACAACGATACATAGTGCGGAAGCTTATTTCTTGATCGTGTTCGGTTCTTCGTTGTGCTTGATCGTCCTCCGGTGCTAAAATTATACCTGAAACTCATAAAACATGAGTCGGATTAGTCATACGTAGTTTAAAACGTGCGTAAACGAGTCCGGGAAGCGAAACTGATTAAAATAAAAAAATTTCACCAAAAACAGTGCCTTTCGCGCCACGCGCCGGCACCAGGTTGCTCCCTCGCGTGGCGCGAGGGAGACCGTTTTCCAGCAGCTCTGCTGCATTTTTCAGCAATACCAGTTTTTACGGAAACGGCCATAACTTCTTCGTTATTGATCCGTTTTACGAGATTCTTTTTCCTACGCGTCCGTAATTTAATTCTCCATCTTATGGAGTTAAAATCCAACATCCAACATAATAAATTTTGAGACTTCTAAGCCTTCGACTCGTTGCCTTTTTACCGAATTTTAACCCGTTTATGCATTTTATCAAACAAACATATTTGTTTGACCCCATTTCTCATGAACCCTTTAATTCCAATATTACCTATCATATTAGGTTCCAATTACGGATTTCTACGCATTATTGACCCGTTTTTACTTATAATCTTATTTTGACCCGTTAAGGGTATTTATGTCATTTTAGGCATAAATCTCGCTCATTCATTTTTAGCACCATAATTTTCACATTAGTTTTCAAATGGTCTTCCACCACAATTATATTTGTGGTGGATTTGATGTAGTAAACTATGTATGTCGCGTTTTACATCTCGGTTTGTCATTTTACGAAAAGACCCATTCTTAGGCAATTGACCCACAAAGGTTTATGCCTATAACCTTGATGCTTATCTAAGGATTACATGATTATAATACGTGATTCCCGAACCACCCATAAGGGTCGTTTGCCTGATTTACCCATCAAGGGCATATTTATCAACATTAGTCCCTCATTTACGACGAAGGACTTTCACTACAAAAATGATCAAAATCGCACATTTAAACTATAATCTCATTGATGTGTACCTGGCTCGGGTTAACAAATAGACCCGATTTATACCTCGCTTTTATTATCACATATTCTATGGCGACGCAATTGTCCGAATCGCTAATCGCTCCTGTTAACACAAGACTTGACAACCACATTAGTCGATATTGTCAAATGGTGTTATCACACCATTTGACCCGTTTGGCCTATATGACCAAGCATTTTTATATGTAACAAAACATGGTTTTTAATTACTAATTACACACCCGACCCATTTCGGATTTTCTCACTAGATCCCTTTTCTCCTAAAGTCATTTCTTATATTTTTAGCCCATTCAGCTTACGCTATGGGTGTCCTTTGAACTTTAATTTACTTTAGTCAATACTTGACTAAATTTCCATTTTTACCCATTTTCCATTACTAGTTACGCTATAAGGTAACTTTTAAGGAAAACTCATTAATTCTTAACCAATTCATGACTAATTTACCATTTTGCCTCTTTCACCTTTAATCATGGTTTAAAACGTTTTTATTCGTTCCAACCCATTTCGTTCCATGTCGGAACCCATAATTCGAACCTAATCCTTTGTCGTATTTATCGGCTATAAAATAAACACGTATACTACAAGTGGGTGTAAGTTTTACTTACCTCTCATCCGGTTTACGCTTTTCGTCTCGTACTTGATTTGTTTGACCCGCTCCTTTCCTCCAAGCTTTCACCTAGCTTGTTACGCGTCAAACTATCATCATATTTCGTAAGATGGTTAGTTTAGTCATTGTCAATCATGACTATTAAATCTTACGTATTTTTCTATCAAAATTATCATTCGATCTTATTAATGGTCGGTTTGACTTTTTAAAAGTCAAATCACCAATTAACACATATGATTGCACTATCAAGTTCACAAGACTCAATTAGGCACATTATCAACGCTTAGTGAGCATCATCTTTTGAGACACCAAATTAGCTAACATGTTATCCAATTCCTACCTCAAGTAATAATAAATCAACATGTAATTTCAGTTATTACAAGCATATACACACTTTGACCATCATAATCATGGCTTTAACTCTATGTCAAGACCCACTTCTAATCACTTATGAACTCTTAACAAAATCCCTAATTTGTTCAAGTAGTTCATTCATATGAGTTAGTATGATGTTTATAAACACCAATACAACATCAATTTCGTCAAATCATCAAAACCCACTTAGCTCATACTTGATTAGTTGACTAATCACTAGTTTATGGCACAATTCTACAAGTTCGTATCTAAGGTTTGTTCCTAGACTTATACTCAGATCAATATCACTATAACATTCAACATTCATACGAGAATTTCATTCATGCATGTTTATCACAAATTCGAAATATCACCAAACATCAAAATTCAACATACCTTGTGATCCCCTAAGCTTGGTGATCACGATTTTATTAAAAGCCCCAATTTTCCAGCTCGATTTCTCTTTGATTTTGTTGAATTTGTGAGTGTTTAGGGTTCTTGAGGAGAACCCCCCTTTTCTTCTCCTGGACATCGACCAACACACCTTGTGTGTGTGTGTGTTTTGGTTTTTGTTTTGTTTTTAATTATAAACTTCTTTTACATATTGCCCATTTTAGTCCCTCTTAGTTTAAAGGTTCTATAAATGGGTCAATTACTACAAGTTCCTTCTTGTTTTACTAAATAATAACTAACTAGGTTAATTATTCCTAGTTAACTTAGTGGGTTCCGGGAGTTATAACCCGTTTTATTTTAAGTCCCGTTAACCTGGGCATTTTTATGTACTTTGTTTTCTCAAGGTATTTATGCTCTTTCAAATTAATATTAGGTTTATTTATTTAAATTCCTAATATTTACCGGGTTAATTTTTACCACTAACGGTATTTTACCCGTCTTTACTATTAACGTGGTTTGATTACCAAACCCGTTTTTACGGTGTTACAAGAACAATCCCCAAATTCGTATTTTTTGTGACATTTTGGTTCAGTTACGAATTCATCAATACACATATAAGTTGTTCGGTTTCTTGAATTCAGAGTTATATCCGATTGAATTATTCGGTAGAACCACCGAAAATTTTTGATCTGAGAGTGATTACACGCCTCTCTGGTTATCCGTGGTATACAAAATTACCCAACATTTATATGTATCAAAATCAAATGTATATTATACAATAGTAAAAAATATAATATTATTCTGAAGGTGTCGTAAACTTAAAATTAATATACATTTGAGTAATTTACAGTTTAAACCGTTTTTTTGGGTTGACTTTAAATTAGCTTTTGTAATGAGATTAATCTCAATAGGTGATTTGTAAACACATAAGTTAATAAACGAGGATTCTCGATACATGCAAGAAAACTAGTGAACCGATGAGTAATGAGTAATCGGATATCCAGTAGTAACGAGCTGATATCCAGTAGTAACGAGCTGATATGGACTAGGAATCTAGGATTACCAAAATCCATCTTAAACCCGACCATTCTCATATTTACCAAGCGTGGTGCACCATGCTCATTCTATCAAATATCAAAAGTGATTGCATTCCTCTTTAGATAATTAGATTACAACTCATTATCATATTCAAGCAAAACCTCTTGTAGAAAAAAACTCAAGTCTACTAAAATACTTCTTATACAATATTCAAGATCTTATAAATCAAGGGAGGAATTAAGTTGTGTCATGTTAATCAAATATATGAACCCTCTTTTTTGTAAAGTTGTATAATTTTTTAGAGTTAAATGCCATTTTAGGCCCTGTGGTTTGAGCCATTTTGACAGTTTAGTCCAAATGTTTCATTTTTCTCTTGTGGGTCCAAGAAGGTTTCACTGTTGCCATTTTAGTCCACTGAGTTAACTTAATCTATTTTTTCTGTTAACCAGAATGGTAATTCGATCATTTTATATGTAATTTTGTTAACTAGAAAGGCAATTCGGCCATATAAAATGACCGAATAACCCTTCTCGTAAACCGAAATAATGGATGAAGTTAACCCAGTGGACTAAAATGACAATAGTGAAACCTTTTGGACCTACATACAAAAAATGAAACATTTGGACTAAACTGACAAAGTGGTCTGAATCACATGTACTGAAATAACATTTAACTCTTTTAATATGCAATTATGTATTAGCATAATTTAGATATATTATTATATTGATTTTCTAGATTATAATATTTAGGTTATTGCAAACAAATGTTTGGTTCATTGTATGTTGTCTACAAACACGTCTTCTGTCAAGTAGCTGACACCAACATTTGGCAGTTTCTTCCTTGCTTTTTTTTTTTTTTTTTTTTTTTTTTTTTTTGGAATGTGACTTTCTATGTACTGGACTTTTTAGGTCACCGGGTTCATGTCGAAGACAATCCCCCGTCAGCCCCACACTCTCGGACGCGATGTTCGATCGGGCCCCGGCCGCCGCGCAAGCTGACTTCCGCCCGGAAACCATACTGCCCCCACACGAGAGACTCGCTGGGGTAACAGCTGGGTAAAACCGGGTTGCCCTCAAGACCGCACCATGCCTCGGTAGGATACGATTGCTTCATGGAGATGAAATTGAGTAAATGATTTACTCAATTTACTGTAAATCCATGCAAATACATGTATGAGGTCAAACATTGGGAGGTTTATTCAGTCCTATCGTTTATTAATGATCGGTAAATCTGGTTTAAGTTGGTTTTATGCATATATATATTATATTTATAACTCTACTGGCAGTGGCGGATCTACAAAACCTTCATAGGGGTAACGTCTTAAAAGAAAGGGGTAACGAAATTGAAAAAACGTTAAAAAAATGTCAAATTTTTCCAAAATTTACACTACTGCCGGAGCGCCAAGGAGTAGCGGAGGCTACCCCTTCTCATATGGTACATCCGCGCCTGTCTACTGTATTAGTTTTCAAAAACTATATGGAAAGAAATACTGTACTTGAAAACCTAATACGTACGCATTAATTTGATTCATTTTAAACATCAGTGATAATGATAATGGCACATTATAATGCCAAACACAATTATTAACTTTTAAGTCGAGGCCCTGAGCAGGCTTGGCCCATTGAGCCTTAGACTACCCACTATGGTGACTTTTCTTTTGGGTTGGTTGCCAGGTGTCATTTAAAAACAAATAAAGCAACCAAGGGTTGCAACCGGTTATCATGCCACCTGTAGGGATTTGATTGGTGGCCTTTTTTATTCTTTTTTTTCTATATTATATTCTAATAATTACTAATTCCCCCATATTGATTTAATTACTAAACTAATTTGTGATATTACAACTTAAAAAAATAACTAAATGCATCATATTTTATATTTTATTTTTATGAACGTATTGATATAAATTTTATAAAAAATAGAGATATTTCAAAAAAAAAATATTTTTTAGTAGAAAATAAATATTGACGTTTTAACCTTTTTATTTTTATAACTAGAATAAATAACTTATATTTTTTTGAAATAAATTAAAATTATTAATATTATTATTTTTAATACAATAAAACTAACCATTTGCTATCTATTTAATAAAAAACTTGGGTTGTGTTGGTTTGTGAATGTGTGTCAAAATACAAGTATG
This sequence comes from Helianthus tuberosus, assembly GCA_030545235.1. NCBI lineage: Eukaryota > Viridiplantae > Streptophyta > Magnoliopsida > Asterales > Asteraceae > Helianthus > Helianthus tuberosus. The sequence goes on from CM060433.1 coordinate 180,556,696, forward strand.
GTTGGGTTGTGTAAATGGAACAAAAATATATTATATTTTAATTAAAGGTTGGGTTGAGTCACCATAGTGGATCGTCTTAGGGTGGAGGGGGTTTTTCTTTCACTAAGGTCCACTACCTTAAGATTTAACCAATGAAAATTGGCCACTATAAGCCATGGGTGAGTAAGAAAACCGAAATAACCGAACCGTAACCGAATAACCGAAATAACCGAACCGAAACAAAAACCGACGGTTCGGTTTTCGGATTTTTAATAACCGAAAATTTCGGTTCGGTTTTCGGATAAACTTTTTTAATAACCGAAAAAAAACCGAACCGAACCGATAAGTTACAATCCATATATTTTTATGTTTAAGTTTAAATTGTTTTAGTGTTTAACCTAATGCTAGTAGAAAATGTTAATTTTATTCTTGAATATTAAGTGTTTATAATAAAAACATTATAACTGAAATGATTTATTATTACCTATAAGATATAACAAAATTTAATATAAAAATTAAATATAATAAAAACTTTGAAGAAACATAAAAATAGATTAGAAGGTTAGGTGTATGTAAACAACATTAACTAAAGAGGTTAACTATAATAACTTAAATGTAAACATATAAAAAGATTGTTATAATATAAATTATACTTTTTTATTTTTTGAATCTTACATAATTTTGTTCCAAAAACCGAAATAACCGAAAAACCGAACCGACGTAAAAACCGAAAAACCGAAACTGAAAAAACCCGAAACCGAACGGTTTTTAAAACCCGAAAACCGACATTTCGGTTACGGTTTCGATTTTACCCAAAAACCGAACCGAACCGAACCGTGCACACCCCTACGAGTATAAGCTTACTTTGGACTACCCTAGTTACTAATTAGATGACTGACAATGGGTCCATGTCCTATTCCCATACCCGAGTTATGTTTATTTTTACTGCTATATATTGGAGTCCTTATCCTAAAACCCCACCCCCCAAATTATTTGGAAAACGAAAGTAAGCCCTCATATTTAGGGGTTCACTTTCATTCCCTTTCCTCTATTCTAATATGGTTGTGAGTGGAAAAGTATATCATTTAATTGATTATGAATACATATAGGGATGCGGTTTATTTAAGTGAACAAATTTTTATGGATAAATGTGTCTTTTAGTTAAATTATATAGATGGTCAGATGGAGATTGGGGTTCCGGTGTGAATGCTCTTAATGGCGTCACATGGATGGAGATTGGGGTTCTGGTGTGAATGCTCTTAATGGCGTCATTAACCTAAAAGATCCTTGTGAGAGCCAATGAAATTCAGACACTTAACCTACCCTTAACTCTCTCTCTCTCTCTCTTCTCCACGTACATAGCGGTCTCTCTACTCTCCTCTCAACGGGTACTACTCCCAATTTTGATACCCTCACAAAGTACCCTCAAGGGTGGTGGGCTGGTGGCGGTGTACCCTAAACTACCCTTGACCCCGAAGGGGCCTCACGGTGTCCCACCTACGCTTACACAATCCTAAACATTAAGTGCGGATAACAACTTCATGGAAGTTGTTGTAACAATAACAATCTCCACTTCGCTTAAATAAAATAAAAACTATTGAAAAGCTTTTGACGACCACTATGAACACCCTTGATCCATCATTTGTCAGTATGTCGAATTGTCGAAGAGTTTCTATCATTTAACATCTTGTTCTAATAGGCAACCACTATGAACACTCTTGTTCCACGTTTTGCAGCTTCTATGTGAGGCTTCTAAAAATGACGAGTGCATTCACAATCAGGGAAACATTTTTTTTTATTTTTTCCATCGAGGAAATATATCATGTAAAGAATTTCAATAAGGGAAATATGCAATCGTCGACTAGCATGTGATCTGGCTATGATGGTGTGTAATGTGTTTTTGACATCTAATTGGATTTTAAGGATAATTTTTCATATGACGTGACACCTCACTAAAATTTATGGTATAGTCGAATACATTTTCATATATGTTTATGGAATTTTATACAACCTCAAACACACCTCCGCTTGCTTCTTGAACACGTAAACACCCCTCAAATCAGTCATGGTCGTCGATTCCTTCCCAACACCGGTCATCAATCACCACAAGCATCTTCATTACCATATTGCAAACCATGATCATGGAAACACTAAAATTTGATCCAAATACAAGATTAGAGCATAATATACACCTTAAAATGTATTTATTTTTGGAACACCATATTACTGATAAAATTATCAATGAATATTATTGATCATTAACTCAAACTAGATCTAAAAACTAACCATTGTTTGAAGACTGGCCAGTAAGTTAAAAAAAAAAAAAACAAAACCAAACTCTTCAATTGAAATGTCGCAGTTATTCATTCAAATAAAGTTCACGTTCACTTACATGTGCGTAGCCCAACTCATCTCGTGTTTGATGGTGGGCTCAGAGCCCATTACCAATGAAAGCATAGTAAATGTTTTAAGGATATAATAACGAATTACGAATGATCATATGAAAATGTACAAATTAAAGAGCAGTGGCGGACTCAGAAATTTTTTCCTAGGGGTGCGGAATATTTTCAAAGATTTTAGGCCCCTAGCTGTATAAAAAAATCGGTTCATAGCGGGTCGGGTCAGATCATGTAAGACAAAAGAACATCAAATTAAAATTTATAAATAATAAAAAATACGTCAAACGTCATCACAAATTACAAACGTATTTAAAATTGTGCCCTACAGGTTTTTTTTTTTGACATATATCCAAAATATCATCTAAAGATACTAAACACGCCATAAGTTCATTACATTCTTACTCATTGTTCCTAACACATATAATTTGCTCTATAGGTTCATAAAACAACACTAAACACTTAAACAAAATAAACAATCATGTTCAACCATAGCCCATAACTTTCAATTATATTTTTAAACATTCAAGCCCAAATATTAAATGTTGATTACTTGTAACTAATCATTTAAACAAACAAAGCTATAAATAAAACAACAAAAGATTAAACCCTTACACATCTATATTTTTTCCTAATTATCACATAAAACAAAATAAATAAATAAATAAATAAATAAACCATACTAGTTCTATATTGGAATTCTATCGTAATATGGGTCAGTCCAACCGGAATTTTGGTTTTTCCGGTAAAAAAAACCACCAGGTCGTGAGCAGTGGCGTCAAGTCGCTGGGAGTTTTTTTGGGGGCGGGATTTGAAAATGGAATGGGTGGATGGGTTTGGGTTATTTTATTTAGTTCAAATTTCTTTAGGTTGGGTTTGAGCTTGTGTTAATAAAACTTGATTGTAGATTGGGTTTTGATTGGATTAAATAATTAAGTGAATAAGTGGTTAATAATTTTTTTTCTTCTTCTAAGTGGGGCGGTTGAAAATTTTCAAGGGGTGCGGGTGAAAAATTCCAAGGGGTGCGGTCAGGATTTTCGGCGAAAAATAACACTAAAATATATTTTTTCATGGGGTGCGCCCGCCCACCCTTGGCTTAGGTTGGGTACGCCCCTGTTAAAGAGAGAATAAAAACCATATGACATCGGATGTCACACAACGTGTTTGTATATATTTATCAAAGTTACTTTTTTTAACGGCCAATTAAATCATCGGATTCTGGGATGCCCTCAATCGAGCAAATGCATCCCCTCCTCCATAACGGTCAGAGTTGGATGCATACCCGAGCCACCAAGCCACCAGTTCCGGGAAAAACCCGCCACCCAAAGGCCACTACGGTAAAACCCGGTTCGGCTCGGTTTCGAACTGGCGACCTCCAGAGAGGCCTAGTTCTAAACTTCATTGCCACCACCAATGTCCTTCAAAGTGATGCTAGTGGGAGTCGAACTTGGGACCTCAAGGAGAGAAAACAAATGACTAACCATTAGACCAACTTGTCAGGACATTTTATCAAAGTTACTGAATGATAAGAATGGAACACAACATCACTTCCAATCATGTGACCAGAAAAATGTATTATGACACATATACACCACAAATGTAAGTGTATTGATATTTCATATATTGTTTCTATAGATGAATGGAAATTCATATATTTGGAGTTAGGGCATGTTTTGCTAAGCTTTTTGAAACAACTTATTGACTTTTTGAAAAGTCATAAGCTCCAAAATGGTATTTGGCAATGAAGGTGTATATGAGGGGAAAAAGCCAATAAGTCAATAAATCACTCCATACTGAATTTTTCATAAAACCAATAAACCAATAAGTTGTTTTAAAAAAACTTAGCCAAACATGCCGTTAAAATATGGAGCTTTTACTTTTAATGTGTTTGGAATGGAATTGTTGTTGCTATAGTAAAATCCTTTGATAGACTGTTAATCAACCCAACACACTTCGGTCTGTATGTAACTTTATAAATAATAATATAGCAACTTCAAGTGATCATCATGAGGCAAGTTCGTGTGGCGTGTTGATTAAATGTTACAGTTGTGAGCAAAAAACTGAGAACCAAATTAATCAACAAAACCGAACAGTAATAATAGAATCATACAAAAACTCGACGGCTCATTTTGTGGTTTTTTGAACCTGAATTTGTGGTTCAGTTTCGATTTTGTATTTTATGAAAACCGAAATATCGAACCAAATCAAATAACCTAAAAACATTGTATTTTGTAATGTTATTAAGTTTATGAATTGTAAATTTATTTTTACATGTTGATTATATTATAAAAAAAAGATATGGTTATATCTATGTGTGAATCGATATGTCTATTAGGTATTAGGTCCTGAGTTTGATTCACACAAGGGGTTTTCCCAGATTTATTGGGTTTTTTTCCCGAATTGGTGTATGTGCATTATTGTCTAGTGGAGATGAATATGATCCGATGGTTCCGTTGATGACACAAGAATACTCTAGTAGTTCGTCAGTAATCCAAATTTGTCGTTCAAAAAAATATATTTTTTTCTTCACAAAACAAAATCATAAAATAGTGATTTAAAGTTTAAATACACAAACCAACCTCCTATTCTTACTTAGCGAGACCAACTCGGCTGGTTGAGTCAACTCAATACCAAAACCCTAAAAAAACCCCAGGTTCAGCAAAATCACCGAAAAGTGAAAATGGCTTCTCGTCATATAATCGCTGTATCAAAACCCCAACTCCTGAAACACACCCTCTTCCACAAAATCTCCCCAACATCTAAACCCCTTTACAGTTTCTGCTCAATCACAGATAAACCCCCAAATGAAGAAAACCCACAGCATGACAGAGATACACATTACAAAATGATCTCTATGTTGTGTAGAGATCAAAGGCTTGATGATGCCAAACAGCTTCTTATGGGTATGTCTAAAAAGGGTCTTGATTATGATGAAGATTTGTTTGTTCTTTTGATCAATGGTTATGCAAAAAGCAATAGAAAGTGGGATGTTGTTAAGAATTGTGTCAAGATTTTTATGAAAATGGAGGAATTGAGAGTACCCAGGACGATAAAATCTTATAACCCTTTGTTGGATGTGATTATTATTAACAAGAAGTACACAATGGCTGAAAAGTATTTTGACAAAATGTTGTCTGATGGTATAGTTCCAACTCAGCATACTTACACACTCATGATTTCGGGTTTTTGTCGTTCGTCGAGAATCGAGACTGCTAATAGATATTTCGAAGATATGAAAAGTCGAAATCTTTCGCCTGATTCTGTTGTTTATAATACAATGATTAATGGGTATGTTCAAGTTAAGAAAATGGAGGAAGCAGAGAAGGTGTTGATGGAGATGAAGGGGCGAGGAATTGAGCCGTTGTTGGTTACTTATAATTCGATGATTAACGGGTATGTTAAGGTTAGGAGATTGGAGGATGCAGAGAAGCTTGTGGCGGAGATGAAGGCGCGAAATGTGGAGCTGAACTTGATTACTTATAATACGCTGATTAATGGGTACACTTTGGTTGAGAGAATGAAGGATGCACAGAAGGTTGTTTGGGAGATGAAGGGGAGAAACGTTGGGCCGGATTTGGTTACCTATGTGACCATGGTTAAAGGGTATGTGATAGCTAACAGGGTAGATGACGGGATGAAATTGCTTGAAGATATGAAAAGGAAAACTTTTGGGAGGAAAGTGGATGTTAATTTGTGTCTCGGTCTACTGAAAGAGGACTGTGATGTTGAGAAAATGTCTGAAACTCAGAGAAATGTATTGCAGGAGGTGGAAGATTATGTAGAGAGGGTGGATCTTTTGGCGATGCGTGATGCTGCGCGTGAGCTGACTGAATTGGCAAGCCAACGAGTAGTTGATAGACGAGGGGATCGTATGAAAATGGACAGAGAAACGAGAGGTAGCGATGGAGGCGGTTTCAGTTAGGTGGAAATTTTGTATTTTAAGTGGTCTTAATTTTGAAATGCTAACATTAAAAGAGTAATACCTTCCGAATTTAATTATATGTTAAGCTATATATTTACATGTCTTGATGATTTTGACAAATGAGAGAATTTGAAATTCAAGCAAGCCATGTCATCTCATTGTTCCTTACTGTATGCTTTTTTCATATATTTTGTTAGCTTTTGTTTTGTTATTTCATAATTCAGGTTCAGGTTGGAGTTTCTTTGCCATCAGATAAATTTCATGTGGAATTTTCTTTTAAAGATTTTTTATGTTATGAATTAACTTATATGTCTTTTTAATCAGAAATAACAGGTTTCTGGAACCGGTGTCGGATTTAGAGGTGTCCAAAAAACTCGTGGCTCGCAGCTCGCTCGAAAAAAGCTCGGCTCGGTTTGTAAACGAGCCGAGCTCGAGTATGGCTTGGCTCGTGAGCTCGTGAGCCGGCTCGATAAGGTTTACATCCTTTATTTTTTTGTCCCACATCGCTCACAAGACAAAAACTAAGGAAGTTTCTCGACTATAAAAGTGAACTAACTGTTTATACTTGCATATTTAGCCATTTGGTTAAATTAAATTGCAATTATGGTCCTTAGTCTATGAAGAGATTCATTTTTAAAGCACTAAATTTTGCGGTTCTTTATTAGTTCGAGCTAGATCGAGCCGAGCTAGCTCGAATTTTAATCGAGCTTGAGCTCTAGCCTCAAATCTTAGCTCGATTTGAAATTCGAGCTCGGGCCGAGCTCGAGCTGAGTCGAGCTCGGTTCAACTCGGCTCGTTTACAGCCCTAGTCGGATTGGACCCGGGGACATGTGTGGCTTTTGGCCTTTGTAAATATGGTCATACTTGATGTAACAACATTGTCATAATACTATGCAACTGAAGCAAAGCTGAGAATCACATGATTTCCTCTTTAAATGCCTGTTGTTGTCTCCTACTCCTAGCAGTTATGAACTGAGGTTCCACACTTCCACAAGTCAACTTTGCACCAAATTAAAAGACATGAGAAAACAGAATAAGAACATATTCATTTAATTTGCTGTCAAGTTAGTTCACATGTCTCTGTCCCTTATCATTAAGGTGGTGGCCCTTGAAAGCTAGCCAACTTACAAGTAGAGTTGGGTGGGCCTTTGCTGACAATGTTTAAACTTTAAACCTTCTGGTCCCTGTTTGCTATTATGGCTCAACACCTGGTCAACTAGCCCTAGTTGTGAGCCCAAGAAGTTCATGAACCATATGATATAAAAGCATGTCCAAACATCTAGTTCATGGGCCAATGAACTCAAGTCCAGCCAAGTGACTTGTTAATAATAATAATTAATGGGTGCATGGACCACTATCAGATAAACTAGCTTTACCACTTAACCTAAGTGCCTAACCCACTTAGTACAACTACTTTGAAGTTTGACCCCATGTATTATTTTTTTAATTAATTTAGACAGTATATGTGACCTCAATGATTCCGTATGCCTTGGTTATCTTTGACTTGAAGCCAAAGAGTGGCATTATAGTATTGTTATCTTATCTATTAAACTAGACATTATGCTAATGTCATGCATGTCATGTCAGACAGAATTCAGCAACTCAAACTTAATCATTCTGCTTTCACTTAATTTAATTATTCTTGTATGCTACTTAGAGTAAGACTAACGAGGCTCCTACATGTGCAGCGTCAGGCCAGATCGACGAATCCTTATCTTGTATTTCTGCAAGAGGTTGTTTTCATGACTTGAGTTTGTGACCTCAAGGTCACATGGCAACAACCTTACCATTGCTTCAAGTTCGCCCCTTTGTTAATTACCATTGCTTCAAGTTCGCCCCTTTGTTAAAGTAAGGACTAATTTTATGTTCCATCTTTTATGTTCCATCTTTTTTAACGTGAACGTGTCTTTTAAAAGATTTTATGTTACATCTTTTATGTTCCATCTTTTATGTTCCATCTTTTATGTTACATCACCTTTTCTTTTCCAAACGAGCGTTGGATTTTTAAAAGATTTGCCCGCATTTCTAACTAGAATCGTGTCTTAGATTACTAGGTTGTGTGTAAGATCATGAACATCAATTGGGTACGACCGCAATCATAGACATTGGAGTACAAAAATGAAAAGGATACGAGGTACCATCCTGCCAAAACTCATCTACGTGTTGTAAAACAATTAGACACAATAAAGATTATGATTCATGAGTAGTTGTGTGTGCGTGGGCATGTGTACTCTTTTCTCTTATCTTTTGAGTTTGATTGATAAAAGTTAGTGGTTTGTTGACAGGCTTTCCATGAAGAGTGGACACATTGAACATGCTCATATACTATTGTCCCTTTTTCACTCAAGTATATCCTCTACTAACCTCAAACACCCTTATCACCTAACCATGATATGATAACGGTGTACCGGATAGTGGTTCTTTTGTCTTACTTATGTTTCGGTCTTGTTGGCGTCTTGGCACATGAAAACTTGAACAAATGTTCGATGATGACGGATGTCGCATGTACGAATGATAACTTCAAGTTGGAGTCTTGGACCCATGCCAACAGAATTTGCTTGTTTTTTTGTGAAAGTGAATATGAAAGTGCAGAAAGAGAAGGTAGACAATGTGATGAGGGATGAGACATGAAATAACTTCATAAAGTGAGACAAAAGGGGAGACATTATGGGTCTCAAAATCTAGTCACAAACCTTATAATTACCTTCTTGGTGAATTTGTGGAAATGTACCCCGTGAGTTTTTGTTCACTGGCTCGTTGCGTAATTATGTGCATGATTATGTCCTTTTTTATGTTTTTTTGGAGTATTAGTCGGCCACACATGACAAAACAACTTTTCACTATTTATATTCTAATTAAAGTTCTCAGGAGATTTATACTCTTACTTATTGTGAGAATACAAATAATAAATCTCAGTCGTTTTATTTTTTATGAGTTGTTAATAGTTTTAAAAATTTTATGCTTTCTAGTAAGTTTTTTTTGAAATGTATGAATTATTCGCGAATGTCGGGAGGTCTAGCATACGTTGTCTTAACCTGGTCCGCGCTAGAGAGCTCCCTCGCACAATAGATCCCCAATTTAAACCCCTCAATGAGAAACCCCTATCACCCAGACTCGAACTTGAGATCTGGAGAGGAAAACTCACCCGGGTCCACTATAGGTGGAACTTAAATACTCGTGGCCACCACTATAGCACTAGTGATGGTTTTCTAGTAAGTTATGTACATAAAAACCATCAAGCTAATGTTTTCATATGTTCTTTTTCAATTCAAATTGTTTTAACTACACATATGCGAGTGATATAAACTATATGTGACTTACACATGTGTAGGTCATATACATAAATGAACAATCAAACTTATTTGTTTATTTTTTTAATATCAAGAGAGATGGGTTTGATCATTGTATTTATACAAATTCGTTTATTATTAAACATTTTAATACTAGAATGATAACATTTCATTTTATTTTACATGTATTGGCAATATATATCGTTTGTTGAAAATTTGGAATAATGTGAATGGAGATTTAATTTAGTAAAATTATATACGAGTCTTATGATATGGTGAATTGAAGACTAAACTCTCGAGTAGAGTTTTTATGTCTTTTAATTTTTTATAAGTCTTTATGTTTCTTATTAACTCTCTAATTAAAATAGACTCTGCATCCAGTTATGCCTCTTGTAAAAATGTAGGCTTTGTGTCACATATTAGGATACTAGAGAAATTCAAGAAAAGATACATAAGTATATACATGGAGAATTCTTTAGACAAGAAGGATCACTTGAAGACCCATATGTTGGGGAGAGAAGCACTCTCTACTCGATTTCATTATTTTTGTATCCTTATTCGTTCTGTAAGTTCAAACACTACAATTTTACCTGGTGTAACCTCGGGTGTATGGCCTTCTCCGGCAGTGCATACTGCTTCGGCTGTTGTACCCTGGGAAACAAACGCATTGTTTAAATAAAGGCGCGAAATCTGTTTTAAGGGACTCGTGTTGAACATGAATCCTCAGCCACAACCGTCAACATCTGTTTGTTCATTCTTGCAGCTAAGGATCGTACAAGAAGACGCCGTTCAAGTTCGCAATTCAAGTTCTTGTCGAAGACAATAGTTTGAATTACCTTATTTACATATGTTGTGTTCATGTTATTTTCGTTAGATTTGTACACAGTACGTGTAATACAATATCCCAAATATTAAAAAGGGTATCTTTATTATTTTTGTTAATATAATTTTAATATAATTGTGACTCGTCCGCTGTATTGATCGTTTTGGATACATTATACCAATTATATTTTTTGAATGGTTAAATCACCAGATAAGCATCATGGGACGCCCTCAATCGAGCAAATGCATCCCCTCCTCCATAACAGTCAGCGTTGGATGCATACCCGAGTCATCAAGTCACCAATCCAGGAAAAACCTGCCCACCCGAAGGCCCACTACGGCAAAACCCGGTTCAACTCGATTTTTTAAACTAATGACCTCCAAAGAGGCCTAGTTCTAAATTTTATTGCGACCGCATTATACCAATTATCCCATGGACATCGACAACCTGAGAAAATATAATTATTACACACCATAATTTCCATTTAATAATTTTCACAAAAGGTGCCTAGAATAAAAGTTTTTATAATGGTGGATTGGTGGGTGATCACATCACTTGTTTTATATATTCTTGTGTAGTTTCCCTCCAACTAATTACTTAACTTATCTATTTCTAACGCAAAATCATGATTCTATACCATTTACAAGTTAAATCTCAAAAGAGTAATATTTAATTCTTTATCATTATATTGTTGTTTTATTTATTTTACATTTCAATGGATATAATAATTAATGCAGTTTCTGATGGAGATTGGAGTGGAAATGCACGGACAGGAAGAAAATTACTGGGTGAAGCATACGTGTCAAGTTGGATAAGCATGAAACCATTCCCATTCCTGTATGCCATGAATACATATAATAATCTCACATGCATTATGTTTGACCAAGTCAAAACTATTTTCTGAGAACAAATTTCTCTCGATTTCACGTGTATGCATGAAAACAAATATATATAATGTTTCAGAAGACTGAGTTCTGATAAGTTTATAACGAGGTCGATTAGATAATACGTAAGATGATACAAACGGAGAGCACAAGTAAATGGTAATAAAAATTTCGACTTAAAAGCTTCAAAGTTCAAACGGAAAGCTTTCATCTAAAGTTCTTCGACAACAATAATAATCCAAGTCAAAAAACAATTCAAAGCCCTAAACCCTCTTTATAGTTCAACCATCAGGCATCAAAATGCAAAACAAACTATTAAAAACTATAAAAGTTGTTCTCAAGTGACATGGTGTGGTGACATTGTGTCTTTCCTCCATCCATAAGACGAAGGGCTCAAATCCTTCAAGCTGCAGGTATTAAAGTGTTTAGAAGTATGTTAGTTTATGTGCAATAAAAAAGACGGTCATGATAAAATCTTGGATCTTTATCCAATCCTCAAGGAACCGGTCCCACCTCCTCGACGCCTCCAGTGCCCGCTCCGGTTTACTCGTATCGGGTCGCCTTTAGCTGTCACACCCCAACCGATGGCGGAATCACCGGGGCATGGCACTGAGCGAAACAGATTGTCCAGAAGTTTCCATAATAACTATCATTACCATTCAATTTAAATAATACGTCCCATACCGTATCTCAAACAGTTAAACAATTATTACAGGCAAACATCAAGACAAATATTCTGTTCCGACAACTCAGATTTAAACATAATTAATTTATTTGTTGGTTTCTAGGACTCCTGTTCCTAGCTTCGATTTCATCACGGCATAGAGAGCACACAAGCAACCTAAGCACCTGTCACATACATTAAAATAAAGTCAATACATAAAATGTAAAGGTGAGCATACAAGTTTGATAATAGCATATAAAGTTCGAATTCGTTTACGCATAACCAGCACGTACACATAGTGAAATGAAGCACGTTAGTTATCGACATAGATCCATCGATACCAATGACTGCGGGTTGACTGCTCGAGGCAGTTCGCAATACACGATTACCACTGTAATCCATGCAAGTAAAAGATCCTTAACAACCCCCGTGTGAACGGGTGCTGAGTCCAAACTACAGTACTATCGTTGCTAAGGCAGGTAGACAGCATTCCATGTGTAAACATAACAAACAAGCATTCATAAGCCACGTATAACATGCATTAACGGTTAGCGTTCAAATAGTTTGAGTAGTGTGATAGTTGTAGTTTGAATATTCGTAACGTATGTAACACCCAAAAGTGCTTAAAGCAAAAAGGGATCGAGTATACTCACAGCGATTAATGGATTGAAGGGAGCGCTTAGCGAGTACGGTTAGCCTGAATAGATTCGATAGCGTAACGATAAGTGGCACGTAAAACAATACAGAGTGAGAGGGGGTAGGATGACTGATCGTGCGGATTAGTCATCCGTGCGGATTTGCAATCCGTGCGGATTTGCAATCCGTGCGGATTTGCAATCCGTCCGGATTAGTTATCCGTGCGGGCAACATGTCCGTGCGGATAACTATTCGAGTGGATTGTTTCTTCCTATGGGTGAGATGGGTTTGTGTATGATGGCTTGTCCTTTGAAGTTTTCGTTGTAGTATTTAGAAAACATTTAAGTATCTCTACCCTTCAAACCGGTCGTGCGGACGACAATCCGTCCGGATAGTAGTTCGTGCGAACAACGACTTTAAGAGCGAGTCACTTGATGAAATTGGTGAAATCCGTCCGGATAATAGTCCGTGCGGACAACGACAATCCGTCCGGATAGTCTGTCCGTGCGGATGAACATGTTGAAAATTGTTTAAGCTCTTAGTATCTCATGATCCGAAGAGTAATCCATTCAGAGCGTTGTCCGTGCGGATTATTCATTCGGCGATACTCAAACCTTGTTTAGTTGTGAGTCCCAAGTGTAGTTCGTCCGGATGATAACCCGTCCGGATAGTCTATCCGTGCGGACAGATTGTCCGTGCGGATAACATCTCCGTGCGGATAGCATCTCGTTCTGGTTGTTCAGTTCGTCTATCCTTGGTCGCTTTTGCCGTTCTATCGAGACGTTCTGATTACGTGGCAACCATTTGGAATTGCATTCTTACCCGCATGACTAAGCCGGCCAGGAATCACCCTAGCTTGACCGGTCAGTGGCTCAGAATGGTCATTCTGGTTTAACCCGAAATCAGGTGTCTTGTAGGTAGAATCCGGATCTAGGACTAGTGCATCACTAATATTGAGTAGGAGACTAGAACTGACCCGATTCTAACCGTTTTTGAGGGTAAAGGAAGGAGAAAACTTGTGTTTAGTTCTTTCAACTCCTTTATCCTTTAGAAAAGTTCAGATTTAGGTGAAGTTGTTGTGAAATCTTGCGGAAATCGTTCAGATCTGAGTTATTCTTGGTGGGATGAGGTCGAACTTGAAGTTCATGAGAACTTCATGATGACGTCACCCTAGAATACCTCAAATCTTGATGATTTCACGGTGAAAAGTTAATATTCGAAAGATAGAAAGGTGTAGAAGTGCGTATAGATCAAGAATGTACAAGATTTAGGGCGAGATCTTACCTGGATTGAGAGAAATCGAAGAAAAGGTGAAGAAAGCGTGCAGGTCGGACGTCACTTGCCAAAAGTGGAAAGTTTGGAGAGTAACCCGTGTATTTATAGGATGCCAAAAGAGGAAAGGGCCGTCCGTGCGGATTGTACACCACCCGGATTGTTTATCCATGCGGATGGCAATCCTGGTCCGGATGCCCTCACTACTTCCCTGGCGGCTATCCGTGCGGATGGTCTGTCCGTGCGGATGGTCTGTCTGTGCGGATGGACTGTCCGTGCGGATGGCGCCGGGGTGGTGTGTTCGGTGCGACGATCTTTTGACGTTTCGGTTTCGATTTGCGAGCGACTCTATAGAGTTTCTTAGTCAAATTACTTTTAGTCCCAACTACTTCGTATCTCGCGTAACCATTTCTCCACTATCTATCCTAGTTCGATCGTGATTCGAGTTCGAGTTTGATTACATTCGAGTTAGATTTCGAGTTCGATTGAGTTCGCTTGATTACCTCAACATAACACAAATAAACATGCACAGGTAACACGTAAGGCACACACACACACGTATAAACAATAAGTAAAATACATAGTTCGAGTTGCGATTCGATGTCGATTCGATTAGCATAGCTTGATTGTTAGTTGATTAACTTTATCGCATTGTTACTTCCTATAGTTCACAGTCGTAGGTCGATTGAAATACGATTAATACTCATCGATTATTGCAAGTAACAACACTTACTCCACATAATATAAATAAAATAAAGACATTTCTATAAGTCAAGTTGCGCGAAATCGGTCGTTGACTTTGACCTCGACTTTGACTTTGACTCGTGAAAACACGGGGTGTTACAGCCTCCCCTTGTTTAGGGAATTTCGTCCCGAAATTAAGCTGAAAGCCGTAACAAATCCGTGAATCACGTTTGAGAACTTTTGTTGGACCGATTTTGACTTTGGAACGATCGTTTGTGACACGGAATTCGTGCACGCGCGTGATCAAACACACTAGAACGTACAATAATCGGTGATTCTATAGATGGATATGAAATCGTACAAAGCATAAGAGTCACAATACTACTTTCTCTCTCTAACTTCACTCTTTAAACAACTGCGGGTACTTAGCCTTCATGTCGCTTTCGAGTTCCCAAGTGAACTCCGCGCCTCGTTTGCCTTCCCATCGGACCTTCACAATAGGAATGCGTGAGCGCCTGAGCTGCTTGGTTTGGCGATCCATGATTTCAACAGGCTTTTCCATGAAGTGTAATGTTTCGTTCACTTGTAGGTCGTCTAGAGAGACATGTAAATCGTGGTCGGCGATGCACTTTCGGAGGTTTGACACGTGGAATGTCGGGTGGACGTTGCTAAGTTCTTCCGGTAATTCGAGTCTGTAGGCGACTTTTCCGATCCTTTCCAGAATCTTAAAAGGTCCAACATATCGAGGCGCGAGTTTCCCTTTCTTGCCGAATCGGACCACACCCTTCCAAGGTGATACCTTTAGGAGTACGTGGTCACCAACGCCAAATTCACGGGGCTTGCCCTTTTTATCGGCGTAAACTTTCTGTCGATCCCGAGCTTTCACCAGGTTGTCTCGGATTTGGAAAATTTTGTCTGTCGTTTCTTGCAATAGCTCAGGACCGGTTAGTTGCGAATGACCGATCTCGTGCCACACAATAGGCGACCGACATCTTCTTCCGTATAATGCCTCGAAAGGTGCCATCTCGATGCTAGAATGATAGCTATTGTTATACGAGAATTCGACTAACGGCAGGTGTTTATCCCAATTACCACCGAAGTCTAGAACACACGAACGGAGCATGTCTTCAAGAGTATGGATCGTTCTTTCAGTCTGACCGTCGGTTTGTGGGTGGAAAGCGGTACTTAGATTAAGCGTTGTACCGAGTGCCGTTTGAAATGTTTCCCACAATCGTGAAGTAAACCGAGCATCACGTTCAGAGATGATGTCACGAGGCGTCCCATTATTACAAATGATCTCGTCGGTGTAGATTCGGGCTAATCGTTCTACCTTGTAGTCTTCTCGTATGGGCAGAAAATGAGCTGATTTAGTCAAACGGTCGACTATTACCCAAATGCTGTCGTGGCCTGATGACGTGGATGGTAGCTTGGTTACGAAATCCATAGCTATACTCTCCCACTTCCACATGGGAATTGGTGGTTGTTCGAGCAAGCCAGAGGGTCTTTGGTGTTCGGCCTTGACTCTAGCACAAGTTAGGCACTTTCCGACGTAGAGAGCGATATCCCTTTTCATACCCGGCCACCAGTACTTGTAACGAAGATCCTGGTACATTTTGTCAGCACCGGGGTGAACTGAGTAGCGGGATTTATGGGCTTCGTCCATGATAATCTGTCGCAAATTGGTTCTCTTGGGAATCCAAATTCGGTCTAAAAAGTGGAATATCCCATTCGATTTGCTCACAAGCTGGGCTCCGTCGTGGTAGATTCTTTCTCTTTTCAAGGTGCGTTCGTTGAAACATGCATGTTGAGCGTTGCGGATGAGAGTTTCAAGGTCGTGCTGGGCATGAACATTGCGAGTGCTAAGCAGATAGCTCCGTCTGCTAAGTGCGTCGGCAACAACGTTCGCCTTGCCTGGGTGATAACGAATCTCACAGTCGTAATCGTTGAGAAGTTCTACCCATCGGCGTTGACGCATATTAAGTTCCTTCTGATTAAAGATATGTTGCAGGCTCCTATGATCGGTGAAGATCGTATACTTGGTACCATACAGGTAGTGTCGCCAAATCTTTAATGCAAAAACAACTGCGCCTAGCTCGAGGTCATGGGTTGTATAGTTCTTCTCGTGGATTTTGAGCTGACGAGAAGCGTAAGCTATGACCTTGTCCCGTTGCATGAGAACACAACCAAGACCAAGGTTGGAAGCATCACAGTAGACAATGAAATCGTCGTTTCCGTCTGGCAATGTGAAAACAGGAGCATTGCAAAGCATGTGTTTGAGGGTTTGGAAAGCGGACTCTTGTTTGGTTCCCCAGACAAAAGACTGGTCTTTATGCGTAAGCGAAGTAAGTGGTACAGCAATCTTCGAGAATCCTTCGATAAATCGTCGATAATAGCCCGCTAGTCCGAGAAAGGAGCGGACTTCAGACGGGTTCTTAGGCGTAACCCAGCTCTTGACAGCTTCAATCTTCACAGGATCGACGTGAATGCCTTGACTATTAACAATGTGACCCAGAAACTGAACTTTCTCCAACCAGAATTCGCACTTGGAGAACTTGGCATAGAGTTGGTTCCCCTGGAGTAACTCGAGAACCAAACGTAGATGTTGCGCGTGTTCGGCTTTTGATTTGGAATAGATCAAGACATCGTCGATGAATACGATGACGAAACGGTCGAGATACGGTTTACACACGCGATTCATCAGATCCATGAAAACCGCTGGTGCGTTTGTGAGGCCAAAAGGCATGACAACGAATTCGTAATGGCCGTATCGGGTACGAAACGCGGTTTTGGGTATATCCTCTTCCTGAATTCGTAGCTGATGGTATCCTGAACGCAGATCGATCTTTGAGAAACACGTAGTGCCTTGTAGTTGATCAAACAAATCGTCGATGCGAGGCAGAGGATAACGGTTCTTGATAGTTAACTTATTCAATTCCCGATAGTCGATGCACATCCTGAACGACCCATCCTTCTTTTTGACGAAAAGGACTGGCGCGCCCCAAGGAGAGGTGCTCGGGCGAATGAAGCCTTTTTCAAGTAATTCCTGGAGTTGGGTGTAACACCCCGAAAATTCACGTCCTATAATGTGTTGACACGTGTCATAAAGTTTGAACGTGTGAAAGAATGTTATAAAAGGACTAAAGTTGACAAACATGGAAAGTATGTGATTATACGGATTCTAAGTGTCAACAGTGAATAAATATACTTCATAATAACCCTACATGATGTTTTTAACAACAAACGAATAAATCATGGATCATACGAACCTAAAAGTGAAAGATTACAAACTACAGGGGTTAAATGTGTCAACATGTTAAAGATATACCTCTGAGTGACCTTTTGACAAACCCGAAGCTTTGTAAATGTAAATTATGCTCACTAGAATGCACGATTAAAATTTCATAAAGTTTCGTTATCGTATGAGAAAGTTATGATCAAATTCGTGTGCAAGGAGTTAAAGTGTTAACGTTGAAAGTTAAGGCTTTTCGGGTTAACCGGAAGTGTACAAGGACTTGGCAAAGTGGGTATAAGTCCTAAAGCCCTTGTGGGTATAGATAAGGGGGTCAAAATGCTAGTTAAAGCCTGATTACCCTTTCAATTTAACCAAAGGTCAACTTACAAAACAAAAGAAATCAAAAATCAGATTTAGCAGGCCCAGGCGGCCCGCTTTGGGTTTTGTCAAACGGGACGCGGGCTGCGTCCGGAGCCCAGATGCAGAAAAGTGAGACAGGCGCCTTTAAACGCGGAAATTCGATCTTTTAACGACTTTAATGCAGCATGGGCGGCCCCTAACTGTACTAGAGCACTAGGGACATGTGTTGGATGGTTGTGGTTGATCATAGAGCTATGTGTCAACATATTGTGGTGCTTAAATCCATTATATAAGGCCTTTGGTTGCAACACAACTCTTCACACCTTCTCCTGCACTCTTGGATCATTTCTGGAGCTATCAAGCAGCCTCAAGTGATCATATTTCGTGCATTGGACTCTTGTAAGTCTGCTAGTTCTTATTTAGTTGAGTTTAGCTTGGTTAATTAGCTAAAAGTCAAACCGTCGTAATTACGGTTTGACTTCGAGATTAGTCAATAATGGCTTAGTCATATCTCGAATTAAAATTAGTTATAAGTTGGTATTTATGTGGGTAATAAAACCCCAAAAGGGTTTCCCCTGATCACCACTCTAACCAGGTCAAAAGTCGGGTCAAACTTTTAATTAAAAAGTCAACAGGATGCTTAAAATGTCATTTATGCATAATTAGCTATCTAGAACATATATAACCTGTTTGATCATTGTTATAACTTAGTAATAAGTGTAAGAACATGTCCAAACATGTTCAACCCGACTATTTCCTGTTTAGACCCGGTTCGGAACCGAAAGTCACATAGTTTGACTTTCACTTTGACTTTCAGTTCTGACCCGTTTAAGTATGTTTTAGAAATGCCTCAGAGCTTAAATTGGATTAGGTTACATGTTAGAACAACCCTCTGTGATTATACACCTTGGTTCACTAGTTATCCAATTAATATGCATATTTCCGTTAATTGCTCATATGTTGACCGTTATGCCCTTATTGCCTTAAAACGTGATTTATGAAAATGTAAAAGTGTAGAAACCTTAGTTACTGATATATAAACTTGTATGCAAAGTTTGACATCAGTTTGACTTGTAGATTAAGAGTTATGCTCAATATCGCAAAATTAAAGCTTTATGTTAATAAAATGGCGTAATTAGCGTATAGCCTAGTTAAGCCTACTTTTTGGTATCAAACTTAATACCCACTGATGTAATATATTATTTTGGGATTTTTAAAGATTTTTAATTAATTTTAGGCTGAGCATAACTAGTAGTCGTAGGCTTAATCCAATAATTGTCGGTTTTGCCCTTACGGGCCATAAAATGAGTTTTACTTATCGAAACGACTCCAAACCTTTTGCTACTGATCACATATGATAAATAATTTATTTTAAGCCTTCTGGAAATATAAAAATATCAGATTTAAGTATCAAACCCGAAAATGGCCTTTAATCGCCTTATTTAGCGTTTTTAACGCATAGTATATTTTAAAATCATATTGAACATACCCGGGTTGATACCTACTGATATATGAGGCAAATTATGATATTTTAACAGTAAGCAAAGGTTGATTAACTCAGACTTCGTTTTTGAGCTTTTCGGCTTATGTGAAATTACCAAAATACCCCTACGGGGCATAGTTTGGTTAAAAATGATAAATTTCACATATATGCTTTAGCCTACTGTTATAACTCATCAAATTGAGTATGTTTTCTGTTTACATCAGACCTGTAACTCAGTTAAACATTTAAACTCTTTTACAACCTTTAAAATGACCAAACTACCCCTACGGGGCATAGTTTGTGTTTAATTTAGTTCGGGGCATAATGAAAGACATCCTACTGATGTCACAACATATTTGAAGCATATTAACTTAGGAAACCTGTATATGGCTCTTACGGATACCCGTTACGCCTATTTCGCGTTCGGTTCGGTTTATGTAACAAGTTTACATAAATTAGCCGAAACGGGTCAAACCTTATTGGTTTTATCTCAAAATCCAGAATGAGAATAATAAACCCATATTAAACAAGTCTTCAAACTTGTCGGGTCTAAATCACATTCTATCCGGTCTTCGCTTAATCGTGCGTACGAACCGTATCTTCAAAACTAGCCGGTCTAAGCTTAAGCTTAATTAAAGACCCGCTAGGATTCTAATAGGTTATATTAAACCTTCGTTCCAGATTAGGAGAACCAGTAAAAGCTACGTGCAATTTGCTTATTGTGAATTATACTTTGCATCAGGTAAATACTTTTAACTTATTTTCCCTATACGGGCTTGGGTTACGGTATATAGCATACCGCTTGATCGGGCATCAAATCTCCACATTAAGTGGGTAGTTGAATAATTTGATCGGCTCGTTTAAACAGTCTTGTTTACTTTACAGCCTTTGGGGGGTTAATGACCATGTCCCGGATATCCTTGGCATCATCTCACGAGATGGCCACGACCTGAGCACGGGGTGTAGGCGTACACCTGTCAGTGTATAACTCATTATTGTGGTGTGTCTATTGATCTTTAACCCGGACTAGATCCGGGCTACTGAACGCATAAGTAACATGTAATTCGTTCACAAGATTATAATATTAAATAATTCTCCCAAGTTAAACAAAAATATTTATGCCATGTGCATCCAAACCAATTTTCAATCATTTTCCAAAATGAGTCAGTTGAATGTATTTACCAGTGTAAACTGACGTATTTTCCCAAAAAGACTGAATGCAGGTACTAAACGAAATTGGCTGGATTGTCTCCTTAGCATCAATAAAAAGTCTCGCAAGCTTAGGATGCCTGAAGTCTGTTGAACCATTGTTTCTTTTTTATTTCGATCCGTTCTGTGGATAAACATCCGAACGTTGCGATACTTGATATTACAATAATTTATTCGGTTGTATTATATCTTTTAAATTTGCTTCCGCTGTGCATTATTATATTGTGTTGTTTGACTATTACGTTGCCAACCACGTCACGATACTCCCCCACCGGGCCCACCGGTGACACGTGGAAATCGGGGTGTGACATTGGGTTGAGAGTTCGCGCATTTCGGACGGCGCGAGTCTATAAGGAGCTTTGGCAATAGGATTGGCTTCAGGAATGAGGTCAATACGGAAGTCGATATCACGACTTGGAGGTAGTCCGGGAAGGTCTTCTGGAAAAACTTGAGGGAATTCTCGAACCACAGGAACGTCTTTCACTTCCTTCTTCTCTTTCTTTTCCTTCTCCGCTGCTACAACGTTAGCCAAGAAAGCTCTGTATTCCTTGCGGAGATACTTGCTAGCTTGGACACATGACATAAGCTTGAGTCCCTTTGAGGTAGTATCGCCATATACAAACAATAAATCACCGTTTGCGAGCGAAAATCGAATCATCTTGTCGAAGCATACAACTTCAGCATGGTTTTCTCGAAGAAAGTCCATGCCTACTATGACGTCAAAACTTCCGAGTTGCATCGGAATAAGGTCAATTGGGAAGATGTGATTGTTGAGTTCAAGTGTACAATCACGGATAACGGAATTTACAGCGACGGTTCTTCCGGTAGCGACTTCAACATCGAATGCCGAGGAGAGTTGGGAGCGTTTACGACTAAGGAGTTTCTCAAATTCGAGCGACACAAAGCAATTATCGGCTCCAGTATCAAACAAACATGATGCATAAATACCATTCACAAGGAACGTACCATTGACCATGTTGTTGTCGGCCTGGGCTTGACGCACGTTGAGGTTGAAGGTTCTGGCGCGTGCGGCCTGTTGTTGCTGTTGCTGTTGTTGCTGCTGCGGCTGCTGTTGTTGAGGCTCTTGCTTCACGACCCTGTTTTGGCACACGTTGGCGAAATGATTCGGGTCGCCACAAGCGAAGCAGGCTCTGGCTTTGACTGCGGGTGTCGGAGGAGCTTGTTGACCCTGTGGGGCAGTGAGGAGAGCTTGATTGGCGGGAGCTTGACGAATACGGCAGTTGGCAGTAAAGTGGCCGTACACGTTGCAATGAGCACAAAAGCGGCATTGAATAGCAGTCGGGTGGTGGTAGGTGCAAGTAGGGCAAAGCGGATGTGGTCCAGTGTATGCACGCTTTGCAGGCGGTGCATTGGCCACAGGCGCCGCTACTTGACGTTGTTGGGCAGGTACAGCTTGAATCGGTGCAGCAGTAATCGCACAGTTCTTGTTGGTGGAGCTGTTCTTTCTCTTGTTCTTCCTCTTGTTGCTCGATGAGGTAGGCTCAGCAGTTGGTGCGGTAGTAGTAGCTTGATGCAGATGCTTTGAAGTCTTATCCCATACCCCAGCCTTAACCCATTTGTCATTGATCTCAGCGGCTAGCAGATAGGTTTCCTCGATCGTCGTAGTCTTAGCCGCTTGTACAAAATCAACAACGCAGTCGGGCAAAGCTCGGATGTACTTCTTGATTGTCATGTCGGGAGTCTTGACTTGGTCGGGACAGATAATGCTGAGCTGTTTGAAACGAGCAGTAAGACCAGCATTGTCTCCATCCTTTTGCTGTATGTGCCAAAATTCATCTTCTAGCTTTTAACGTTCGTGAGGAGGGCATAATTCCTCTAGCATAACTTCCTTGAGCTCATCCCACGACAGTCCGTAGGCTGCATCATTCCCTCGCTTGTTCCTCTCGGCCGTCCACCAGTCTAGAGCACGGGACTTGAAAACGCCGGTAGCATTCAGAGTTCGAAGGTCATCAGGGCAACCACTCTGTCGCAGAGTAACCTCGATAGAGTCAAACCAGTGAAATAGTGCAGTGGGACCTCCTTCGCCAGTGAATTCTTTTGGCCCACACGACTTGAATTGTTTGAAACTGAAGGGTCTTGCGGCAGCTTTAGGACCTTCGGTCCTTGACTCCTCAGATGACTTGCTGGCATTCTCGTAAGCATCACTCACGGCCTTTTCTACACTCTTAGCGATGATGGAAGCAAGGCGTTTGTCTCTCTTTTCTTGACGAGAAAGCATGTGACGGGGTCCAGACGACATTGTCTGCAATAGTCATCGCCACGGAACTCAACACATTGTATTCGAATCTCACCTCACACGTTTACTACTTACTAAAGCTCAGTAACACGTACATTCACGCAAATACACAACACATAGAGCACATATCACGTAAGCACATAGAGTACATAATCACATAATTCCTAAACACGTAGAAACAAGAGAGCACATACGCATTTATTCACTAGAGGCGGTTAGAAAACAGAAACCTATTATTCAAAGTTCGCGATCGTTCGAGTATGGCGATCGCGCTTAGCATATCGATAGCGTAGTATAGCATAGGGTTGTCCAAAATTCGGCGATTTGTTAGCGATTTGAGATAGTGCGCAGTGTGCATCGTGCGTGTCGATCGTAGTGAAAGCAAAATCGAGTAAAGCTTCAAAAATTTAAACATATAAATTGGTAAAACCATATAAAACACATAAAATCGACAAATTCGAAACACATGACATTGAGAGAGATAGATTGTTTGCGGCTAGTAGACTTCGACTACCCAAGGTGGTTCAACTATTCTCAAGGACTTGTCATTCTTGTCTGACTCACAGAACTGTGCTTTTGCCTCGATTCTTGGGCATTTGGCACCTTTTCTTTTAGTCATATCAAGATTTCAGGTCATTGGAGTCCGTCGAGGCCTTGGTGAGAGTTTTGTAAAATGTGCAGAACAAGTTGTCAAGGTTAGGGTTTCACCCCTGGCTTAACAACTCCGTTCTTGTTTTGATAAAATTGAGGAGATTATTCATCAAAATATGGATTTCACTCCTGATTTGGCATAATTCTCCCCGTTTGTAGTTAAAATACGAGTTGATTAAGCAACTTTAGTCGAGAGTTTGCGGTTTTCACCTATTCTTGACCTAATTGCCTACTCATAGTTGAAAAATCTGATTGCAGTGAGAGTGTAGAATAAGCGAGAATAAGCGAGAATAACGAGAAGCAAGCTTGTACATAGCCCTACCGGTTATGCACAAGTTGGTCTGCTGGTTCTTAACTATAGTCTAGGTATCTAAGACTTCGACCCGGACTAGGTCGAGTCTTGCCTAATTCCCTATAGTTATGGCTCTGATACCAATCTGTCACACCCCAACCGATGGCGGAATCACCGGGGCATGGAACTGAGCGAAACAGATTGTCCAGAAGTTTCCATAATAACTATCATTACCATTCAATTTAAATAATACGTCCCATACCGTATCTCAAACAGTTAAACAATTATTACAGGCAAACATCAAGACAAATATTCTGTTCCGACAACTCAGATTTAAACATAATTAATTTATTTGTTGGTTTCTAGGACTCCTGTTCCTAGCTTCGATTTCATCACGGCATAGAGAGCACACAAGCAACCTAAGCACCTGTCACATACGTTAAAATAAAGTTAATACATAAAATGTAAAGGTGAGCATACAAGTTTGATAATAGCATATAGAGTTCGAATTCGTTTACGCATAACCAGCACGTACACATAGTGAAATGAAGCACGTTAGTTATCGACATAGATCCATCGATACCAATGACTGCGGGTTGACTGCTCGAGGCAGTTCGCAATACACGATTACCACTGTAATCCATGCAAGTAAAAGATCCTTAACAACCCCCGTGTGAACGGGTGCTGAGTCCAAACTATAGTACTATCGTTGCTAAGGCAGGTAGACAGCATTCCATGTGTAAACATAACAAACAAGCATTCATAAGCCACGTATAACATGCATTAACGGTTAGCGTTCAAATAGTTTGAGTAGTGTGATAGTTGTAGTTTGAATATTCGTAACGTATGTAACACCCAAAAGTGCTTAAAGCAAAAAGGGATCGAGTATACTCACAGCGATTAATGGATTGAAGGGAGCGCTTAGCGAGTACGGTTAGCCTGAATAGATTCGATAGCGTAACGATAAGTGGCACGTAAAACAATACAGAGTGAGAGGGGGTAGGATGACTGATCGTGCGGATTAGTCATCCGTGCGGATTTGCAATCCGTACGGATTAGTAATCCGTGCGGATTGGTAATCCGTCCGGATTAGTTATTCGTGCGGGCAACATGTCCGTGCGGATAACTATTCGAGTGGATTGTTTCTTCCTATGGGTGAGATGGGTTTGTGTATGATGGCTTGTCCTTTGAAGTTTTCGTTGTAGTATTTAGAAAACATTTAAGTATCTCTACCCTTCAAGCCGGTCGTGCGGACGACAATCCGTCCGGATAGTAGTTCGTGCGAACAACGACTTTAAGAGCGAGTCACTTGATGAAATTGGTGAAATCCGTCCGGATAATAGTCCGTGCGGACAACGACAATCCGTCCGGATAGTCTGTCCGTGCGGATGAACATGTTGAAAATTGTTTAAGGTCTTAGTATCTCATGATCCGAAGAGTAATCCATTCAGAGCGTTGTCCGTGCGGATTATTCATTCGTCGATACTCAAACCTTGTTTGGTTGTGAGTCCCAAGTGTAGTTCGTCCGGATGATAACCCGTCCGGATAGTCTATCCGTGTGGACAGATTGTCCGTGCGGATAACATCTCCGTGCGGATAGCATCTCGTTCTGGTTGTTCTGTTCGTCTATCCTTGGTCGCTTTTGCCGTTCTATCGAGACGTTCTGATTATGTGGCAACCATTTGGAATTGCATTCTTACCCGCATGACTAAGCCGGCCAGGAATCACCCTAGCTTGACCGGTCAGTGGCTCAGAATGGTCATTCTGGTTTAACCCGAAATCAGGTGTCTTGTAGGTAGAATCCGGATCTAGGACTAGTGCATCACTAATATTGAGTAGGAGACTAGAACTGACCCGATTCTAACCGTTTTTGAGGGTAAAGGAAGGAGAAAACTTGTGTTTAGTTCTTTCAACTCCTTTATCATTTAGAAAAGTTCAGATTTAGGTGAAGTTGTTGTGAAATCTTGTGGAAACCGTTCAGATCTGAGTTATTCTTGGTGGGATGAGGTCGAACTTGAAGTTCATGAGAACTTCATGATGACGTCACCCTAGAATACCTCAAATCTTGATGATTTCACGGTGAAAAGTTAATATTCGAAAGATAGAAAGGTGTAGAAGTGCGTATAGATCAAGAATGTACAAGATTTAGGGCGAGATCTTACCTGGATTGAGAGAAATCGAAGAAAAGGTGAAGAAAGCGTGCAGGTCGGACGTCACTTGCCAAAAGTGGAAAGTTTGGAGAGTGACCCGTGTATTTATAGGATGCCAAAAGAGGAAAGGGTCGTCCATGCGGATTGTACACCACCCGGATTGTTTATCCGTGCGGATGGCAATCCTGGTCCGGATGCCCTCACTACTCCCATGGCGGCTATCCGTGCGGATGGTCTGTCCGTGCGGATGGTCTGTCCGTGCGGATGGACTGTCCGTGCGGATGGCGCCGGGGTGGTGTGTTCGGTGCGACGATCTTTTGACGTTTCGGTTTCGATTTGCGAGCGACTCTATAGAGTTTCTTAGTCAAATTACTTTTAGTCCCAACTACTTCGTATCTCGCGTAACCATTTCTCCACTATCTATCCTAGTTCGATCGTGATTCGAGTTCGAGTTTGATTACATTCGAGTTAGATTTCGAGTTCGATTGAGTTCGCTTGATTACCTCAACATAACACAAATAAACATGCACAGGTAACACGTAAGGCACACACACACACGTATAAACAATAAGTAAAATACATAGTTCGAGTTGCGATTCGACGTCGATTCGATTTGCATAGCTTGATTGTTAGTTGATTAACTTTATCGCATTGTTACTTCCTATAGTTCACAGTCGTAGGTCGATTGAAATACGATTAATACTCATCGATTATTGCAAGTAACAACACTTACTCCACATAATATAAATAAAATAAAGACATTTCTATAAGTCAAGTTGCGCGAAATCGGTCGTTGACTTTGACCTCGACTTTGACTTTGACTTGTGAAAACACGGGGTGTTACATTAGCCCACAACGCCAACCCGCTGATTCCTTCTTCCAATGTAGCCTCAACTCGGCCCAACTCGTTGGGTACCCTGGATGTTCATGCATCATCCTCCCCATTTTTAACCCAGCCACATACCCCCAAAACACATTGTCCAAGACCCAAACTCCAACTTATGACACCAACACAAGAATCTTGCAAAATTTAAACCAAGCCAGTATTGCTTGAAATAAAACTCAAGGCTACAACTACTTAGCCCAAACTCAGCGAACACACCACAAGAGAGCATGTGACAACCATCACTACCGCTCCACCTTTTACAACCTATATCGATGATCTCTTAAGCGCAAGTAGAATGCTCAAAATCCAACAAACCACATCTATATACCCATCACACATTGCAAGCCCATATATTCCAATCCATAATTACTACAAAGTCCAACATGGACCAACCCGAACATCACATGCCTTACTTGACTTGTTGTCATCCAAACCTACATACCTAACATAGTTTGGTGCCCCATAGTTCTACTGACTTTCCTACTAAAAAAGCCGACCTCGATGAACGCACCCCATGTAGACCC
Organism: Helianthus tuberosus; assembly: GCA_030545235.1. Taxonomy (NCBI): domain Eukaryota; kingdom Viridiplantae; phylum Streptophyta; class Magnoliopsida; order Asterales; family Asteraceae; genus Helianthus; species Helianthus tuberosus. The sequence goes on from CM060433.1 coordinate 180,584,290, forward strand.
AAATTTTCCCCAAACCTACACGACTTACACTCCCCCCCCCTATTTCACGCTAAGTAGAGAAACATCCTTGCTCAAATATGCCTTTTGTGGGATACGCATATCCAATATGTCCCCTCATTAACCCACTTGTCCCCACGCATCAATTTAGAAACATAACCGTAGCAACCGGATAGGAACACCACAAGTTGGACTTTGTTGTTGTTCCCAACACAACTTATTCCTGTACTCTTCTCCGAAGACCCACCCGACCGAAAACTTGAAACCAGACCACAAAAGGAGAACTAATTGTAATAGGAGGCCAACCATTAACCAACTCAACCAGATGCAAACTTAAAGTTGTAAACTCCATTTTCGAGTTTTGATTATCCTATGGCATCAATGTGATGCTCAACCCATCCTTTCTAAACTTATATGTATTCTTGAACCCATCATGCCACCTTAAGATAGAGTTGCCACAACCTCCCAAATAAGAAGTGGCAAACATCCATTGGAACGACCTCATCTTGATACTTTGACCTGATAAAGAACTCCACTATGCACCTCTTATCAACCCTTGTTTTATTACCCTTCCTAAACCATGCAAGTTGATATGGGACTGGATAGCCCACTATCTTCAACCCTGATTTCTTAACCATGGCAAAAAGTATCATATTCTCACAACCACCCACTTCTAAGATGACACTACATACCTTGACGTTCGAGGTGCATTTGGTTCGGAGGAGTATGTTTAGCCTCCACGCACCATCATCTTCGGTAGCCTTAAAAGTAGCACTAAGCATTCTTTGATAGACAATGCTTCACCACGATTTGGACTGATAACCTTGTCAATGACTGAAATCTCTGGTTATAAAGCCCACATAAACATTGTGATCACGTGTTCCTCCTCTTTATCCACAACAAACCGCATGCTCATGCGGTTAAAAAGAGTGATGAACTCTTCAACCTATCAACCTATAATTATGTTTGATCAATGGGTATGCTCACTTTATCCACCAGAATATTTATGTTTGATCAATAGGTTGTACATGTGGTTAAATAATAGACTCTTGTATTTACATGCTCTATCAATCTTGTCAGGGTTATTAGCAAGGTTATTTCGAAAATTCTTGCTAATCGTCTCAAAAAGGTGATGATTAAGATTATCTTGGAGCCACAATCAGCCGTTTTAAAAGGGAAGTATATATTGGATGGCCCTCTTATCGTTAACGAAGTTATAACTTGGTGCAGGAAGCTTAAGATGAGAAAGGCCTGTATATTAAAGATCGACTTTGAAAAGGCTTATGATAACGTTAACTGGCAGTTCGTTATTGATATTATGCTTCAAATAGGATTTCCTCATATTTGGTGTTCTTGGATTTTGGGGGTCTTAAAGTCGGCTAGATCTTCCATTTTGGTGAACGGGTCTCCCACTTTTTTATTCCAATGCGAAAAAGGAATGAGACAAGGAGACCCGTTATCTCCATTCCTTTTTCTCCTTGTGATGGAGGCGTTATCTTGTATGCCTGGACAAGGCAAATGAAGTTGACATAATTAATGGAATTAAACTCCCAAACGGCGGGCCAAATCTTACTCACCTCTTTTACGCGGATGATGGCATAATCCTTGGTGATTGGTCTTCCGGTAATGTGGTGAGGATTCTCCGTGTTTTCTACTTGTGTTCGGGTATGAGAATCAATCTCTCTAAGTCTAATATGTTTGGTATTGGTGTGAGTTCGTTGGAAGTAGAAGAGAAGGCCTCGATGGTAGGATGCAAAGCAGATAACCTTCCATTTAAGTATTTGGGTATAATGGTAGGAGCACGAATGAACTGTATCAATAATTGGAAACCGGTGTACGATGTTTTCGAAGCTAGGCTCTCTAAGTGGAAGGGTGAGTCGTTATCCATTGGGGGAAGAGTGGTCCTTATCAAAGCCGTTCTAGAAAGTTTACCTAACTATTACTTTTCGCTTTACAAAGCGCCTAGTAAAGTTATAAGCGATCTAGGAAAAATGATAAGGAGATTCTTATGGGGAGGATCTAACGAAGTTCATAAAGTACATTGGGTGCCGTGGGAGCGTGTGACGATAAACAAAGAGGAAGGGGGGACTTGAATAAGTAAACTAAGAAATATTAATGTGTCCCTTCTAACGAAATGGGGATGGCAGTATAAGGCGGAAGAGAACAACCTTTAGAAAAAAGTAGTTACGGCTATTCATTGTTCTAACTGAAATTGGGATTTTATTCCATCCCGACGGGATATGGGTGGCGCGTGGATTAATATTGTAAAGGTGATCTCTAGAACGATGGTAAACGACGCCCTGATACGTAATTATTTCAAAGGTGTTCCGGGTAAGGGGGATAGTATAGCTTTCTGGTTGGATTCTTGGCTAGTTAGTGAACCGCTTAAAGATATTTTCCTGTGTCTGTTCATGCTGGAGGTGGATGGGAATTGCAAGATAAAAGACATAATAGTTCTTAGTCTCGGGTCAGTGACTTACTCTTGGCGCTGGAAAAAGGGAATTGAGCGCTGGTCCGGAATCGCAAGACCTGGAACAACTTCTGATTTTGTTGGAGCAGGTGGCTCTTAATGACAATAAAGATAAATGGGTTTGGGTTGATTATGAGGAATTCAGTGTTGGAGCTGTTAAAAAACTTCTTGCGGTTGGCCATGATATCCGCAACAACTACGTGTATAAATGGTGTAAATGGATTCCAGCGAAATGTAATATTTTTGCGTGGCGTGCTGAGATGGGCAGAATCCCGACGGTGGATACGTTAAGAAGAAGAAACATAAATATCCAGGACTCGACTTGTATTCTTTGTAATGATGAAGAGGAAACTTTCGAGCACATTTTTAGTGCTTGTGGGTTTGCGAATATTCTTTGGCAACACATCTGCAGGTGGTGTCGAACTCAAAATATATTTGCTTTTTCATTCAGAGACTTGTTGGAATCCCATGAGTACGTTAGATTGAAAGAGCCGGAGAAAACGATTTTCCACAGCCTGGTCATTATTGGCTGCTGGAGCCACTGGAGAGCTATGAACGAAGCGAAGTTTGCTAATAAAGTGGCTAGAATGGAAGCTATTATCAGCGAGGTGAAGACGGTTGGGTATCTTTGGTTAGAAATAGAACAGAGTTCAAGAATATATCTTGAGAAAATTGCTGTAAATTTGTGATTATGTAATTTTTGTTGTTTGTGGCCTCCCGGTTTTCGGGTAGGTGTCTCTAATGAAGTTAAAGTTTCAAAAAAAAAAAAAAAAGGAGAGAGAAGCTGATATAAATGCTCGTTGTTTGAAGATATTCAAATATGCATACATCAATAACAAATAACTTAAGTAATTAATTAATGTTTAAAGTCATGCATAAAATGTAATTTAGACGTTTCGTCATCAATTTTAATGCCAAACATAAATTTCTTTGTAATACCAAGATCTAAAATCAATTTAATGTATACCCACACTGGGTAGGGATATGGTAAAAAGTGTTTAAAATGTGAGAAAGGTAAGAAGTGTTTTAAACCATTAGATATTTGATCTAATGGTTGAGATCAATAGGGTATAAAAATGTAAATTGTGTTTTAATTAGAAGGACCTTATGTAAAATTGAAGGACAATAGTGTCTTTTCGGATGTTTCAAATATGGTAACCGTATCCTACACAACCAAAACCCTCATCATTCTCCTAAAAACTAGCGACTTCCATTCAAAAGTTGATTATCCGATTTCCTTGACTATTGTAAGATACTATACAGTTTAATTAACAAAAATCTGTTGATTTAAATCAGTTAATAATCATAAAACACTACGAACCAGAAAATTAAGATGTCTGTACATAATATAACACTATTGATTGGGGATAAAACACTATGAAAGGAAATTAAGATGTCTGTACATAATATAACACTATTGATTGGGGATAAAACACTATACATATAAATATAAAAAAAAATAACTCTGTTAATGATAAAACACTAAAACAAAAACTTACCATAAACAATTCAATGTACAAAACACTATTGATTGGGGATAAAACACTATGAAAGGAAATTAAGATGTCTGTACAGTATATAACACTATTGATTGGGAATAAAACACTATACATATAAAATATAAAAAAAATAACACTGTTAATGTATAAAACACTATGAAAGGAAATTAAGATGTCTGTATATAATATAACACTATTGATCATCCATATGACACTATACATCTAAATATAAAAAAAATATAACTCTGTTCATGATAAAACACTAAAACAATTATAATTGATGAAGAATGATGCGTACATGAAATTCTTATTGGATCTTGCAAAAAATTACAAAATTCGAAAGAATCCCTAAAATATCTCGCCAGTTTTTTTGGCAGTTGTCTTAGAATCAATTAATTGATAAGAATGGAAAATTACTAATACACCCTTTTGAATTAATTATGATAAAGGACACTTGTCATTCCCAAATTATTTCTCACACTTCTCACAAAAGTTGGACTTTGTACAGGATCCTCTACCTACCCACACTAAACCACAATTTGGATGTCTCATACTTAAAATTTGTATTTTTAGGTTATTTTGAAAGGATAAAACAACAATCACGTAAAATGATCTACACCTAAATTAATACATGATTCTGGTCGTTTTGAGATAAACGGAGTAAATTTGTTTACCCTTAAACCGCCTGATAACTTTCCATCACTCGATCTTAGTTGAATGAATTGTCGTATGATAATCACACCGTCATTGCACTTTTAAAGTTGTGACGTTACGTATACACGATATTTTATATAAAGACGCAGACACATGCGGGAGTGACCACAACTCCACATTGCTTGCATATAGAATAAGGAAGTTGTCTTTTTTATAGTGTCCCGTGTTAATGGCATTATGTATAATATCTATGCATTTTAGTTTGGGACCAAAAGTCTCCTCCCCTTGAATTTGTGTGATTTTATTCTCGTACCTTATCTTCTATTAAAACCCTACAAAACACGTTAAGACTTAAACAGGCGAATATTTTTGAAAATTAATTGTAATTATTTTTACCTTAATTAAAAATCTAATATAAATAATCACGAATTTCTTTTATTATTATTAATAAAGTAAGAACCTTTTGCATGGATAAAGGCGCAAACTCATTTTCAGTTTACAAAATTACCCTTGTGAACACAAGAAAACACGGGGGTAATGAACCCGCGTGCAAGCATTTTCAACATATACAAACCACATGGTAGGGAATAGTATCACCCTGCTATTGGTTCAAATGGGTGGCCGGTCCTCTCCTATTAGACCAACCAATTTATTATTTTATACACTTTAAAATTATGGTTTTGCCCTTGAAAAGTGTTTCCCTATCATTGGTTCAAATGAGCGTCGAACAATATCCATTGGACCAACATGTTTATTATTTTAAACCCATTTTAAAATTACGTTTTTGCCCCCAATTACAAAATACGGTTTTGCCCCAACTTCAAAATACATTTACCCTTTCTCCCCAGCTAAAAAATACGATTTCGCACTCGGTAAAAAATTACGCTTTTACCCTCAGCCAAAATTACGTTTTCGCCCCAATTCAAAATAAAATTATGCTTTTGCCCCCAGCTAAAATTTACAAACTTCCCCTCGGTTCAAAACTACGATATCACCCTCAATTCAAAATTATGTTTTTGCCCCCAGTGCAAAATAAAAATATGGTTTTCCCCTAGCTAAAAAATAGGATTTTATCCTCGGGAAAAAAATTTGATTTTTCCCCAGGTAAAAATAAAAATATAACTTTGCCCCAGCTAAAAAACATGTCAAAGAGCTGCTTAACACTCTTTTTACTTTTTCTTTCTAGTAAAACTATAGTACTGTTTTTTTAATTGATTGAGAATTATTCAGCCATCGCCTCGCAACGCGGGCAGGGCATCACCTAGTGAAGAAACAATATTAATTCTGATAGGTAATAATTCAATACCCGATTGCCCATTCCATCATATACGGGTATTTATTTAATAGTAAACAAAATATATTAGTAGAAGATATGTAGAAAAACCAAATTAGGGATTTGTGAAACTTTAATAAATATAACATCTGTGATTTTGTTGTATTTGGCATGTGGCACGTGTTTTAGTTACTTCATGCTACCACTAGGCGGAGGTACTTCAGAATTTCTGGTAAATTCAACTAAAGGGTTCATTAAGTCCTTTAGAAGTTTTATGGTCTGGTTAAGACTCGTTAGTTAGAAAACTTGGTCAGTAAGACGGTTGAGTTCTACTTTTAGCCTAAAGCGGTTAGCTTTAAGACCATTAAACTGAACACGTTCAGCTGTCCTATTTCTAGGTGATCTCTTAAGAGACTGTTCTAATTGGTTAATTAGACTTTGATTTTCGGTTAATTTTTGATTAACCCGACGGATTTCTTTTTTAAGGAAATCTTGGTGCATACTCATTGTATACTTGGTTCTTGTAAATGGAATTTACAATATTGAATTAAAAATTCTTTATGTTAAGGGAATCTTTTTTATTTAATCGGATGATTAAAAGAAAAAGACGCATAGTACTTTCTTTTCTTTTTAGTCGATTAAAAAGAAAAAGATGCACAGTATTTTGAATATAAAATTCAAATGAATTATTCATCGATTATAATAATCAATAGATAATTCGAATATGAATTCTTCAAATTATTAGTCGACAATTGTTGACTAACATAAACAATTTTGAAATTGTTTAATTGTGGAATTAATCCTTTGAATTTACAAAATTCATTATTTTTTGTAGTCATATTTTGACTAAAATTTTTTAGATTGAAAAATCATTTGTTTCGATAGTTGTTAATCGATTTCTTTTTGTGTTTGTTTATAAACATCATTTTTTTATTTAATCAAAATCTTAGTTTTTTTTTTTTTGTGTGTTGAATTTAATTCTTTTTAAGATTTTAAGGAGAGATATAAAATATCAATCTTGAAGTAATTTAACAGTTTGAAATAAAATCTATACCTTTTTTCTTCTTGTATTTTCTTCTTGAAAGTTTCTATTTCTTTCTGCAAGGGACCAATCCAACCCTTAATTTCCATAACGGCCTCCTGCCTAAGCGGTACTTCAACGGGCTCCAGGACTCCAGGTTTTACAGAATAAAAACTTTCATGATAAAAGATAAAAGATAGAGGTTTACAAAAGAGTTTTTATTTCATAACTGTTCTCCCGAAGGAGAACTTCTTGATATTTACATCAACTCCTTAAAGGAATTTCTACTCCATACTAGCACACATAACTAGAATTTGAAAAATTGATCATACGAATGATCAAAGAAAAGTTGAAAAGGAAAGGTGGTTGAGAGGTTGAGTAGTGGATGGTGGATTCAGCCAGGGATATCTAAAAATAAAGAATTCATCTTCTTTATATAGCAGAAGAGAATTTTACAAAAGACCATTATATCCCTTCATTAATCGTCATGGATGACGTTTTTTAATCGACATACCCATGTGTTGGGTCCGGTTCTCGATTGTCTTCTTCTGAAAAGTAGCTGTCTTTTTCAGTTGAGTTTTTGTTTTCTTCTGAAGAAGATGCTTTGCAGTATTCGCACTGATGGTTTTCATATGTGCGTTGCAACTTTTGACAAAGTTGTTCTTTAGTGGCGGGGCCTGCTTCTACTTTATTGAAGATGATGCGTTGCTCCATCCTTTCTAAAGCTTCTTTTTCATGTAGTGGTAAAGGAGTTCCACTATAGCTAGTAATTATGCAGTTAGTGCTGCAATAATTAACTTTGTTAAAACTTCCTACTTTAATTTTTTTGTAGGTTTTCTAGGATTTGTAAAAATCCTTTAGTCCTGATATGTAACCATTTTTCATAGTCTTCAAATTCTTCTTTCATCATTCTTGAAGGATTGACCGTTCTTGCTTTGGCTATGCCAATTTCTAAGTGATGGTAACCTGGAAGGGTTGTTCCTTGGTACCAGTCAGGGAGTGTAGAAGTACACTTGATGAAGATGTTAGCATCTCTTGCAGCAGCAATTTTCTTTCAAAAATTCTTGATGGCTTTCTTCATTCCTTCAGATAAATTACTTATTTCAAGTAAATTAGGAGAAGGGTAGATGAACTTTGCTAATCCAGCAGAAAATGCTAGAGAAACTAGTTCTGGGCTTGCACCTGGACAAAAGATAATAAGACTTTTAGTAGCCCTGTCTTCTGTGTAAATATGTTCGAACTCGAAGTCGTCTTGGTTTATGGCTCTAGCCTTTGACCAAATTGTTCTGAATTCTTTTAAAGAAATAATATATTTTTCTTCTTTCTCTTCATTTATTGTTGGTTTTGAGAAAGTGTTGTTTCTGAATTCAATGACTTTTTCTTTTTTCTTGGACCTCAATGGTTCAGGAATAATTGTTACTTTTAAAGGTATTTCCTTTTTCCCGAGGTTTGCTGAATATCGGGTAGCTTCTTGTTGGGCTTGCGATAACGACCCAAATTTTTTGAATGGATAGTCAGTTTTATCAACGTAGTTTTTTACTATACCCCAATCTTCATATATTCCTCTGTGGTCACCATCGAAAATAACATAAAATCTTGAATTATGCTTTTCTGGTATTTGTGTGACTTGGGAGTAACTTGGTCTGAGAGAGACCTTTTCAGTTTTTGGCAAACTGTCAGCCATCAACGGATTTGATGTGCCTTTACCAGAGCCGTTTGCTTCTGGGCTAGATGAAGATTTTAGCTCTTCATTTACTCTATTTTTGCTTTCTTTTTAAAAAAATAAGATGTTATTTCTTAAAAATTGATGGAAAATAACAGTTTATTTAAAAATGATCCAGATGAATCTGAAGAAATAACTGAAGTTATAAACTTTAGTGAAAACGAAAAAGGTTTTGTATCAGATTACATGATTAATTCTGATCAACTAACAAAAATTAGCAAGCTTAAATTCAAGCTTGACACAAAACAGGTTTTTAATCAACCAAAAACTTTACAAAGTTTAGTTTCTAGAGCCTTTTCTAGAAAAAATAAAATATTTTATTGTTTTAACACTGAAGAACTTTCAGTTGACATAAAAAACACAGCTGGTGAAGTTTATTTGCCACTCTTAACAAAGGGTGAAATAGCAAAAAAGGTTTTGCATATTAAACCAGAGTTGAGAAAATCTCTCAATATGGTACACATAGGAGCGGTTAAAATCCTTCTAAAAGCACAGTTTAGAGATGGAATTAATTTTCCTATAAAAATGGCACTCGTTGATAATAGAATTATCAATAGGCAAGACGCTCTTCTGGGAGCAATTCAATGTAATTTAGCATATGGTAAATTTATGTTTACTATTTATCCTAAATTTGCTTTACATCGTGATTCTAAGGATTTCGACAAAACTTTGAGTTTTATACATCAGTGTGAAAGAACTGATCTTATGGAACCAGGTAATAAAGTATTTACGATTAATTATTTAATCTCTTATGCTTTAACCAATAACACTCATTCAATTGAGTACAAAGAAAAAGAGAGTATAACAATTGAAGATATATTCTCAGACATTGGAATTGTTGAAGGCAGCAAATTCGCTGAGCCATCACAATTACAAGAAAATTGGGCAATTGATATTGCACGAAATAAACAGGTTTTAGTATCAAAACCTAGACACAGTTATGCTGGAAACTCTTTACAAATAGGAGAATCAGGTAATACTGAACAATTAATTCGTTCTATGTCAGAAAGAATTGATGGATATGGTAAAATTTTAAAAAGAGTTATTGGAGAATAATGTCTTCAAAACCGATTTTAGATTACTTACAATATCTTGATCAACAAATCACCTATGAAGAGGCTGATATACAAAATTGGTTTATTAGAGTAAATCAAATTAAAGAAAATTTTATGTTAAGTCATAAAACAAAATCTCTTAATATCAAGATTATTAAGAAAAACATTTTTGCTTCTAAGCAAAAAATTATAGAGCTTAGAAATAAAAAAAGCAATTATATCTATAACATGACTACTTTTTTGAAATTAGAGGAACTTGTTAAAGATCTAATTAGAAAGTTGGATAGTCTATCTACCAACGAAAATCTTGAGGCAACTGCCGCAAAAATCATCAAAGATGTTTCAGACAAAATTGATGAAAAAATAGATTCAAAAACTTTTATGCCCGAAAGGCAAAAAGAAAAAGTTGATGATGAAAAAAGCTTTCAAAAGTATTCATTTCCAAACTTCAACGTTGGAAATCCATCTCTAGGAAGTTCTAAAAGTCCAAATGCATTAATATGGCCTTTCGGATCAACTTCAAATGACCAATAAAGGTCAAGCGAAAAACTTTTTAAGAAAAATAAATCTAGAGATTTCTAGACATTATTTCTTTATAGAAAGAAATAATCAAAGAATTTATGAATTACATTCGGATTGGAGCATTCATCCTTATGACAAACTTTTTGAATTAACTGATTTAAAAAGAAAAAATTCTTTTATGGAAAAAGATATTCAAAGACTAAAAGATTATTTTGTCTTGTGGATAAAATGAGTTCCATCATTCAAAAATTGGAACGAATTTTAGATAAACAATTGGATACCCTTCCAGTTGAACAGATAATAGAACTTGTTAATCTCATTACTTTAGATGACAAGGAATGTGAACACAAATTTTCTGAAAATAAAATCTTAAACGAAAGATATTTTTCTGAAAATAAAGAACAGGTCTTTGTTTTGAAGAATGAAGAATCAAGAACCTTTCCTATTAAGAAAGAAGAACCCGAAACTGAAGAAAGTTCTTCAGATACGGAAATGTCTCCGAGACAAAGAACTTACCATGCCTCTACTAGCAAAGGTAACAGGAGTAGAAAAAAGAATACGGAATTTTCCATGCCGTATCATAAAGGTATACCTGATTATAATAGTAATGACAATGGTAGTGCAACTACTATTAATACTATTAAAATTGATTGTATCTTCAACCTCGACAAAAGAAAAGAGGTAATTGATAAATGGAACACTGAGATCAGTCTAATCATTCAGACTAATTCAGTAGAGTTCTCTCAAGCTAAGGCTTTGTTATTATTATTATTAGAACATAAGTCTGCAGGAATCATACAAAATTTCATCAAAGGGACAACTTGGGATGAAGATTTGCATGGTATAGATCTTTTTGATCAAATCATAAATGCAATATACATGATGTTTTTAGGTCTCGATCTCATTACAGATAAAGACCGAGAAAATAAAAAAATATTAGAAAAAGCAAGACAAAATCTTGCTAAAGCACAACTTTGTGACATATGTCTGTTAGACGATTTCACTTGTCTTTATGAAACTAATTTATATAAATTAGGCACAGGTGAATTCCACTCATGGATTGATGCTTACTTAATGAAAATTCCCATCGTCGGAGAAAAGGCGAAAGAGCGATGGAATAAAGAAAAGAATCAATTTACGATGCATTCTCTTGGGTTTGCTACAAGAATTGTTAAAGAAGAAATTGCATCCTATTGTGATCTTTCTGACAAACAAAAACAGTTAAAACGTTTTAACGAAAACTGTTGTAAAAAAACTCGCTGAGTTACCACAATTATCTTTTGGCTGTGAACCAACAAAAGATAAAAATTATTTCAAAAATAAATATAAAACAAAAACTAAAAAACGTTTTTGGAAAACCAAGAAAAGAAAATTTTCTCCTGGAAAATACTTTTCAAAAGAAAAACATAAGGTTTGTCCTCAAGGGAAGAAAACATGTCGTTGCTGGATATGGGATTTGTGAAACTTTAATAAATATAACATCTGTGATTTTGTTGTATTTGGCATGTGGCACGTGTTTTAGTTACTTCATGCTTTCACCTAGACCTAGTCCAGGGCGAAGCTTTATGCCCCCCCCCCCCCCCTCTATCGTTTTTACTGTAGTTTTATCGGGTTTTTTTAGTGTAAAATATTGTGTCACCCACTTTGCCTAGCCCATAGGTCAGCCTTGTAGTTTAGTCATATAACACCTTTACTTGAATACTTGGCCTAACTTAGTTATTTTCAAACTATTTATAATTATTATTATATGCTTTAGTTTCCATTCTAGACAATAGATATAGGAAATAGAAGATGATTTATTATACATCAGTAAACTTATTAATATATTATTAAAATGTTATCTCCATGTTAATAATAAGATGGGAGTTGGGGACAACATAGCAATAAGCATAGCATGCCCGGTGAAATGGTTATGGGCAAAATGGGGAATAACAAAAATAAGTGTTTCCTATGAATACAACAACTGTGTCCAATAAGGGAGGGTGGATAAGGTACAAACTTGATAAGCCAATACCCGCATGTTTTTTTATCTATTTATTTTTTATCTTTTAATCCCACCCAGGTGGTATCTTGAAGGTGAGATAAGACTTTAGACCAATAGGTCCTGAGTTCAATTCTCACAAAAGGGGGTTTTCCTATATTTATTGGGTTTCCTCCTGAATTGGTAGGCATTATGCCTAGTAGAGATGGATATGATCGGGTGGTTCTGCTGGTGGCACGATGATACTCCAGTGGTCCATCAGTGATCCAAATTTGCCGTTCAAAAAAAAAAAAAAAAAACCAAAATCAATAACATGTTTAATTGCTGTAGTAAATTTATACCTTAATTCAGTTAATTCATTTCGAATTTGAAAAAAAAAAAACAAAAAACAAAAAAACTTGTGTTTTGTGCGAGGTCGAGGATGAGTCCAAGGATCGTTTATGTACTTCTTGCATGGTGGCTTCGGTTGTTTTACAACATATAAGTGCTTGATGTCTTATCCCGCAAATATTTGACTTTTTATAGATTTGTTGGAGGCTCACAAGTCACAACCACCTAGGATTGGGGAAAGGTTTGTAGTATTATTATTATTATTATTATTATTATTATTATTATTATTATTATTTTTTTTTTTTTTATTATTTGTTGGTGTATACGGAAAGCGATGAATGATAAAGTTTTCTCTAGCAAGGCGGTGAAGATTGAGGAGGTCATTGATAGCATTATATCGCTTGGGTTTTTTGGTTTATAAAAAAATAGATCTAAAGTCGAGTCTATTCTATGGGCTAATTAGTGTAAATTCGATTATTTGATGTAAGTTTATATTATCAGGTGTTTGTTAAGTTTAAAAACAATGTAAACGAATAATGTTGACTACTTGCCAAGTTGCCATTTGCATGGATGCATCCAGCATATCACACAGTGCTTAAAAACTTATCACATACTTCATGATTATGTAAATATTGTGAATCGTTAACCTACAACATTCAAAACTGATGTTTTCCAATGATAATAAGTGAATTATACTTTTATGATTACAATATCAACGTAAATAAAGTCCGTATATTTATTCTAAAACTAAACGAATATATTTTGTTTTGTTAAGGATGTGTACTGACGTAGCAAACTTTTTATATGGCTACGTATATGCAAAATGAATCATTTTTGCATGTACTGTAACTTTATGTATTATAAATTTCTAAACTTACAAAAACGTAATGAAATTTGATTTCTTTACCAGTTTTTTAGTTAAGCTTTTTTCCTACAAATATATTCTCATTGAGCTCACAGTTTGGATATGAGAAAATAATCTTGTCAGTTGTCACAGGAGAAGACCGGCGATAATTGTCTCACGGAAGATGGCTAGAGGAAATGGCCGCGATGGAGACAAATGGCCTATCGTGAGCGGAGAATGATGATGGATTGTGTATCATTCCCTACATAAACTTGATTAAATAACCATGTTAATGTTGAAAAGAAAAGCATATACTAAACATGTGTGATTTCATTACATTATACTTTAATCTCTATGTGGTCACCATCTCAGATATCTACCATTTTGCCCATAAAATGAGTACATTTGCGCATGCACAAATTTAAGAAATGACCCATTTCAATATGTCCATTTTTAACCTTTTCCTCTGTTTAAATAACATGAACAATATACTAATGGTTGATGCATAATATTTATATAGCAAGTGCCATTGTTTAAATACAAAAGCCATTTGGGAGAAAAAAAAAGTTAATACTTGTTATATATAAATTTTTTGGATAACTTATAACTTAATTTTACATCACTTTGTAAAAAAAGCTACACATTTGATTGCAGAGTTCACATGTTTAAATTATGCATGGAAATAAATAAAGACTATCAAAACACAGCCCTAAGATAAGTACTAAGAGTGTAACTTATGTTTAACATATTTTGTTTAGATGATAATTATTAAATACTAGATATTATAAATATCAAATGATTATAGTTGGATAAAACTGTTTTTATACTCAATGCAACCATTTTTTTATTGTAATGGAAAAAAATTGCGTTTTCACGTAGTTACAAGAGTTAGAGAATTGCTAACCCTTTCTATATCCCTATCATTAAAATTTAGAAAAATCAATTAAGAACACCACTTCATCCCATCCCCATCCCCATTCCATACCTCACATCCTTGTATTTTTAGAGAAAACTAAAGTGAATCCCAATATTTTAGGAATGGAATGTAGGACATTTATATAAATATTGGGAGATAATTTTAAGGAATGATGATTTTTAGTTAAATTACAGGCGTGATGATAGAGAATGGAATGTGAATGCTCTTATAACTACTAGTTATAACTCGAACTTATATAAAATTTAACGTGCATTTTTCTATCATGGTTTATTTTTCCTTGAAACTTTACTATGAAGATTAAATTGTTTTTTTACATAATACTTATATAGTAGAAAAGAAGTCATGAGTGTAGATGCTTATTTCCTCTGGTCTTGTCTATAATTTGGGCCTAATTTGCTGGAAATTGGTGATTTTTTAATTACTTAATGGGCATGCTAAAAGGTGAATTACTTTATGAAATGTGAATTAATAATTTACACCACCACCGTCTATCACCACCATCCACTACCACCGTCTACCACCACCCACCACCACCTACCGTCCACATCCAACACCACCGTCCAGCACCACCCACCACCACCGTTCGTACAACACCACCAATTTATTTTAGAAGTCTATATACGTTAAAAAACAAACAGGTTTCTTCTTGCAGAGGTTTGGTCCACCTCTTATTCTACATATGTCTGCAGACATTTAACTCTTAAAAAACAAACACCATGTGTTATGGAAACACAAGGGATGTGCGTGAAAGGCCCTACTACAGAGGCTGACGGGCGTTGAACACATAGGCTGACGAGTGTGTGCCATATTCTTTTTCAATTACTTTTTAATTTTCAATTAATATATTAACCAACATTTTGCTTCCTCTCGTATTTTAAAAAAAATATCACTCACTTCATCACATTTCACTTTATCATAACACATGTTTTAGAGCAAGTGTAGAAACACTCACTACCTACTTGGTGCTTTTTTTCACATTTCATGTGACTTAATAAATCTATTAACAAGAGTCAAGTTTACCATTGAAGATGAACATTTATCTTTTCCGCTATGTCAGTTATTAGACCTTAACATCTAAACTTCAAGTAATACAAAAGTTTGCAACGTATCTTCTTTAACTAATATAACATTCACACTTTGTTACTCGGGTATGTTCTCATAAAAGTAGCTTTCGGATAATTTATATGCTCAATTTTTTTTGTCTATGATATGTGATGTTTTTTTTAATCAAAGTAGTTTTTGGATTATATAATTCAAGTAAGAACTTCAGTTTTAGTCATACTAGTTTTTATGGTTTTGATCAATATAAACTCGTGTGGATATCTTTTTGAGCATATCACGACTTTGATATGTATGTTATTTACCTTTTAGTTCCTATACCTAGTGACGAAGCTTGAGATTTCCGATCAGGGGGTCAAAAACATATATACCTAAAAAAATTTATAAAACCGGGGGGTCGAAATGTATATACCTAAAAAATTCTATACGAAAACTACATACGGGGCACTATTGAGCGAAAAGTTCGGGGGGTCGGGTGCCCCTCCCGGCCCCCACAAAGCTACGCCCCTGCCTATACCGAGTGGCGTTTTCGTGCCAATACCCTACCAAACTGAATCAGTACCGATCAAACTCTATATTTAAAAAAAAAATGGTTTCATATTAAAAAAAAGTTGTTTTATGGTACCGTAAGGCGTAAGCTATAGCAAGTGCCAGTATTGCATTGGTGCTTTCAACCGAATAATCTTGAAAAATGAGTTGTGCTCAAAGTAGAATGTTTTTTGGTGTCATAATGAACCGAATCGCTTCTCACTTAACAACGTCAATACCAGTATTTGTTTTATTAGAACTAGTATCATCATTCATTTTCATGGTGTTTTATTGATGTATATTTTACCGCACCGTACTAGCCTCGTAAGACTGGAAGGTATGGAGGAGGCAAGTCCTCCAAGGATGGGACGTCACGTCACCGCCACGTAGGAGGGGCTTGAAGGGGATGGACCTAGGGGGGTGAAGGATGGGGTTAAATATATATATATATATATATATATATATATATATGTATGTATGTATAGCTTGGTGTGTGGAGGAGAGACCCGTCGACTTCGGCTGCTGGGCGACGAAGAAGCCGGAACGGGGCAGGGGGCGGTGTGGGGGACCGGCGCCGCGCCTCGCCGGGCCTAAGCCGGCCCCCATACCGCTTAGTCTTAATAAACTGAATCGATACCGATTAAATTCCTACACCAAGTCACGGATGACTTCAGCTACTTTAATATATATGATCCATGTATGTGTATGTATGAGTATCTTGGTTAAAGTTGTAAAATACTACGTATGAATTTTCTGTATGGTGTGTCCCACACGTGTTAGCTAGTGAATGGAATAAGAGGCCACTCACGTGCCAAAAACTCTCTATAAATACAAGCACCCTTGGTGAATGGCCAAGCCAAAAAGGACTAAAGAATAGACAATCTCCCCCCACCCACACCCATCAAAAAAAAAAAAAAGGATTTTTTTTTTATAATTTCACACACTAATCCATCCAGTGGTCTCTTCTGTCACACGCAATTTCAATTTAGTGTGTGCAACTGTGTGTTTCTTATTTAAAACAGAACCGAAGAGATTCTTCTTTTCTAATAACCTCTTATTATTATTTCCCAAAAGGGAAAAAAGTGATAGAGACAGGAGTAAAATGGAGAGAGATGGTGGTGGTGATAAGGTAGCATCAAAGTTCAAAAGGATTTGTGTTTTTTGTGGGAGTAGTCAAGGCAAGAAGACCAGTTATCAAGATGCTGCTATTGAGCTTGGAAAAGAATTGGTATTTTTTTTTCATTCTTTTTTGGGGATTTTCAATCTGTTTTTCTTCCTATTTTTTTGGGGTTCTTGAAAAAGCCACTTTATGTTTTGAATCTTGTTTTTTTATCTTATCTTTATTGCTTGTTTGTTAATGGGATTTTGTTTAAAAACATATACTTTCAAGATTCAGCAAAAAGCTTAATTTTTGTACATATTTTGTTCTTGAAAGATATTAAAGAGTGTATAGGTATGGTATGGTAAGGTAATGCACTAAATATATAGTCTAACTAAAAAAGGGTTTTATTTATTTATTTATTTATTTATTTATTTATTTCACTAAATGAGGGTTATATAATATGTAGGTTTCAAGAAACATTGATCTGGTGTATGGAGGAGGTAGCATTGGATTAATGGGATTGATCTCACAAGCTGTTCATGAGGGTGGTCGCCATGTTATTGGGTATGTAATGTAATGGAGTTAATTATTTATTATTATGACCTCAAAAAAGTATTTTTTTTAACCAAGATTAAACTAACAGAGGATGATTAAGGAACAGAATCAGTGTGTTTGTTGTTGGGTGATTAAAACTAACTTTTTGTCATGTTCTTGTCTCTCTTCTTCTGCAGGGTTATTCCCAAGACCCTCATGCCTAGAGAGGTAAGTTAATCACATCATTTTATTACTTGTTTATTATTAATTTTAATTAGATTATTATTTTAAACTATTAAGAGTATGTATTGTTTTTGCTATCAAATGAGTTCTATGTTTTTTTTTTTCCTTTTGTGGTGTCTTTTTTCCTGAAAATTTCAGCCCTGTACAGTTAACCTCTTGTACCTTTCTTCCTTGTCATTATATGAATATATACATACAAATAACAAATACTTTTATACATATGAGCATGTATATGTATGAGTATGTGTACTGCAAACCCTGTAAAATGCTGACTCTGTAAAAGATTATTGGAAGTCCACCATTCCTGCAACCCTCATCATTGCTTTACTGGCCAACACTCCATCATGAATGAAAGACCTCTCTTTCTCTCTCTAGAATTGCTAGTTTTTTTTTTGTTTTTTTTTCAACGGCAAGGCCAACCACCGTGACACCGGGCTGTGGCCAAGTTCGACTACTTGACGCGCCGCCAGCCCCTTGGCTCTCCTAGATGCGCGGAAACCCGACCACCAGCCCGAAGGCACGACAGTGTAATAATCGGTAAAACCTCGCCTCCCATCCAAGACGAACCGGCGCCATCCGTATTCGCCCTTCACCTTGAGGCCGCAGAAAATAACGGGGAGAGTGAGAGTCGAACCTGGGTTATAAGGAACACCAAGTCTTTCCCCAACCAATCCATCACTACCTCATTGGCAATTGGACGTCTTATTAATATTTTTTTTTTGTTGGTTTGCAGTTGACTGGTGAGACTGTAGGAGAGGTGAAAGCAGTGGCAGATATGCACCAAAGGAAAGCAGAAATGGCAAAGCATTCTGATGCTTTTATTGCTTTACCAGGTTAGTATAATGTTTCATAGTCTTTCACTACAATTTCATAGGCATTTGACCATTAGATCAAAAGGGGTGCTGTTGCTGTTGCTTTTGTTTGTTTTTTTTATACTTTCATGAGCTTTTACTATGTAGTTAACATGAGGTGTGACCAAGTTTTGTTACTTGACTTTAATATGATGTGAAAAAAAAGGATTACCTATAGGTGTGGGATAGAGAACCCACAATATTATAAAAAAAAATGATAACTCTTTAGACTGCTGTGTGTTATTTTTTTGATAAAATAAAAGGGATGCATAGCATGAAATTGTTGTAAAAAAATGAGATAAAATGAATGTGGTCTTATTGCCTTTTTCTACACTCCATAAGCATGTAATGACAATAACATACACATAAGTTAATTTAAATATGCTGCAATGTTTATGGATATGAAATTGTTAGCTTTGATTTTTAAATTGCAAGAAAGTAGTATATATGGCAAGTTGCTTCTTTTTTTATTCCAATTCTCTTATTATAGTTGATTTTCAAGAAAAAAAAATATATTTTGGTTTATAATTATAAATTAAGGAGAGAAAAAGAAGAGTTCTTGGTTTTGCCAATAACAGAGGTACAACTATGTATGCAAAAGGTACATTTGCTTTTTTGCAGAATAGAAGTCAAGTTAAGCTTTTGAGTCTATGATTATCATAACAAACCAGATTTGGAAGTAAAATCCCTTGTTTTCAATAGATTTATTTATTTGTTTTTATTCATTTTTTTTTGTAGTTTTGTGATCATGTCAAGAAATTGTATATGTTTGTGCTATGAAAGTGATTGTCATCTTGATGATTAAACCTTACTTGTGTTGTGTCATAAATATTGTTTGTTAGTTAGTTCATTTCTTCAACATTTATTATTTTCTGTCAAGTGTACAATCACCTGCTCTGATCCATTTAAGGCAATGGCATTGTTACCTTGCAATTGACCGAATTTAGTAATAATGTTCACTTCTTTCAAATAATTGAAATTTACTATTTAAGCCTGTTTCTATCACTTCAACAAATTTTAGTAAATTTAATTTGGAAAAGAAAGAATTATAGATTGTAACATGAAATGCAGGTGGATATGGCACTCTTGAAGAGCTACTTGAAGTGATCACATGGGCGCAACTTGGCATTCATGATAAACCGGTAACTTTCATTCATCTATTATCTTGTATTTCAAAGCGAATAAATTTATAAAAAAAAATAAACCAACAAAGAATGATTAGAGCAATAAAAAGTTTAAATCTTGCAGGTTGGTTTGTTGAATGTGGATGGATACTATAACTCGTTACTGACGTTCATTGATAAAGCAGTCGAGGAAGGGTTCATAAGCCCAAGTGCTCGCCATATCATCGTGTTGGCACCAACCGCTAAGGTTTTGGTTAGAAAACTTGAGGTAATTAAGTTCCCAAGACCTTTGGCTTTTTGAGTCAAACAATCTTGAAAGTCAACTGCTTGACTTGTTTGATTTACAGGAGTATGTGCCTTGCCATGAAAGAGTGGCTTCAAAGTTGAGCTGGGAGATGGAGCAACAACTTGGGTACAATGAGTATGATATTTCTAGGTGATGGATCAAAATCAAATCATATGGGTTGGGTCTTTTTCTTTTTTTCTTTTGGATGAAGGTACTAACTTTGAAAGGGGTTTTGCTTTGATTAGAATCTTGGTGTGAAGGGGATTAATCTTCTTTTTTGTAAATTATTGACTCAGAAATGATGTGGGAAACTCTCACTAATTTCTTCTCCTTTCCCATGCAACTTTAGTTCCTTTTGTAATATAAACGTATTAGATGTTAAAATGAAATTTCCATAGGCCAATCAATGTTATAAAATCAGTTGTGACTTGACTGGTGATTTGTTGAATCTTTACCAAGTAGAAAATGAGATTGACCCATCTTACATTCACATTTAACAAATTATGCTTAACCTAAAAGAACCAAGGGTTTTAAACCATACAACACGTTCTAGACTTTTATTAAAACTAACAAAATTCGATGGCCTTTAGATGAACCCTCTATTTATACTAATCAAATATTAACTCTACCTTGGAGGATAAGTAAACTCTTCTAATATAATTAAACTTACTAAATATTGGTAAACTAGAATGTTACTCTTGCACGTTGCTGCAAGGAGTTCCATAGCGGTATTAATATTTACATATGTGTCTAGTGTGTGTATATATATAACTTTATTTGTTTATAAATTGTAAAGAAGTTGTAATTTGTCATGAACCGAATCTTTAAAAAAAATCTGCACCCCAGGAAAAAATTCTTGGATCTGTCACTACTGAAAACACATAAAGATATTAACTTTATGAATCGTTGTGCACGTAGGTCATGTTTTCATGCATAACCCATCCAAAAAAAAACCAATTTTGCATGGAAAACCATACCTTAATCGACTTCAAACTGCACCGAGCCTAACTAGATCCAGTGTTCCCCTTCACTGCTTATGATATAAACACCTTAGGGTGTGTAGAAAACTGAATTATTAATGATATCGAAACATACAAAAAACCGACGGGTCAGTTTAATGATTTTCAGAAACCTGACAATAGTTTTATGGTTAACAAGGTTTACATACCAATCAGAACCGAACTGATTATATGTATTTTTAATTATAGATTATATGTATATTTTTAATGCTATGTAATATACTACTATATACAAATGTGTAATAACAGTTTGTTCCATAGTCAAAAAATAAAGAGTGAATTTCAATGATTGTCATTTATCTTTATACCCATTTTCAGACGCTGTCCATTATGTTCAAAGTTGACGAGTTTTGTCCTTTATGTTTTCATATCATACACGTTTTGTCCTTTAGGCCTAACCCAGTTAGTTTTTTCAGTTAAATTTGATCATCTGCTTTGCACATGAGTGCATTTTTGTCAATTCAAAGGTAAGTTCAACGACAGATTTACAGCTCAAAGCTTCTACAACCTTTAAACTGGCAAAAATGCCCTCATGTGCAAAGCACATGACCAAATTTAACTGAAAAAACTAACTGGGTTAGGCCTAAAGAACAAAACGTGTATGATATGAAAACATAAAGGACAAAACTCGTCAATTTTGAACATAAAGGACAGCGCCTGAAAATGGGTATAAAGATAAAGGACAATCCTTGAAATTCACTTGTAACACCCCAAAAACGGGTTTGGTAAATTAGAACCCGGTTAATATAAAGAAGTGAGTTTTAGTCTCTTATATAATTAAAATGAAACTTGAGGGACCAAAACCGTTAAGTGGGAAACATGATTTTTATAAAATAAACTTAAAACACCACACACACAGTGTGTGTGTGTGTGTGTGTGTGTCGACATCCAGGAAGAAGAAACAAGGTTCAAACCCTAGTTTCACTAAAATCCTCAAATTGGAAGGGTAAATGAAGTCTAAATCCATAACCGAGTACGGATTAACGATCACCTTCTCAATGTGATCATAAGGTATGTCTTAAAAGTTAGATTGGTGATTATGAACGAAGTGGGTTATGTTGTAAATCATGAAAAGGTATGAAATTGAGTATGAGGATATGTTAGAATCATCATATAGAACATGGGTTATGCATGATTTAGGTTAATTTGATGCTTAGAGGTGAAACCCATTAGTTATGGTGAGAATGATGACTTGAATCATCATCCATGTCTAATTCTTGTTGAATGTTGATGTATTATGTGAGTAATATTGATTCTTGTTAGAGGAATTGAAAGAAATATGATGATAATATGTTTGAATGTTTATGTGTGAATGATATATGTTAATTAGTAGGAGGATTTGATGAATTATGTGTGAGATTAGAAGAATGCGCATGAATTAGTTGTACACTATGCTTAGCAGATAGTAAACTCACCAAATGTATGATGGAATTATGAGGTAATTGAGACTAGATCACTTGTAAGTGATTTACAAAGTAGTTATGAAGTGGGTTTTAGATAATGTGATGTAAAATGATGATTTACTTATGTTAATGATGTTTGGAATCATACATGTGTGTGAATGTTTAAAGAAATCGGATAAGAAATGATAGATTAGCATGTTATAAGCATGGATGATAAATTCCATATAAGATCCGTGTGATAAAAGGGTTGTGACGAATGATGAATAAACTAACTATCATAAGAATTATATATGATAGTTAATGCTTGGTAAGCGGCAAGGAAGCTTTGGGAAAGAAGCGGGTCAAACAGGACTTATGCGCACGGGAAGCATATTCGGATGCTAGGTAAGTAGAGCTTACACCCCTCTTCGTAGAATATCTATTCATTGTATTGATTATGAACATGGT
Organism: Helianthus tuberosus; assembly: GCA_030545235.1. Classification (NCBI taxonomy): domain Eukaryota; kingdom Viridiplantae; phylum Streptophyta; class Magnoliopsida; order Asterales; family Asteraceae; genus Helianthus; species Helianthus tuberosus. The sequence continues at coordinate 180,607,192 of CM060433.1, forward strand.
AAATAAATATGTGAAGTATGATGTTCCGACAAGTATTTGATACGGGTCGGAAAATTGTGGGTATGATAAGAAATTAAGGTTGATGTTTAAAAAGGGTAAAGGGGTATTATGGTAATTTTGGTTACAAGTTAACGAAGAAATAAGTTACATGGATGGGATAATGAATAACTAAAACCCCCACAAGGGTAAAATGGACATTTAGATTTAACGGGTCAAATGGTGGATATGTCACCATTTGGCGTTGTCGACTAATGAATTGTTTTGTCAAGTATCATGAATTCACAGAATGTATAGCAAAAGGATTTGCGTTGCTACTATCTAGCAATTTAGCGGATGAAGCATTAAAACGGGTCATAGCTTTGATCTGAGCCAGGTACGTGCGATTAGAGTTGTAGTTAAGTCGTATGATTGGTTAAATACGCAATGAAGTCCTTGTAGTAAAGGTTGGAATAAGTTGACCAAAACGCCCTTGGTGGGTATATCGGGCAAACGATCTTCAAAGTTGTTTAGGAACAAGTTGTTTGATTTGGTGAAATGATTTGGTCAAGTATGAAAGTGAAGAGTCTGGTTTTTGTAAGTCATAGACCATTTAATGCGCAAACACCCATAACGGGTCAAAATGAGCCTTTGAGCGAAAATAGGTTAAGTGGATGCAAGACATCCGAGAATTTAATCTTTTATGGTAGACAACGTTGAAATTATAAGGTTCATGAGATATTGAGGTCAAATAAACAGATAATGATGATAAATGCATGAACGGGTCAAATCTTTGTAAAAAGGTATTAAGTCGAAAGCTTAAAAGTCTAAAATTTCGTTAATCCGGATGCCGGATGTTAACTCCATGTGATGGGGAATTAAATTACAAGCGTTTAGGAAAAAGAATCGTGTAAAACGGATCAAAAACGAGAGAGTTATGCTCGTTTCCGTAAAATTGGGTTGTGCTGGGAATATACAGCAACAGCTGCAAACATTCTGATCATAATGGGTGGTGGCGCGACGCGACGGCAAAGGCATTATGCCGTCGCACGACGCCACGGACTCCAGATTTTATAAAAAAATATATTTTAATTGTGTATGCGATGCGAACCCGTTTAGACCGTTTTTAAACGCATATAAACTAAGTATGATTGATTTATTTCATGTTTTAGGAAAGGTAGGTATGTATGTGTGTATGTATTTACGCAAATAAGAACATATGGGCGTATGCACGTATGTATGTATGCATTTATGCAAGTAGGTATATATGAGCGTATGCAAGTATGTAGTCGTGTATGAAGTTATGTATGTGAGTAGGCATGTATGGGTTAGGTATGTTGTGAGTAGGGATGTATGTATGTATATATGTATAATGTCATGAGTGTACGTAATGATGTAGGTATGTGTGTATGTAGATACGTATGTAATGATGTGGATGTGTTTATATGTGGGTATGTACGTATGTATGTAATTGGTTATGTGTGAACGTATGAATATGTATAAGTATCTATGAAAGTAGGTACGCATGTATCCAATGAAATTGAGGACTAACGATATTAATAGTGTGCCTGGTAAATGAAGTGTAACGCAAGAATATCAAAGAAGTCTCACCGCGGATTGTATATTCAGATGGAAAGCTGGGATGTAAAGAGTTAATGGAATGAAAAGTAAACGTGAATAAATCTTGTATGTTTATAATGCGTACTAATGTTATGAATTTTATGTGGTGAGCACAGGTAGTACGAGTCACGAGGATCATCAAGGAATAGATATTGAGGACCGAGTCACAAGACAGATTGTACGGGAAAGTTGGTGTATGCAATATAAAGAAAACCCATGTTATGTTTTTTATTATAAATGAGTCGATTTATGACTTCATGTGAAAAAGTTGTGTTAAAATAAAACTTTTAAGTAAGTCAAGGTACTTATAATGAAAAGAAATTTTATGGCATGAACTTTCGCTGCGACTTTTCTTAAATACGTGTTAGGGCCTTACAAGTTAGTATCAGAGCCCTGGTTTGAGAGAATCAAGTACGAGAGTATAGGTACTTGAACTCAAACCTGTATGCTCTTGTGATGAGGAACCCGTACAATCCATGACTCGATCAAGATCTAAAGGTAGAAATGGAATGAAAACGTGTATGTATGCATTCATATGAAGAAACTAACGGTTATATTATGTGTAAGGTAAGCATAACCGATTGGAAAGGATGATCCGTGAATGCGGTCAAGAACCGGCATCAAGGCAAGTGATAAGACAAATGGACCCCAAGTACGTAAATTTAACGTGTGGGCGTATGACGTGGTATAATTAAGTGAGTGAAAGAAAATTTTAAATGAAATATAATAGTGATATGGCATTGAAGTTTTGAAAATAATACGCGTGCCAAAACTTGATTCTTCGTACATAAGGTGGCTATTACACGAAGACACAAAACTAGTATGTGGATTGTGTACGTGGCCAGTACACAAGAAACATATGACGTTCGTGAGACCGTGATAATTGTTACAGGTATGTCCGTTGGAATTAGGTAGTAGGTGGACGTGAGGGTAAAGAGAAACGTAAGACTTTCAGGAATGAAAGTATGAACGATATAATAGAATCCGCGAGACGGATTCGAAGCATGAAAGTAATGAAGTATGGATGACTTGTTTGAATCCGCGAGACGGATTCAAGGAAAGAAAGGCATGAATGGAATGTTTGAATCCGTAAAACGGATTCAAGGAAATGAAATGTAGAAATGATATGTCTGAATCCGCGAAACGGATTCAACACATGTAAGGAATGAAAGATGTGAATGATATGATTGAAATCCGTTAGATAGATTCAAATCATAGAAGGAAGAAAAGGTATGAATGGTATGTTGGAACCGCTAGACGGATTCGAAACATAGAAGTAATGAAAGGTATGGATGTTACATTTGAATCCGCAGGACGGATTTAAAATATAAAAAGGATGGAATTAGTCCACATCAGAATGTGTCGATAGTTTGACCGTGGTTGTGTCAAACGAGTCATATGGATAAATGTAAAGTAAATAAACAAAAGAATGATCGTAATAGGCATGCAAACCTAAGTTGTGAAACGAAAGAAAGAAGCTTTGAACCAGTTATGTGTTAAATGTGTTAGTAATAGACTCTTAGGAGTCATAATGAATGACGGGCTACGACCCGGACAATGGTTTTAGTATGAACGAGAAGGGTAAGTTTTAACGAAAATGCTGAAATGATGTAATGAATGTCTTTGCAAGTAAGCATGAATGGAAGGAAGTACGAATGTGTACCTTGATGTGTGCAAAATGCAACATATAAATTACATCAAATGAGGCATAAAACTAACCCTTTTTAGTACTAATGTTGGAAAAAGTGTGTTTTTGTCTTCCTTTTGTATTTTCAGGATTAAATGAGCTCAAATGAACAAAAGAAGCAAAAAGGCAGCTAAATCTAACAATAATACAAGAAAAGGAATAAACGTGGCATGCCCGACCTCCCGACAACATCTTCCCAAGCAAAACAAGAAAACAGAAGGCTGAACACGCCCCGTGCTCAGTGAGCACGGGGGCGTGCCCAAGTGTTTGCAGAAAAGACAAAGCTATAGAAGCTTCTATCACCCACCACGGGGGCGTGCCCAGCGGATACGGGGCCTTGGTCAACTCTAAGATTCACAGAATCTGAGGAAATCTTGATAGTACAGATACGCTTCTGCACGCGGGGTCGTGCCCAGCGGACACGGGGGCGTGGTCAACTAATGCAGACAAACTACAATTAATGAAGAAAGAGAAGGAAGATGGACACGGGGCCGTGCCTAATGGACACGGGGCCGTGCCCGAGCTGCTGTTCAGGCTATAAATAGGTGTGCTTGGCTCATTTGCAAACCATCCCTAGGCAAACCACCTCTCTCACACTACACCCACCCTCCACCACCATCACAACCCACATCCACCACCATCATCCATCATAGAGTGTGTGTAGTAGTCTCGGGATCCAAGATTGATCGTAAGAGTTCTTGACAATCAAAGGCCATGTTTGCCTAAGTCTCTTACATCACTTGGTGAAGACAAGTGTTTAGTGTAATACTTTTTATTTTTAATCTTTTCGCACTTTTTATTTGGTTATGTATTAATGACTTTAATAACTAGTTTCTTATGTTGAAAGTGATTCTTCCTTATCGTTTGTCCGTGGTGTCTTGGCATTACTTTACTGTCTATATAAAATAAAATATTTTCACCATTCATATATCCACGGTCTATATGGAGATATGTTGGCTACCTGGTCGGGGGTTAAGGGAATGGTTTGGTAAGAGTCTTGCCTTGTTCAGTGTATAGATCCTGCAAGGACCTGGGTCAAATTTAGTAGGACCTCCTTCAATACCCACCGGTATTGGATGGCGGGGGTCCAAACTCTTTGATCCCCTCATATGTAAGCTACTATTAATACTTTAACCCGGCTACTCAGGACTGTATCCCTGCTGACTCAGACTACTTAGCCGAGGGTAACGTCACCTTCAAAAGAGGGGCCTCCCACATTATGCATTAATAACTTAATTAATTATCTTTCAATAATCCGACCCTTTAGGATTGTATCCTTGCTGACTCAAACTACTGGGTTGAGGGTAACTTCACCTTCAAAAGAGGGGCCTACTACAATAACTAAGATAATCTCTTAAAAAGTGCAAAAGTGCGGAAATAATCAAAGGTTACACTACACACGAGTCGGATCCAAGTGATTCATCTTGTCTATCTGTTTTTATTTTATTTCATTTTTCAGCATTTTAGTTAGTCTTATTTTTCTAGTTTAAAAACCTTTTTCTAACTTTTCATTTGATTAGACGTTGAGGATAAACCGGTATTAAAAGCTCTTGTGTCCTTGGACGACCTCGGTATCTTACCAACACTATACTACGCTCACGATGAGTGCACTTGCCCATATGTGTGTTTAGTGTTAGTAAATATCGTGTTTTTATAAATTTAAAACTTGGCTAAAAAAGTGTTAAAGGGCTTAAAATATACATTAAATCTATACGACACTTCACATGCATCAAGTTTTTGGCACCGTTGTCGGGGACACAAGGATTTTAAGAAAGTTAGGAATCAACGGCCTAATCGTTTTTTCTTATTTTTTATGTTTTTTTTAGGATTTTCTTAGTTTTTCAGTTTCTGCAGAGCTCAGCATGGGCCGTGCCGGTCGGACACGGGGCCGTGCTCAGCGTTATTACTGGCAGTTTTTATTTTCCGAGTTACAGTGAGTTGAGCACGGGGCCGTGTCAAACTCCCCAGTAACAGGGATCCGGAAAACAATTACTGCATTTCCGACCACGGGCCGTGTTCACCTGAGCACGGGGCCGTGGTGAACCTTCTGACCAACTTTCTTTTCTGGTTTTATTGCATGACTTGGAACCCAGGCGCAACATCTGAACTTTCTACGTAGTGTATGAGCTCCAGTTCTAGTAGATACATAAAAGAAACCCTAGAAGAACCCGAACGCTTTCTCAGAAAAAGACTTAAAGCTAAAAACCAAGAGAAAGTTTCAGGGGACCCACTTCCAATGGCGGATCAACGTACCCTCATGGATTACCTACGACCCACCGTGGGTAATCTTGGCGCCGCTATCAATGCACCGAATGTCGAAGCCAACAACTTCGAACTTCGGCCGCATTTGATACAAATGCTTCAAAACTCCGCAACCTTCCATGGGCTTGCGGACGAGGATCCCCATCTACATATCACTAATTTCTTAGAAATATGTGATACTTTTCGGATCAATGGAGCATCAAACGATGTCATCCGCCTTCAAATGTTTCCATTTTCACTAAAAGACCGGGCTAAGGCTTGGCTTAATACCCTCCCAGTTGGCTCGGTAAACACCTGGGATGAACTAGCTCAAAAGTTTCTATATAAATATTTCCCTCCTGCTAAAACGGCTAAATTAATGACTGAAATTAATACATATTCAATAGAGGATGGGCAATCTTTATATGAAACTTGGGAAAGGTTCAAGGAGCTACTAAGAAAGTGTCCTCATCACGGTCTTGCGGTATGGCAACAAGTATCCACTTTCTACAATGGGTTGTTGCCACACACAAGACAAACACTTGACTCTAGCTCCGGGGGACTTTTAGGTAATCGTCGCCCAAATGAAATTTATAATCAAATTGAGGAAATTTCTCAAACCAATTTTCAGTGGCACGTTCCCCGAGGCAATAAATCCATTGCCCCTGGCGCCCATAAGGTTGATGAAAGCACTTCCTTGCAAGCATAAATCGAGGCCCTCTCTTCAAAAATTAAAAAGTTAGAAATGACAAAAACGGTCTCGGTTATGGCTTGCGAGGGGTATGGTGGACCACATGAAAATTGGAGTTGTATGAAAGAAGTTGATGATCAAACAGAATTGGTAAACTACATTGATAATAGACCTAGGCCGTCGGGTCCTCCAACGGGTACCTACAACCAAGGATGGCGTAACCACCCTAACCTTGGTTGGAGAGAACCCGGAAATGGTAGTAACCAACAAAATATAAACCAACGAACAAACTTTCAACAACCAAGAATCGAGTCACAAAATTTCTCTCAACAACAAGGTGGACGAGAAAGGCTTGAAGATACTGTATCTCGCCTCGTCTCCGACACCAAAAAGAAAAACTCGGATCGATTTCAACAATTGGAATCGAATTTTAGAAATCAACAAGCTAGCATTCATAACATTGAAAAACAATTAAATCAAATAGCTCAAAATTTCTCCGAGAGACCACAAGGCGCGTTACCGAGCAATACCGAAACCAACCCAAAGGCACAAGTACATCTCATCACATTGAGAAACCGAACCGTGGGTCCCGAGGAGGCTCCATTACCACCAACTGAAAGAAGCCAATCTAGCCAAACCTCAACTCCACCCACGCCCCAACAAGAGAAGGCTTCTCCACCAATTCAAGAGCCTACTAAGATTCCTCCGGTTCCATACCCCGGTCGGTTAAGTCGTCGAAAGACCGATGAGCAATTCGCAAAGTTCGAAAATTTACTAAAACAATTGCATGTTAATATTCCATTTATCGAAGTCCTAACTCAAATGCCTAAATATTCCAAATTCATGAGGGATTTCCTCACTCATAAAAGGAAAATTGAATCATTGCAATTAGTTAACTTAGGCGAAGAATGTTCCGCCTTACTACTCAACAAACTCCCGCAAAAGAAGCTTGACCCCGGAAGCTTCACAATTCCTTGCTCGATTGGGGGAATCCCCCATTCGTAATGCAGTAGCCAATCTCGGGGCAAGCATCAACCTCATACCTTCATCAATGTTCAACCGAATCGTCTTTGGAAAAACAAGCCCTACAAAAATAAGCATACAACTCGCCGATAGATCCGTTAAATACCACAAGGTGTCGCTATTGGTCAAAGTCGGTGAATTTGTCTTTCCGGCCGACTTTGTCATACTAGATATGGAGGAAGATGCCGAAGTACCACTCATCCTAGGGAGGCCATTCCTAGCTACGACCCAAGCAGTGGTAGATATGAATGATGGAACACTAACATTGAAAATTGGGGACGAGGAAATGAAGTTTGGAGTTGGAAAAAGAGTAGAAGACGACGACCCGGTCAACTACATGAAGGTCGTTGACTCAAGTTTGGATGATGCTCTCTGATGGTGTAGCATGGGATGCAAAACATCCCACTTGGGTGACATATGACCAGGCTTTGGGTCTAGCCAAGGACCCTTATAAACGTGGTGCACCACGGAGGCATTCCGTGGAACTATCATTAGCTTAGTTTAGATTAATTTTTTATGCTTTCTAGTTTAGTTTTAATTTTCAGGAATAAAACACACATGGGATGGTGAAGGATACTAAGGGAAACTTGCACCAGCACCCCATGCACAAAAACAGGGCCATCCGACAAATTTTTCTTCATTACAGCAAGTTCAGCACGGGGCCATGCTCACCCAACACGGCCCGTGCTCAACCATCTGCAGAAAATGCCCAGTTCAGGTAACTGGACACGGGTCGTGCTCACCCAGCACGCCCCCGTGTCCATGCTTCTGTTTCTTTTACACAATTTTTGTTACTGGCGATCTGAACACGAGTGTGTGTAGTAGTCTCGGGATCCAAGATTGATCGTAAGAGTTCTTGACAATCAAAGGCCATGTTTGCCTAAGTCTCTTACATCACTTGGTGAAGACAAGTGTTTAGTGTAATACTTTTTATTTTTAATCTTTTCGCACTTTTTATTTGGTTATGTATTAATGACTTTAATAACAAGTTTCTTATGTTGAAGGTGATTCTTCCTTATCGTTTGTCCGTGGTGTCATGGCATTATTTTACTGTCTATATAAAATAAAAGATTTTCACCATTCATATCTCCACGGTCTATATGGAGATATGTTGGCTACCTGGTCGGGGGTTAAGGGAACGGCTTGGTAAGAGTATTGCCTTATTCAGTGTATAGATCCTGCAAGGACCTGGGTCAAATTTAGTAGGACCTCCTTCAATACCCACCGGTATTCAATGGCGGGGGTCCAAACTCTTTGATCCCCTCATATGTAAGCTACTATTAATACTTTAACCCAGCTACTTAGGACTGTATCCCTGCTGACTCAGACTACTTAGCCGAGGGTAACGTCACCTTCAAAAGAGGGGCCTACCACATTATGCATTAATAACTTAATTAATTATCTTTCAATAATCCGACCCTTTAGGATTGTATCCTTGCTGACTCAAACTACTGGGTTGAGGGTAACTTCACCTTCAAAAGAGGGGCCTACTACAATAACTAAGATAATCTCTTAAAAAGTGCAAAAGTGCGGAAATAATCAAAGGTTACACTACACACGAGTCCGATCCAAGTGATTCATCTTGTCTATTTGTTTATATTTTATTTCATTTTTCAGCATTTTAGTTAGTTTTATTTTTCTAATTTAAAAACCTTTTTCTAACTTTTGATTTGATTAGACGTTGAGGATAAACCAGTATTAAAAGCTCTTGTGTCCTTGGACGACCTCGGTATCTTACCAACACTATACTACGCTCACGATGGGTGCACTTGCCCATATGTGTGTTTAGTGTTAGTAAATATCGTGTTTTTATAAATTTAAAACTTGGCTAAAAAAGTGTTAAAGGGCTTAAAATATACATTAAATCTATACGACACTTCACACGCATCAACCTCAATACATCTACGATAAATAAGAGGAATGAAATGCGTGACACGTTATAGTGTGTACGTAAGAAATTGTAGGAGAATTATAAGTGAGTAAACACCTAGTAGGATGAATGTTTGAATGAAGTGTGCTAACCGCTAAATTGTTAATGATAATGTTAGAACTCTTGACGCAATGAAACCAATTGAATTGGTGGAAGGATGTGTACAAGTGGGGACACCATATGTGGATAAATGAAATCTAGCCTGGTACGGTTAGTGTTCGGGAAGAATGCGGATCTATCTGGATCACGGATTGTGGATTGATGATATGAGATGAGGTTAGTAAAAGTTTAACTTATGTCGGATAGTATGAATTAGTAAATTGAAAACGCCCTACAAATTGAATGGTGGAAGGAGTATGGTATAGTATGGAATGTTTGATTACTAATAGTTGACATAAGAAAAGAACTATGTCAGTAAGAACTAGATTTTAAATTTTTTGAGCGAAAATTTCGGGTATTGGTTAAACTCTCGTATGAAGAACCTGCGTGATACGCTTGCTAGGGCAACTTAAGTAATGCATGAATTGAGAAGAATAGTAATGTAGTATAAATGAGGTGAGTTGAAGTTAACGCAAGGGTACGTATAGTACAAATAACTATAGGAAACATAAAATGATGTTAACTTTGGAGTTAAGCGTGTATAGGTGACTATGAAATAGTAGTTTTGTTGCGATAACAAAACAAGAACTAACTATTATATGATATATGTATAAAATATAGTCTAAGAGATGGGATAAAGATACTAGATCTGTTATAACGGATCATACGAATGTAAGTACGATAATAAGCATGAAGAGGTATGTATATTGACCCACTATAAAGGGCCAAGGAAATGAGAATGTGTGTAAAGGTAAAGTATGAAAAGTATGGACTTGTTAGAAAGAAGTCAATTATATGAATGGTTATGACTCGAGAATGGATAGTTACTTAGCATTATAACGTACCTATCGAAATTAAACATAGATGTGTATGTATAAATTACGAATTTAGATCGTATAGTCGACGAAGATGATATGAAATTTGAAATAAACAAAAAGGAATGTTATTAATAGGATGTCGGAATTGTTTCAAGTAAACAAAATGGTATATTGCATAGGATATACAAGTATTAGAAAGATGAATGAACCATTAGCTATGAAAGGCGTTAGAAGCTAACGCTATTAGTGAAAGCGACACTAATAAGAACTCCGGGACGGGTTCTTGAAAATAGAAGATTGTCACTGAGATGGGCTAGTGGTCGTGTTGATGGGGCAAAGGGAAAGGATAATTAGTGTTTAATGGAAATGAGAAAGGTTTCGGGGACGAAACCTAATTTAAGGGGGGTAGACTTGTAACACCCCAAAATCGGGTTTGGTAAATTAGAACCCGGTTAATATAAAGAAGTGAGTTTTAGTCTCTTATATAATTAAAATGAAACTTGAGGGACCAAAACCGTTAAGTGGGAAACATGATTTTTATAAAATAAACTTAAAACACCACACATTCACATAATGTGTGTGTGTGTATCGACATCCAGGAAGAAGAAACAAGGTTTAAACCCTAGTTTCACTAAAATCCTCAAATTGGAAGGGTAAATGAAGTCTAAATCCATAACCGAGTACGGATTAACGATCACCTTCTCAATGGGATCATAAGGTATGTCTTAAAAGTTAGATTGGTGATTATGAATGAAGTGGGTTATGTTGTAAATCATGAAAAGGTATGAAATTGAGTATGAGGATATGTTAGAATCATCATATAGAACATGGGTTATGCATGATTTAGGTTAATTTGATGCTTAGAGGTGAAACTCATTAGTTATGGTGAGAATGATGACTTGAATCATCATCCATGTCTAATTCTTGTTGAATGTTGATGTATTATGTGAGTAATATGGATTCTTGTTAGAGGAATTGAAAGAAATATGATGATAATATGTTTGAATGTTTATGTGTGAATGATATATGTTAATTAGTAGGAGGATTTGATGAATTATGTGTGAGATTAGAAGAATGCGCATGAATTAGTTGTACACTATGCTTAGCAGATAGTAAACTCACCAAATGTATGATGGAATTATGAGGTAATTGAGACTAGATCACTTGTAAGTGATTTACAAAGTAGTTATGAAGTGGGTTTTAGATAATGTGATGTAAAATGATGATTTACTTATGTTAATGATGTTTGGAATCATACATGTGTGTGAATGTTTAAAGAAATCGGATAAGAAATGATAGATTAGCATGTTATAAGCATGGATGATAAATTCCATATAAGATCTGTGTGATAAAAGGGTTGTGACGAATGATGAATAAACTAACTATCATAAGAATTATATATGATAGTTAATGCTTGGTAAGCGGCAAGGAAGCTTTGGGAAAGAAGCGGGTCAAACAGGACTTATGCGCACGGGAAGCATATTCGGATGCTAGGTAAGTAGAGCTTACACCCCTCTTCGTAGAATATCTATTCATTGTATTGATTATGAACATGGTAAATAAATATGTGAAGTATGATGTTCCGACAAGTATTTGATACGGGTCGGAAAATTGTGGGTATGATAAGAAATTAAGGTTGATGTTTAAAAAGGGTAAAGGGGTATTATGGTAATTTTGGTTACAAGTTAACGAAGAAATAAGTTACATGGATGGGATAATGAATAACTAAAACCCCCACAAGGTTAAAATGGACATTTAGATTTAACGGGTCAAATGGTGGATATGTCACCATTTGGCGTTGTCGACTAATGAATTGTTTTGTCAACTATCATGAATTCACAGAATGTATAGCGAAAGGATTTGCGTTGCTACTATCTAGCAATTTAGCGGATGAAGCATTAAAACGGGTCATAGCTTTGATCTGAGCCAGGTACGTGCGATTAGAGTTGTAGTTAAGTCGTATGATTGGTTAAATACGCAATGAAGTCCTTGTAGTAAAGGTTGGAATAAGTTGACCAAAACACCCTTGGTGGGTATATCAGGCAAACGATCTTCAAAGTTGTTTAGGAACAAGTTGTTTGATTTGGTGAAATGATTTGGTCAAGTATGAAAGTGAAGAGTCTGGTTTTTGTAAGTCATAGACCATTTAATAAGCAAACACCCATAACGGGTCAAAATGAGCCTTTGAGCGAAAATGGGTTAAGTGGATGCAAGACATCCGAGAATTTAATCTTTTATGGTAGACAAAGTTGAAATTATAAGGTTCATGAGATATTGAGGTCAAATAAACAGATAATTATGATAAATGCATGAACAGATCAAATCTTTGTAAAAAGGTATTAAGTCGAAATCTTAAAAGTCTAAAATATTGTTAATCCGGATGCCGGATGTTAACTCCATGTGATGGAGAATTAAATTACGAGCGTTTAGGAAAAAGAATCGTGTAAAACGGATAAAAAACGAGATAGTTATGCTCGTTTCCGTAAAATTGGGTTGTGCTGGGAATATGCAGCAACAGCTGCAAACATTCTGATCATAATGGGTGGTGGCGCGAAGCGACAGCAAAGGCATTAGGCCGTCGCGCGACGCCACAGACTCCAGATTTTAGAAAAAAATATATTTTAATTGTATATGCGAGGCGAACCCGTTTAGACCGTTTTTAAACGCTTATAAACTAAGTATGATTGATTTATTTCATGTTTTAGGAAAGGTAGGTATGTATGTGTGTATGTATTTACGCAAAGGGCGTATGCACGTATGTAGACATGTATGAACGTATGTACGTATGTAGGTACGTATGTATGTATGCATTTATGCAAGTAGGTATATATGAGCGTATTCAAGTATGTAGTCGTGTATGAAGGTATGTATGTGAGTAGGCATGTATGCGTTAGGTATGTTGTAAGTAGGGATGTAGATATGTATAATGTCATGAGTGTACGTAATGATGTAGGTATGTGTGTATGTAGATACGTATGTAATGATGTGGATGTGTTTATATGTGGGTATGTACGTATGTATGTAATTGGTTGTGTGTGAACGTATGAATATGTATAAGTATGTATGAAAGTAGGTACGCATGTATCCAATGAAATTGATGACTAACGATATTAATAGTGTTCCTGGTAAATGAAGTGTAACACAAGAATAGCAAAGAAGTCTCCCCGCGGATTGTATGTTCAGATGGAAAGTTGGGATGTAAAGAGTTAACGGAATGAAAAGTAAACGTGAACAAACCTTGTATGTTTATAATGCGTACTAATGTTATGAATTTTATGTGGTGAGCGCAGGTAGTACGAGTCACGAGGATCATCAAGGAATAGAGATCGAGGACCGAGTCACAAGACAGATTGTACGGGAAAGTTGGTGTATGCAATATAAAGAAAACCCATGTTATGTTTTTAATTATAAATGAGTCGATTTATGACTTCATGTGAAAAAGTTGGGTTAAAATAAAACTTTTAAGTAAGTCAAGGTACTTATAATGAAAAGAAATTTTATGGCATGAACTTCCGCTGCGACTTTTGTTAAATACGTGTTAGGGCCTTACAAATTCACTCAAAAATAAAAAACCAAACTTTCATGCCCAATTATATTGTCTTGAGCTATATATTTTTAGCTAAGCCCAAATTCGAGGTTAACCGACCCACTATAACATTCATAACTGATTAACCGAAGCCGTCATAACCGGACGATTATGGTTATGGTTATTTATTAACCGACATCTTGATTATTGTTATGGTCTTGGGCCAAAACCGATCTAGGCACACCCTAGATATAACTTCCCCTAGTGATGAGCAACACAACTTTCTGATCCTCTCGCCAAAATCTTGAGCAAGGGTGGTGATTATCTCCCAATTCGGCTTCTCGCTCTTTCTCTACTTTCTCTCTCTAATGTGGAAATCAAGATGTTGAGAATGAGGGCCTTAAGGTTTACTCTTTATTCTTAGGCCAGTGGGCGTATACCGCCTCTGGCCAAATCAGCAAGAATAGCGCCCCACCTCCATTTCCTCAGTGCCAGGGGGCATTGATCTTTTGCCATCACTCTAACGAGCGTTTTAGCGCATTGTTCGAGGAATTTGGTCAAAATGGCCGTTGGCAAAGGTCGTATATTATAAAAAAAATCCTTATACAAACACACTAACCAATCACAGACTAAAACACACACTAATTACAAACTAAAACACACACATTCTCCCCAATCATTTTTAATTACAAAAATGTCATCCCACTCTTCATCTAATTCATCCAGCTCTTTATCTGACGGAATGGTCGACGATATGCTTATCGCAGTGACGCAGGAGGCGATTCAGTATTTGCGAGAAGAAGTCGAATCGTCTACAACGCGTACCAAACAAGCGCATCTTGAACGAGATCGGTTAGGTGCTCGTGAATGTTTAATGCACGGTTAATTTGGTGAAAATCCGTTGTACGACGAGTGATGATATGTATTTTTAGTTTAACCTAGTTTAACTTCTTAAGTATTATATTTTTTGGTGACATTGTATTTTTTATTTAAATTATGAGTTTTATATTTTTTTCATGTTATTTAAATTTAAATTAATATATCATAATTAAATAATGTTTAAATTTAAATAAAAAATAATAATTAGGTAATAATTATGAGGGTTTTAAACAATTGCATACAAGTTAAGGGGTGAACTTTAAAACCCTCTATCTGACATGACACTGATGTGGCGTGATAAAGCCTCTAGAAACTTTATGTTACACCCTCTAGCCTTGTGTGTAAGGATCTAATTAGGCCATGGGGTATGGGGCGGGGGTTGGGGGAAAACGCCCAAGGTACCACCCCGGGTGGGCTTGGGTTGGGGTGTGGCCCTTGGGGCTTGGGTTTCAAGCCGGGCGTGGGGCGGGGGAAGCGAGCTGACATGGCGGGCTGTGTATGGCCAAAAGAAAATAGCCGTTGGGCTAGCCGTTGGCCAACGGCTATGTTAAAAAAAAATTAATTTTTCACTATAAAAACTCACATTTTTCTTCCATTTTTTACCACATTCAACCACATTTTCTATAAATTCATCTTCAATTTTCCTTCTACAAAACGAAAAAATGCATCCTTATAATCGTCCTTTTGACCCGAACAACCCATATGCATTACAAGAAAATAATCTCAGCCCACCACTCAATCGTCCAATGCCTCGTCCATTTTTCATACACTCTTCTTTGCTCCATGAAGCGAGTTACGCATCGCTTCTTGGGAATCGTTTGTTTACTAACTTCCCACACTCCGATGATTCGATACCTAATATAAAAGTTAGGAATTTGTTTTTAATTTTCTTTATTTAAAAATATTAAAAAAAATTAAATTTGTTGTTTTAAATAATATTCAAATAGCCCAGCGGGTCAGCCCAGCGAAGCCCACCAAACCCCCGCCCCACCATACCGTGTTGAATGTGGGTTTAGCTCATGTCTGCCACCCAAGCCACGTGTCAACTAATGCCCCAACCCAAGCCCAACCCCCGCCCCCGCCCCACCATACCCCACGGTCTTAGCAATTTACCATTCATGGGCGTCTCAATATAGTTGAACTTTCCCATAAAAACCCAATAAAGGCATAAACATATGCATCACATGTATTTAAATAGCAAATTCACAAATTTGGGGTACACATCGAAACTACACCAAGAATTTCATTATTCCAATCTAACGAACTCATTCTCGCCCTATTTTTAATTTTGTTATGATCTCCTCCAAAATTCTATCCGGATTTCTTTTGATATTGTTGGATATTTTGCCATTCCCCTCTTCCATAATAACCATATTCTTACCAACACAATCGATTGCACCATTTTTATATACTTTTATCTTCTTCAAAATTATCTCTGGATTCTATTTGTTTGCCTGGCAGATTCGATGACGAGTTACATTTGTTAAATGTATCCACGGTTTTGTGATGTGATATCTAATAAATATTCATCATTCAATGTATATGATAAGAAAGTTAAGAAATACCCATTTTTTCTCATGCCCATCATTAAGTTACTGTTTTTTTCACGAAAAAAGAGTTGAATAAAACAAAATTTTATTCATACAAAAATCAAGTAAATGCAAAACATTCAAAATTTTTAACTTTTCTTTGAATAAAAAAGTATATAGTGTTTACAATAATTGTCCTTGTTTGTAATTATAAAAGCAAAGTTCCAATTTGAAAATGTTTAGAAGCTTTAAATGTATAAAAAGATGCACAGTGAAGAAACAAAAGTTTTTGGGAAAAGTTGGTCACCATTGTATATATGAAACTTGTGTATCTAATCACCATGGTTTTAATGTATTTTTGTGATGTGTGTCTGGGTGTTTAGTTTTTCCTATTGAAAGTGGAAATGTTCATATTTATAAAATATAAAAGTATGATAAAAATCTCATCTGATTAATGTGTCATTTTCGTTGCATGGATTGAACAGAAAAAAAAAAAATAACAAACAGGAAAAAGTATGTAGTAGACATGTTATGTTTTGACCAAATTACAAGTACAAAGTTGGTGCTAAGGTTTTAGCAAAAGACATGGAACCCAGATTCTTGATTGGACCATTGAATACAATCTCCAATCTTATGCCTCCTATTTTGTCTATAGAAAGATATGACCTTTTGGGACAATATGGTGTTTAAACATGGACCCATTTTTCTACTCTTGTTCAATATTTGCTGTATGTATCATAGAAGGCCAGTTTATTACAACAGGTGTTGACAATGACGCTTGGAAATTGAGCAACAAGAATTTGAAAGTTGAAGAAAAAACACTTATCTTAACATATAGAGACTCATTTGTTAACATAAATAGCAGATAAAATAAATAACTTGTATCTTACCATGTAGAATTTCTATCTATTATCGTAAATAGTAGTTTAATGTAGGGTTGTTCACGAGCCGAGCCGAACCAAGCGGACCTTTGCTCGTGCTTGGCTCTTTTACAAACCGAACCGAGCGGAGCGGCTCATTTAAAACCGAGCCTCAAATCAAGCGAGCGTTTTTCGAGCCGTAAATATTCCGAGCGAGCATCGAGCGAAGTTCGAGCAATTTGGACAACCGTGTCGCCCGATTTAATTTTGCTAAGAGAAATAGTGACAATGTTTGGTCAAGTTTTTATGTCTTTACAAACATGCACATTTCATAATATAATATTTTTCTGATGAATAACAATATTGTGGCCAACGAGGCGATGATCATATTACCCAAACAATTACGTTGAGAGCAGGAGACGATCGACCTAGGGTAACGACATGAAACCTTAAGGCGATGAGCCACCTTTCGTTTATCGGTTTAGGGTTTAACTTTTAGATTTGATATTAATTTTTTTATTGTCGTGGTTGAGCTAGTACTAGATATAGTTGTAAATTTGTATATAATGGATCAAAATCTAATATAATGGTATATATAAAACTATAAATTTAATTTATATTTAAGTATATATGTATGTGTAATGTGTGTATATATATAGATGTGTGTGTGTATGTACAATTTATATTTGTCACACCCTCAAATTACCACCTAGGGAGTGTCCCTATTAGGCGTGTGACTACTAGCAATGAGCCACTAATTACATTGAATCACAAGTTGTAATAAAGTTCCATCAATTAAGTAATAACAATTCCAATCATAAGTTATTCAAAATCACAAGTTCAGCGGAAGCATTAAAGTATCATAAGGTAAATACGAATTCAATCATAATAAATAAGTATTTGACAAATAATCATGTTGGTATGACCATGACCACTCTTGCTCTCCAGCCAGCAAGCTCCTGTTTCAATCACCTAACGACCTGCGAGCATGTAACAAGTGTATCAGACAAAGCTGGCGAGTCCACAGTTTAAGAAAACGTTTGTTACCAGTTGAATGTAAAACAGTTCAATAACCAATGCAAGTAATATTGTTAATATCTCAATTCCGAACAAGACGGCTCCTGAAATACATGACTGCCCTTCTCACGTACTCCTATCTAGTACTGGGCCCCGACTGGGTCATTAGTTCACATCCGTCCTATCTAGGAGCGGTGTGAGGGTGCCAAACCTAAGTAGCGCTACCAACTAATACCCGTTACCCTCCAGGTAACATAAAAAGGGACTTACAAAAATGATAGGTGAGAATATTAACCAATATACCCGTTATTACCCAGACCACTGACTGTCCCCAACCACTGGGACGCATGCTCGAATGTAGTGAACTCACCTTCGGTTTGCTCGGTAAGACCAGTTACTTGACCATACTTAGTTAGTTTAAGCCTATGATATTCACATGTACATTCCAATCAGTTTGCATCCAAGTTAATCACATTGTCACGTACGACAGTTACCACAAGGTATATACAATATATATTCTAAGTTCTTGTATTACTCAACAAGCATCATACACTTCACATCATAGGACAGTTATCATTTGTATCGATCAACCCACCCATCAATTCACCACTAACCCATATTTTAGATAATGTCCACATCATGATGACAATTGATCTTTATTCATTAATTAACATAAATTTATATACAAATAGCCCTATGTCATCCATTATCATCGCACAATTATTCCAAAGTCAACCATACAGTTTGTTATATCAATGCATTCATCATCAAATTGTCAAAACCATGACCCTAATCCATATACAGCTATCTTTGTGCACACAACAGAATATTTGAAGCATCGTGTTCGGTTGACAAAATCCTAGTTTCTTATGTACATCCGTTATCATCACATACACTATCGAATCCGGTCTCATCGGTTTATGTTATCAAAAATTACCAGATTCCAATCGTAATAGAAAGATCATCATCCTACGGTCCTATCATCATACTAATCTTACACGTTTACAACTCGAAATCACTTATTTATTAGCATGCAATCTGCGTTATCATTTAGCCGTTCGATATCGATAGAAACCGTTTATTCGCATCAGTTGTTTATCATATCTCATACAATTCAAACATGGATTCTAACTACTCTAGATCACACGAAATCACATGATCATAATCACAATTTACACATTACAATTCACACAGATTCGCACAAAGTCGGAAACGATCAGTAAGAATTAAAACAAACACGCTTATACTAACCAAGCGATCGTGTGAGAGGGAGAGGGCCGAATCGAGAGAAGGAGAGCTTCGAGTTCCTCCAGCGACACCTTCGTGTCTCCGGCAAGTCGTGGTGCATTGCCGGCGTGAAGAGAGATGTTATCAAATGTTTGAAAGTCGAAGAATGGTTCCTGTCGTGATCCTCCGTGTATCCCGACGACTTCACTTGTTCCGCCAATGATCCGGCAATGGGAGGGTGTGTATGGCGAGGATTGTTGTTGTGAGAGGTAGAAAGTGTGATCAATGGTTTTGAAGGAGTTACAATTGATGGATGCCTAGATGATGGAGCGATGGGAGGGGGAAGGAACTGCCGACTTTTGCATGAGGGACTAGGGTTTTACCAATGATTGTAAAAGAGGATATATGTACACATTCTCATAAATTGTGCATACAAATGAATCAGTGGGTTGGGCCACTAGTTGAGAGGGCTATGGCTCATATTGGGCTAACCGGCCCAGGAATACACATTTATCCAACACTAGCATTTCACAAAATAATTATGCACAATGAAAACACATTTTTTTTTAATTGACATAACACACACCCGATTATGACGTAGAACGGAGCATGAAGAGTAACGACACAACTTAAGTGTTGCGAGATTAGGCGATTCTAACCTTGAAAGTGCGGGTTGTCACATCATCCCCAACTTGAAAGAAATTTCGTCCCGAAATTTGACAAGTAAGCATAGAAGAGTGAAGCGATAGAAACTCTAATTAACTATATGTAATACTACCCAATTAATAATCACAAATAATAATCAAGCATTACACGCAATCACTAAGCATCCAGATAACTGCACAAACACCACGTAAACCAAATTGTAAAAACAGGATTGCGAGGTCAGTTGGGTGCCACATCATCCCCAACTTGAAAGGGACCTTTGCTCATGCTTGGCTCATTTACAAACCGAACCGAGCGGAGCGGCTCGTTTATAACCGAGCGTCAAATCGAACGAGCATTTTTCGAGCAATTTCCAAACGAGCGTCGAACGAGCGGCGAGCGATTTAAACGGCCCTAGTTTAATGTAAGTAAGTTATTTCTTTATTCCTTGAAAATTATCAAATACCTAAGAGTGATCTCCAAAGTCTAGATGTATGTCTTATTATTAGTTAAGGATTAAAAAAAATACATACTTGCAACTTTTTTAGCTTATTAACACTTTAATTCATCAGAATCAAGGAATGTGACACAAAAGTCACTTTGGTTGTTTAGAAGTCCATTTTTGAGGTGTAATAAGTAATGATGAAAGTCAATTAGGATTACTCTTCTAGGTATAGGATAAAATAAAAACTCTTATATTTGTATGAACCATAAGAACCAATACATAAATGACAAGTGTTCTTCAATTAAAAATTAGTTTGGGGGTAGTTTAGACCTTTTGACCTTATTTATTTATAACTAATTAAAATTAATTATCAAAATATCCCTAAATCCAAGTAAATTAATTCAAACCAAAATTTAAATTTTGTAACATATCCAATATCAAATCAACCTACGGGAACCACCAACAAAAAAAAAAAAACATAAGCACACCCACATAAACGACATTAGCACAATCAAAAAAGAAACTTCCATTATTAACACTCTCGTTTCAATAAAAAAAGAACTTCCATTATCAACTACCTTAACACAATAAAAAAACGACATTAGCATAACATAAGACCATCCACATTATTAGCATTCTCATTTCAATCAAAAAAGGAACTTCCATTATCAAGGGCATTAGCACAATCAAAAAACGACATTAGCACAATCAAATAACGACATTAGCACAATCAAAAAACGACATTAGCACAATCAAATAACGACATTAGCACTCTCTTAACACCACCGTCTGGGCATCCGATGGTAACACCAACATAAACAAATTAGCACAGTAAAAAAAACGACCTTTCAACGAATTTATTTCTAAATAGGCTCCCAATAACAACACAAAATGAAAAAATAACAACAGATACTATTACATAACTAGCACAATTTCATTTTTTTTTTATTTTATAAACAACACATACTTTTACATACTAGCACAATTTCATGTTTTTTTATTTTATAAACATATACTGTTACATACTAGCACAATTTCATAACTATTACATAACTAGCACAATTTCTATTTTTTTTATTTTATAAACAGCACATACTGTTACATACTAGCACAATTTCATGTTTTTGTTTTAATTTTGTAAATAACATATACTATTACATAACTAGTAGAAAACAAATTTATTTCTAACAACAAAATACCCTACTTATAGGGTCTGGGGATGGTGGGACGTAGACAGACATTGGCTCTATCCATATGGATAGAGAGACTGCTTCCAGAGAGATCCTCGACTCGAAAACGAACACACCAAGTCTAAGAATATAGAAATAAGACAAAAGGAAAAAAAATAACAACACATAAGAATTACATAATAAAATAAGGACTTACATATAGATTTAAAATCAACACAATACATTTTCATATTAGCACATTCCAACTACATAGCTAGCACAATTATAAAACATTTTTTTGTAACTTTTTTAAAAGTCATTTTTATAAATAAAAAAAAGTATAACAGTATGGTACTCATATTAAAGATAAAAAATACTTGATTTTATGGTATAATTTTTTTCCAAAATTAATGAAATATATAAAAGTTATTTTAGTTTAAAAAAACTTGGTGGAATTAGTATTTTATGGGAAATGACTAAATGACGAAAACACCCTAACTTGGGAGTATTAATTATTAATTATATGGGTTTTATTTGTAATCAATATCAACCATTGATTTAGACTATCAATCAGGGGCGGATCTTAGTGGAGCCGTGGCAGAGCCACGGCTCTGGCAAGTTTTTCGGCCGTAGTGCTAATTTTCCGCGTTTCGATCGAAATTTTGTATATATACTATGTTCGGCCCTGGCAAGTTTTTCAGCCGTAGTGCTAATTTTAGTGCCCGTGTCTTTCGGCCCTGGCAGGTTCAACGGGCAAGATCCGCCACTGCTATCAATGGCTCAGATATGTTCTTACGGTTCTTATAATTAGCACTGTTTGTATAGGATCTCAACTCTACTCTTCTAAGTTATTTCTTTAAATCTCCTTTCTTTATCTTTCACTTTTTGGGAGTTATGTTATGTAATCCATGAAAAAAGAAATGAGCATAATAATTTGTCAAACACTATTAAGGATTAACTTCCTATAATCTCTCCAATTCGTTAAAACATATTGTCATGCTCTAAATTTATTATTCGAGGATGACTAAAACGTTTTTAAATAAATTAATTGATAAATTAATATATATTCTAAAAAAAGAATTATTAAAAAATGGAAAATGAAATGTATGTATTTAGAAAGAAAAAAAAATTAAAAATATGTTATTAAAAGCAAATATAATAATAAGTTATTATAATATATTAAATAAAAATAATAATAAAAAACTATATATTATTATAAAAATAAAGTTACTATTCATCAAGCTTTATCAACAATATATAATATATATATATAATGGGTTGTCAGTTGATTTTAAATACACAATTTTTCATTAGATTTGAACTATGTGATAATGTAACATCTCTTTTAGACCACTAGAGGCAAGCATGTAAAGCCAAGTATATTTCTCAATTCATTAAAAACTAGCCCCAAGTTCTCCCATTCTCCTTAAGTATTCATTAAACTATCATGAATGAATTGTTGTACATAACCTCAAGCACAAGTGCAATATAACTCACTAATAATCAATCTAGGACTTATTTGATTACCACATAAATAGGTGAACGCACTTATACATTTAAAAATAGGTGAATAGCTTTAATTTGAAAACATGATGTGTACATATGGTCACATTTAGCATTGTACATTCCGACCATTCATACACTGAAGACATGCTCATTTGATCACCACATAAATACTCAGTGGCGGAACTAACCCATTAAATTAGGGGTATCCAAATTTTTTTTTACCGTTCAATCATACAATATTAAAAAAACGATAACGGCGGCATTAAATAAAGAATAATCTGGAAATCCATCTCCGGCGAACGTTCAGACAAACTCACCAGCATAACCAATAGAGGCGACATGTGTTTTAACGACGACATTGTGTTCATTAGCGACGGCCTCATTACCGGCAAACATGTCGCCGCTAATGATCGCTAATGATTGTTGATTTTTTTTATCGAACCAGTGTTATTGGCAGCAGTAAAACAGGAGACCAGTGCGTAAAGAATGACCAGCGACGTTTGGTTTTCTTCCAGATCCTGAGTGACGATAAAAAAGAATGCCGCCATACGTATTTTGTGATTTTTTGGGCTAATCTGATCAGTTGGGCTTATCTAATCAATTGGGTCATTGTTTCAATCGAGCTATCTTATTTTATAAGTTTGGGTTGATTAAGGATATCCTTGTATTATTTTAGGGGTATCCTTTGTATAAAACCGAAAAAAATAAAAAAAAAATACACTAAGCATACGGACTTCAGCCGTAGCCCGTGCTACGGCTCACATAATAGTGGTTCCGCCACTGTATGTCACACCCCAACCGATGGCAGAAACATCGGAGTGAGAGGAAATAGATTGCTCGAGACATCATAACACTAGTAATTGTGACAAGTATTTAAATAGTAAATTTCATTTCATTTCTAAAGAATCAATTACAAGAATTTGAAGTGAATACAACATCAAAACGAAATACAATACAAAAGAATACAAATTTAAGGTGTGTATCTAATCATCCTACTAGATTCCATGCATCACTAACATCATCGTTAAACCTGCAACATGTTTTAAAAGTGTAGTTCAATACAAAAGTATTGGCGAGCATACAAGTTTGGTGCGTAGTATATAAGTACAAAATAATAAGGAACAATCCATATGGCAAACCTAGTTATCAAGATTAACGTATAAACTGGCATGCGATTTACAAGTCAACTCTCTGTTTACGCAAGTATGTATGAAATTTAACATGACCACTAGTCTACGGGCGGTGCGTTACTCCTATAGCGCTATACATGTTAAATGGAGGCTCGTATGAAGCTAATGACAAGTTCATCACATAAGTATGGTCCAGAGAACACGAATCAAGCATAACAAATAGTAAGCATGTATTGGATTGTTTGTTGTACATTTGCATAAGAATATGTATAGTAAGTGTGTTTTGTGTATAATAACATGTTACACCCAAAAGTGTGAAAACGGTAAAATGGGTCAAGTATACTCACAAAATTGCTAATTCTTCCGATTATCCAAGGTGACGAATTTGTTGAGACTAGCAAGTTGAATGTTTTCAATTTGGAGTTTAAGAGATGTCTACATATGGTCTAAGGATTTGGAGTTTTTGGACATGAAAATAAACATGTGAAAAATAATCTTCTAGACTTAGTGCTCGTTTTTGACACTATAAAAACCCATAGGGTTTAGAATGATTTCATGGGTGTAACACCCATTAGAATCGTAACGAGAAAACTAAGTTCTTGGATGATATAACTTAGCTCCATGACGAATAATCACTTGATTACCATCAAAGGTTCGGTTAGTATATTTATATATGTTACATATAGTATATAGTATGATTATAGTCCAACAAATATTACAAGTATTATCATAGAAGTCATGCATAGAGGTAGGAGGATAAATTTTCCTTTTAAAACCTCTTTCTTAGATTCACCAATGCACAAGTTGTCACAAGGACAACAAGGACGGTCATGAATGAACAATAAAGAAATGAAACTAATTAATTCAAGCTTAATTTAATAAGTATAAGCAGAATTTAAATTGGTGTTTAAACCCAAAAATTTGGTGGAAATCCCCTAAACACAAACCCACAACCATGGACTAAGTTGTGAGCTTGGTGGGAACAAGATTCCACTAAGTTTTCTATCAAAACATGATCATAAAAAGAAATAAAAAAGAGCAGAATTTTATATGCACTTTGGACCTCAAATATGGTGAGGTTTCACCTTAGTTTGCCCAAGCAAACTTGTGAAAACCTTCCTAGAGGTTATCCAAGTGTTAAGAATAAAGAAACAAGAAGAAAAAGTTGAAGAAGTGAGCTAGAACTCACTTTGAATGACTTAAACTTTCTGCTCAAAGCTGGAAATTTTTAGAGTGATTAGAGAGTGATTTTGAAGTGTTGGGGGAAATTATGTATTTATAATGGGGATTAGGGTTAGTGTTAAGAGGGTAATTAATATAAGTTGGTGGGAGTTAAACAATAATAAAATGGAGCCAAAATATAATCAACCAATAATCTGGTCGATCATGTATGTCTGTGGATTCAAGGTCCACAATTTGAAAGCTTATGTTTGATTCTATTTGTATAAATTACTAATATATGAGTTAGTAATTTTATTAGACATATATATATTAATGTTTAAAAGTAACTAGGGTTATTCCCCCACGCGCGTTGCGCGTTGATGTACGACGGGTTCCTGAACACATTTTCGTCATCATAGCCACGACCGGCGTTTGTTGATACTCATTTATATAGTATTGGACCATCTATAAGTTAAATCAATATTATAGGTTAAGCTTAAGTTTTATTATATATCCCTATTCATTACTTGATATAAGTAGTTTGCTACAAAATATTTATTTTTATAAATCATTTTCTAACCTGGTGGTTCGAAAGAAACCACATTGCAGTGTCAGTAGACATCTTCATCATTCATATAGCATATGAAGCATAGTGTACATTTAATTATCACAATCATGTTTCTTATATGGACTTTTACCCATGTGACTGAACAACTGGTTTGCTATTCGACCCGACAATTTTGTCCTATTTCGTATGAAACTTCCTATAGATACTCAACTTTTAAAATCTAACGAATATAACATATGGAAAGGAAAACAACTTAACAATGAAGGTCTCTTATGCAAGACTTAGCAGGGCAGTTAATGTAGCAAGAAACCCGTTTCTGTTTCCATAGACGATATCTCCGAAAGGACGATCACCCAACTGTCAAAAAAAACATTGTTGTATGATAGTTTATTTGATTTTGACAAACACCATACTGGGTATTACAAAAAGCACTTGCATACCATGATGAGTTTTGATCAATCACATCCAAAATGTCTTCCAATTTCTTCGGTAGAACCAGTAGGCCGTCTTCATCTATAGTATGAACATTCAAAGAAACATAGAGGATGAGTTCATAATCACTTTATAGAAATCAAGGATTCACAAAGAAAGCATTTATCACTTGTAAACATGTAGATTTAAATCAAATAAATGATAAATGGAACTAATTTAGCGACTTACTAATTCGTCTCGATCACTGCTTTAAAACGAACCAATATCCCTTGTCTATTGGTGTGTGTGTGTGTTTGTAATCTGCATCTCTGATAAAATCTGATAACCCAAGGATTAAGTACAAGTTTTTTATGTGAATAAAAGGATAGTTTCATGCTTTCATACCTCCTGAATACCAAGTTGTATAAGGCTTCCAATATGCAACTTCAGCGTTGTTCCATACCATTAACATCTACATCACACACATACCCTTTTTGTAAAATCAAAGCATCTGAAACGAACCTGGAATAGTCAAAATTTAAACTAAATTCTCATTCAAATAATATCAAAATTGGACCTGGAATTTGACCGACTGTCGAGTGTTTCCCTAACACCACCCACCACCACTCATCTTCGACAATGTACAACATCTTGCCGCCGTCAAACCCCTCTGCACAGCCCCTCCAGAGCCGTCAATCGCCTGAACGGGAAATCAGATATCTCTCCCCCCGTCTCATTGGCGAAAGGAAACTAAGAATGAAGTGGCAGAGGCTCCACCCTTGTGAACGAATGAAGATGACGTGTTGTAGCTCTGATCTAACAAAGAATCAAACATGCAGATTTTGAACCGATCTAACAAAGAATGAAACATGCAGATGGGTTTGGATCTTACCGGAATCTAGTCTATCTTGGTCGAAATGCTAACTGTCGTCATGGTCGTCTTCTACACAGCCTCTTTCTCTCTCTCTTAAACCCTCAGTTGTCACTCCTGTCAATTAGGGTCGTTGCGCCAGAATCAGTCCGTCAATTGAGGGTCATTGTCGCGCCAGAATCAGGTGGCGCCACCGTGGCTTCGCCACCGGGGCGGTGGGCAGCCGTCACTCCAGGATTCTTTCTCTCAGACCCTTTTTTGTCCCAGACATCTGCATATATGTCTCTCTCTCTGTATCCAAGCTACATGTATGAGTATAGATGTTGATAATTGAATATCTAAGTGTTGATGGCCAAGATTAATACACGTGTCTCTTCAGGATAAATATCTTTTCATTGTGGCTGTTCATTATTGTTAGAGAGTTTGCGCCTCCTTCGAATATCTTTTCAATGCGGCTGTTCCATATCTTCCACAACGTGCACATTTCGGCTCCAGTTGCTTTCTTCCTGGCCTTGCTCAGATGTTGTTCTATGTGTTGTAGTAGCCCATTTAGTCTCGAACTAAGCCGGGATAGGTAGTTATAGCCATACACATACTTGCCACCAGATGCTTCTTGCCCTAACAAAATAACTTTATTTACAAATGTATGATTCTCAGGAGAATATTTTTTTAAGATACATGTAAATGGATGAAAAAACTACTCTGCTAAGCATGCCTTTTTTTATCCAAGAAATATAAATGCTGATGTGGAAATTAGTTCAAGTGTATAGCTTATAAATGATGAAAATGTTTCTTCTAAATGAGTCATGCTTAAGTTCGCCGGTTGAATTGATGAATCCGAGCATGACCTTTAAAGACATCTACTTTAATTGAAGACACTTAAAATTTTTCATCTTTAACATGATCCCCGAAACCCATTCATCTACACGGGTCAGATCAGTTTCGTGGGTTGGTTTAATGAATCACGCTCGAGTTCACGGGTTAAACTGTTGAACCCGAGCAAGACACTTTAATTGTGTCAAAGATATCAACTCTAATCCAAAGACACTTACACTTCATCTTCAAAATGGTCCACGTAACCCATTCATCTACACGGATCAAATGGGTTTTGCGAAAATCACTGCCTCTATTATATGCATTGAAAACTGGGAGATTTTATGGATAAACATCTAAGGTATTTACCGTGATTTGTTTGTTTCTTTGTCATATGCAACAAAACCTTCTTCTATATCAGCATGTTTTTTTTGGAAAAAAAGAACCAACATTCCACTTGTTTCAGGAGACAACCCGCCAATATAATAAAGATTTCTTTGTGCTTGATCACGACTACTTATGGTACTTACTTCTTCATAAGCTATGGTGCAAACCTCCACTCATCCCTAAAATGTATAAAAAATATTTAAGCAAACAGGAAGACACGAACAGAATAATCCGCTACCACCAGATCAAAGAGACCAAGTGCTTGAGCTATGCGTCAGTAACATAAATCATGAGTAAATTATTATTATTAGTACTATGATTATTATTATTATTATTAAAATAATTAAATAGCACGTTTAAATTGATGCAAAAAGATGACCCTAGATACGGGTGCATGTAAGAAACACCTGGAAGACGCGCGGAACTTTGGTTTTAAAATGCGCGCAAAATGCGTGATGCGCTGATGAGAGCGCATCGCCACAACTGATGCGTTGCGTTTACGTGATGCGAGTATATTGCGCGCATTTCGCATGATGCGCTCATCACATAATGCGCTCTGATGCACGCAACATTGTTTCTTATGTTTTTTTTCCAGATTTTATGAACCGGGTTCGGTTTTTTCACTTGATTTGAACAACTCTTATCTTCTTATTGCGTCATTTGTTTAACTTCAAGTATACTTTCATAAGTTTTTATGTATAAATATTTTTTAGCATCACGCATCAGATTTTTAGACCAAACACATCGGAGCGCATCACGCAATTTAAAACCAAGCAGAACAACTCTTGATTACCACCGGTCGATTGATCTTCAGGCGTGGCAGTTTGTTAACCACACAATGTGTACGGTTTCCACTTCCAATCTGCAAAACATTAACAACAAATAAAGATATTGCCACCATATACTTTCAATAGAATTCTTTTTTGAAGAAGTGCCTGTATTTATCAAACCTAACAATTACTTCTCACGTTCTCTTGAAGAAACCTAAAAACGTCCTCCATGTTCTGCAAGTTCATAGTTTTCTAGTAAGGATCAGTCTCCAAATCAAATTATGCCCGATATCAATTATGCCCTAATTTTAAGAACAATTAGGGTTACCAAACAGGAAAACAAATGGATGAAGACACAAACATCTGGATACGAAAGATAAACTGGTAGAAACATGAATAGAATACAAACCCAGAGCTATCGATTCGGAGGTCGTGTGGTATATTTCTAGAAAAGGAAGAGCTCAGGCGAGAGAATCTGAATCATCGGACCATCCTCTGCCTTCTGCTATAGGAAATTAATCTGAACCAACAACAACAGTTTAATTACGATCTAACAATATATCAAAATCACCTGCTCAAATAGCATTTAGATGTCACTGCATGTTACCAAAACATAAATCATTCTAAAAATCTGTCGTAAAGTTACCTTGTTCGCCTCAAACTTCTCCTCACCATTGCCGTCGTTAACGATTGTATCACCGCCAACGCGTCGCGGCCGATTGATCAAACCGGCTTCACCAATAGGGTTCACGGCGGAGCCCTAGGTCATCTTCGGTTAAATCACCATTAGTCACCACCGTCGCTAGAGTGGCCGAGTTAGCGGCTGTGTTGAGAGAGTACCAAATCGTCTCAGAAACATCTGGTAGTTCAGTCAATCGTCGGAGATATTGAGGTGTTGTTTCAGATGGATTTTCATGATAATGAACCCTAATGTGTTGCAGATAAAGAAAAGATGCAGCGGTGGAGGTATGAAGAGGCAACAACGTGGCATTTTTTGTTGAAATTCCTAAAAAACCCCTAATTACTGTTCAAAAGCTTCAAAATTTAATATAAGGATGATGGTGGATAGAATGGAGGCAAAGAAGTCAGCCAATGGCTGATTACATTCGGCCGAAGTTGGACCAATTTGTTTGTATTTTTTTTTTTTTTAATTTATTTATAGTCCCTTGGTTTGTTATTTGCATTTTATAAGGTTTTTTTTTAGTGTAAAAGAACATATATTTAGTGTAATAACAAATTGATCAAATAAGTTGGCCAGCCATGTGATGGGCTGCGAACTGCGATCGGCCATAAGGCCATCTCAAAACCTTTTATGTTTTGTCACTAAGTTTGATTATAATAATTATATTATGTATTAAGAAATTTGTTTTTAACCATATACATATATATTAATGTCTAATTTATAAAAAACATGAAATTAAATAAATTTGTATAGAATAAAGTATAGGTTATGTATTGTGAACGTATAATCAAGTGTTTGCATGTATAGGATATCTAGAATCACGTATTGATTGTAAGTTACGCATGTGTTTACTAGGGTACGAGTATGTATCAAATGTATATAAGGATTTAAATGTTTAAGTATGCAGTGGCGGATCTAGGATTCGCGTCAAGCGGTAACGTTTTATAAATAAGCGGTAACGAAATAGAAAAAACGTCAAATTTTTCCAAAATTTACACTAATTTTACACTACCGCCGGAGCGCCAAGGGGTAGCGGGCATTACCCCTTGTTATACACTAGATCCGCCCCTATAAGTATGTAAAAAAATAAAATAAATGAAGTATAATTCTTATGAAATAAATAAATTTTATTACTATCGAAGTTACGAATTACGAAAACGGAGGCGAAATACGAATACGATACAGATGTAAGTTTCCAAAATAGGTACATGAATAATCTTTCTATTTAAAGTAAGTTTAAAAAAGTGAGGCGTTACACTGTAAAAAATCACTAAAAAGCCTGCAGCCTAACAGATATCTGTTGAAATTAATCATTAAGTCACATTTCCTACATCTACATTTACCATGGCAGGGAATAGTGTTTCCCTGCCATTGGTCGAAATGGGCGGCCGACAATATTGACCAACAAGTTTATTATTTTTTATCCACTTTAAATTTTCGTTTTTGCCCTCAGTTTAAAATTACGATTTCCCCCCAAGTTAAAAAAGTAATTACCCTGTTGCTCACAGCTAAAAATTACGAATACGCCCTCGGTTCAAATATTACGATTTTACCCTCCGCCTCAAAATTACGCTTTTACGTCAATTTATTATTTTACACTCACTTTAAAATTACGGTTTTGCCCCCAGTTCAAACTAAAAATATGCTTTTCCCCCCAGCTAAAAATTACGACTTTCTCCTTGGTTTAAAATTACGTTGCACCCTCAGTTCAAAATTACGTTTTTCCTCCGGTTAAAAAAAAATTATGGTTTTCTCCTAGCTAAAAATTACGAATTTACCCCCGCTAAAAATTACGATCTTGTCGTCGTTTTAGTTTTCCTTTCTAACAAAACTATAGTACTGCTTTTTAATTGGTTAAAAATTATTTGGCCATCTCCCCGCAACGCAGACGGGACATCAACTAGTTGTGAAACAAAAGGGACTTGTTTTAGCAACTTACATATATTTATTTATTTAAAAACTAAAAATTAAAAGTTAATGATTAAACTTTATTTCTACCAACATTATCTTCTAGTGTTTACCTGTTAATACTTATTATACTAACCCTCAAGGGTGGACCTAGGTAGAGGGTTGAGTGGGCGGGCGCACCCCTTGAAAAAAAATTAGTGTATTTTATAGAGCAAAAAATCCCGATCGCACCCCTTGAAAATTTGGTTAAACACCTCTTTCACACCCCTTAAAAATATTTACTGGGTCCGCCACTACTAACCCTCATCGTCTTCCTCATGCGAGGAACATCATAAAGGATTAACATAATCTCTGTTGCCTTCAATCTTGATGTACCTGTTTTTATATTTCATATTATAATATGTTTGAGAGGGTCATTTTAAAATTTTCAACAATTTTACCATATTATATATGTCATGTTACAAATTAAAATGGAAATTAACTACACATGCTATGCTATGGTATTATTTATGGCTATATCTAAATGGAAATAAGAGTGTACGGACGCTTCAACGTTGCATGCTTGGTGATTTGGTGCTAATTAGATAAATTTGCATGCCATTCTAGCATTTTATTTTTTTAGAGTTAATTACATAGTTAGTCCCTGTGTTTTGCACAAAGTAACATACTTAGGTACTAATAGTTTAAAATCACATTTTAGGGTATTAATTTTTCATTTTGTAACATTTGGAGGTATTAACGTTATTTTTAGGTTTAAAATCACATTCTATTAGTACCTAAGTATGTTATTTTGTGCAAACCACAAGGACTAACTATGTTAATACCCTAGAAGTTAATACCTTCAAACGTTACAAAATGAAAAGCTAATACCCTAGAAGGTGATTTTAAACTATTAGTACCTAAGTATGTTATTTTGTGCAAACCACAGGGACTAACTATGTAATTAACTCATTTTTTTACTTTCAGTTTTTAAGATTTAAAATAAAATTAAAGGTTCATATTTTCCGCTCCTCTCACTTTAAAGTTTCAATACATACTTCCCTTAACTTAAGAGATCATAGGGAATGATCTTCTAAAAAGTGTATTTTCCCTAAATAGTTTAATAAAATTTGTGGTGGGAGTAGGAAAGGACAGTGTAACGACCACCATCAATAGGCGCCAAAACAACACTAGCCATAAGCAGGAACATAATAAATATATGAGTTAATTACTGTTTTCGTCCCTGTGGTTTGTCAAAAATCACTATTTCAGTCCATTAGTTTAAAAATTGTGATTTCAGTCCCTGTGGTTTCACTTTCGTAACCATTTCAGTCCATGTGGTTTCACTTTCGTAACCATTTCAATCCATTATTCTGTTAAGTACAGGGACTGAAATAGTTACGAGGTGGACTGAAATGGTTACCAAAGTGAGACCACAAGGACTGAAATCGCAATTTTTAAACTAATGGACTGAAATAGTGATTTTTGACAAACCACAGGGACGAAAACGATAATTAACTCTAAATATATTTTGTACCCAAAACACTAATGAAGTCGCATCTTTACATGTGTCGACGAACTGTTGAAAAAAGTTAAATATTTAACAAAACTAGTTGAATTTCCGCTCGCGCGTTGCGGCGGGACCCAATGTCTGCAAAACGCGTGTCAGCAGCAGATACCAAATATCAAAACATAAATAAAAATGGCGTGGTAAGGATGGTCACTCTGTCCTAAAAAAAGCGATTTTAAATAACCTAATATATAATGATAAGATCCACACGTCCTACACTTTGAAAATTCGGTTATTTTCAATTTAGTTATACGGTGCTAACACGTTAAAATATGGATGAGCTCGGTACTGGTAACTGCACCGAAAGTACCGATCCGGAAAATCATCGAAATTAGGTACCGGCACCGAAAATGCTCGGTACAATACGGTATGGTATTTGAAGGTAAAAATCAATAAATACAGGTATGGTGCTAGACCAGTGTCGAACCAAAAGTAACGATTCTGAAAACGCCAAAAGGTGGGTACCAAATTGGTAACGAAAATGATTTGGTAATAGTAAATCTGGTACCGATACGATACCGGTTTGATTACAGAATTTGATACGATTTGCTCATCAATAATCTAAATATCCAAGTTAATTTTACATGCTACAATTCATTAATTACAGAAAAAAGACAAAAAAAGAAAGCAAAATAAGTTGTTAGTGTATATAAAACATCATTCAAACGAAATACAGTTTACTTACTATGTGTATGAAAAGTAATCTAAACGGTGCAATTACTTGCACTGCTACGTTGCTACAGGATTTGATGAGCTCGGTACCAACCGGTACCGAAAATATCGATGCCGAAAATACCGTTACCGAAATCCCCAAAAGTGTGTACCGGTACCGAATATACCTGGAACGGTACGGGTCGGTACTGGTACAGCACCGATATTTGAGGGTAAAAATCAGTGAATACCGGTGCCGAACCGGTACCGAAAATACACCCGATTTAGTAAAAGCCGGTACCGGTACCGATACCCAATACTATTTGTTCATCCCTTAATGAAGTTACTGTTCATTCACTTTTAAAATTAATATATAGGTAGGTACCGATGTGGTACCGGTACCCAAAATACACCCGATTTGGTAAAAGCGGGTACCAGTACTGATACACAATACTATCTGTTCATCCCTTAATAAAGTTACTGTTCATTCACTTCTAAAATTAATATATAGGTAATAATATTTTAACGAGTAAATTGCCCAAATCGTCCCTGAGGTTTAGGTATTTTTGTCAGTTTCATTCAAAACAACTTTTTTGTACCAAATAGTCATTCACTTTTAGGATTTTTTTTTTTTTGCCATTTTCATCAAAACGTCTAATTTGCCTTATTTTTTTCTGTCAAACATTTAGATGAAAATGACAAAAATTCCCAAATCTCAGGGATGATTTTGATAAAAAGTTAGACGTTTGGATGAAAATGGCAAAAAATCAAAGTGAATGACAATATGGTACAAAAAAGTTGTTTTGGATGAAACTGACAAACATGCCTAAACCTCAGAGATGATTTTAGCAATTTACTCTATTTAAAAAAAATCACAGCTTGTTCTTTTTTAAAGACAAAGCTTGATTTGATTTTATTACACTAATAATTCTAAGTTATTCTTCTCTTGTCTAGGTTTAAACCTGAGACATTTTCTATAAGAGACATGTCTATATCAAGTGGGCTATCCCCACATTAGCAATTAGTTTCCCTTAAACTACAAGTTTGATCTTTTAAATCATTAACCTCTTATAATCTGACCATCTCACTTACATATTAAGATTAATAAACCATTTAAGATAATTTATAAGGTGTTTGGTTTTTAAGAGGTAAAATG
Organism: Helianthus tuberosus; assembly: GCA_030545235.1. Classification (NCBI taxonomy): domain Eukaryota; kingdom Viridiplantae; phylum Streptophyta; class Magnoliopsida; order Asterales; family Asteraceae; genus Helianthus; species Helianthus tuberosus. Next base: position 180,642,137 of record CM060433.1, read on the forward strand.
TTTGTAGTCTGCGGACCACATCTGTAGATATCTGTAGAAGAAGAGGTGTACCAAACCTCTACAGTCTGCAAGAAGAAAGTTATTTGTTTTTAAACGTATGTAGACTTCAAAAATAAATTGGTGATGGTATACGGACGGTGGTGGTGGGTGGTGGTGGACGTGGACGGTGGGTGGTGGACGTGGACAGTTGGTGGTGGACGGTGGTTGTGGTAGACGGTGATGGTGGACGGTGGTGGTTGTGATGGGCAGTGGTGGGTGGGGGATGGTGATGGTGGTGATGGACGGTGGTGGGTGGTGGTGTGATGGACGATGGTGGTGGTGGATAGTGGTGGTGCTTAACCCTCCGCAGACATTAGAAGATCTTAGAAGTGGTTGGGCCAAGTCTACACTAAAAAGAGCTCGCGTAGACGTTTTTTAATGAAACATTTTCGGAAAAACAAACAGTTTGCAGATGACAATGTCTGCGCAGCGCAGACAAAATAAGTTGCGCAAATATTTTTTAGAAAAACAAACACCACCTAAGTCAACTAATTACTTAGATGATGAATATCATAGTCGTTTCTAAGAATTCAGGTGGCATGTACGACTATCAGGGGCGTAGCTACATAGAAGGATACCCGTATCAATTTTTTTAGTGTTATATATAGGTGTATTTTGTCATTGAACCTAAAGAAATTTCGCTATCTTGAAAAATAGAGAGGTTACTTTCAGTGATACCCCAAATTCTAACGTTACATAGAAGTCAAAGTAGGTTGTATATAGTTATACAAAAACTTTAAATAAGGCCATAACAGAAACCTAGCTAACAATTCCTAAAACATAGGACAAATACCACATAAAATAAAGACACTAACAAGAGATAACATGGAAAGACCATCGAAAAAGCACTAGGAAACTATGCTCTTAAGAGCATTCACAATCGAACCTTCATTTATGTGAATGCATCATCTATAATTTTTAGAGTAGTTATGAGTAGTTGGAGAGAAAATGTTACTCTTCGTCACTAAATTTGACTGGTCATTGTTCACTCTCTAAAATATTTTTATATTTTTTGAAAATGACTGTGATTGGAGGAGAGAGAAAATGTAATGTAATGATAGAAATCTAAAATTATTATTTAATTGAAAATATGAGAGAAAACATAGTATTTTTTTAGTGTAATTATAAAGCTGAAGTAAAGAATCAAATGCTCTAAGGTATGCATAAAAAACAGGCCATACCTCCTGTCACACCCCCAAAATACCACCTACGGAAACCCCGTTAGGCGTGTGACGTACCAATGACGAGCCACTAATCATGTTGAACTCATAACAAGTTTCTAAATGAAATTGCCAATTCTTAATGAAATGTACCAACAATAAGTTTAATAAAAACCCAACAAGTTCAGCAAAAGCAAATAGTAAACCATAGTTTAAATGTTTCAAATCCAACGTGTAATATCAATAATTCTATCACATGTATCCACCCAGTTCGACCCATGACCACTCCAGCCACTCCAGACAGCAAGTTTCAATTCCAAGAAATCTAACGACCTGCGAGCATGCAACAAGTGTATCAGACGAAGCTGGCGAGTTCATAGTTTGTGAAAACGTTAGTTACCAAGTGTTTAGTTCAGTTCATTGAATATAATGTTGATAATAACTCAATTACCATACAAGATGGCTACCAGATTGTTTTGCCCGTCCCCAATGCCCCCTATCTAAGCATTGGTCATGATTTAAGGTCATTAGTTCACTCCCGTCCTCTCAGGTACGGTGTGAGGTTGCCAAGCCTAATAGCGCTATCAACTAATACCCCGTTACCTCTCAGGTAACTAATTCGGTATAAGATGGGACTTAAGGTGATAGGAAAAGAGTGTATTATCTAACATCCCAATTTTTACCACAAAAGATTTAGTCCTCTTAGGAATACCCATTTGACTGTCCAACCCACCGGGATGCATGCTCAAGAGAGATGAACTCACCTTTGGTTTGCTCAGTAGGATTAGTTACGTGTTCACAGTTGATCAATCAAATCCTAGTATCAGTTCCAGTCATAGTCAGTTTTATAGCACTTAATCATACGTTCCTTATACACATATTACACACGTAGTACCACATAATATCATTCAGATCATAACATTCGATCATACAACCCAACAAACTATAGCATACATCAACATACTGTATAATAGGTGCCTTGGACTCTCATTCTGTTCATTTACATGATACTTGTTTTAAGTACAAGTTGACAACCCTAAACATCTATCATGCAACATATACTCATGTTAGTTCGAAACCCAAATCCGAGTGTACGACGTGTAGTGTGTGTGGCCTAACATCACCTGTCCAGTTTGAGGATATGATCTGCTTCTTTTATGCGGCCCAACCAACATAACCAGGCCCAATTATTCAAAACGTGACCCAGATCAATGTCCAGGTCCACACAAAACACCTATTCGGTTCACCAACATATTGCATAACAAATTTAAAGGACTAACAACGACTTGGGCCCAGTTGGGTTTGGGCCCAACTGAATGTTATGATTTGTTACGCAGCCCAGCACACCTCAGAAGTGTGCGGCCCAATGTGTAACCAATGCGGCCCGGTTACATATAAGGCCCGACCCAATGTGCATGTTACTACTAGTGTTACCCACTGTTGTTACCCGGTCCAACCTGTAATCAGTCCATTTATTGTTTGCCAAAAACTTACTCAGTCTATTACATAGTCACAAAAATTCTTCCAGTTACATCACGAGTATTAACTCATTCCATTTATCATTATCTAACATTAGTTCGTTACAGGGTTATCACATAATTTGATACACTAGAAATCAACATCCAATTTAATCAAATTGCACATAAACATCACCTAACCGTGGTAATCTAACTCGTCGGCATATGATCAAACCACAACGTGAACTTCATCAAGTTTTTGTCCCACATAATCATCATCCTAACACATATTAATATCCTATCTAAAATCACGTTAACTGATATCATCACAGCCACTCGGTTACACTTATATTACCATGCCATGCTAGCCGTTCATATCCTATCGTTTAATCAGTTGGGTCAAACTATCTATACAACGAAACTCTGATTCAGGTTCATATACACACATAAACACAACATAACTTCACACCAAACATAAGCCATAACCTAAGCATAAATCCAACAAGAAAAACGCCATAAATGCACACTAGAAACTAACCGAGATATGAGATGACGGCTGGATCACTGCAATCGGGAGGGGAAAGACTTCGAGAGAGGGAAGAGGGCTGCTGTGATAGCCACTAATTTCCAGAGGGAACTAGGGTTTACAAAAGTTAGGAAGTTATGTGGAGACCCTCATGCAATCACGTATACAAAAGAAGTGAGGAGGTGGGCTAGGTTTGAGTTGGTTTCGGCTGGGCTCAAGGATTTTGGGCCGAGGTCATTGGGCCACGCAACTAACTGTATTGATCTACTCGAGAGTTTACGACTCAAATGCTTATGTAACTACTCGCTTGATAAATAAGTTATATCGTTTATGGTTGCCACAACACAGCTCCTTACAACTAATAAGTTATCTTAATAAGTTTAACGTAATAACCGAAGAATGATAAACAGAAAATAACCTTGAATGTACAGGTTGTCACATCATCCCAAACTTGAAAGAAATTCCGTCCCGAAATTTAACAAGCAATCCCAGAGGAATGAAGTGATAAATCAAGGTTGTTGTCGATTTTCCTCAGGTGTCACATCATCCCCAACTTGAAGCGGAATTTCATCCCGAAATTCACCAGTGATCCTAGAATTAGATTGATCAGTAGGGAAGAGTTGAGGATACTTGAGCTTCATCTGATCCTCGCGCTCCCACGTGAACTTCGATCCACGTCTTGAGTTCCAACGAACTCTCACGATCGGGATCCGACTATGCTTACGAACGTTGACTTCCTGATCCATGATTTCGATAGGTTCTTTGACAAACTGCAACCTGTCGTCAATCTTTAGCTCTTGAAACGGTACAACCAGTGTTTCATCAGACAAACACTTCTTCAGTTGCGAAACATGGAATACATCATGAACATTGCCCAACTCAGCAGGTAGCTCGAGCTTGTAAGCCACTTTACCGATTCGCTCCAGGATTTTAAATGGCCCAACATAACGCGGATTAAGCTTGTCGCGCTTCCCAACGCGTACAACACCCTTCCACGACGAAACTTTCAACATAACACGATCGCCTGCAACGAACTCCAACGGTTTCCTACGCTTCTCGGCGTAGCTTTTCTGACGGTCACGCGCTGCCGCCATACGGTTTCTGATCTGAACAATCTTTTCTGAAGTTTCAAGTACAAGTTCAGGACCTGTGATCTGGCTGTCACCCACCTCAGCCCAACAGAGATGAAAACGACACTTTCATCCGTACAATGCTTCGAACGGAGCTGCTTGAATACTGGTATGGTAACTGTTGTTGTAAGAAAACTCTATCAACGACAAATGTTTCTCCCAACCTTTGCCAAAATCGATCACACATGCACGCAGCATGTCTTCGAGTGTTTGGATGGTTCGCTCGCTCTGACCATCCCTCTGTGGGTGATAAGCAGTACTCATATCGAGACGTGAACCGAATGACTTATGCATCGACTGCCATAAATCGGAAATGAAACGCGGATCTCGATCTGAGATGATGGAGGTTGGCACCCCGTGCCTAGAAACCATTTCCTTAAGATAAACTACTGCAAGCTGTGAGAACTTATCCGTTTCTTTGATTGCGAGAAAATGCGCTGATTTCATGAGACGATCAACGATCACCCAAATGGTATCATTTCCGCTTTGAGTTCTTGGCAAACCGGTAACGAAATCCATAGCAATCTGCTCCCATTTCCACGTGGGTATCTCTGGTTGCTGAAGTAGGCCTGAGGGTTTCTAGTACTCCACTTTTACTTTAGCACAAGTCAAACACTTACTCACATATGTCGCTATGTGAGCTTTCATCTTCGGCCACCAATACATGACCTTGAGATCCTGATACATTTTGTCTGAGCCCGGGTGAACTGAATACCGGGACTTTTGCGCTTCATCCATCACAAGCTCTCTAAGATTACCATACAGAGGAACCCATACCCGCTCCATGAAGTAGAGAATACCATCAGATCTCTCTACCAGTCGCTTTTCCTTGCCCCGCAAATACTCAGCTTTATAGTTTTCTTCTTTCAATGACTCGATCTGAGCGGAACGAATCTGATCAGGTAAGCTAGAGTGAATAGTGAGCTGCAGAGCACGGACACGCTTAGGCTTCGTCTCTTTTCGACTAAGGGAATCAGCTACAACGTTAGCTTTACCTGGGTGATATTTGATGGCGCAATCGTAGTCATTCAAAAGTTCTATCCAGCGACGCTGTCGCATATTCAATTCCTTCTGTTCAAAAATATGCTGGAGACTCCTGTGAACGGTGTAGATAGTGCATTTGGTACCGTACAGATAATGCCTCCAGATATTCAACGCGAATACCACGGCCCCTAACTCCAAGTCGTGAGTCGTGTAGTTCTTCTCATGAACCTTCAGTTGTCGAGAAACGTAAGCTATCACCTTCTCGCGTTGCATCAACACGCAACCGAGACCCTGAATAGAAGCATCACAATATACCACAAAATCCTCGGTACCTTCAGGTAGAGATAAGATCGGTGCGCTGCAGAGTTTCTGTTTCAAGAGTTGGAACGCGTCTTCTTGCTTCGTTCCCCAAGAGTAAACAACACTCTTCTGTGTTAATGAGGTGAGAGGTTGAGCGATCTTCGAGAAATCCTTGATAAACCGGCGATAGTACCCTGCGAGACCAAGAAATTGTCGCACCTCCGAAGGATTCTTCGGTGCCGCCCAATTCATAATAGCATCGATCTTAGCAGGATCCACGTGTATCCCCATTTCGTTAACAATGTGACCAAGAAAGTGTACTTCCCGAATCCATAAATCACACTTAGAGAATTTCGCGTAGAGTTGCTCCTTCCTCAGGAGCTCCAGGATAAGACGTAAGTGTCGCTCGTGGTCTTCCTTGCTCTTAGAGTAGATCAAGATGTCGTCGATGAACACAATAACAAAATCGTCGAGATACAGTTTGCACACGCGGTTCATGAGATCCATGAAAACCGCTGGTGCGTTAGTCAACCCAAATGGCATAACAAAAAATTCACAGTGGCCATACCGCGTTCGAAAAGTCGATATTTGAATAAAAACTTGACCCTTGCAACTGGTCAAACAGATCGTCGATACGTGGTAAAGGGTAACGGTTCTTGACGGTCACCTTATTGAGTTCACGGTAATCAATACACATTCGAAAGGACCCGTCTTTCTTCTTCACAAACAGAACTGGGGCTCCCCAAGGCGAAGAACTGGGTCGGATAAAACCTCTATCCAACAGCTCTTGGAGTTGATTCGACAACTCTTGCAATTCTCCTGGCGCGAGATGATAAGGAGTACGAGCAACCGGGGCTGCTCCTGGCGTGAGGTCAATCTGAAATTCCACCTGACGATGTGGAGGCAAACCAAGAAGCTCTTCGGGAAACACATCAGGAAACTCACGAACAACTGGAAGGTCTTCTATCTTCCTTTCTTCAGGTTGAGAATCTGTGACAAGAGCTAGAATAGCAGGGTAGCCCTTTCGCAGACACTTCTGAGCCTTCATAGCTGAGATGATGCCAACCATTGCACCACTACGATGACCTTGAACCGACAACGATTCTCCGCTAGGGAGAGGGATACGCATGACTTTCTCTTTGCAGAGAATTTCCGCCCGATGCTTAGACAACCAATCCATGCCAACGACCACATCAAAACTCCCAAGAGTAATGGGAAGTAGGTCAATGTCAAACACTTGACCCATAAGGTCAAGTTTACACCCAACGAGGACATGTGAAGCTTCAATCGATTTACCATCCGCTAGTTCTACTATATGTTTGTGTGCAAGAGGTGTAGGACTCAACCCTAACTGACGACTGAACCCCAAAGATACATAACTCCAGTCTGCACCAGAGTCGAATAATACCGAAGCAAATAAGTTGTTTACTGAAAACGTACCAGTCACCACGTAGCCATCATTCCTAGCTTCCCCAGCACCAATAGTAAACACTCTCCCACGTGCACCGTTCCCACCATTGTTCGCATTGTTGTTATTCCCAGTGTTGTTGTTGTTGTTTCCCACATTCTGATTCAACTGAGGGCAATCCCGCCTGAATTGACCCTCGTTACCACACTGAAAACAACCCTTGCGATTACCCTGATTCTGCTGAGGTTGCTGCCTATCCTGTTGTTGTGGCTGCTTTTGCTGTGGGGGATACTGCTGCTGCTGTCTCGGGAGTGGAGCCCTGCAATCCCTAGCCATATGACCCACCTTGTTGCACCTGTGACAGACTCGGGTGCACGGCCCACGATGATGAAAGTTGCACTTGTTACACTTTGGCTGCTTCCCTGCATAAGAACCCTGATTCGAATTGCTGCTCTGGTTCTGATTAACAGAAGATGACTGACTAAAGTTGCGGTTGCTACCGGTGTCTGGCTTCTTTTGTGACTTTGTTAAATTGGACGCTTTGTCCACATCACTCCATTTGCGCTTGCTGTCAGTAGCAGCAGTAGTAGCCGTAGCAGTAGTAGCAGAAACACGTGGTGGTAGCGAGCCACACTCCACCTCCTGATCCGTGATCTTGTGGGCTAAGCGGATGATCCGAGGCAAGTTATCAAGGTTTGCTGTAGTGACTAAACTCTTTACCGGTGGTGCTAGACCCTTGATACACAACTCAATTCTTCGGGGGTGGGGGTCGAGACAAGTTAGGACACATATTCTCAAGTTCGTGAGATCGCTTTGTGTATGCTTCAATTTCGGACCCTTCCATCTTCAAATTGTAGTACTCGTTCTCAAGCTTCTGAATCTCATCACGAGGACAGTACTCCTCTCGCATCAACTCCTTGAAATCATCCCAAGTAGTTGCATTAGCCATTTTGATGCCCAACATTTACACCTGGGCATTCTACGAAGTTAAGGAACCATCCTCAAGCGTGCCTGAAGCATACTTCACCTGGTTCCCCACGGGACAGTTACACATAGCAAAGACCGATTCCGCCTTCTCAAACCAACGCAGGAGTCCCACAGCTACTTCAGTCCCACTGAACGTCTGTGGCTTACAATCCATGAACGTCTTAAACGTGCAGACAGGTGGATTGTTTTGATTTTGATAAACCTGTTGGCCTATAGACGAAAGAACATGCAACACACAAGTAAGATTCGAGTATACGACACAAGGATAAAGAGTATTTGGCACATATCGTACCGGCCTGGTAAACCGCTAGGGCTTCAACCACACGAGTGTTGATCAAGTTAGTTAGTTCAGCCTGAGTCATAGCGATGTGGCCACGTCCACCACTGCGGCCTCCACCACGTCCACGCATGATTCTATACAAGAAAAGGAAAGATTAAAATACGAGTTCGAGTAGGAGTCAAACATTACTATGACCTCCATAGACTATCGAGTTCTACCATTGTGTCAAGCAACAGAGCGGAACCCCTTTTGCACTTGCCAAGTCTCATTGGGACTCACATGCACCCCACATTATTATTATGTGTGCACCCATAATAATAATCCAATTTGCATGTTTATCTCAGCTCCTCCCAACTCATGCTAGAAGGTTCCTCAAATTCGAGTAATAGGACAAAAGACACCACAACATAGATTATGAGAGTTCAGAGAAGCGTCACGCTATCAAACACATAATAGGGGTTGGTAACATAGGAACTTATACTGCAGTGCCAAGTGTGCATTCACGTGTGATGTCATTCATAAGTGTACACTAGATATCCTATGCAATAGTAAACGAGAGACAAACCTTGAAATCTGGAGCCGAGTGTCATGGTCGATTTCGGAACTGTTCGGTTATAGTTTGTTTTTATAAAAACGTTTTAAAACCAAGTTCACTATAACCAGTGGCTCTGATACCAAACTGTCACACCCCTAAAATACCACCTATGGAAACCCCGTTAGGCGTGTGACGTACCAATGACAAGCCACTAATCATGTTGAACTTATAACAAGTTTCTAAATGAAATTGCCAATTATTAATGAAATGTACCAACAATAAGTTTAATAAAAACCCAACAAGTTCAACGGAAGCAAATAGTAAATCATAGTTTAAATGTTTCAAATCCAACGTGTAATATCAATAATTCCATCACATGTATCCACCTAGTTCGACCCATGACCACTCCAGCCACTCCAGACAACAAGTTCAATTCCAAGAAATCTAACGACCTGCGAGCATGCAATAAGTGTATCAGACAAAGCTGGCGAGTTCATAGTTTGTGAAAACGCTAGTTACCAAGTGTTTAGTTCAGTTCATTGAATATAATGTAGATAATAACTCAAGTACCGTACAAGATGGCTACCAGATTGTTTTGCCCGTCCCCAATGCCCCCTATCTAAGCATTGGTCATGATTTAAGGTCATTAGTTCACGCCCGTCCTCTCAGGTACGGTGTGAGGTTACCAAGCCTAATAGCGCTATCAACTAATACCCCGTTACCTCTCAGGTAACTAATTCGGTATAAGATGGGACTTAAGGTGATAGGAAAAGAGTGTATTATCTAACATCCCAGTTTTTACCCCAAAAGATTTATTCCTCTCAGGAATACCCATTTGACTGTCCCACCCACCGGGACGCATGCTCAAGAGAGATGAACTCACCTTTGGTTTGCTCGGTAGGATTAGTTACGTGTTCACAATTGATCAATCAAATCCTAATATCAGTTCTAGTCATAGTCAGTTTAATAGCACTTAATCATACTTTGCTTATACACATATTACACAAGTAGTACCGCTAATATCATTCAGATCATAACATTCGATCATACAACCCAACAAACTATAGCATACATCAACATACTATATAATAGGTGCCTTGGACTCTCATTATGTTCATTTACATGATACTTGTTTTAAGTACAAGTTGACAACCCTAAACATCTATCATGCAACATATACTCATGTTAGTTCGAAACCCAAATCCGAGTGTACGACGCGTAGTGTGTGTAGCCTAACATCACCGGCCCAGTTTGAGGATATGATCTGCTTCTTTTATGCGGCCCAACCAACATAACCAGGCCCAATTATTCAAAACGTGACCCAGATCAATGTCCAGGTCCACACAAAACACCTATTCAGTTCACCAACATATTGCATCACAAATATAAAGGACTAACAACGACTTGGGCCCATTTGGGTTTGGGCCCAACTGAATGTTACGATTTGTCACGCAGCCCAGCACACCACAGAAGTGTGGGGCCCAATGTGTAACCCGTGCGACCCGGTTACATATAAGGCCCGACCCTATGTGCATGTTACTACTAGCGTTACCCACTGTTGTTATGTCACACCCCGACCACGTATAACATACAAGACGTGGCGGAAAACGTCGGGGAGTGTTGTAACATAATTAATTGTTTCATAACCATGGCATACAACGATGTATTTTATTTATCAACATAGAAGTTTCATTGTCTTAAACAGTAAATAAAGAGTTCGGAACATAATTAAACTAAGTCTATCTTCGTTTTATGTCTCTAAGGCACAGGTCCGCCCTAGTGTCACGATCATAGTCCTACGCAAAAGCTCCTGAAAACACATGTGAAAATAGGTACGTCAGCATAAAAATGCCTGTGAGATACATAGGTTTTGTGAAAATAGGATTCATGACTTAGGAGTTTAGAAAATGTTTAGCCATGAACCTTGTAATTTGCTTTGTCTTGTAAATCATTTGAAAAACGATACGATCAGATGATATGTATAAATAAGAGAATAATGTATGGTTCAAATGTATAACCAAGTAAAATGAGTTATATAAGATAAGTTGTTTGTAAACCAAAGTCTTGTGAAAGTTGTGTTACTTGTGTAAAAAGTATAAGTCCAAATTGAATGATTTAAATAACGCTATGATATGTAATATAATACAAACACTTATATATAGGAAGTACCAGCGACGTATCCACCATGCTTGTATCATATTACTCACATCTCGTTACTTAAGTCACTTAAACAAACCACCAATGTATAAAGTCTATGTTTAAACCAATAGTCAAAAGTCCTTGTATAAGCCATGTCAAATGTTTATAAGTCCAAAAGTAGTCAAGTAATGTGTATCAAATGTTATGTATTGTAAGTAAAGTATTGTCCCATAATCATAATGTAGAAATGTACAAAACAAAGTATTTTGAATATATCAAAAAGTTATGTTTTGCAAAGTAATGCATGTTACATTGATACAAACATTTATGTGGTAAGTTAACGCATACATTCAAGCCTTGAGACAGTCGGATAACCCTTTCAGTCAAGGTTATCAAAAGAAATGTTTTCGGATTCAGTCATTCCTTACATCCAAACAAACCCGGGATGTCATGAATGGGATTTGTCAAGTCCTATGGTACCACTACTTACTACCGAGCGGCGTAGCTAATGTTAATGAACGTATAATAGTCTCGTTTGTGCAAACCAAATGTTATAGCAGTTGTATACATGTCATATGAAAACAATGTACTAAGTATGCTAAGTTAACATACAAAGCAGAAAAGTCTTGTAAATCAATGTGCTAGCATGCTATCAGTCAACATACATAGCAGAAATGTAAAGTAAAACAATGTACTAAGTATGCACACAATGGACATACATAGCATGAAATGTAATGTAAAGCGATGTACTAAGTACGCACACAATGGGCATACATAGCATGAAATGTAATGAAATCATGTACTATAATGTACTAACAAACATAACAGGTATATGATGTGAAAACAGGAAAGCATGAAAGTAACAAGTAGGCCATACACCTTAAGATAGTGGTTTTTGAAAACCATTTGAGCCCCTAGTATTGCCCAATACCATGTGCACAAGTGAAATGGACCAGATCCAATGTTTCTGCAATGTTTCTGCTGTCTGGGGACTGACGCGGGCCGCGTAAGGATACACACATATCTTACGCGGGCCGCATGGCCTTGTCAGATCAGAAACAAGTTTGCATATTGACAGTTTCAGTCCCTGTTGGTGTTTAAGGTCATTTCTGACACTTCTAAGGCCCGTAAAGCCAAATTTAAGGCCCTAAAATGATGCCTAAACATTGTGGACATGAAACATGCTCAAAAATATGTCGGGTGTCAGTTCGTTTGGTCGTACGATCGCGATGTTCGCTTAATTACGACGGAATGCGCATAAGCGCGAAAAACGATCCAAATGGCGTAACGAATGGATTTTTCTTATGCCAATCACTAAAATAAAATGTTTTAGTGCTTACATAAATTTTTGGATGTCCGGATGTATTCAGAACATAAGTTTTGCGCGAAAGTGCAAACTTGTGCACTTTTTGGCACTTTTAGTCCCTGAATGACCCAAAAGTTTATTTTAGCATACCGAACCCCTCAAAGCCTATTTCTAAGCTATGTAAATGATATTTATGGTGTGTTTAACTTATGGTCATGTTCCGGAATGTTCGTTACAGTTCAAATTGGCATACTTTCGCAGTTTGTCAAGTTTAGTCCCTGTAAGCGAATTAACTTGTTTTTGCCATACCAAAGCCTTCAAAACTTATTTCTAAGTTATGTAAAGGTTATTTAAGGTATGTTGAGTATATGTTATGTTCCGGAGTATTTGTCGCATTAAACTGATTACGTTTACACACCAGTTTGCGTATAACTTTCCAGAAAGCGATATAGAGTTTGAAATTGAACAAAAGTCAAAACATGAAAAATGTAAAACACAACCAAACAAACATTGGGATCAAATAACATTGTTTTATTGATAACCGAACTGTTCACAATGATTACAAGCACAGATGTTACAGTCTCCCCTACTTGTGGAAATTTCGTCCCGAAATTTATTTAGAGGAACTCGTGGGAAAAGATGCGGATATTTCGCCTTCATTTGATCTTCGCGTTCCCAAGTAAACTCGGGTCCACGTTTAGCTTCCCAGCGAACTTTGACCAAAGGAATGCGCTTGCGTTTGAGCCACTTGACTTCACGTTCCATGATTTCCACAGGTTTCTCAACAAATTTCAGTGTTTTGCCAACACGAATTTCGTCAAGCGGTATGTGGAGGTTCTCATCAGCTAAACACCTCTTGAGATTGGACACGTGAAAAGTTGGATGAACATTTCCAAGTTCAGGAGGTAACTCAATTCTGTAGGCTACCTTACCGATTCTTTCGACGATCTTGAATGGTCCAACGTATCTAGGTGCAAATTTTCCTTTCTTTCCAAATCTGATCACACCTTTCCAAGGTGAGACCTTAAGTAATACTCGATCACCGACTTGAAATTCCAAGGGTTTGCGTTTTGGATCCGCGTAACTCTTTTGACGGCTTCTAGCTGTCTGAAGGTTATCACGAACTTTCTTGACCTTATCAGTTGTCTCTAAAATGAGGGCAGGTCCAGTAAGTTGAGCCTCGCCGATCTCATTCCAGCAGACTGGTGAACGACATTTTCGACCATAGAGAGCCTCGAAAGGAGCCATTTTGATGCTGGTGTGATAACTGTTGTTGTAGGAGAATTCAATTAACGGAAGATGTGAATCCCAACTACCACCAAAGTCGATCACACAAGCTCTAAGCATATCCTCCAGAGTCTAGATTGTTCTTTCAGATTGACCATCCATTTGTGGATGATAAGCCGTGCTCAGATTAAGTTGGGTCCCCATAGCAGATTGCATGGTTCTCCAAAAATGAGAAGTGAAACGAGCATCTCTGTCAGAAATGATGTTCAATGGAACACCATGTCGAGCTACAATTTCATCCACATAGATTTTTGCAAGTCTGTCAGCAGGAAAATCCTCACGGATTGGCAAGAAATGTGCTGACTTAGTAAGACGATCAACGACTACCCAGATGGCATCATGACCTTTCTTTGTGCGTGGAAGTTTGGTAACAAGATCCATAGTAATGTTTTCCCATTTCCAAACTGGGATCTCTGGTTGCACCAATAAACCAGAAGGACGCTGATGTTCAGCCTTAACCTTAAGACAAGTAAGGCATTTTGATACGTATAAGGCAATGTCTTTCTTCATACCTGGCCACCAATAATGAATACGAAGATCCTTATACATCTTATCTGAGCCAGGATGAATAGAATAATGAGACTTATGGGCTTCATCCATAAGCAAGGTGCGAAGGTTATCTTGGCTTGGGACCCACAAACGGTCCATGAAGTAATACGATCCATTGTCCTTCAGTTCTAGATCAGGTGTTATGTGATAGGGAAATTCCTTATCCATTAAACCTTGTGAAACACAAGATTGTTGAGCCTGAGAAATGCGGGCTTGGATATCGGATCGAGCTTGAATAACAGATTGAGCACGAACACAATGAAGCTTAGTACGTTCCTTACGACTCAATGCATCGGCTACGACATTCGCCTTACCAGGATGGTAGCGAATTTCGCAGTCATAGTCGTTTAGAAGCTCAACCCAACGTCGTTGCCTCATGTTGAGTTCTTTCTGATTGAAGATATGCTGAAGACTTTTGTGGTCCGTGAAAACCACACATTTTGTACCATACAAATAATGTCTCCAGATCTTTAGAGCGAAAACAACTGCACCTAACTCAAGATCATGAGTGGTGTAGTTCTTCTCATGTATCTTCAACTGCCTCGATGCATATGCTATGACTTTGTTCCTTTGCATCAGAACACAACCAAGACCCAATTTAGATGCGTCGCAATAAACGACGAAATCATCATTGCCCTCAGGCAAAGTTAGAACAGGCGCGTCACAAAGTTTCTGCTTCAAGTGTTGAAAAGCTTCCTCTTGTTTGAATCCCCAATCAAAGGGTTTGTTTTTCTGAGTTAGAGCAGTTAGAGGAAATGCAATCTTCGAGAAGTTTTCTATGAAGCGGCGATAATAACCCACTAGACCAAGAAAAGAACGAACCTCAGTAGGAGTAGTAGGCGTATCCCAATCCTTAATCGCACTGATCTTGGAGGGATCTACATGAATACCTTGTTCGTTGATAATATGTCCTAAGAATTGAACTTCTTTAAGCCAAAATTCGTACTTGGAGAATTTGGCGAAAAGTTGCTCTTTCTTTAGGAGTTCCAGAGTAAGACGAAGATGTTGCTCGTGATCAGCTCGCGTCTTAGAATAAATCAAGATGTCGTCAATAAAAACAATGACGAACTGATCCAAATAAGGTTTGCAGACCCTATTCATTAAGTCCATGAAAACAGCAGGAGCATTTGTCAAACCGAATGGCATGACTGTGAACTCGTAATGCCCATACCGAGTGCGGAACGCCGTCTTGGGAATATCTTCTTCATGCACACGAAGTTGATGATACCCGGAACGCAGATCAATCTTCGAAAAATAAGAAGCGCCCTGCAGCTGATCAAAGAGGTCGTCTATGCGCGGTAGGGGATATCGATTCTTGATGGTAAGCTTGTTAAGCTCACGATAATCGATACACATCCTAAAAGATCCATCCTTCTTCTTGACAAAAAGAATGGGAGCACCCCAGGGTGAAAAGCTAGGACGTATAAAACCTTTGTCAGAGAGCTCCTGAAGCTGCTTAGACAACTCTTGCATCTCAGATGGTGCAAGACGATATGGAGCTCTGGCAATGGGATTTGCACCAGGTACGAGATCAATGCGGAACTCGACTTGGCGTGCTGGAGGTAGACCAGGTAACTCTTCAGGGAAAACTTCAGAATAATCCCGAACGACAGGAATATCTGAAATAGACTTACCCTTGCCTTTATCTGCTGTAACATGTGCTAAGAAAGCCACATAGTTCTTCCGCAGATATTTCCGAGCTTTAAAACAAGACATGAGCTTGAGGCCACCAGACGTTTTCTCACCTTGAACCTGTAGGATCTCGCCTGTCGAAAGCGGCACACGAACAATCTTCTCAGAACAAACTATCTCTGCGCGATGCTTGGATAACCAATCCATACCCACAATGACGTCGAAGCTTCCAAGTTGCATTGGCGTGAGGTCGATAGGAAAAAGATGGTCGTTAAGGTTCAACTGGCAGTTGTGAAGAACAGAATCAAGAACAATGGGTTCACCACTAGCAACTTCTACTGTCAAAGGTTTACCTAGTTTCGTTCTAGACACGCGAAGCAATGGTTCGAAAGACAATGACACAAAACTCTTGTCGGCACCCGAATAAAAAAGAACAGATGCAGGCTGATTATTAATAAAGAACGTACCGTTCACCACTTCATTGTCTGCTTGTGCCTCTTGAGCATTCATATTGAAGACTCGACCGCGAGCCGGAGCTTGATTCTGATTTGGGTTCTGGTTCTGGTTGGCTAGCCTTGGGCACCGGTTCCTGTAGTGGGTCAGATCCCCACAATTGTAGCACGAACCAGGAGGAAAATGAGGTCGTGTAGCTTGACCTTGTTGCTGAGCAAGAGGCTGAGCAACTTGTTGGGCTTGGTTCTGAACTGCCTGGTTCTGGTTAACAGGAATGCGACAAGTAGCGGCAAGATGACCAGATCTTCCGCAGTTGGTGCACTGACGACACTGGAGGTGTGATAGGTGATGGCCGTTACACCTGTTGCACAAAGGTGCATTGCCAAAATAAGGCTTCTTGGCGGGTGGTTGCGCAGGCTGATTCGGTGCAGCTTGGGCCTGTGCAGTAACGACATAGTTTTGGGAAGCCTTTCGCTTCCTTGAACCCTTTGAGGAACCAGAATTCTTCCCATTCTTGTTTTGACCTTTCTTGCTATCCTCCTTGTCAGATGCCTGCTTCTTACCCTTGTCACCCTTTTTATGTAGCTTTCCCTTTCGAACTTGCGACTCAGTCAATGTCGCTGATAACTCGATCGCCTGACGGAGTGTGGCAGGGTTGCTACCAGTAATGATGTCTTGTACTGAGTCAGGTAGGCCGTCGATGTACCTTTCGATAGCCTTGTCGAGTGGGGTAACCATTGTCGGGCAAAGCAGACTTAACTCCTCAAACCTATCAGTATATGCCCTGTGCTCGCCACTATTTTGTTTCAAGTTATCAAACTCTTTCTCCAAAGCTCGCTGTTCATGACGAGGACAGAATTCCCTCATCATAAGAGCTCTAAGTTCAGCCCATGTCTGTGCTAGAGCAACTTCCGCACCCCGATCTCTCATAACCCCGTTCCACCATGTGAGAGCCCTCTTCTGAAACACACTCGAAGAAAACTTGACCTTGCGATTGTCAGGACACTGCACGTGGCGAAAAGTATTCTCAATGCTCTCGAACCATTGAAGAAGCCCAGTCGCTCCTTCAGAACCACTAAACTTGAGTGGTTTAGCCGAGTTAAAAGTCTTGAAATTGCATGGACCATTGTTGTTGTTGTTGGCTTGGTTCCATTGAGCAAAGAGATTTGGGAATTGAGCAGCCATCTGCTGCGCAATAATTTATGCCAGTTCGGCAGTCACTATCTGGTTCTCGCGTCGAGGAGGCATTCTAAAAGAGGAAAATCATGAAAGGAAACGAGTGAGATGATTGAATGAAGAGAATGAGATGAAACAAAATCAACAAAAGCAAAGATGGTGGTCATTCGTCCGCATTACCAAGCAAACAAATGACACACAATGACTAATCAAAGTAAATGGGTCAAAAATAATGTATCGCGAAGACATGCTCGCCTATAAGTGAACACTCATCCCAAGAATTCCCAGGTAAGCACAACTGGTCTCGCGTCTGATGAGATATATACGAAGTGCTTGCCTAGACAGAAAACCCAGAATACAGGCATTCACTCTTCCAGTTTGCACGTGTTCACACTATTTAGAACCCAAAACTTTGACGAGATTTTTGAAAATTTGAAGGCACAAGGCCAAAATTTTAATCAAACTGGAAGGGTTCAAATCCTTACAAAAGAGGGTTCAAAACCTTGTAATAAATTATTTAAAAACAGAAGATTGTTTTTCAAAAATCGTTTCGGAAAAATTTTGGTTTTTGTTTTGATAATCACCTAAGGATAGGTGATGTACATGTTTTAAGATCTAAACACAAGATAACTTGTGTTAGGGTCCTAGAAAGGTTATAGTCTAGGTCAAAGCATTACTAATAACCTAATTCCCTATAACCATTGGCTCTGATACCAACTCTTCTGTCACACCCCGACCACGTATAACATAAAAGACGTGGCGGAAAACGTCGGGGAGTGTTGTAACAGAATTAATTGTTTCATAACCATGGCATACAACGATGTATTTTATTTATCAACATAGAAGTTTCATTGTCTTAAACAGTAAATAAAGAGTTCGGAACATAATTAAACTAAGTCTATCTTCGTTTTATGTCTCTAAGGCACAGGTCCGCCCTAGTGTCACGATCATCGTCCTACGCAAAAGCTCCTGAAAACACATGTGAAAATAGGTACATCAGCATAAAAATGCCTGTGAGATACATAGGTTTTGTGAAAATAGGATTCATGACTTAGGAGTTTAGAAAATGTTTAGCCATGAACCTTGTAATTTGCTTTGTCTTGTAAATCATTTGAAAAACGATAAGATCAGATGATATGTATAAATAAGAGAATAATGTATGGTTCAAATGTATAACCAAGTAAAATGAGTTATATAAGATAAGTTGTTTGTAAACCAAAGTCTTGTGAAAGTTGTGTTACTTGTGTAAAAAGTATAAGTCCAAATTGAATGATTTAAATAACGCTATGATATGTAATATAATACAAACACTTATATATAGGAAGTACCAGCGACGTATCCACCATGCTTGTATCATATTACTCACATCTCGTTACTTAAGTCACTTAAACAAACCACTAATGTATAAAGTCTAGTCATGTAATGTGTATCAAATGTTATGTATTGTAAGTAAAGTATTGTCCCATAATCATAATGTAGAAATGTACAAAACAAAGTATTTTGAATATATCAAAAAGTTATGTTTTGCAAAGTAATGCATGTTACATTGATACAAACATTTTTGTGGTAAGTTAACGCATACATTCAAGCCTTGAGACAGTCGGATAACCCTTTCAGTCAAGGTTATCAAAAGAAATGTTTTCGGATTCAGTCATTCCTTACATCCAAACAAACCCGGGATGTCAGGAATGGGATTTGTCAAGTCCTATGGTACCACTACTTACTACCGAGCGGCGTAGCTAATGTTAATGAACGTATAATAGTCTCGTTTGTGCAAACCAAATGTTATAGCAGTTGTATACATGTCATATGAAAACAATGTACTAAGTATGCTAAGTTAACATACAAAGCAGAAAACTCTTGTAAATCAATGTGCTAGCATGCTATCAGTCAACATACATAGCAGAAATGTAAAGTAAAACAATGTGCTAAGTATGCACACAATGGACATACGTAGCATGAAATGTAATGTAAAGCGATGTACTAAGTACGCACACCATGGGCATACATAGCATGAAATGTAATGAAATCATGTACTATAATGTACTAACAAACATAGCAGGTATATGATGTGAAAACAGGAAAGCATGAAAGTAACAAGTAGGCACATGTGTTCCACCCCAAAACAGTTTGAAAACAGTAAAAGAGGGGTCTATGTACTCACTTGAGATTACTCAGTAGTCCTGGAGTGACAACCAAACAATGATAGAGATCACGGAATCAAACGGCACCTAATATAGGTAACTATGTTAATGAACCGGACCTAAATCGGAGGATCGGATAGAATGAGGGTTCGTAAACCAAACGAGTATGGAAACTCGTGTAATATGGTTTAACAAAGCCTACATACTAAATGAAACCTAACATAAGTGCTTACGACCCGTTTAGGTAGCTTATGCTACTTTAACGCATCGTTCGCGTGAAACGCGTTCGTAACGTCTAACTAGTCCTATGACAAGTGTTATATGCCTAAACATGTTACAAAATCAGTTATGTGACAAAATTTTAGGTTACATATGCTTAATTACCGATTACACATGAAAATGGTATTTTGGTAATTTACCTAAGGCATATATACTACCTATCATACAACTACTTAACGAAGCGACCATAAGGTATAACCTCGGAAGGTTATTCCCTATATTCTATGGTCACCTAATGTATTTGGTCGGATCCTAATGATCGAACAAATGGGTCGGGTTCGAAGGTATAAGCGATTTATTAGATCGCTTACCCTACGACCCTAGACAACGTGGTAATCAGTAGGCATAGTCCCAAGGGACTATAACCAACGTGATTACACTCACGTTGCGAAGTTCAAACGAACTTCGCATTGACCATAAACTGGTCAACGCAGAAAGTCAAACAAAGTTTGACTTTCAGACTCGAAAAGACTCGAAAAGCAATAAAAGAACGAAGGAATACTTACGAAGGGTCCCCGAATGCTAATTTCGATTCAAGTAGCTCAGGTATGAAACAATGGTTCCAACTTAGAGCTTCTCAAATCAAAATTCTTGTGGGTTTTGCAATGGCATGGGGGGGGGGTATTTATAGTTTTCGGTTAGCCGTTAGGATCGTTTCTTGGAAACCGTGCTTTGATCTTGGCCATACACCTTAAGATAGTGGTTTTTGAAAACCATTTGAGCCCCTAGTATTGCCCAATACCATGTGCACAAGTGAAATGGAACAGATCCAATGTTTCTGCAATGTTTCTGCTATCTGGGGACTGACGCGGGCCGCGTAAGGATACACACATATCTTACGCGGGCCGCATGGCCTTGTCAGATCAGAAACAAGTTTGCATATTGACAGTTTCAGTCCCTGTTGGTGTTTAAGGTCATTTCCGACACTTCTAAGGCCCGTAAAGCCAACTTTAAGGCCCTAAAATGATGCCTAAACATTGTGGACATGAAACATGCTCAAAAATATGTCGGATGTCAGTTCGTTTAGTCGTACGATCGCGATGTTCGCTTAATTACGACGGAATGCGCATAAGCGCGAAAAACGATCCAAATGGCGTGACGAATGGATTTTTCTTATGCCAATCACTAAAATAAAATGTTTTAGTGCTTACATAAATTTTTGGATGTCCGGATGTATTCAGAACGTAAGTTATGCGCGAAAGTGCAAACTTGTGCACTTTTTGGCACTTTTAGTCCCTGAATGACCCAAAAGTTTATTTTAGCATACCGAACCCCTCAAAGCCTATTTCTAAGCTATGTAAAGGATATTTATGGTGTGTTTAACTTATGGTCATGTTCCGGAATGTTCGTTACAGTTCAAATTGGCATACTTTCGCAGTTTGTCAAGTTTAGTCCCTGTAAGCGAATTAACTTGTTTTTGCCATACCAAAGCCTTCAAAACTTATTTCTAAGTTATGTAAAGGTTATTTAAGGTATGTTGAGTATATGTTGATGTTCCGGAGTATTTGTCGCATTAAACTGATTACGTTTACACACCAGTTTGCGTATAACTTTCCAGAAAGCGATATAGAGTTTGAAATTGAAGAAAAGTCAAAACATGAAAAATGTAAAACACAACCAAACAAACATTGGGATCAAATAACATTGTTTTATTGATAACCGAACTGTTCAAAATGATTACAAGCACAGATGTTACATGTTACCCGACCCAACCTGTAATCAGTCCATTTATTGTTTGCCAAAAACTTACTCAGTCCATTACATAGTCACAAAAATTCTTCAAGTTACATCACGAGTATTAACTCATTCCATTTATCATTATCTAACATTAGTTCGTTACAGGGTTATCACATAATTTGATACACTAGAAATCAACATCCAATTTAATCAAATTGCACATAAACATCACCTAACCGTGGTAGTCTAACTCGTCGGAATATGATCAAACTACAACGTCAACTTCATCAAGTTTTTGTCCCATATAATCATCATCCTAACACATATTAATATCCTATCTAAAATCACGTTAACTGATATTATCACAGCCACTCGGTTACACTTATATTACCATGCCATGCTAGCCGTTCATACCCTATCGTTTAATCAGTTGGGTCAAACTATCTATACCACGAAACTCTGATTTAGGTTCATATACACACATAAACACAACATAACTTCACACCAAACATAAGCCATAACCTATGCATAAATCCAACAAGAAAAACGCCATAAATGCACACTAGAAACTAACCGAAATGTGGGATGACGGCTGGATCGCTGCAATCGGGAGGGGAAAGACTTCGAGAGAGGGAAGAGGGCTGCCATGATAGCCACTAATCGCCAGAGGGAACTAGGGTTTACAAAAGTTAGGAAGTTATGTGGAGACCCTCATGCAATCACGTATACAAAAGAAGTGAGGAGGTGGGCTAGGTTTGAGTTGGTTCCGGCTGGGCTCAAGGGTTTTGGGCCGACGTCATTGGGCCACGCAACTAACTGTATTGATCCACTCGAGAGTTTACGACTCGAATGCTTATGCAACTACTCGCTTGATAAATAAGTTATATCGTTTATGCTTGCCACAACACAACTCCTTACAACTAATAAGTTATCTTAATAAGTTTAACGTAATAACCGAAGAATGATAAACATAAAATAACCTTAAATGTACGGGTTGTCACACCTCCGGTGGGCGTCAATGAAGAAACACCAAATTAATCTGGTGGGCGCCAATGAAAAAAACACCAAACTAATATGGTGATTAGCTTGTGGTTTGTGCCTCGACAAATAAAGGTTAATCTTTTTTATCTCGTCCAAGCTGCTGTGATGATGCTGCAAAACAGTCGACACACCGTAAGCTCATTACAAGGAGGAGGATAGGGTGGTTCTTCTTGTAACCACCCTCCGGCGTGAGAATAAGTATCTGAGAGCAAGAGAGCGATGCTTAAACTTGGAGGTGGAGTTCACTATTTATAGCCGAGGTGGTTTGTGAAGGAGATGGGCTGATGGGCCTTGGGTCTGTAGTCGACAACAAGGAATATCCATTCTGTCTCCTCTGCCACGACCGTTGGTGGTTCTAGGCAAGAGAGTAGCTGACGCGTGCTGAATGGATCCAGGTGTCCAGATAATTATCCTTGTTGTCTGGTCTGTCATCAGCAGCTAAGTGGAAATCATGGAGCAGTGGTCGGCGCACGTTGATTGGTGCCACATATGCATCCTTGTGTACCTTTTTGTCCCCTGTACGATTGTCCTTCGTGCAGCACGATCGGATACAGCCCGTTGGACGCTTATTGGCCCACTGCTCTGCCATTTGTACCTTTGGTACTTGTACGAGGTTTGCATGCGCTTCTTACCTCCGCGCGACACCCGGGAATATCCTGTGTACCGGCGCAAGGTCCAGGAAATCAGGGTTTTCATCCAAGGAGTTAAGTGTTAAATCTGATCTTATGTTAGTCCTGACCCAGCGTGCGACTTGGATTATACTTGATTAGTCAGCGCAAGGTCAGGGAAGTTACCAGAAGTTACCAAATTGGTCTGATATGGGTATGGTCTCGCGCGGGACCTGGGGTTGACTCGAATAGTCGACGCAGGATTTAGGACCATACCCCTTCAATACCCAAAATAACAAAATATATTAAAAGCTAAAAGCCAAGATCAAATTACATCAACAGTTATAATTTAAAGCATGCATCTTCGCCATGTTTTTCATCCGAAAGAAAATTTTCAGTTAGTAGTTTTCCTTCCAAATAAATTGCAAATATTGGTCATCAATCGATATCAATGTTCAAAAATTGATTCAACCTACTAAGTTGTTCAATCATATGCTAAAAACTTTTATTATTCAAAATCATTAAACAGAACAAAAAACAAAGACTTCTCCTGCTACCAAATCAACAAGACATGCCCTCTTATAAGACTGGAGGGTATGGAGAGCCTCATCCCCAATGGGATGGGCCGCCACGTCACCGCCACGTAAGCGGGGCCTAAAGGCGATGGACCTAGGGGGTGGGGGATGAACCCCTTTATATATATATATATATATATATGGGCAAGGATAAATCGAAAACCCCCTCCAGTTGAGAAAAACTTGAAAACTCAATATCTACCATTGATGAGAAGAGATGGATGGTTGTGATGTGTTTGGATATTATCTCTCTTGCTTTTTAATATAATAATCAACAATAGTACCGTTAAGGTTAAAATGGGAATAAAGTGTGACAATTGTTTTCTTGGGAGAATTGAACTGCATGCCTATGAAACCTGGCTACAACTTTCAACACCACAAAAAATACAAAAGCCATCATTGCACAACTTCAATTTTCTTTTATCAGTTTTTAGTAAAGCACCTATTCTCTCTCTCTCTCTCTTTCTCTTCATCTCATCTTCATCCAAAAAGCCCCTGCAGAAAAACACACCGCAAATCAACAATTATCCTCCTCCAAACCTAAATAACGTTGATAGATTTGCAAACGATCTTCCCGGAGATTTCCATCAACTGCAAAATTTCAGGTGCGTCCGCCATCCGGCTTTCTTTTGGGGGTAACAATGTGTTTTTTCTTGACAAATTTACGAGCTTTGTTTTCTGTATAATTTGGGGTTTCATCTAGGGTTTTTGGTTGTTATTTTCATACACATTTGGGTTTTTTTTCTTTTTAAAAAAAGTGGTTTATGTACTTTATGTGATGTTCATAAACAGTGTACGTTTCCTATTTTTTGGTTTGTCTGTTCATAAAAAGTGGTTTCATGTTTTTTAAAGTTGTTACAAAAATTGTTCTATTGGGAAGAAAAGATTATGTTTGACAATTAATTTGAAATAAAACAACAGTCGTATTTTTTTTGTTATTTTGGTTATTTTATAAGTTGAAATCCTTTTTCACAAACAAAAGCGGGTGTCTAAAAAAATAGAAAATAAAATAAAAAAGAAACTAATTGGTATGTAACATTAAATTGTTAGATGGTTTGTTACATTTATGTTTGACAATTTGTTTTGTAACAGTGTTGGAAGGCAGTGAATCGGACACACCAGCAAAGGATTTGAAAGAAAAGAAAAATGTATTTTTGTAACTTAAGTATTTTGTTTTTTAGGGAACAAGTGTGTTGTATGCGTTGTTAGGTTATATAATAATGTTGCACCTTAACATTTGTGGGGGCAAAATTTTGGAACTTAAGTATTTTATTCATAAAGTTGTTTTTCGATACTTTTTTTTAATTTATCGGTGTTTGGGCCACCGGTGTTGTACATAACAAATAAATGTAAAAGCATTAGGTGAAAAACTAGATATACACGTTGAATAAGGTTACATTATATGTTACTTTATATGTACCATCTTATTAAGGTTACATTCTACAAATGAGCAATAAATATTACATTATATGTAACATTTTACAAAAAAACAAAAACAAAAAACAAAAAATGTAACCAATGTGGAAAAAATGTTACTTTATATGTAACATCTTATTAAGGTTACATTCTATAAAATGAGCAATAAGTATTACATTATATGTAATATTTTACACAAAAAAAGTACAAAAAATAACGTTACATTTTCTGTATAATTTCAAAAAATGTAAACACCCAGTAAACAAGAAAAAATGCTTGTTTTTTTTACCATTTAAAGGATATCCACATACATAAGAGTGTAACACGTTTTCTTTTCTTTCTCCTCCGACACAAAATGTTATATTACATCACATTGTTACAAAAGTCGTATTCCTACAAAAAGATGTTACATGTTGGTACGCACACTACAAAAAAAGATGTTACATATATTATACATATATATGAAGTAACACCATGTGTAAACATACATTTTCTGTATAATTTCAAAAAATGTAAACACCCAGTAAACAAAAAAAAATGGGCAATAATTATTAAATTATGTGTAACATTATACAAAAAAAAAGTACAAAAAATAACGTTACGTTTTGTGTATAATTCCAAAAAAATGTAAAGACCCATTAAACAAGAAAAAATGCTTGTTTTTTTTTACCATTTAAAGGATGTCCACATACATAAAAGTGTAACGCGTTTTCTTTTCTTTCTCCTCCGACACAAAGTGTTATATTACATCACATTGTTACAAAAGTCGTCTTCCTACAAAAAGATGTTACATGTTGGTACGTACACTACAAAAAAAAGATGTTACATATATTATACATATATTCATGGTTGACTGATCCAGGGTATCAGTTTTACGCTTAATCTGTGGTTTTGAATATTTAGTACACCTTATGTACTGGTGAGTAACAAACTGTGACAACCGGTAATTAACGGCTTCTAATTACGTGATTAACAAACGTTTAGGCGATAACAAATAATGTTTAAGACATGAATTAACTTAATTAGGCTCATGGAATGCCTAGGAACGCTTGTCTGACTCTACAGTGCGCGTACGGTGATTTTCGGGAAACTTGCTAATCGTTAAGCGATAACGAACTTATGCCGTACAAAATACTGACCACGCCGACAAATACGAAGTTTATACATATAACATATACTTATGGATTACGTTTTGCGAAAATATTATGCCTTCAAACCACACAAAGCGCAAACGTAAACGAAAACGCGACTACAGGAACGCACCGGCAATGAAACGGAAGCATCAGACGCACGTATTAACTTAAAAGATGAAATATTATGACATATTTAGCTTCGTTTTCCAATTTTATTATCCATAGTTAGAAACTGATCGAAAAACGAACAAGGAACGACGAACGAAACAATTTTTTATGCGATTTAACGCGAACGATCGAACGAACGCGTCAAACCACAGTTTTTTACGTCATTTTTAGTGTTTTGGCTCTAAGATTTTGTTTTACAACACATTACGATGTTCGGGTGCAGAAAAGGGCTTTGGAATTGTTACTGGGCTGCTCCAACACGCTAACGGGCCTCGGGCCCAACCCACTAAACCATTTGGTTAACCCAGCTATATAAACCTCTTATCTCAATTGTTTTTGGTCATTTTGAAACCCTAAAACAACTCAGCACACAACGACAGAGCCTTTTGCTCTCTCCCTCGTTCACTCACTGATGACCGACGACTGGAGCCGAGTCCGACCGGTGCTCCGGCAACTCTTCTTCCTCGACAAGCACCTCTGACACCCCTTTCACTCACTGTTTTCTCCGATTTGGTTCCGGCAACCGGAATAACTCCGGCCGACACTACTGGTACAGGCAGACGCACACACACCCGGTTAGGGTGTGACTCGAGGAGAGAGAAACGGAGATCGGAGGTCGGATGAGTGAGGCACGCGACGACGAATCATAGCAGTGAGAGAGGGGTGGTTATGCAACGACGCCGCCGCTGCGGCGGCGGTGACGGTGGTGACGATGGTGGTATGTTCTTCTCCGGTAAACCCCTCTTAAATCCCTCTTTTTTTTTTAATTCTTTCAAGACTCGAACGTTAATCAACATTTATTTGTTTTCTTTTGTTTTGATGATGATCCGATGACCATGATTATGATGATGATTCTACTGTGGTGGTCGACGACTGACCGGCGGCGGCCGGAGCCACGCCGGCGAGGACATTGGTGGTGGTGAGGGCTATTTTTAACTCTTTTTTTTAGTAAGAATCGATATCATTCCACACGAAAAAGGGCAATTACAAAGCAATGGCAGGTAGCAGGGCAACAAGTTACGCCGCCACCCCCTTTAGAAAAGAAAAACCAATTCTACTAAATACAAAGTTTGAAACCTTTAGCGACGAAGAATTACTATTAACGACTTTTTGAACCCGATTCAAAAGTCGCAGAGCGTCAGGAGCGAGACCACCAAAGGTATCAAACGCAAACGGGACAAACACATGTTGATTCTCCAGGCAGGCTTTCTCATGTTTTGCCACTTTGCTCGCCTCTGCCTTGAGCACCGCTTGCCCTACGACAAAGCCCTTGTCCTTGAGCCCGACAAGGGGGGAGACCCTAGTTAGATCTACACAAGCGTGTTTCCCCATTCCCATCCAAACACAAGGATGTCCGCCGGACGTAAAGTGGACCTCCCCTCTAAGGGGTCAGTCAGGAAATTTACTGGAGCCTCCTTTTTGGCCGTGATCCCGGCCCGCTTAAGAAGATCACATAACACATCTCTCACCCAATCATGCCGATATTTAAACCCTGGTAGCTCTTTACAGTGGATCGCGTGCTCGCCGAAAGAATCCAAACACGCTTTGCGGCATACCGGACATGGCTCGTCAACTGGGAACAAAGGAATCATCAGTCGGTATCTAAGGATAGTACGGTTTTCCACAGCCGACATGTGTTGCCCCAAGCCTTCAATAGGTGCGACAGACAGAAAATCCTGAGCATGTGGGGCACGTAGACATTCAAACACAGCTTTTTGCCGAGGGGATAAAACAAACTTCTCTTCAAACCTCTTGACAATTTCGCCATACAAGGCATTCGCCAGAATTTTCTGGGATTTAGGAGGGGCGGTGTCTTTAATGTAGAGACCGCCAATATCAAGGTCGGGAAGAGAACTATGCAAAAGGTCCAACGCACTCCTGTAATCGGAGTCTAAAACATCCCCACCACATTCTCGGAGTATGTGGTCTTGTAAACCCCAAGATTGGGCCCTTGAAGCCACGAAAGCATATGAAGAGGCATCCTAGTCCATACAAATCCCTAAGCCTCCGAACCGGGTCGGGAGAGAAGCCAACCTCAACTGGAGATCTCCAAAAAAGGCACCCCCACAAACAACAATATCCTCTAATGCTCCCCGGAGGCCTTCATCAAAAACAGAGACAGCTCCCTGACTAAAGAAGGTTGGCACGTTCGAAGACCAAACAGTAATTTAGCAACACTCATACAAGAACGAAGCAAGAGGAGCTCGCTCTGAGGGTCCCGTAGGCGTTTAAGGCACCACATCAGCTCGACTGTACAGTTCGCTCTTTTAAGAGCCATACCACTAATAAAATCTGCATCACGACTAACGGCACCCCCCAGGAGTTTCACACCCAGCACCGGCCTCCCAATCCCCCGAGGGAATAAGCCCTCCTGAACCTTTACACCATTGCAGGTTGGCCAGAAAACTTCAGTTTTCTTTATATTAAGTTGCAGCCCTAAGGAAGGACCCTCAGCTCTGATGATATCTAAAGCATTAGCCACTTGGGTGGCATCTCCAATAAGCGTTCCGTCATCTAGGTACCAGGCGTGAAATAGAAGTTTGCAGCGATCCCTTATTCGGTGAATAAGGGGGTGTAGAACAAGGGCAAAAAGGAGGGGCCCCAAGGGGTCCCCCTGCTGAAAGCCAGTAGTAGACCAAATATACTCATCCCCCACATATAATCTAGTTGGCGATTCTGATTTGATTTGGTTCGGGTTTTATTTAAGATGATTCTGATTTATAATATGATTCTGATTTGATTTGGTTCGGGTTTTATAATATCCCCCACTCGGGATATTATTAATCCAGCTTCGGTTCAAGGTGATTCTGATTTGGTTTGGGTTTTATTTAAGATTCGGTTCAGGCCCGACTCGATGCAGTTAGATGCTCGGGACTCGGTTCGTTACGGTTCACACGGTTCAAAATTCGGGTTTGGTATAACCCTGTTTAACTCGGGCAACCCGAGTCAACTCAGTCAACAGTTCGGTTCGGTCAACAACTGGTCAGCGGCTCGGTTCGGGTCAGCTGTGGTTCGGGTCAAGTTGCGGGTGCCGTCAACAGTTCTGGTTAACTCGGTCAAACCGAGTCAACTCGGTCAAACCGAGACAACTCGGTCAACACCCGGTCAACTCAGGTCAACAACGAGTCAACGTTAGTCAAATGTAGTCAACTGATGAAACACGAAGACCCGGTAAAGTTAACGACGCCAAAAATTAGTTTTAGATTTTAGGTAGTTACGCGACCGAGCTCGACCCGTTTCAATTTGGTATTACTTTATATTTATTATACTCGACGAAAAGTTATATAGATTGATTCTTGTTAGTGCACTACGTCTATTGACTTCGTCTTGTATCATGTAATAGGATAAGATATGATAACCAGTGCTCGAGGTGCGAGAAACTGAGATTAGAGAGTATATAAGGCATTTCGCTTGAAAGTGTCAAGGACAAGTTCAAGCGAAACCAACATAGCTAAGTTCGCTTGAACATGCCTTAACCATTTCAAGCGAAACCCTCTCACCTATATATAGGGCACTTGTCATTTCATTTGGTATGCGCATTCAGAACTTGTAACGATGTGCTGCCAAAATTTGTCCAGGTTGTAATCTTTGCTAAATCAATCACAGTGACAAATTAAAGAGTATCAAGCTGTTTTCATGTCCGTTTCACTGATTCCGCCTTTGAATCGGATTACAAGCTCTTCTGAACGACTCGTTTGGGTCCAACAACGATCCTACAAGTGGTATCAGAGCTCAGGAAGAAGAGTTTAGCTTGATATCATCTATTTTCTGACTTCTACACCTTCTTTTCCAATCTGAACAAGATTTCACGGTCAAAATGGCATGTATTTTTCACCGAACATGCAAAACAGTGTTTTAACAAAGCCTTGAGAGTTTCAGACTCAAATTCGGACTAAAAATGACAAAAACAGGCCTAACACTTGAGTCCGCTTGAACGGATATCGACATTTCACTTGAAATTAGTATTTGAGTTCGCTTCAACTCGCCATTTCGCTTGAAATTAGACCTGATCTCGCTTGAATTCAGTGTTTCACTTGAAAAACCTTGCTGGTTTCGCTTCAAATCGATGTTCGCTTGAAATTAGACAGTGTTTTCGCTTGAAAGTTCATCAGTTTCCGCTTGAAGTGCTATCTCGCTTGAATGGTTATCTAGGCATTTCGCTTGAAAGCTGATATTCAGTTTCAATTTGGGATTTCGTTTCAACTTGTTGTTTCGCTTGAAGTCTCATTTCGCTTGAAAGTGGAAATTCCGAGTCAAGATCATTTCACGTCAATCGAGTGTCAGTCTGTTTCAGAATATTTGATATTGTTTGTACTGATTGTGTTTGTTTGATTGTATCTGTTCAGGATTACAGCATGGCTGAAGAATTCTACAATACGTTTTTCAACGCGTTCACATCTGAATCTTCCGAGATTACAAATGTTACACCAAAAACTATCACGAAGGCGATCAATGAGAACATCAAGCATGATAATTTCTACAGAACACACTCAAAGCCACCAACTCTGGAAAGCATCGAGGATTATACATGGTGGAAAGAACGGTTTCTTAACTGGGCGAAAGCGTATGCGCATGAAAGCTGGTTCTGCTTAGAATTTGGATACGAACGACCAAAAGATGATAAAGGCGAAGAACTTCCATTCAAGAAATTGACCAGAGAGGATAAATCTGAATTTTCCGCCGAACAGAGAATGATTGCTTTGATACAGTCGGCAATTAGAAATGACATTTTTGCATTACTTAATCATGATGGGTCTTCGAAATCTGTCTGGGAAGCTTTACGAGTTAAAGCTGGGGGGGGTAAACAAATCAAAAAGAACAAAATTGCTTTACTAAAGAAAGAATTCGATCTATTTGATAGCTTAAAAGGAGAGACAGTGAGGCAAATGATTGAGAGATTTTGTCATTTAAAAATTGAACTTGAGAGGTTTGAGATTGTGAAAACAAGAGAGGAAATTATTGACAAAGTGATTGAAGCGTTACCACGAGCTGATCAGTGGCAAACGTTTGTTTTTATTTTGAAAAATGATGATTTATATGATACGATTTCTCTTGATGCATTGTTTGAAAAGATAGAGAGTCATGATCTGGAGCTACAAAAGCAAAGCAAGATGACTGGTTCTTCACATCAACAGAATGTTGGTCTATACTACAAAGGCAGTGTATCATCAGAGAAAGGTGTTGGTTCACCAAAGATAGCATTCAGTGGAGAGAAGATGAAAGAACCTCAAACAACTTCATCAAATTACAATTCTGGATATCATTCTTCTTCAAAATCAAGTTCTGATGAAACTGAGGAAATTCTGTGCAACATTGCTCTGAAACTGAAGAATTCTCCGTCGATGAGTATCACTGCAGCTAAGCAGCAAATGAGTTTCCTTGCATCTGTTCTGGAATCGTATGAAGGTCTTGTAGCTGGAAAAATTGGAAACTCCGAATTGACCAAAGAAGACTACGACCAGATTGATCCGGAAGAGATGGAGCTCATTGACATCCTTTGGTGCTTAGCAAGTTGCATCCGAAGAGCGCAGAGGTATATGGAGATTACTGGGAAACAATCTCTTGGAGGTGCATCAACAAAGCTTGGATTCGACAAATCCAAAGTGACCTGCTTCAAATGTAAGCAGAAAGGTCATTTTAAGAGTGAATGCACAAATTCTGCAGTAGGTGAAAATGAACATCCGTTCAATGATGATTATTACCGAAAGGCGATCTACCATCGAAGCAGAGAAGAGCCGAAATTGATTGAAGATAAAACCAAATCAAGAGCTTGTTTTGCAATTCAAGATGATGAAGGTTTTGACTGGAGCTCAATTTGTCCAGAAGAAGATCGCTTGGAGAATATTCGAAAAACAACTCATGGCAAAGCTATAACAGAGGAAAGAAAGTTTGTTTTTGTTGCTGAGATTCAAGATGAAAACAAAGACAAAGATACAGCTGAGATCAAAGTGAAAACCAGAGAAGAGATTCTGGAAGAAAAGACCTACAAAGAAAGAAACATTGTGTTGAACAGAATGGATGAAATGCAGGAAGAGTATGAGATTACTGTCAGCAGCAAAAGATGGGATAAGAAGAGAGAATGTTACTTCAACAGAGAAGGAGAACCAGTTGTTCCAAAGAAAGACATAATTTTTGATGATGTTCTTCTCATAATTCCTTTGAGAGCCGAATATTATAGAAATGTGATGAAAGATGACACATATGCTAAAAGGCATGAAAAGGAGATCAGATATGCCATGACATCGTGTCTAAGAAAAAGGGATGAAGAGAGAATGAAGAAGAATGTTGAAGAAATGGTGAACAATTTGAAGAAAGTTGCTGAAGAGGTTAAAGTAGAAGCTCTTGAAGTTGAGGTTGTGAAGGAAATCAAAAGTGAAGAAGTTGAGGTGAATGAAGAGGTTAAGAAAGTTGTTACTGAAGAACAGCAGATTGGAGAAGAGGAAAGGAAAGAAGAAGAAGAAGAAGTGATGAAGTCGGTGTTGAAGAAAAGCAAGATGATGCTGATCAGAAGCAAACTGAGGCAACTGCATCAAACACTGAAGTGCCAATCACTGAGGTACATTCTGATTCTGAAATCTTAAAAACGATTGATCAGTGCAAGAAATGCATGGAACCGTGCAGAGCTTGTACTGAAAAAGATGAGCAATTCAGAACAGAGATCTTGAATTCACTAAAATTGAAAACATTTTTAAAGAAAAATGCAAAGAAATGCTAGAAAAAGAAAAAGTTTTAGAAGAAAATGATGAAAAACTTTCAGAAAAATGTAAAAAGTTAGAAACAGAAAATGAAGTTTTGAAAGAAAATGTTTCTAAAATGACAGAAGAATGTTCACAAAAAGAAATTGCTTGTCAAGAAATGAAGAAAGAATATGACTCAATGAAATTAACATATCATATTACGAAAGAGTCATACGAAAAAGTGAAAGATGAAATGAAATATGCTCAATCAAGAATGAATTATCTTTCTGAAACAACTAAGGAACTTAAACGAATGTATTCAATAAAACAAGATGTTGTTAATTCCTATATTGAGGATGTTGCTAAGCTAAAGCGACAGATTGCTGATCTAGAACAGGATAACAACAAGTTAAAGAGTTATCACGTGTCGTCATATGTGCTTGAACGTATTTTCAATATAAAACCGGGAGATGGTGAGTCTGAGCAAAACAAGAAAGGCATTGGCTCGGAGTTTCATTAAGTTCCACCACCGGAAAAGTTTGCATTTTATGATGAGGAAAAGGTCGAAAAAGCTTTCAACATAGTAGACCAATTGCCAGACAACATTGACATAACCTATTCCAAATCTGATGATTCTCATGATTCAGAGGTGGTAGGTAAAGTTGTTGAAAGAAGAGTCGGTTGATACAGGTAAATCTGAATCACAGGATGAAGATGAAGGAAATCTTCATGATAGTTATCTGAAAAACACAAAATCCGAGAAACGTTTGAATGATGATTCAAAAGGATTGGTTTATACGATGATTGGATCGGACAAATTGTTCTTAGATGTTGTATTCCCGATTCAGAATGTGATTTCAGAAAAGGTTGATAAAGTTTTCAAAATGGTTGAGATTGAGAAGTCTGAGATTTCAAAGTTTGCTGGTAAGGGTCATAGAGGTTCGTATAACAAACCTGGTTACAAAAAGAAAAACATGAAGGCTGGGTTGGGTTATAAGAAGAAACAAAGTTGGAAAAGAAATGAAACTCCGAATTTAAAGACAAAAATGAGTTTTGTTCAAGGAAAAAGTTTTGAAAAAGAGGAAAAACTCAAATTTAGACAACAGTCTAATGAAGAGTTTTATGCTCAAAAGGAAAAGCAACAACCACAGGTCAAAGATGTGTCCAAGAGAACATGCTTCAAGTGTGATCAGATAGGACATCTTGCACGAAAGTGTCCAAATCTGAAACCTGTGGATGTTGACATAAAGAAGGTTGATGCTGAGAAACAAAAATCTGAGAATGTGAGACAAAGGTCAACCAGATTTGACTCAAAACAAACTTGGAGGTACAACACAAACAAGTTTGCTTCGAATCAAAACTGGAAATCAAACCCGAACAGGTTCGATTCTAGACAGACCTGGAATTCTCACACACCCAGATTTAGAACAACACAAAGTTGGAAAACATCTGTTGATATGACAAAACCACAAGAGTTTTGGAAACCAAAAGTTGTTCAAAAACAAAATGTTCAAAAAGAGTCTCATTTTTATAAAAGAGGTACGCCGAAAGGTCAAACATGGTCTATTAAGAAACAAGTGACTTTGGTAAAAGATGAAACAGCTGAAGTCAAAGATGAAAAAGTCTTTGATGAAAAAGATTTTCCGAAACCGCATGATACACATTGTATCGAAATGCCTAAGGTCAAACAGACCTGGGCTAAATTGTTCAAGTAATTGAGTTAGTTGAATGTGCAGGTGCTCAAGAAAAATCAAGATTGTGAGAATGAAAATTGGAGCAGCCTGGCACAACAAGAAAAGGAGGCTGTTGCTGGACCCTGGTTTGGTTGAACAGGGAGTTTATTTGTTTTCTGTATATAAATAAACAATATCTTAAAACCTTAAAAAATATTTGAAAAATTAAAAAAGTAATATGTTTTTAGTTTGTTAAAAATTTGAAAAACCAAAAATATGTTTGTTTTTAATTTTTTGTACAAAAATAGAAAATTACAAAAATATGTGTTGATTGAATACGCCGAAACCCTCACGGCTTAACAAACATGATTACTTTCACAAGATTGAAAAACGGTTTTCAAACTGTCGAAAATCAATGGGTTGTAAATCATGGGGGTACTTTATATTAGTTTTTCTGCAAAACAGAGCATAGTTAGCAGAAAATGGATGACGAGACAAAGCTATCAGCATCGTGTTGTCAAATTTTTTTTAAATGATTTTGCATTTTAGGGGGAGTAATATTGTTAGAAAATACAAAAACATTTGAAAATTTGAAAATGACAAAAACATGATAAAATTCAAAAATTGAGTTTTTGTGTAAAAAGAGGAAATGATAGTACATCAGTAGACAGTTACAGTACGCTAAAGAAATGGAAAGTTTAAATGTATTAAACGATCTCACCGTGGATGTGTCGGTAGATTTTTATACATTTAGTAAACTTTTTCGGGATATAAACCTAAATTCAAACTTACTTATTTCGTGGGGAACACTACTTGGATATATAGGTAACCCCTGAAATCTCGTTTGAAAGGTCCCTCTTTCTGAGATACTAGGTCTTTATACTTAGTGATATCTGGGGTATTATTCCGGGACTTCTGCTGAATGGAAGTTCTGACCTAGTCCCCGAATAATACTTTTCGCATTGCTTGAAATATAGCGTTGCCCTCAGCAAAAATGATGAAACAATAAAATTGATAATCATTGCTTTTGAAGAAAAGATCCTCTAAAGGGGACACACCTAAAGACAAACCTGAGTTCTCTGCTGAACGGAAGTTCTGACCTGAGCTCGTATGGTTTCATAATTTATTCCCCTTACAGATATCATCTAGGTATACTCACCTGTAAGACTGAATATTGGGATCTAGATACGGGAGTATATTCAAGAGGTGGGACACATGAATGGGTTTAAGTTCTTAATACACCTAATTCGTATCCTGAATCAGTTGAAATTTGTGTGAAAATTTAAGTGGATCAGTATATCGACAATCTAAGTGAATTGTTTAATTCTTAATTTGTAAATAAGCTCAACAGTACTTGTGACTTGTCAAAAACTGATATGATCCTCTGACGCATACTCAAACAAAAATATTATCTGTAAATATGTTTGTACATATTTCTTTATTGCTTTATATTTTCAGAAAAAATACAAAAAGATTTTTGATTCTTTTTTATTTTCGACAACCGATGTCTGAAATGCTGGGTTTCAAAATCTAAGTAAGTTGATTGTGTTTCTGAAAATAAAACAAGTTCATTAATTTGGAACTTGAATTTAAATCAAAAATTTCAAAAACAGTTTGTGATGTCTCCAAGGTCATTAGTTTGGACTTGGATGATTAACTGTGGGGGATTTGGTTGCTTATATTGTTATAGAGCTAGTTTCTGATTTGATTTGTTGAAACTGCCAAATCAATGAAGTTTGTTGATAAGGGGAGTGGATTAGAGAATTTGATTGATAATATGAAAACATTGTATTTATAGATGTTTGAGTGGTTGCAGATAGTCCAGATTACGATCCCGAGAGCAGAGTCTAAGGGGGACTCTGAAGACAAGCTTGAAGCAAGGAGGAGCTTGTAGATGGAAAGCTAGGTGTCGATCCCAAAGCATGGAAGCTTGACGAAAGGGGGTGCCTGAAGCTGATGGAAGAAGAGAAGGATTGATGGATGCTTATAATGTTACAATTGGGACGAGAAGGCAGAATGATCAAGACCGAAGAGGTGGCATGCTTAAGACTAGACACTGAAGACTTCGTCAATATCCGAGGGGGAGTCTGTTAGTGCACTACGTCTATTGACTTCGTCTTGTATCATGTAATAGGATAAGATAGGATAACCAGTGCTCGAGGTGCGAGAAACTGAGATTATAGAGTATAGAAGGCATTTCGCTTGAAAGTGTCAAGGATAAGTTCAAGCGAAACCAACATAGCTGAGTTCGCTTGAACATGCCTTAACCATTTCAAGCGAAACCCTCTCCCCTATATATAGGGCACTTGTCATTTCATTTGGTACGCCCATTCAGAACTTGTAACGAGGTGCTGCCAAAATTTGTCCAGGTTGTAATCTTTGCTAAATCAATCACAGTGACAAATTAAAGAGTATCAAGTTGTTTTCACGTCCGTTTCACTGATTCCGCCTTTGAATCGGATTACAAGCTCTTCTGAACAACTCGTTTGGGTCCAACAACGATCCTACAATTCTATTATTAAATTGCGGTTGAAAATTTGATTGAATTTTGAAAATAAATCGACACTTTAGTTGTCGGGATTATTCCAAAAACAGAGGAAACTCTGCCCGATTTTCGTTAAAAACCCGGTTTACGAAACGTATATTGTTATAAAGACGACACTTATCGAGATGCAAGTTTTCTTATAAAAAAATAAATATAGAAGTATATTTATTTTGACGACGTTATGAGATTTTGAAACCGATACCTAGTTAAAATAAATATGATGCTTATAATTATTTCGAACATCGATATCCCGAACGCTTTTTTAAATAAACATAATGTTTATATTTACTACGAACGTTGATATTTCCGAACGTTTTTACAAATAAACATAATGTTTATTTTTATTTCAAACGCCAAAAACTCTGAAATATTTTGTAAAATAAATATAATGTTTTATATTTATTCCAAACGTCAACGATTCGGGATTTACACTTCAAACGTTTAGTATTCGAAAATCATATACATAAGTATAATTATTTATATTTATTTCGAGTGTCGAGACTTCGAAATACTTATAAAAAATCATTCGTTACTAACGTCTAAACCGAACACGACACGTACCACTATCCATCTACGTATTACTAGTTACAACGACTAACCACGACTTCGTGTGTATATATTTGATTACATACATAAATATAAGTATATATCTTATATCACTCGAAAACTAAGTCGATCTCGAAACTTAGTTTTATCCCGATTATAAACGGGATCAATTAACCATAGAATGGTTATTCTAAAATCAAGATAGCACCTTAATATAATCGTTTAGTTAACGATTCGGTAGAGCTCGGACACGTAGTTTAACTACGTTGTTTTATTAGAAAACTTATACGTATTCCTTCGTAGGAATGTTGTAGTTGCACGCTAGCTAAATACACGTTCTTGGAACGGCACTACGGAAACACACTAAGCTAGCTTTGCACAGGAATATCAAGGTGAGTTCATAACCCCCACTTTTTACTGTTTTACATTTTTATAAATGTTTTCGGGGGTGGAAAGACATGCAAGTTTTGTAAAAACACAATGTTTCGAGAAACAAAAATCATATGTTTCTAAACCATTTCGCAACAGGATTTCAACGAACTCAAATGGTTTACGAAAAGGTTTAAGCTAAACTTACCGGTTCTTACCACAAATACATATTAACAAAACGTGCATGATTTTCATGACTAGGGACGGGAATGTCCAAGTTACAACAATAGGACTGGGTTGGTCTGCGTACGAAAAACGAGACAACCTAGTGAGTTCTTGTACCTCCTTTCAGTGATTTCAATGTTTTGTTTTCAAAAACATCGAGGGGAAATACATGCTAAAACTATTGGTATGTTAGTTACGGAGTAGAAGATAACATGATCAATGTGCATAAGCAGGATGATAACATTAGTAACCATTAATCACATAGTGACCAAGGTGTAAAAGGTGTAGATCTATTGGGCTTGAGGCACGCCCCACTCCTAGTTGTTAACCGTGGAGTGCTTTTGTGATCCCAAATGATTACAAAGTGTTCTTGGTTTGGTTATTTACTTATGGTACATTTTGTCAGGGGGCTCGCTACCCACTGATAGATCCTTAAACAGACTCCATGTATGAATCAGAACATACCATGATTACAAGATAACAGAAAACATTTCAATACCGGTTTACAAAGATATCAGAAAACATTTCAATACCGGTTTACAAAGATAACATAAATCATTTCAATACCAGTTTACAGATACGACAGAAAACATTTCATTACTGGTTTACAAAACAAACAAACTATGAACTCGCTCAACTTTATGTTGACTTTTTCGCATGTTCTTTCTCAGGTTGCATTTTCAAAGCTATGGAACGGTTGGAATAGGAGAACCCATGGGATTTCGAGTACTTAGCAGGCGTTCAATTTCTAGAAGTCTTAGCTTATTTGCTTCCGCTGTGCAATGAAGATACCAGACCAGTCACGCCAATGCTATGATATTTCGGGGTGTGACAGATTAGTATCAGAGCTATAGGTTTCAGCGAATTAGGTTTCTGTAGAGATACCTAGGATTTAACCTCACTATCCTCTGGGGACTTAGATTTCAAGAATTGAACGCATACAGAACGCCTAGGACTCGAATATGGGTTCCAACCGTTGCCATGAACAATGAGTCAACCATTTTGATTTTAAACATGCACAAGAGTTGTGTTTGATACACGATACACAAAACGATTACATACGGTAAGCAAAACCTTGAGAGTTTTGATAACATGCATTTAGGACCTTTGGAGAACTTATGTCAAAATTCATTAAAGGTCCTCACTTAGAAACCGTGACTAACAACTCGGACAAACACCATTATCTATATTGTGTATGCTATTGTAATTACCCTAGCAGGTAATCTACGTGGAACGAAACGCTAGTGAACGAGTGCACATGAAATTTTTAAACTATACGTCAACGGACTTCGAAGTATATCACACACGACTTTCGAGGCAAGGCCTTTGGAAAACATGATCGGGCACGATAACAATGATGCTAATCCCGACAGCGGGAGAACTACCGACCGAAATGCGGCACTTTGCCACGTGATCCTGCAAACGACATGAATCTCGCTGAGGTATGTTAGAACTAGATTTCACAACAGTCGGTACTTAGTCTAATGAGACTCACTACTATTGGCGCCACAAAAGAAGTCACATGTCTCCGCATTTCCCCTACTTCATTTATGGCGATTATGCCATGTACGACATTCTATGGTAATATCACATTACAACCAATCATCACGTGAACTTCCAGGTAAAGTCCTTACATTTCTTTTGTTGAAATTTTGACTTTTTGCATATAGTGAGTAGACTTTCATATCTCTACTACCCCTAATGATCATTGCATCACGAAAGTTTTCTTTCATAATAGCGAATACTCATTTGCTTCATTCTTGACGAATTCATATGTTACACATGCGTTGTTTGTTACGCATGTGGCTTCACCTGATATTGTTGCTTTATCAAGTCCAAATATCGTTTCGCTATACTTGATCTTTGCATTGTGATCTAGATGAACCGCATTATTGCAAAGCGTTGACTCTTTGAGATCGAGTCGACAAATTTCTTGGAAAACTCATTTTCTTTTGAGTGGTATACATGGTTTTTTTTTCCGTTGTGGCCATGTCGAGACTATCTTATTGATACATGAATTTATTGTTGGATTGTGTTTCTACCAAGTTCAATTGATTGAACTTGCTCGTAATATATATTCGATTCAAGATTCCATATGATGGATTGAGGCCATCATATTCGAAATAATCCCAACAAGCACTTCATTTGCTTTGAACCATAACATGCTTGTTTGGTCTTCAACTTCATTGAATCGTTTCTTTGATCACGATCACCTTGTGGTGGCGATTTTCACAAGTTTGAAGCTTGCGCTAATCTCGTTGCTCACTCATGTACGGATTTAATTATTTATTTATTTGTTTATTTATATCAAATCCGCTTTGTTGGTTGATCATATTAAAGTAGTCTTAATACAATCGTGTGTTAAAATGATGGTACACAAATTCATGTTATAGATTCCGGTGTACCTCCTAACGGTTCTTTCAGCATCGATCGAACATTTTGTGATATTCGTTACTTATTCCTCTTAAATCGAAAAACAATATTTATTTGTTTCATTTCAATTGAAAATCCTATAAGATTTGTTTGAAACAAACATTCAGATTTACTTCGTTGAACCTTCAGTTGAATCCAAACACGGTGTACTTGTTTGATCACCGCTGTTTTTGAATTATTTCATTCACTACGACACCTTGTGGCGTCGGTACAAACTTGTAGCTTGTGCTAATCACGATCAATCACTTCATGCGAAACTACTTATGCTCTTTGTTTGACTAATCACTCAAATAGTCTTAATGCAACTATGCATTAAGGCGATGATACACCCAGTTCGGTTTTCTTTCATTTCGGTGTATCCTTGCAACTCAATAATGTCAACACATTGATTTCATTTATTTAACGATTTGATTGTTGACAAAGCATTTGTATGATTCTAATTATTTGAACTTGTTGAATTCGAGTTTCAATCATACAACAACCAACGCAAGTTTCTGTTGGTAGTAAATTATGTTGCTTCAAGAGATGATTGCATGCTGTGAACATTCATTTGGAATTCTATTGGCCGAAATTCCTACTTTGTTGAACCCAGTAAACTTGATCACATTGGTGATAATATCACTACGCTTCGTTCGCTTGATATCGAATTCTGGAACAAACTCATTTGAACCGTTGGGTTATTATTGATGCAAAATGTCTTTAAATTCACATGATTCGAATAAGTCTTGATTCGATTACGCGGTCATTCACTTTGTTATTATTCGGACTTACCTGTGAACAACACAATTATGAGGAGATAACATATACTAAATTTCGAGGACGAAATTTCTGTAACAGGGGGAGAATGTGACACCCGGTAATTAACGGCTTCTAATTACGTGATTAACAAACGTTTAGGCGATAACAAATAGTGTTTAAGACATGAATTAACTTAATTAGGCTCATGGAATGCCTAGGAACGCTTTTCTGACTCTACAGTGCGCGTACGGTGATTTTCGGGAAACTTGCTGATCGTTAAGCGATAACGAACTTATGCCGTACAAAATACTGACCACGCCGACAAATACGAAGTTTGTACATATAACATATACTTATGGATTATGTTTTGCAAAAATATTATGCTTTCAAACCACACAAAGCGCAAACGGGAACGAAAACGCGACTACAGGAACGCACCGGCAATGAAACGGAAGCATCAGACGCGCGTATTAACTTAAAAGACGAAATATTATGACATATTTAGCTTCGTATTCCAATTTTATTATCCATAGTTAGAAACTGATCGAAAAACAAACAAGGAACGACGAACGAAACAATTTTTTATGCGATTTAACGCGAACGATCGAACGAACGCGTCAAACCACAGTTTTTGACGTATTTTTTAGTGTTTTGGCTCTAATATTTTGTTTTACAACACATTACGATGTCCGGGTGCAGAAAAGGGCTATGGAATTAGAACTTTTCTGTCACACCCCGACCACGTAAAACAACAAAACGTGGCGGAATCGTCGGGGAGTGTTGTAACAGAATCATTGTTTCATAACACATGGAAAATTGAAATTTTGTTTTATTGATTAAATGAGTTACAAAGTCTTAACAAACAAAGAAGTATAACATAATTAACAAGTCTTGCATCTTTTATTGTCACTAAGGCCCAAGTCCACCTATGTGTATCTTGATCAATCCTATGCATCATCTCCTTAAACACATGTGAAAATAGGTACGTCAGCATAAAAATGCCTGTGAGATACATAGGTTTTGTGAAAATAGGATTCATGACTTATAAGTTAAGAAAAAGGTTGTTTAACAAAAGTCAGTCATGATCCTTGTAAAAATGTTTTGTTTTATAAATCATTTAAAAAGCGATGTTAAAGTAGATGTTATGTAAAAGAATAATGTAAGGTTAAATGAATAACCAATTAAAGAATATGGTAAGGT
The DNA here is from genome assembly GCA_030545235.1 of Helianthus tuberosus. NCBI lineage: Eukaryota > Viridiplantae > Streptophyta > Magnoliopsida > Asterales > Asteraceae > Helianthus > Helianthus tuberosus. Next base: position 180,684,932 of record CM060433.1, read on the forward strand.
TATCAAAAGAAATGATTTCGGATTCGGTCATTCCATCCATCCAAACAAACCTAGGATTTTAGGAACGGGATTTGTCAAGTCCTATGGTACCACTACCTACTACCGAGCGGCATGATCGGTGTTAATGAACGTAATAAAGTCCCGTTAAACAAACCAAATGATATACCAAATGTAAGAATGTTTATGAAAATAATGTACCTAGTATGCTAAGTGAACATACAAGGTAGAAATGTAAAACAACGTGTCCATATGTTACGAGAACATATGCAACAGAGATACAATGTAAAACAATGTGCTAAGTATGCTAAGTAAACATACATAGCAGAAATGTAAAGTAAAAGAATGAACTAAGTATGCTAAGTAAGCATACATGGCAAAACATAATGAAATCATGTACTAATAGTGTACTAATGAACATAGCAAGTATATGATATGAAAACATGGAAAACATGAAAATAACAAGTAGGCACATGTGTTTCACCCCAAAACGTTTGAAAAACAGTAAAAGAGGGGTCTATGTACTCACTTGAGGGTGCTTAGAAGTCTTGGACAACAACCAAGCAAAGCTAGAGGGATCACGGAATCAAACGGCACCCTATATAAATAACTACGTAAATAACCGGACCTAAATCGGGAGATTGGATAGTATGAGGTTTCGTAAACCAAATGAGTATTGGAACTCATATGATATGGTTTAACAAAGCCCACATACTAAAATGAAACCTAACCTAAGTGCTTATGACCCATTACGACCCGTTTAGGTAGATTATGCTACTTTAACGCATCGTTCGCGTAAAACACGTTCGGACTGCTTAAATAGTCCTATGACAAGTAAAATATGCCTTAACATGTCTAATATAGTTACCTAATTAGTTTAGATGTCAAAATTTTGGTTACATATGCTTAAAATGAATTTATGCGTAAAAAGGACATTTTGGTCATTTACCTAAGGCATATAAACTACCTATCATACAACTACTTAAACGACGTGACCATAAGGTATAACCTCGGAAGGTTATTCCCTATGCAACTATGGTCACCTAATGTGTTTGGTCGGATCCTAATGATCGACCAAATGGGTTGGGTTCGAAAGTCTAAGCGGTTGTTTATGTCGCTTACCTTACGACCCTACATAAGCACTAAACTTAAAAGTGAAGAGTTAAACATGTAAAAAAACATGTTTAACGAGTTTAGAAAACAGGTTTGATATCAAAACAAACGGTTTTGATACCTAAAAGTAGTTTGGTTACAAAATACGCAAGAATACTCATTTTGGCCGAAACTATGACTCGTCACTATGCCTAGATAACGTGGTAATCAGTAGGTATAGTCACTAGGGACTATAACCATCGTGATTACACTCACGTTGTGAAGTTCAAATGAACTTCGTATTGACCATAAACTGGTCAATGCAGAAAGTCAAACACAGTTTGACTTTAACGCTAAAAACGAATGAAAAGAACGAAAGAATACTTACAAAGGGTCCCCGCAAGATTGATTTTCCAAGTATTCTTAGGTATGAGGTGATAAAACACCTCAACTTAGAGAAATCTCAGAAATCAAGTGGGTTGAGAATGAAAGGGGGTGGGGTATTTATAGATATGGCACAACCGTTAAGATCGTTCGTTGAATAACGTGCTTCGATCTAGGCCGTACACATGGCCCCTTGTTTTGCAAAACCATGGGCACCCCTAGTTTAAGCCCATGGTATGAGAAATACCATTTGCAAGTGGGAAATTCAGGTATAACAGCTGCAAACAGCTGTTAAAACTGATTCTGCACATCTGGCAGATCCTCACGACCGGCGTAAGGGACCTGAGGATGTTTACGCGGCCCGCCTGGGTGTCTCAGACCAGCAACAAGTTTCCAAAATGACAGTTTCAGTCCCTGTTGTGTTTTAAGCTCCATTCTGACATGTTTAAGGCCCGTTAAGCCAACTTTAAGGCCCTAAAATGATGCCTAAACATTGTGGACATGAAACATGTTCAAAAATATGCCGGATGTCGGTTCGTTTGGTCGTACGATCGCGATATTCGCTTAATTACGACGAAATGCGCATAAGCGCGAAAAACGGTCCAAATTGCGCGACGAATGGATTTTTCTCATGAAAAACACTAAAATAAGATATTTTAATGCTTACATAAATTTTTGGATGTCCGGACGTATTCAGAACGTAAGTTATGCGCGAAAATGCAAACTTATGCACTTTTTGACGCTTTTAGTCCCTGAATGATCATAAAGTTTATTTTAGCACACCGAACCCCTCAAAGCCTATTTCTAAGCTATGTAAAGGATATTTAGGGTATGTTTAACTTATGATCAAGTTCCGGAATGTCCGTTACAGTACGAATCGACAAACTTTCGCAGTTTGTCGAATTTAGTCCCTGTAAGCGAATAAACTTGATTTCGGCACACCAAACCTTCCAAAACTTATTTCTAAGTTATGTAAAGGTTATTTAAGGTATTTTAAGCCTATGTAACTGTTCTGGAGTGTTTGTTACATTAAACTGGTTATATTTACACATTAGTGTGCGTATAACCTTCCAGAAAGCGATTTAGAGCCCGAAATCGAACAAGAGTTGATATGTGCAAATGATACACATATTTATACAAATCCCAAGTATGAAATACAATATTTTATTGGTTTTGTATTTGTTTGATGGTTGGAGTGACACAGGTGTCACAGTCTCCCATACTTCAGGAAATTTCGTCCCGAAATTTATTTAGAGGAAACTTGTGAGAGTTTGAAACATGAAGTTGAAAAGATCAAACAACACTGGTTAGAGTGCTGAACTTATAGTAACTTTAAATAACATCATTCTTGTAATGTGAGAGGGACACTTATATATAAGTATATAAAGTGTTATTGGTGCGTCCACCGTACCTCCTTTACATTGTTCACATTTCGTTATTGTTGCCACTATCGGTTCTTACACATAATAATTCTTACTGAGTTCCTGTGCACTGAATTTCATAATTATGTACACGTCCATAATTACGTAATTCCTAGCATAGTCCGCACAGTGCATTTTATAATGTGTAGGGGAAAACCAAATGAACAAACCTGTGATGAGTGTGACTAGACCATCCTAGGGTCCTTTTAATTAAATCAATAAATGATTTAAATAGACTACCAAGGAGTCTGTTCAGCTATAGCATCACATGTCATTCTTAACCAGATTCTGAATCAATCTTTTGACTGAGACCACTTAAAGGGGTCTCTTTTGAATCATAGAATGGTACTATAAAATCCAAGGGTCTTAACTATCATGTAGAAGCCCAATAAGGATTTTAAGGTAGTACCTTTGGATATCCTACTATGAATCTTTCATATGAAGATACGGAAGATTCCACGAGGATTTGGATAACGCATATCCAGAGTATGCAAATACATAAAATGCATAAAAGAAAACACAAAATGTATAAAAACATAATCACATAATTGTTTTATCTCGATTTTAAATTTGTTATCATTTTGTTAATTTGATCTGCTAACTATGCATATGTATCTAAAGCACACCAGGTATCCAATCAGTGGATTTTTGATTGTTGCTTTAAATATTTCTAAGAATCTAACTATAAAGATAAAAAGAAAATTTGATTTCGATTATAAGGAATCGAGATGTTCAAATTATGGTACACAAGGAATCCAATTAAGGACTCTGATTTGAATGATAATCATCCACAAGGGTCTAATGTGAAGATAAAAAGATCCCGTATGGATTTTAGAAGTTGAAGATGTTTTGAAACCTTGCACTGGATGTGCTTAAGTCAAAACATGAAGTAAAAATGCTTATGAAGTTGAGATGTTGGATATGTCATGGCGACATATGAAGCGGAATTTGAAGGATAAGTCAATGTATGAGGAGAATATTTTTGAAAACTATGCATGGGGTTCTTAAAAAAATGTGTTCAATGTTTTTGAAACCTTATGTAAAATACTTTTGAAATCATAAAGTAGGTGTATTAGGTAGGTATATTTATAAAAATATTTTAAAATCATGCGAGATGATTTTGAAATTATGTATAAGGTTTTTGAAAACATGAATGATGCTTTTGAAATCATGCACTTGATATAAGTAATTATACTGTATTAATAACATTTTGAAATCATGAAGGTTGTTTTTGAAAACATAGATAATGTTTTTGAAATCATGAAGGTTGTTTTGAAAACTTAGACAATGTTTTTGAAATCATGGAGGTTGTTTTGAAAACTTAGACAATGTTTTTGAAATCATGGAGGTTGTTTTGAAAACTTATGTCATGCATGTTGAAAAATCAGAATGTAATGGGTATGAGATTTGAAAATACCCTTAGTTATCTAACCAAGGATTCAAAGGCACAGATGTGCAAAAGCATGATTACTCATAATTTCGCTTTATTTCTTGTACTTCGTCTCCTAGAATGAAACGAGTACTTAAAATTTTTCGAGGAAATCATGAGCGATCACTTGAAAGGGAGATTCACAAGAGTAGTTTGTAAAGAACACAGTTCCTTGATGTAGGTATCATAGGGAAAGGCCATACACACATGTAACTACACTTGTACATCCGAATTGTGAACAACAATTTATTCATAAACTGAACACATTGTTTCCGAGTTCAACAAAATAAACAAAAGCAACAGATACAAATTATTTAAAGCAGCAGCTTCTTCTAATCAGCCAAATGCTCATCCAATGGTTGGATTTGCATTGACAATCTTCGGGCTTTTGTTCCTGAAATGGCTCGTCTCGCCACAGTTGTAGCAAGTACCAGACGAAAAACGGGCTTGAGTAGGGTTGACTTGGAGTTGGGTAGCAGCAAGATTTGCAATAGCTTTGTTTTGGATAGCAAAGCGGCATATGTTAATCAGATGTCCCCACCATCCACAGTAGGTACAATTAAAGCAGGGTAATAGGTTTGAATGATGACGGTTGCATCGTTTGCACCATGGGGCAGCTCCTAAGTACGGCTTCCTAGCTGGTGGCGCTGCCACTTGGCTAGGTCCCGCTTGATTAGGTGTAACTGCTGCGGGTTTCTTTGAAGCCTTATGCTTCCTTGATTTGGGTGCAGGCTTGACTTCTGCTTCCTTCGATGCTTCTTGAGTGGCTTCTTCCTGGAGATGGTACATGGCAGTAGCTAATTCAACAGTCTTCAGGACGACTTCGCCTATTCGCTGAGCGAATTTGGCAGTCTGCTCGGATATCTGGGCGTCATCGCGATGAAGAGACATTCTAGAAGAAAACGAAAGACATAGGAAGAAACAAGTGAAATGTTATCGGAAAATCAAAACAAAATGACAACGCATAGAATTTGCGATCATTTGTTTGTTACCTAAGGCAAACAAATGAGACGGTGACTAATCAAAGTAAACGGGCCATATTAATGTATCACTGAAGACATGCTCGCCTATAAGCGAACACTCACCCCAAGAGTTCCTAGGTAAGAGTGACTGGTCCGATTCTGCGGATTTGTACGAACACTCTAGCCTTAGACAGAAAACTCAGAGTACAGGCATTCACCCTTCCAGTTTGCACGTGTTCACATTAAAAGACCCAAACTTTGACGAAATTTGAAAACTTAGAGGGTTCAAAACCAAGTAATTAATCATCCTAGAACAGATGATTGCTTTTCAAAGCGGTTTTGAAATTTGTGTTCCTGTTGTGGTTGTCGCCTAAGGATAGGTGACGGTATTGTTTTATGACTAAACGCAAGTAAACTCGCGTTAGGGTCCTAGGAAGGTTATAGACTAGGTCAAAGCATTACTAATAACCTAATTCCCTATAACCATGACCTCTGATACCCACTTTTCTGTCACACCCCGACCACGTAAAACTACAAAACGTGTCGGAATTGTCGGGGAGTGTTGTAACAGAATCATTGTTTCATAACACATGGAAAATTGAAATTTTGTTTTATTGATTAAATGAGTTACAAAGTCTTAACAAACAAAGAAGTATAACATAATTAACAAGTCTTGCATCTTTTATTGTCACTAAGGCCCAAGTCCGCCTATGTGTATCTTGATCAATCCTATGCATCATCTCCTGAAACACATGTGAAAATAGGTACGTCAGCATAAAAATGCCTGTGAGATACATAGGTTTTGTGAAAATAGGATTCATGACTTATAAGTTTAGAAAAAAGTTGTTTAACAAAAGTCAGTCATGATCCTTGTAAAAATGTTTTGTTTTATAAATCATTTGAAAAGCGATGTTAAAGTAGATGTTATGTAAAAGAATAATGTAAGGTTAAATGAATAACCAATTAAAATGAGTTTGTATAAAAATAAGTTGTTTGTAAAACAATGTCTTGTGAAAAATATGTTATTTGTATAAAATGTCATATGCCTAAATTGAAATGATCTAAATAACGCTACGATATATAATACCATACAAGCACTTATATATAGGAAGTACCAGCGGCGTATCCACCATGCTTGTATCATATTACACACGCCTCGTTACTTAAATCACTTACCAAACCAAACCAAACCATCAATGTAAAAATGTTTATGTATAGTCAAATGTCAAATGTTTATGTAAAAACCATCAAATGTAAATCAGGTAATGTGTAAACAATGTTATGTAGAGTGAATAAAAGCATTTATTAATAAAAAAACATTTATTCAACCCTATAAGAAAGTAATGTACAAAACAATGCATTTGATGAAGTATAATCAAAGTTATGTTTTGTAAGATAATGCATGCTTTACTGATACAACCATTTATGCGGTAATGTTAAATGCCTACATTTAAGCCTTGAGACAGACGGATAACCCTAAGTAAAGGTTATCAAAAGAAGTGTTTTCGGATTCGATCATTCCATCCATCCAAACAAACCTAGGATTTTAGGAACGGGATTTGTCAAGTCCTATGGTACCACAACCTACTACTGAGCGGCATGATCGGTGTTAATGAATGTAATAAAGTCCCGTTAAACAAACCAAATGATATACCAAATGTAAGCATGTTTATGCAAATAATGTACCTAGTATGCTAAGTGAACATACAAGGTAGAAATGTAAAACAATGTGTCCATATGTTACGAGAACATATGCAACAGAGATGATATGTAAAACAATGTGCTAAGTATGCTAAGTAAACATACATAGCAGAAATGTAAAGTAAAACAATGAACTAAGTATGCTAAGTAAACATACATGGCAAAACATAATGAAATCATGTACTAATAGTGTACTAATGAACATAGCAAGTATATGATATGAAAACATGGAGAACATGAAAATAACAAGTAGGCACATGTGTTTCACCCCAAAACGTTTGAAAAACAGTAAAAGAGGGGTCTATGTACTCACTTGAGGGTGCTTAGAAGTCTTGAACAACAACCAAGCAAAGCTAGAGGGATCACGGAATCAAACGGCACCTTATATAAATAACTACATAAATAACCGGACCTAAATCAGGAGATTGGATAGTATGAGGTTTCGTAAACCAAATGAGTATTGGAACTCATATGATATGGTTTAACAAAGCCCACATACTAAAATGAAACCTAACCTAAGTGCTTATGACCCATTACGACCCGTTTAGGTAGATTATGCTACTTTAACGCATCGTTCGCGTAAAACACGTTCGGACTGCTTAAATAGTCCTATGACAAGTAAAATATGCCTTAACATGTCTAATATAGTTACCTAATTAGTTTAGATGTCAAAATTTTGGTTACATATGCTTAAAATGAATTTATGCGTAAAAAGGACATTTTGGTCATTTACCTAAGGCATATAAACTACCTATCATACAACTACTTAAACGACGTGACCATAAGGTATAACCTCGGAAGGTTATTCCCTATGCAACTATGGTCACCTAATGTGTTTGGTCGGATCCTAATGATCGACCAAATGGGTTGGGTTCGAAAGTCTAAGCGGTTGTTTATGCCGCTTACCTTACGACCCTACATAAGCACTAAACCTAAAAGTGACGAGTTAAACATGTAAAAAAACATGTTTAACGAGGTTAGAAAACAGGTTTGGTATCAAAACAAACGGTTTTGATACCTAAAAGTAGTTTGGTTACAAAATACGCAAGAATCGCATTTTGGCCGAAACTATGACTCGTCACTATGCCTAGATAACGTGGTAATCAGTAGGTATAGTCACTAGGGACTATAACCATCGTGATTACACTCACGTTGTGAAGTTCAAATGAACTTCGTATTGACCATAAACTGGTCAATGCAGAAAGTCAAACGCAGTTTGACTTTAACGCTAAAAACGAATGAAAAGAACGAAAGTATACTTACAAAGGGTCCCCGCAAGATTGATTTTCCAAGTATTCTCAGGTATGAGGTGATAAAACACCTCAACTTAGAAAAATCTCAGAAATCAAGTGGGTTGAGAATGAAAGGGGGTGGGGTATTTATAGATATGGCACAACCGTTAAGATCGTTCGTTGAATAACGTGCTTCGATCTAGGCCGTACACATGGGCCCCTTGTTTTGCAAAACCATGGGCACCCTTAGTTTAACCCATGGTATGAGAAATACCATTTGCAAGTGGGAAATTCAGGTATAACAGCTGCAAACAGCTGTTAAAACTGATTCTGCACATCTGGTAGATCCTCACGGCCCGCGTAAGGGACCTGAGGATGTTTACGCGGCCCGCCTGGGTGTCTCAGACCAGCAACAAGTTTCCAAAATGACAGTTTCAGTCCCTGTTGTGTTTTAAGCTCCATTCTTACATGTTTAAGGCCCGTTAAGACAACTTTAAGGCCCTAAAATGATGCCTAAACATTGTGGACATGAAACATGTTCAAAAATATGCCGGATGTCGGTTCGTTTGGTCGTACGATCGCGATATTCTCTTAATTACGACGAAATGCGCATAAGCGCGAAAAACGATCCAAATTGCGCGACGAATAGATTTTTCTCATGCCAAACACTAAAATAAGATATTTTAATGCTTACATAAATTTTGGATGTCCGGACGTATTCAGAACTTAAGGTATGCGCCAAAATGCAAACTTATGCTCTTTTTTACGCTTTTAGTCCCTGAATGATCATAAAGTTTATTTTAGCACACCGAACCCCTCAAAGCCTATTTCTAAGCTATGTAAAGGATATTTAGGGTGTATTTAACTTATGATCAAGTTCCGGAATGTCCGTTACAGTAAGAATCAACATACTTTCGCAGTTTGTCGAATTTAGTCCCTGTAAGCGAATAAACTTGATTTCGGCACACCAAACCTTCCAAAACTTATTTCTAAGTTATGTAAAGGTTATTTAAGGTATGTTAAGCCTATGTCACTGTTCTGGAGTGTTTGTTACATTAAAATGGTTATATTTACGCATTAGTGTGCGTATAACCTTCTAGAAAGCGATTTAGAGCCCGACACTGCTGGTACAGGCAGACGCACACACACCCGGTTAGGGTGTGACTCGAGGAGAGAGAAACAGAGATCGGAGGTCGGATGAGTGAGGCACGCGACGAATAATCATAGCAGTGAGAGAGGGGCGGTTGTGCAACAACGCCACCGCTGCGGCGGCGGTGACGGTGGTGACGATGGTGGTATGTTCTTCTCCGATAAACCCCTCTTAAATCCATCTTTTTTTTTTAATTCTTTCAAGACTCGAACGTTAATCAACATGGATTTGTTTTCTTTTGTTTTGATGATGATCCGATGACCATGATTATGATGATGATTCTGCTGTGGTGGTCGACGACTGACCGGCGGCGGCCGGAGCCACGCCGACGAGGACATTGGTGCTGGTGAGGGCTATTTTTAACTCGGGATATTATTAATCCAGCTTCGGTTCAAGGTGATTCTCATTTGGTTCGGGTTTTATTTAAGATTCGGTTCAGGCCCGACTCGATGCAGTTAGATGCTCGGGACTCGGTTCGTTACGGTTCACACGGTTCAGAATTCGGGTTTGGTATAACCCTGTTTGACTCGGGCAACCCGAGTCAACTCAGTCAACAGTTCGGTTCAGTCTACAACTGGTCAGCGGCTCGGTTCGGGTCAGCTGTGGTTCGGGTCAAGTTGCGGGTGCCGTCAACAGTTCTGGTTAACTCGGTCAAACCGAGTCAACTCGGTCAAACCGAGACAACTCGGTCAACACCCGGTCAACTCAGGTCAACAGCGAGTCAACGCTAGTCAAATGCAGTCAACTGATGAAACACGAAGACCCGGTAAAGTTAACGACGCCAAAAATTAGTTTTAGATTTTAGGTAGTTACGCGACCGAGCTCGACCCGTTTCAATTTGGTATTAGTTTATATTTATTATACTCGACGAAAAGTTATATAGATTGATTCTATTATTAAATTGCGGTTGAAAATTTGATTGAATTTTGAAAATAAATCGACACTTTAGTTGTCGGGGTTATTCCAAAAACAGGGGAAACTCTGCCCGATTTTCGTTAAAAACCCGGTTTACGAAACGTATATTGTTATAAAGATGACACTTATCGAGATGCAAGTTTTCTTATAAAAAAATAAATATAGAAGTATATTTATTTTGACGACGTTATGAGATTTTGAAACCAATACCTAGTTAAAATAAATATGATGCTTATAATTATTTCGAACATCGATATCTCGAACGCTTTTATAAATAAACATAATGTTTATATTTACTACGAACGTTGATATTTCCGAACGTTTTTACAAATAAACATAATGTTTATATTTATTTCAAACGCCAAAAACTCTGAAATATTTTGTAAAATAAATATAATGTTTTATATTTATTCCAAACGTCAACAATTCGGGATTTACACTTCAAACGTTTAGTATTCGAAAATCATATACATAAGTATAATTATTTATATTTATTTCGAGTGTCGAGACTTTGAAATACTTATAAAAAAAATCATTCGTTACTAACGTCTAAACCGAACACGACACGTACCGCTATCCATCTACGTATTACTAGTTACAACGACTAACCACGACTTCGTGTGTATATATTTGATTACATACATAAATATAAGTATATATCTTATATCACTCGAAAACTAAGTCGATCTCGAAACTTAGTTTTATCCCGATTATAAACGGGATCAATTAACCATAGAATGGTTATTCTAAAATCAAGACAGCACCTTAATAGAATCGTTTAGTTAACGATTCGGTAGAGCTCGGACACGTAGTTTAACTACGTTGTTTTATTAGAAAACTTATACGTATTCCTTCGTAGGAATGTCGTAGTTGCACGCTAGCTAAATACACGTTCTTGGAACGGCACTACGGAAACACACTAAGCTAGCTTTGCACAGGAATATCAAGGTGAGTTCATAACCCCCACTTTTTACTGTTTTACATTTTTATAAATGTTTTCGGGGGTGGAAAGACATGCAAGTTTTGCAAAAACACAATGTTTCGAGAAACAAAAATCATATGTTTCTAAACCATTTCGCAACAGGATTTCAACGAACTCAAATGGTTTACGAAAAAGGTTTAAGCTAAACTTACCGGTTCTTACCACAAATACGTATTTACGAAACGTGCATGATTTTCATGACTAGGGACGGGAATGTCCAAGTTACAACAATAGGACTGGGTTGGTCTGCGTACGAAAAACGAGACAACCTAGTGAGTTCATGTCCCTCCTTTCACTGATTTCAATGTTTTGTTTTCAAAAACATCGAGGGAAAATACATGCTAAAACTATTGGTATGTTAGTTACGGAGTAGGAGATAACATGATCAATGTGCATAAGTAGGATGATAACATTAGTAACCATTAATCACATAGTGACCAAGGTGCAAAAGGTGTAGATCTATTGGGCTTGAGGCACGCCCCACTCCTAGTTGTTAACCGTGGAGTGCTTTTGTGATCCCAAATGATAACAAAGTGTTCTCGTTTTGGTTATTTACTTATGGTACATTTTGTCAGGGGGCTCGCTACCCACTGATAGATCCTTAAACAGACTCCATGTATGAATCAGAACATACCATGATTACAAGATAACAGAAAACATTTCAATACCGGTTTACAAAGATATCAAAAAACATTTCAATACCGGTTTACAAAGATAACAGAAATCATTTCAATACCAGTTTACAGATACGACAGAAAACATTTCATCACTGGTTTACAAAACAAACAAACTATGAACTCGCTCAACTTTATGTTGACTTTTTCGCATGTTCTTTCTCAGGTTGCATTTTCAAAGCTATGGAACGGTTGGAATAGGAGAACCCACGGGATTTCGAGTACTTAGCAGGCGTTCAATTTCTAGAAGTCTTAGCTTATTTGCTTCCGCTGTGCAATGAAGATACCAGACCAGTCACGCCAATGCTCTGATATTTCGGGGTGTGACATAAACCTCTTCCATCTCTCGGTTTGCCCCTTACGAACAGAAAACCCACAATACACGGCATACTCCTTGTACATACTAAACACATCCTTCCACGTTTCGTATACACAACCAACAATAGGCCTTAAACCAGTAGGAACATTAGGACACCACATTCCAGTGCCATTGGGTGTGTGGTGAACATAAAATTTCTCGTCCGCCTTAATACCTACATAAAAAAAAATAGGTGTAACGAGGCTGGGCTTGCATATGTATATCCAAAAACGTTTTTTGACCTACATGTATGTTGTTTCTGCGATCATAAAAGTCAAACTTTAAAAAAAGTCACAAGTCTTTTACAAAACATTGCATTCTTACTAAATTTTGACACGAAACCTAACATGCTGGTGCATTTTTTAAACGAGACAAAAAAGTGTAACCTCGAAAATTTTTACCTTCCAAAAAATATAAAAACTTATTTCATAAAAAAACTTTTTGAGATAGAGTAAAAAAAATGGTATTGTTAGTACAAGTTAAACACCTTTTGCTACAATGAACCCTGATATGCTGGTGCATTTTTTAAATATGGCCAAAAAGTGTAACCTCGAATATATTTACCTTCCAAAAAATATAAAAACTTATTTCATAAAAAAAAAATTTGTGTCAGAATACAAAAAATAGTATTGTAAATACAAATGTAACCTCACATATTTTTACCTTCTAAAAAGTATAAAAACTTATTTCATAAAAAAAATTGGGCTAGAATAAAAAAATTGATATTGTTAATACAAGTTTAACACGTTTGCTACCAAACAAACCACAACATCATCTGTGGGTTTTTTCCCCTTTACCACAAAAAAAAAAAAAAAATAGAAAAAAAATACATTCTAATAACAAACTACAAGCATTATAACTGGGGTGTCACAATACCTAAAAAAGTGTACATTTCATAAAACTGAAAAAAAAATGTATGACTCACCTGGAAACTTCATTAACAATAATCCAACATAAGTAATGTAACTAGCAATGTTACAAAATGTATATAAAAAATATAACTTCATTAACAAGAATCCAACAACAATAGATTTTTTAGATTCAATAATAAAATTAGTAATAAAAAACAACATATCCAGAAAACAAGAACTTAATAACATTCATTTTCTTAAACAAAAAAATAAAAAAAGTTGCAGATCTACAAAACACAAAAAAATGAAGATTTACAAAACACAAAAAAATTGCAAATCTGGAGGACCTTTTAGATCTGGAACACAAACAAATTACAAATTTGAAAATTACAAAAAAGTTGGAGATCTATAAAACACAAAAAAATGAAGATCTACAAAAACACAAACATACTTATGGATTTGGAGGATCTTTTAGACCTGGAACATCATGTTTAACATCAAACATCTTTTGGATCATCTTCAACATCGAACCGTCATCTAAAACATCATTTTCAACATCGAACATCTTCAACCGGATCTGGAGCATCTTTTGGATCTGGTAGCATCTTCCCGGAGCATCTTCAACTAGAGCTTCTTTTTTTATTCGGAGCGTCCTTTTTGTTTGGAGCACCTGGAGTTTTGGGGGTTGATTATGAAGGATCTTGATAAGAAGAATAATTTTTTGTTTCAGATCTTAGATCTGGAAAATGGTTATCCAGATAGAGAGAAGTGTGTGGGATGAGGTAGAGAAGTGTGAGGGTGATGAAGGTTAATGAGTGACAGCATAAAAGCTTCTCAATGTCTAGTGCAAAATTCCCTTTTTACCCTTTATCTCATATTTTACGTAAATGGCGTGGATGTTTCTAGTCCACACAATTGGGTTTTCTGGGTTTTCTTAACTGGGGTGAGTTTTCTCATTATAATTAGCCTATATATATATGTATGTATGTATGTATGTATGTATAGTTGTGTGTGTGTGAGGAGAGAGAAACTGGGCCAGTCGAGCACATCGTTGGAAGGCCGGAGAAGATGCGTCGTTCCTATAGGGGGCGGTGTGGGGGTGCGGCGCCGGGCCACGCCTGCCCCCATACCCTCCAGTCTAATGCATATTTAATAATTTTGCTTGCATAAGGTTGTTACGGTTACAGTTATCTTTTTGTATCTTTTCAGTTGAGTTAAATAAAATAAATAAAAAAACCCCTCTACACTAGGTAATTCTTCATAACATAATTAAATTGTCAAAAAAATATTTGTATTAGCTAAGGAGACTTAATCTCCATAGTTATTAATTGTTAATAAAACAAAAAAGTTATACTTTCTTATTTTGTACAAAAGAAATGTAACTTCATTTTTATATATATTATGCTTTTTAAAGGACATGCTACCACTAAAAATTTGATGAAATGACATACCAAGTGTACAAATAAAAAAAAAGGTGAATAAGTATTTTTAAACATGTATGATGTTTTTAATATTAATTCAAAGAGAAGATTTCAGGTTAGTAAATAATCTACATGACCCGTTTATGACAGTAAAGGTGTAGTGCTTTGCTGGTATCTAGATAACTTTTCTAATGTTATTTATGTATGTTTCGTATAGAATTTTTTAGGTATATATGTTTTTGACCCCCTGTTTTATAAGAAAAAAAATTACTTATATAGAATTTTTAGGTACGGTGACTTCCGATCCCCCGGTGAAAATTTTCAAGCTTCGCCACTGGGAGGACGACACATGGAGTCTTGTTTGTGACAAAACATCATGCATGAGCCAAGGGTTTTGCCACTGTGAGCCTTCGGACAATGAGTTTCTCCTGAAATTGGTGACGGTCCTGGTCACCAGTGTTGTCTACGATTAATCGATCACGGACGTGGATGACCTTTTGCCTATGGATGTATACGGGTGGCCAGGCTTTGTTTAACTTAAAAAAAATCTACATAACATCATATTAACGAAAAGTCACACATGTAAGGGGCTGTTTGGCAACATCTGAATGGTTAAGTGCTGAACCAGTAAGAGGTCTGAACCATTAAATGCTGAACCGGTAAGAGGTCTGAACCATTAAGAGCATGTATAATTCTTAACCGTTTGGATGCAAATGTCTGACCAATTCAGATTAGAGGTCTTAACCATTCAGACTCTTTATAATACTTAATCATTCAGAGGCAAATGTTTAAACCATTCAAACATCTGCTTGTGAAACAAACAGTCTGAACCATTAAGTGGTGAACCAGTAAGATGTCTGAACCATTAACAGCCTCGTTAAGAGGTAAACAAACAACCCCTAATTTTCACTATTTTAAACAAGTTAATAGATGTTAATTTGCTAAATTGGGTTTAGGAATCAATTGTATAAAAAGGAGATTATGTTGATTTTTTATGTTATCAGCTATTTAAATATATAAAGTTATTCATATTTTTCTTGATTTGTGAAGATTTGTATTGTAGTCAAGAATTTTGTCATTACGCCATGTCCTGACCAGTAGGCAACTTTTTCCATCCTAGACCAAAGTTTGACCAACCACTACCATGGTGCCATGTCCAAAAACAATCTGGTTCCATTTTTCTTTTGACTTCAATTTGTTTTGATATTTTAGGTAAAAAATTATATCTCACAAATGGGTTTTGTCCTATTGATAATAAGGAAACAAAAAAATAAACGAACCATAAGAAACTAGACCAAGTCGCTTGTCATGTTTATATCCTGAAATTAGGTCTGTTGGATGGGTTACACAAGATCAAGAATCAAGATGTGATTCAAGTATGAAGCTTACATGGATGTCAAATCATTAACCGACTTGGACGGGGTATTTTACGGCTCATTCTATACACACCCCACCCCTTCCTGATTACACCCCCTTGTGAGAGGAAAACTGTCGGTCCCACGCAGGCCCCACCTGTAAGTATGTGAGATGAGGGGGGTGAAAAAAGTAAATAGGGGGGTGTAGAAAGTAGCACCCGTGACGTTGAATGGGTTATATAATGATTATTTTCTTTAGAAAATGTAAGTCAAAGTAGAAGGTAATAGTCATTAGGCTTATATGGTGTTGGATAAAGCCTATATGGATTTTATTACACCATATCAGCGACACGTAGGTTTTAGCGTCCCCTTTTAATATTGACGGTGTGGAACAAAACCCTTTATATATATATATATATATAGGCTAAAGATAAAAAGAAAACCAATTTTATTGAGAAAACCCGGGAAACTCAAAGCTCCCGACTTTTTTTTTTTTTTTTGAAAAAATTACCACACGTAATATACATGTTTTTAAGAGTTTTGGGCAAAAAAAATCGAAAAAGCGCCGAGTAGATATTTTAAAAAAAAAATAAACAAGTTTTGGTGTAACATATGTTACATTCGATTTTTTTTTACACCAAAACTCTTAAAAAATGTATATTCCGTGTGGTAATTTTTTCAAAAATTTGTTTATTTTTTTTTAAATATCTGCTCGGCGCTTTTTCGATTTTTTTTGCCCAAAACTCTTAAAAACAAGTATATTACGTGTGGTAATTTTTTCAAAAAAAAAAAAAAGTCGGGAGCTTTGAGTTTCAAGGGTTTTCTCAATAAAAGTGGTTTTCTATACATCCTTACCCTATATATATATATATAAAGAAAAAAAATAAAGTAAAAGAAATCTTATTGGTTAAGGACAAATGGGCCACCAAGTCAACCCCTATGACGGTCGTGATTTGGCCGGCGAAGCCACCAATGAAGCCCCTCCATAATGCCCCTTGCAGCAATGTTTGAGGCGCTATGGAGGTGATGTGGTAGAGAGTCTGAGCCCGCACCATCCAGTCTTTAACGTCATAGTCACTGCTGCTTTGTATTTTTGTTGTATGGGTCTGTATTTTGGTTCTATGCTGGTTTCTAGCAACTTGCCAGAGGATATATATGTATAAAGTAATTTTTGCTGTTCATAACAAAAAAAGAAAATAATAGTGAACAAAAAACAAATTATTAAATAATAATAAGTTTCAAAAGTGTACAGTTTAATTTAAACTAGGTGGATTTGCCCGCGCGATGCGGCGGGAATTCCGTCAGTTTTGTTTAATTCGTTATGGTACCGACACTCTGTTTAAAGTCATGATATGTTCAAAATAATGTGTTTTACATTGAAAATCATAAAAAATGAATACAGGTGTCGGTTCCCATAATAACTATAGCAATACCGATGTCATTGTCGGTTTTGGTGGCGAGATTTTTTTATACACAGTATTGTTGATAGGAGTATAACCCCGAATCACTTGTTTAAAACAAACAATAAAATTTAAGATAGTTCTACGGTTCGTTTGGATACGGAAAACACCACCAAATAAACGGTAGGGTTGCGATGTCATAACCGAAGATACAGATTCACCACTTTGGTTCGGAAATCGTGTCTAAGAACACCACCCAATGTGCCAAAATTGAGCTAGCATAGACAATTAATTTAACTCTCACACTCAAAGGATAAATCAACAAAATTCTTTTCTCAAACATAAACTCACTGTCTTAAATAATTCTCAAATCTTACTACTATAATAAAAGAAACCTGAATTGTGACACGTGTCGTTTTGTGAGGCTACTTTTCTCGCTCAAAGCCCAAATAACAATATGGGGCAACACGCAGATAACCCGACCCGCGTATTATACTCATCTTTATCATCTTCTTTCATACGCAACATTCTAACTTCCCAAACCCTAACCCCTCTTTTCTGTGATTATCCTTTTTTCAATCTTCTGTGAAGATAAAGGTGACAACTCATATTGGCTATCTTGCCTTTTCTTTTCATTAATTTGCTCTATGTCATCTTCATCGTTAAAGTTAAAGTGTTGACCGATTATAATCTTGCCTATTCTCATTGTGGCCTCAAATCGCAATCAAGGTTAGTATACGTTTTGTATTTCAATTTTTGATTATTTGAGCTCTCAATATTCATCTTCACCATTTATGTTTGGAGATTAGAGCTTTTATATTCTATCACAAACCTTGCTTATAAAGCATCTTCAGAAGACACGGTTCTGACCACTGTATTTTTTTAATTCACACTCACACAGGATCTTAAGGATTCGACCATGATTCTTGACCAGGTTTGTTTCCAAAGAAAGTACATGATACTGTTCCCTTTTGATTTGAAAAAATTCCGTTAGTATTGGGATTATATGATGAAAGTGTAGTACATTATCCATTTAAATGAATAAAATCGTTGTAGAAGTGTATTATTTACATACTTGTATATTAATCAAGACTAACTCAAGAGATTTTATCTACCTGAAAATCAAGGTTGTTATTTCAGAAGAGAGAACTACATATTTAATTGGGAGATCGGCTATTCTATCGTCAATATGAAAATCGGCTATTCCATCTTCATTCTTTAGGTATCATATGAAACCATCACCTATGATTTTCTCATATGCAAATTGCAATCTACTATCACTATGATTTTCTATTTTGCATTTAAGCGGACTTTTGGCGACGCCAAACATAATCTGACCACAGATCGAGCACGATTCCGATTTAAGATAAAAGGTGAATTGACGAGGTGTGGGGGATTTGGTCAATTGTATATTGGAAAGAATCTCAATTTTAGAGAGCTTCTTGCTGTTAAACAGGTTAGATTTTAATTCGATTTATTGGTTTTTTCATGTTTTAAGTTTGATCAATGGTTTGAGCTTGATTATTTGTGTTTTGAAAAGAATCTCAATTTTAGAGAGCTTCTTGCTGTTAAACAGGTTAGATTTTAATTCGGTTTATTGGTTTTTTCATGTTTTGAGTTTGATCAGTGGTTTGAGCTTCATTACTTGTGTTTTGAGGTATCGGTTGCTGCAAACAGGGCTTCGAAAGAGAAGACTCAGGTTTGATTTATATGCTTGTTTAGATTCAGTAGTTCTGTGCATAAGATGTACTAATGTATATTTATTTTATATTATAAATTATAAATGCCGCTTAAGTCTATTTGTTGATTTTGGGCGAGCTTTTAATCAAATTATCTCAACTCTTAAATTGATGTAACAAAAAGCAGTTATATCAATGAAGCATTTACATATATTATTACTTGAAGAGTTTCATTTCTATACCAAACAACTGTACGTACTACCTCACTCCCTAAATAAATGGTATTTAGTTTTCTATAGGGTTGTATATGAATTGTTATATTAAAACATCTATATATGATGTAACAACTTAAAATATTATTTGGAATTACATCTGTAATGCAGATTAAATCTCATGACTACATGACAAACTTTTGCGACATAATTTAATAACATCTCACTTGATTTTGATAAACATCTATATTTGACTTATATTGTTGTTAAATAAAGTTGATCCAAGTAATTGTGGCTTCTGATCCATAGCATAGATTTTTGGAGTACTGGAGCACAAAATCCAAAGCTATATAATAGAACAGGAAGATGCCTTTTGACTTTTTTTTGTCTTATTACCTCTTTTACTTTCTTATTACAGATTTGAGTAGTGGATGGTAGAAAATGAAGTTTTAGGACATCAAATACGGGCTGCTCAGAGTTCTTCATCATTAAGTGTAAAAGGTAATACACGGTTTATTTTGTTAACGTGTATGTAATACGGGCCGCTCAGAGTTCTTCATCATTGAGCTTCAGGTAATTCATGATTTCTGTTCATCTTGCTAATTGTTTTTCAATATTTATTTTTTTCTTACCAAAACTTACCTTTAATTAAAAAAATTTGATCAATCGGATTTCAGGTTTAACAACTTATTATATTGCTTAAGATTTTATCTTTTACTTCTTGTAACTACAGTCAGCGGATCGGGAAGATTATGCAATGGGTCTAAACAAATTAGGGTCAATATGGGTCATTTGTTTTGCAGTCATACAATGCATCGACATATTTGGTTCTTGGGCGCGAATATAAGCAGAGGCTGAAAAAGATACAAAGAAGAAGAAAAATAAGAGAAAACATGTTAAACCGACAATGGAGAAGATGAAAAACCAAGTATGAAAAAGAAAGAAAGATAAAAAAAGAAGAAAATAGAAGACTGAGAAATAATGTATGGTTAAAAATTTGAAATTGAAGGATTTGAAATTTTTGAGTATGTTAAAGAGAATAGACTTGATGTTATTGGAGTTTGTTTTTAGATCATGCTAAAAAACAATTACTAACAAAGTCCATTATAAAAAAAAAACTTGTATATTTTACATCGTTAAGGTTATTTTATTTAGAAAACATACCTTTTGATTAATATCCTATGTATTTTTATGTTTATTTTATTAATATCTAATTTATTTGCATTAAATTTGAACAAATATAAAGTATTTTCATTTGTTAAACCGCGTGTACACGCGGGTTCTAACCTAGTTCAATACATATAGGATCCATGCACTACCCCACGGGTTAGAAGGATATAATATATATAGTAAAGAGATAAAATAAATTAATTATTATAATAATTAGTTATAACAACATCCTAATAATAAATATAATAAAAAACTAAATATTAATAATATTAAATAATAAATAGACTAAAATGTTACTGTTCATGAGAACTTCAAACTATAATTAGAAAATATAATCTGTAAACAATAACCAATGTTTACATACGTTTTATTTGATTGACTTAACCTTTTTAAATAATATTTAAAAATATATAAATTTGGATTAACTAATGAAAATTGAGTGACTTTATAGAGATAAAAAAAAAACGTTGAGACTTGAATAGAACAAATAAAAACTTGGTTAATACTTTTTATTTTTATCCAAATAAATAAAAACAAAATAAATTCAATGTTGCTCAATGCTCACCCTTTTAGGTTTTTGGCCATATTTTCCCACAAATCTCATCCCTACAAACGCCCAAGGAGGGAGCTGTGCAATAGAGCATTCTTGCCCTTATCTACGACATAAGCATGTTTGGCTCTAGGGGGGGGGTTGGATCGAATTTTGTTTGGTTTTATATTATTGTGGTTATGCTAAAACAATTCACACCTATAGTCATATAACATACCTAAATTTTTAGGGCCATACATACACCAACTCACGTATCATCTTTTAATCTAATAAGAACATAAATCATAAGTTACATGAATTTAAATCGTGTATTCAGTATATATAATGGACAATGAAAGTTACCTCGAATCTATTTTACAGATTCATAAAAAATTTATCAAGAAAATCTTAAATAGCATATCTAAAGAATCCTTTTATAGTAGGCCTTTTTATGCTACAAGATGGGCTTATTTGGTGAACATCAAGTAGCCCTATGGGCTTTGAGAACCAAATTTCAAGTAGCCACCTTGAATAGAGGTGCACAAATCGGGTTTTTTTTTTTTTTTTTTCAAAATCCCGGGTTTGGGTATGACCAGATTTTAAATTTTTGGGTATTGCCAATACCCGGGTCGGGGTCGGGGTCGGGTTCAGGTCCAGGTATTGGCCAGGAAATCCATACCCTGTGTACCGAGGTTCGGGTAGGGTTTGGGTTTTCTATACTCGGGCATTAGAATACCCTATTTCCGGGTTCGGGTAGGGTTCAGGTATTGTCGGGTATGGTTCGGGTTCGGGTATGGTTCGATTATCCGATGGGCTAGATCGAGCTTCTGTTCCACACAAAAAACCCCCTTCGAACAATCGACTCCTTTAGAAAGATGTTGTTAGCGCGAAAACAATTCAACAAAAGTTAGTTATGGTATAAATAAACAAAAAATAACAAGAGCAAAACAATTTGTCAAAATGATGAAAATGAAACTAATAATGCCGATGCCTCCTCCGCTTGCAGAAAAAGATCCAACTTTTTTTGCTCTTTACTTCCCGAATCTCAAACTTCATCTTCTCACACTCCCTTTCAAGCTCAAGAACCCGCTCCCGCATCTCACTCATTCTCCGTGGCGCCTCCTGTGCACGAACCACTTCACCCTCGTTTATGTTGCTCATTTGATCTTCATTTTCCGACACGAAAAACCACCCAGCTATCGATGTACGCAGCCTCAGCTGTTCAAAGAAAAGCACTTGAACAATGACCCTAAGCGGAAGCCTCTCGTTTTGAGCCGCATGTGTGCTAGCGTCCAATGATAGCTTCTGTATATTCATTAGTCGGCATATTTGCTCTCGTTCGCAGTCTGCTAGCCACGGATGTGCCTGCAATATCAATATATCATTACACTCAAGTTTATGCAAAATTAATACAATCAAAACTTTAAACAACTTTACCTTTAAAAAGATATCGATTGCACGATAAATGCCATCGGATTGAGGGCGAGCATAGTCAGGAACACCAGCCGCAACAGATTGAAATTTACTTAACTTTAAGTTAACATCAGCAGCTACATCAGCAAGAAACAAATCAACCAGATTAGCTACTGATGTTACAGATGTCAAAGATTGGGGTACATCCTCGAATCCTTCTTCGACTATACACGGAGAATTATGGATACTAGAAGACTCCATAGACATGAAGTAATCAAGCATTCTCTGAAAACAATCGACATCATACAACGTATCTATCGAATTAAAACCTTGGTTCGGTATCAGTACATCGTCTACATGGGCCGAGTCCAACTGGGCTCCAACGCGTCTCTCGAGATTTTCCTTACACGATGGGCTCACGTGTAACACCATGGCGGACCGAAGCAGACGTATGAGAAACTTAGTGCTGACAATCTTTTTTCGGTTTGGAAGTAACCCAACGATTTCTTCCAGAAGTGCCCTTTGATCGGCTTCTGATGGTGTGTAGACTGGTTTAGAATGGCTTGCATCGTTAAAACTCGATTGTCGGTTCATTAATGGTATGTATTTCTTTGCATACCCCACGATTGACCCGGATATTATCTCGGGTCTCATCCCGTTTGCTTCCATTGCTTGAATTACGCGTTTGTATAAATGTAGATTAAGAAACGATACATCTTTATACCACCAGTTGTCAGTTAAAGAATCTATGCACGGATTATGCATGCTGTATGTGTTAGGATCCGCGCAAGCTTTCACTGCTAAAGAATCTATGCACCTTGAGATAAGATCAAGCTCTTCCGCATCTGTATAAACTTCCTCACAGCTTTCAAGAGCGTTCATGGTGTCCGACCATGTGGTAAACACTTCGTTTAGAAAGATCTCGGTTTGTGTAATTAGGTTTTCGTCTCCATAGTCATCCGTCATTTGGAGGTAGTCTGCAGCACAGCGAAGGCTGATAACATTGTGGGATGTGACCTCTAGTTTTACATCATAACAGAATCTGGCTATAAGTTCAAATACTTTAGCTCCACCAGGTATGTCATTAAGATGTATAGCACAAATCGGTCCATCTTCGTTAGGACTGTGGTCGCCTATTAGCTTTGACAACAGCCCACTTCTTGAAATCAAAGGAAACTGTATGAATGTATAATGAGTTCACTTAACGATATGAAACAAAATAATACCGTGGTTAAAGAAAATAGACGATTAGTCGATTACACACCTTGTGGAGATTAAAGGATGTCCCTCCAATCTCAATAGTGACATCACTTGGAAGCCCGCCTATACATTGCCTGAAAAGGAACACCGGTGAATGTTACTATATGAGTATGTGTAATCAATGGTTTTCACTACACGTCATTGCCACGTAGGCATTGTGCCTTTAACTAAAACATACTTTCCATGAGTGTAGTGGTTTTAACTAAAAATAAAATATATGATTGGTTAACTACCCCCACCCCCCTCTAACGCTCGTTAACACAATGGCGAAGGGGTGATGGCGCCCCATGCCCTTCACGCCTCACTACACATAGTCTTATAATCAAGGTTAGACAAATTTGTTTGTTAAAAAAATCAACTTATGCAATAGTAAACTGACAGTATAAGAAAACTACTAATATTTGGTCGATTTCCCTGCATGATCAGTAAAAGCATAAATAAATAAATAGATCCCTTTGGTGCATGCATCTGTAAAACAAAGGCATATCCGATAAAAAAGAAAGGAAATTCGTATAGGTACCAGGTATGGTCGTCAAGACGAAAGGCATCAGGTTTTGTACCCAGATTCAAACAAGCCATGTGTAAGTAAATGTTGATGATGTTATTCGGCTGAAGTTGAAGAAGGATTATGAGTGAAATAAGGGAAGTAGGAGTGATGATTTTTCTGTCTGGTAACAATCTTCATTATTTTGAGATCTGATATTCTCTACTGTGTCCGAGTTAATGGGGGAAGAGGGGAGTTCGGTTACTCATTTTCCCAATGCTAAAAATATATATTTGCACTACATATTTCTTTTTATTCTGGGACTTGAAACCAATCATTTGTCAAGGCTATGGGGTTGATTTGGTTTTCGAATAGATCGAAATACAAAGAGATAGATTGGGTAGAGTGGAGTTCCTTTGTTAATATGTAATCGGTAGTTTTGTTGTTGTTTTTCGGTTGGCCCGATTTGGGTCGGCTGGTTTGTGAATAAAGTTAATTTTCAAAAAAAAAAAAAAAAAACGTTCCAAAGACGGGAAATAACATATTTGTAAAGCCTTGGCAAATATAGAATGTAATTTGTAATATGTTGTGTAACACCCTAACCCGTCTTAGGCTGACGTATCACTTATACACTACATCAGAACATCATTGCATAAAATGTAAAACTTTACATTGGTTCAAATAAGTCAAATTATTGTACAAAACATTTTAAAGTTTTATGAAAATCCATGTGCGTTTTTATTCCCTCGAGCCATCCATCCAAGTCTTCCCAACCGTCCTTGAAAACCTAACATACATAAGAAGGAAAATGTACGCCTGAGTAAATGGGTGGGACAACAACAATATAATATACAATTTCCTAACAATATCTACATATATTTCAAACAATGTACGTATAACACATTTAGTTAGTCATCTTCAGTGTGTCACATTCAGTAGTTCAGTGCGTGGTCAATTCACATACAATGCATCACATAATCACATTTAGTAGTTCACATTCAGTTTTCAGTGCGTCATCTTCAGTGTGTCATAATCTATATTTGCTGAAAGTAATATAACTGTGTATATAAATATATATAGCACATGATCTTGAAGGTCTCATAACCATACAATAACGAATCTATCACATAAAGTTGTTTAGAGTCCGTACCTTGATCGCGTAGATCCAAACTTGAGAAAACTATAATGTCTCACTCGACAATAACAACCTACATCATGGTCGTACTTAACTTATAAGAACGCGCATATATATCGAATATCAACGTTAGATTTTTATTTTCCTTTACTCGTATACTTAGAACAAAATCTTATTTTTAAGTAAGAAAGTAATCATAAGTCGTTTATTTTCCAAAAGCGTGTGAGTACATATTTACCACACATATTTGTGAGAGGTGATGGCACGCACGATGAGATGGGGGCGCTAAAGGACGCTAACGGTGATGATGTGGGACCCTCAATATAATCCATTATATAAAATCAAGAGTAAAATGTAATTTTACCCCCTGTGGTTTGGGGTGATTGGCACCCTTACCCCCCCTAACGAAATAATTGCAATTTTACCCCCCAACCTTTGCTGTTATGTCGCAACCTTACCCCCCGTCTCAAATTTGTTGACCGATCAATAAAACCATGGGAGGGTCAAAGGGTAAATATGTAATTTCACGTTAATACTACCTTATATATTATAATAACCCCTTAACTCAACATTTTATCACAACCTTACCCCCTAAGCTTCACCTCCACTCCTTCTTCCACACTTCCACACCGACGATCCACCACCGGCTTCCACCTCCACTCGGCTCCGGCGACCATACTTCCACACCCACCGGCTTCCACCTGTAAGGACCTTAAAAAATGTCCTAAACCGACCCGTAAATAAAAACCTGGACCCTCGAAACCCTAATCCATATCAAAAATCAAGAAAATCATACTTTTGGTCCTCTCGCGGGCCGCGTAAAGGACAGGCTGGACTTCACGCGGGCCGCGTCAACTCTAAGTTTGACCGGATAAGCGTCCAGATTCACGTGTCACCCACGTGGCACACCTATGTGTGACACGGATTCCCTAGTCTACGATTAGGAGTCCCTCGCGGGCCGCGTAAAGGTCTTGAAGGGTCTTACGCGGGCCGCGTAAGACCCATTTTTCAGCTATAAATAGCTTGGGTCATGAGCAGTTCACTGATGTCGAAAACATTTCTCAAAAACGAAGTTTGACTGCTTAAATTCGAAATTTACTTTTACAATAGCGAGGCGCTGCTACGATATAGGGTATTAACTTGATCGCTGCTACGATTCAATGTCCGATCGATTAAAACTATTCGATGGATGTTTAAGTGTTGCCCACATTAGGGCCATACTTTGTCATTAGTCGTGAATTCGAAGGATGTTTAAGTATAGCACTTTGTCATTCGTTGTGAGGGTTTTTAATCTCGTGAGTTATCGTAAATGTTGTATTAGTTACTAACCTAGTTCGTGTGCATTGTTATTTAAATTAGGTTACAAGGCTAATCAGTAGGCTAAACTCTGCCCGTTTAAATCTGCAATGTGAGTCATTCTCTTTTTATCAATAATGTTTTACAATACTCCAATCATTTTCAAAAGTTATAATTACAGGGATTAAGTCGTGGTTATCTTGAATCACTGGCAAGTGGGGTATTGTGCACATTACTAATTTCTCACAGTTAGGCTAATAAATCCTAATAGTGATAATCATCACTACTTGGGGAAATAGACCCAATAGTGGTATGACCATCGTCACCAGGTGACACGGCGCCAGATAAAAATAAGATAGAAGCCATTGTAATCGCTCTTATGCTGTAATTTATAACTATGTGTCATTTTATCAAATTGAGTGACTCGCCAGTATTTCCCCGCTGATAAAATATTTTTAAAACATGTTTCAGACAATCTGATGTGAATCAAGGAAAACGTGCTACGGAGCACTAACAAGCTTGAAGAGGTGGCTCAGTTAAAATAAATAAACATGTTTTACAAATCAGGGAATTCCCTAGTGAAATTCCTCTATTGTGAATTACGGGGTTTATCCCGAATTATGAAATAAAATAATCGGGCATTTCAAGTCTTAAAAGATCCTGATAAATCTTCCGCTGTCGCATCAATTCATAAATACCACGGGTTCCTGTCCCGCGGCTCCTGACCGGGTCAAGCCGGGGCTGGGGCCGTGACAGGAAAATGTGGTATCAGAGCCACTGATTTAAGCCTATTAAGTATTTAAAAATACTTAATTTTCCTGATTACTGTCTTATGATTATGTGTTTTTAACTGACTACTTGTTTGTTACAGTATGGGTAAGCAAAGAATCTCGGACATCTATCGTCAATTAGATAGTTCCCCAAAAGATAAGGGAATTTCATTCCAATCAAATTCCTCAAGATACTCAGCAGATACTGAGGAAGGAATATTTGTTCGTAAGGCACAATATGAAAAACCACTTACCCGTAAGAAAAGAAGTTTGATTATTAGAAAAAGTCAAGAGAAAATGAGGAAGTCACAAACAAAAGGAATGATAATTAATAAAGAGACTCAGGGAACAAGTAATAACCCACCATGGGAAGATGAGTTAGATGAACAATGGGCAAATCTCTACATGTTAGCCACTACAGCAGTAAATGTTAACCTTTAACTGCCAACACCCGGACCCAGTACTAGCACCCATATCATCCATAAATTAGAAACTTTAAAGAAACTTTCCCATTAGATAAACAACTTAGTAAGAAAAGATAGACTAAAATAAATTATCCCTAGTATATTTTCAGTTGTAATTTGTAATATATAAAATCGCAATATTTCATATTTTTATTTATACTTAATTTTCTGATTGCCATTCTGTGATTATGTGAAAATTCAAGTTACAAACATTTAACCTGGAATTTTGTATGTTTCCTCATATTTACTAAACAGCATGAATGAGTTATCTAAAACCCTTCAGAATATCAATCTCTATCCTGTTAATGTGGAAGTTTCCAGAGACTTTACCGGGTATTGTGATAACATAGAGGAACCTATGGAATTTCAAACCCAACCTCCGGAGAAACCTAAGCCAAAGAAGAGAAGAAGAATTGTGGGCTGGAGGCGTGTGCGCAGGAGGAAACCAGCAACAAGGAAAGTTATCAAGACGGAGGATCCCAAAGGTAAAGGCAAGGAAATAGAGATTGGGGAAAGTTCCAGGCAAGACCAGGAAATGTCACCCTGGGAGGAGTTGGATCATAAACTGGCACTTAGTGATCTCATCGGACCTGCCGGTGAAAACCTTTTTAACTACCCAGCAGAAGCGCAACTTCCAGTTGACCTAGAGCCTGAAATCCCAGATCCTATTATCCACTCCCAACCTCTAACAGCAGAATTAGAAGAATGGTGGACCACCAACTGGCAGTTTCAAAATCTCCTAAACAACCCTAATACCTTTTTCCCTCAATTTGACCCAGAACCTCCACTACACCCACCTATGAGCATGGAAAATTTGGCTGAACTCCGCCATTATGGCGAGGAGCTGATTGATGCAGGGAACCGAATTAGGGAAGTAGGGGAAAAGATATATTGGAAGTACGACGAAAGGGAACGTCGTTTCTAAGTGACCAGCTGACGAGGATGGTGTGACTGTGGTTGTGTGGTTGTAGGAATATGTGTATAATAATAATATAATAATAAAATATAATTATGTGAAATAACTAAAAAATAAAACTTTGTAAGATAACCAGTTTGTACTAATGCCTATTATATATAAAATATCGAAAGTTGAAAAAATCAATAATTTTGGCTATACTTGTTAACGTGATTATGTGCAATTATTTTATTATGTTTGGTTATTAATTATTTTATGCTAATTACTTATATAAATTAATTACCAGATGGCACACGCTGGTAATGAACAAGTTAACGAGGGTAACCAATCTGAGCAAAATCATGAAGATCAATTTCTGAATAGGCAAGATATCGAGAATATCGTTGCTCAGGGAATAGCCAATGCTATTCCAGCAATACTTGCTGCTGCTCGAAATCCAATTGAACCTAAACAAATTATTCCTAGCAAACATACACACAGTGACAATTTTAGTAATAGTGTAAATGGAGGCGGCAATCATACTAATAACAACAACGATGGAATGCAAGCCCCACTCCTTAAGAAAATGAAAGTTGCAATGCTTGGTTGCACTTACAAGGAGTTTCTTGCCTGTAAACCGGCTGAATTTGCAGGCAACGAAGGGGCGACTGCTGCACTGCGTTGGTTAGAGAAAACTGAGGCAGTGATTAAAATAAGTAAATGTGCTGAGGAAGACAAGGTCATGTACGCGTCGCATCTTTTTAAAGAAGGGGCGCTAGAATGGTGGAATACAGTACTACAAGCAAAAGGAAGCGATGTGGCCTATGCCATGAGCTGGGAAGAATTTAAGCGGCTGGTGGAAAGAAAATTTTGCCCTGAATATGAGAAAGAACAAATGACGAATAAATTTCTGAACCACCGGATGGTGGATGTAGACTGTCGAGGGTATACTTCGACATTCTTCAAATATGCTAGAGTGTTACCAACCCTGGCTTCGCCAGAACCGGTACTTATTTCCCGCTATATTTGGGGATTGATTGGCGAAATCCGTGATATCGTTAAAGCTGTGAGACCACGCACTATTGACGATGCAGTGGAATTAGCTAACACTCTAACTGACGGGCTAGTACTCACAAGAGAAGAAAACCGGAAAAAGGAAGTGGCCCAAAAGATTACCCAGGGATTCCGTGTGGGTAATCGTAGCAATTTCAAGAAAAAGGGAATTGGGCAATCTTCCACTATTCCATTTTGCAATGCCTGCAAAAGAAAGCATTTTGGAAGATGCAAAGGATATTGCAATTTTTGCAAAATCCCAGGGCACCAAGAAGAAGATTGCAGGAAAAAGAAAGCAACAATCTGCTACAACTGCGGAGAAGCTGGACATTTTAGGCCAGACTGCCCAAAATTGGCCAAACCAGCTGACAACAAAACCAAACCTGCAGAAGGAGCTACCAAGAGAAACGCAAGAGCCTTCCAGTTGACTACTCAGGAAGCAAAACTAATTCCTGACGTGATAACTGGTACGTTCCTAGTTCATAACGTTTATGCAAAAGTATTATTTGACTCTGGTGCAAACCAAAGTTTTATAAATACTTCATTCTGCCAAGATCTTAACCTACCTTTAACCAACCTTAGGCAGATTTTTACGGTAGAAACGGCAGATGGGAATTCTGTTAATATAAATAAGATTTTGCGAGAAGAAAAGATAGAACTCTTAGGCCATAAATATTCTGCAAATCTGTTACCTATGAAGTTAGCCGAATTCGATGTTGTATTAGGAATGGATTAGTTAGTAGCCAACCATGCTCGAATTCTTTGTGATAAGAATTCCATAGAAATTCATACACCCACAGGAGAATTAGTGATGATTATAGGTGATAAGCCACGAAAGCCAATTAAATTCATTTCAGTAATGAAATTGGCCAGTTATTCAAGAAAACAAGAAGTAGTGTATATGATGTCAGTAATCATTAACACTAAGGGTAAGGAACTTAAGGAAATTCCAGTAGTAGCAGAATACCCAGAGGTATTCCCAGAAGAACTACCTGGATTACCACCTAATAGGGAAGTAGAATTTAGAATTCATCTAATTCCTGGAACTACACCGATAGCCAAGACACCTTATCGGTTAGCACCCACCGAAATGCTAGAATTGAAAAAACAGATAGATGAATTGCTAAGCAAAGGATTCATACAACCTAGTTCATCCCCGTGGGGAGCGCCAGTGTTGCTTGTGAAAAAGAAAGATGGGTCAATGAGAATGTGTATTGATTATAGGGAATTGAATAAGGTCACAATTAAGAATCGATACCCATTACCTAGGATCGATGATCTTTTCGATCAACTTCAGGGAGCTAGATACTTTTCTAAGATAGATTTACGCTCCGGATACCATCAATTGAAAGTACAAGAAGAAGACATACCTAAAACTGCTTTCAGAACTAGGTATGGTCATTACGAGTT
Organism: Helianthus tuberosus; assembly: GCA_030545235.1. Taxonomy (NCBI): domain Eukaryota; kingdom Viridiplantae; phylum Streptophyta; class Magnoliopsida; order Asterales; family Asteraceae; genus Helianthus; species Helianthus tuberosus. The sequence continues at coordinate 180,716,026 of CM060433.1, forward strand.
TACAGTCATGCCCTTTGGGTTAACCAATGCTCCAACAGCATTTATGGACATGATGAATAGGATCTGTAAACCGTATTTGGATAAATTCGTAATTGTCTTCATCGACGATATACTTATGTATTCCAAAAGCCAGGAGGAGCATTGTGAGCACCTACATGCACTCTTAACTTTGTTAAGAAAAGAAAAAATTTACGCCAAATTCTCAAAATGTGAATTTTGGCTGCAAGAAGTGCAATTTTTAGGTCACATGGTGAATCACGAAGGCATTCACGTAGATCCTGCTAAGATAGAAGTGATCACCAAACGGAAGGTCCCGCAGTCAGCTATGGAAATTAGAAACTTTCTAGGGTTAGCTGGGTATTATAGACGATTCATTAAGGATTTTTCCAAGATAGCCTACCGTTAACTAAGTTAACCTGTAAAGCAGTTAAGTTTGAATGGGGACCTAGGCAAGAAGAGACTTTTAAGATTTTAAAACAGAAATTAACAAACACCCCAATTCTTGCCTTACCAGAAGGAACATAAGATTTTGAAGTCTACTGTGATGCTTCTAAACTAGGATTAGGATGTGTGCTAATGCAACGTAAAAAGGTAAGTGCATATGCATCAAGGCAATTGAAAACGCACGAGGAAAACTATACGACTCATGACTTAGAGTTAGGAGCCATAATTTTTGCCCTTAAGATTTAGAGACACTATTTGTATGGAAGTAAGTTTACTGTCTATACAGACCATAAAAGCTTAAGATACATATTTGGGCAAAAAGAATTGAACATGAGGCAAAGGAGATGGATGGAAATCCTAAGTGACTATGACTGTGATATTCAATATCACGAAGGAAAAGCAAACGTAGTTGCTGATGCTTTAAGTCGTAAGTATCATGAGAAACAACGACGAGTTCATGCTCTTAGATTAAGTTTACAATTAGACTTAATAGAACAACTGAAAAACATTCAAGAAACAGCAATCAAGGATGATGCTGAAGGAATGAAGGGAAGGATAAAAGAATTAGAACAAGGAAGTGATGGAATGTGGAGATTCCATAAGAAAAGGATTTGGGTACCTAAGCAAGGAGAATTAAGAAATCAGATTTTAGAGGAAGCCCATAAATCTAGGTATACCATGCATCCTGGTAACAATAAAATGTACCAAGATTCAAAGAATAATTTCTGGTGGATAGGAATGAAAAAGGACATAGCTAGATATGTTTCTAAATGTCTTACTTGTTCACAAGTTAAGGCTAAACACCAGAAACCCTCAGGTCTACTACAACAATTAGAAATGCCTGTATGGAAATGGGAACTCATAACAATGGACTTTGTTACTAAGTTACCCAAGACCAGAAGAGGTAATGATGCGATTTGGGTAATTGTGGATCGATTAACCAAATCAGCTCATTTTCTACCTATGAAAGAAACCTTTAGCATGGAAAGGTTAGCTAAGTTGTATGTAGATGAAGTAGTATCCTTACATGGAGTTCCACTCTCCATTGTATCAGATAGGGATAGTCGTTTCACTTCCCACTTCTGGACAAGTTTCCAAGAAGCTATGGGAACCCAATTAAATCTAAGTACTGCATATCATCCTCAGACAGATGGACAAAGTGAAAGGACGATCCAAACTCTGGAAGACATGCTTAGGGCATGTGTGATAGATTTTGGTGGAAACTGGGATGACCACCTACCTTTAATCGAATTCTCCTATAACAATAGTTATCATTCAAGCATTGAAGCTGCCCCATTCGAAGCACTGTACGGAGGTAAGTGTAGAACTCCAGTTTGTTGGGCAGAAATAGGAGAAAGTCAACTATCAGGTCCTGAAATAGTGCAAGAAACTACCTACAAGATCACTCAAATAAAGGAAAGATTAAAGACGGCTCGAGATCGCCATAAAAGTTATGCTGATAATCGACGCAAGCCGTTAGAATTTCAAATCGGAGACAACGTTCTCTTGAAAGTTTCCTCTTGGAAAGGAGTAGTTCGGTTCGGTAAAAGGGGAAAGCTAAGTCCAAGGTACGTAGGACCATTCCCAGTAGTCCAACGTATAGGACCAGTTGCCTATCGCTTACAACTACCAGAGGAGCTAGCTGGGATACATGACGTATTTCATGTATCCCATCTCAAGAAATGTCTATGGGATGAGTCATTAGTAGTCCCTCTTCAAGACATCCAAGTGAATGAAAAGTTGAAGTTCGTGGAGAAACCACTTCAGATAGAAGACAGAAAGATCAAGTTTCTCAAGCACAAAAGACTAGTACTGGTCAAAGTCAAATGGGATTCAAAGAGAGGACCCGAGTACACTTGGGAGCTAGAATCGGAGATGAAGCGAAAGTATCCTCACTTATTTCAGTAAATCTCGAGGACGAGATTTTAAATAAGGTGGGGAGGATGTAAGGACCTTCAAAAATGTCCTAAACCGACCCGTAAATAAAAACCTGGACCCTCGAAACCCTAATCCATATCAAAAATCAAGAAAATCATACTTTTGGTCCTCTCGCGGGCCGCGTAAAGGACAGGCTGGACTTCACGCGGGCCGCGTCAACTCTAAGTTTGACCGGATAAGCGTCCAGATCCACGTGTCACCCACGTGGCACACCTATGTGTGACACGGATGCCCTAGTCTACGATTAGGAGTCCCTCGCGGGCCGCGTAAAGGTCTTGAAGGGTCTTACGCGGGCTGCGTAAGACCCATTTTTCAGCTATAAATAGCTTGGGTCATGATCAGTTCACTGATGTCGAAAACATTTCTCAAAAACGAAGTTTGGCTGCTTAAATTCGAAATTTACTTTTACAATAGCGAGGCGCTGCTACGATACAGGGTATTAACTCGATCGCTGCTACGATTCAATGTCCGATTGATTGAAACTATCCGATGGATGTTTAAGTGCTGCCCACATTAGGGCCATACTTTGTCATTAGTCGTGAATTCGACGGATGTTTAAGTATAGCACTTTGTCATTCGTTGTGAGGGTTTTTAATCTCGTGAGTTATCGTAAATGCTTTATTAGTTACTAACCTAGTTCGTGTGCATTGTTATTTAAATTAGGTTACAAGGCTAATCAGTAGGCTAAACTCTGCCCGTTTAAATCTGCAATGTGAGTCATTCTCTTTTTATCAATAATGTTTTACAATACTCTAATCATTTTCAAAAGTTATAATTACAGGGATTAAGTCGTGGTTATCTTGAATCACTGGCAAGTGGGGTATTGTGGACATTACTAATTTCTCACAGTTAGACTAATAAATCCTAACAGTGATAATCATCACTACTTGGGGAAATAGACCCAATAGTGGTATGACCATCGTCACCAGGTGACACGGATTCAGATAAAAATAAGATATAAGCCATTGTAATCGCTCTTATGCTGTAATTTATAACTATGTGTCATTTTATCAAATTGAGTGACTCGCCAGTATTTCCCCGCTGATAAAATATTTTTAAAACATGTTTCAGGCAATCTGCTGTGAATAAATGAAAACGTGCTACGTAGCACTAACAAGCTTGAAGAGGTGACTCAGTTAAAATAAATAAACATGTTTTACTAATCAGGGAATTCCCTAGTGAAATTCCTCTATTGTGAATTACGGGGTTTATCCCGAATTATGAAATAAAATAATCGGGCATTTCAAGTCTTAAAAGATCCTGATAAATCTTCCGCTGTCGCATCAATTAATAAATACCACAGGTTCTTGTCCCGCGGCTCCTGACCGGGTCAAACCGGGGCTGGGGCCGTGACACCACCTCCACCTCCGGCGACCACACTTCCACACCCACCGGCTTCCACTTAACCATGAGTGAATCGGAGAACCCCATGTTTCCACCTCCACCTCCGGCGACCACAACGGCGACCACACCTCCGCCGATGCACCTGGCTGCCGGCAACAACCACCGATCATCCCTGTTGTCTCTGCTGTCAGGTATAAACATCGATCTTTCTGAACAAGTAAAAAACAGGGGTTATTGAAACATCGATCTTTCTGTGTTTGCAGTGGACATGAGGATTCGTTTTTCAGTCCGATCGATTGTGGTTTCCGTGGTGGTGAAAATGCGGGGCCGCCCTTTCCTGCACTTCCAGTTTCCCCCGCAGCAGGAAATGGTTGTGGAGTTTACTTAAACTCTAATATATTAGGATCTTTTGGGTTAATATGTAGTGTAGTTGAACTCTAATTATATATTATGATCTTTTGGTATGCTTGATCATAGACTGACTGTTAATGTGGGTTATATTTGCATCTAAGATTGACTGTTAAAAGCTTGTACAGGTTATATTTGCATCTATGATTAGTGGGTTTGGTTAAACAGGCTGTATGATGTTTTTTGCAAAGGAAATGTGGCAATGTCTAGTATAAGTTTTATTGCTTCGTCTTGAAACCATTAACAACTGATTATGGTTAAACAGGCTGTATGATGTTATTTGCATCTATGATTATGGTTTTATGGAGGAAATGTGGAAATGTCTCTACAACTTGCAAGGAAATATGGCAATGTCTCTGCAACTTGCAACTGCATCTGCAAGTATGCAATCTGCAAGGGCATCTGCAAATATAGCAATGTCTCTGAGTCAAGGGCATTTTATCACGTTTGCTGTTAAAGATGGCAATGTCTCTGCATCTGCAAGTATGCTATGTGGCAACTGCAAGTATGTTATCTGCAAGTATGCTATCTGCAGGTTGTCTTTTGCAGGTTGATTGTCATCTTCATACATTTCTGCAGGTTGTTTGTAATAAGTGGAAGCGGGAAGGTTTTTGAGAGCAGGGGTTTATAATAATCGAATTTGGGTGGTGGCGGGAAGGTTTTTGGAAGTTGCAAGGGGTAATATTGCTTCGTAACACAAAGTATAGGATGTAAAAAGAAAGGGTATTTTAGTAATTTACATGTGGGGGTAATTATGCAACATAACATGAATGTTGGGGGTAAAATAAAAGGGTAAAATAGTCATTTCACCAACAAGTCAACAGATCAGTCAACAAATTTGAGGCGGGGGGGGGGGGGGGGGGGGTTAGGTTGCGACATAACAGCAAAGGTTGGAGGGTAAAATTGCAATTATTTCGTTAGGGGGGGTAAGAGTGTCAATCACCCCAAACCACATGGGATAAAATTGTAGTTTACTCTAAAATCAAATAACAATTAATTTTATGGTGATGAACAAGAAAAAAACAAAAGACAATATTCAAAGCAAAAAGTAATCGACTTTAGCAAAAACATACATACATTCCCCCATAGTCATTGACATCCACCGATTGCTACCAAATTCCGTTGAAAAAATCTGTCAACTTTCTCAACTGAAACCCCCAAATCATCAACAAATCCCACCACATCACATCTTCTGTAAATTCATCAACCAACCCCAACACAAATTCACGATATGATTTCTAATCGCATATTTTGAGTCTTGAAAATAAGGTATGAGCCGGCCGGCGGTACACCCAGTGGAGCCGCCGCCCTTCATCGATGGAAGAAACGACGTCGCGCCGCCTCGAAGAGTGAGGATGAAAGATGTTGAAGGTATGCCCGGTACGTTAACTGGACTGGCACTCCGTTTATGCCAGGTCATCTTCACCGTTATCTCTCTCACTGTCATGGCTACCACCTCTGATTTCCCCTCCGTCACTGCTTTCCGGTAACTTTCACTCAATTTTCTTATGTTGATGAAAGTATTATTTATTGGGTTTTCTTTTCTTTTCTTGTATAATTAGATAATTGAGTTTGTTGTGCATTGAGGGTAAAGATGTAATTGGTGTTCTTGATTATGTAACTCCTCAAGACTTGATTAAGAAAAGTTGGGTTATAGTAGGGATTTATGTTCAATTTTGTGAACAAGATTTTCAGTTGACAGTTATGTTGAGAGAAACAAGATTTATCCTATGTGTATAATGTGAGTGTATATAGATACGCTTACACACGCAAACTAAGATTGTTTAGTACTTAGATGTTTTTCGAACATGTGGATATGAGATATGTCTAGAAGATACACTTGCTATCTAGGCTTCAATTGCTAAATGTAGTATGCAACAACGTATCCTGTCGATTACTGTTATATTTGTACATGATATTCATGTGCGTATCTGCTTGATGGATCGCGTTCAAAGTTAGGCTGCCGCCTACAAGAAAGTTGTAAAAGTAGAAGTTTATTCGTACTTGTTCAAGGCATTTTGGACTTCCGAAACTTAAATGAGCCGATGCGTTCTATAACTTATAAGATGACTTGTATCTTAAGTCATAACATAGGTACTTAACTAGGAGCTTTTAGACCATGCGTACTCGGGCGTTTTTTTGGAAAAGCACGCCCCAAAACGCCAAACATACGGCCCCTCTGGGCGTTGTTTTGGGCAAAATGGTACATGGCGTTCTTAATTCAACGCCGAAGAGCAAAAGGGTTTGGCCAATCACATGCAGCGTTCTTTTTTTCGTCCAATAGTTTTTTTTGGTTTTTTTTTTAATTTAATTCTTTACACCCCTTTTAACATAATGCCCCACATCCCCACTACACCGATTTTAGAAAACGCCCCATAATGCCCCATTGCTGACTGGGCTGCCACCTTGGTTTAAAAAAGCGCGAAGCGCTCCAAAGCGTTTTGGTTCCAAAAGCTTTAAGCGAAGCTTCAAGCGCGAAGCGAGAGCTTCACGTATACGAAGCGCTCAAAATTAAAAAAAATATATATATATATATATTGTACACATCAATATGACCTATTCTACTTGTTAATCAATAACAAACACAAAAACATGATTAAAAAACACACTTAACACATAAAAAACATAGTTAAAACATAAATTAAAGTCGAAACACACTTAGGGTAAAGAAACAGGCCTCATTTAACCCTATTTAAAGACTGTTGGGCTTAAAAAATGGCCCAAATGTGACCTGATTGGGCTGAAGCGTCGCTTCAAACCATCATCGCTTCGCGCTTAAAGCTCGCTTCACAGCGCTTCACGTAATGTAACGCTTCAGACCAAAAAAAGCGATGTTTCCAGCGCTTCAGCGCTTCATGCTTAAAGCTCGCTTTAAGCGCGCTTTTTTAAACACAGGCTGCCACATGGCACAAACGCCCAAGGGTAGGGGCATTATCACTACACATGGTCTTATGACTATCATTCGATTTATCGTATTTAAACATTGGTAAAAATCAACATATGTTCACAACATATTTCCACAACTTTATGCTGAAACTAGTAAATTGACTTTGGATTAGTGGAATGCCTCACGGTTGAATGGATTAGGCATAATTTTCTAGATTTGCACCTCTCTGAGGACATGGTCCAGGATAGGACTTCGTGGAGGAGTAGGATTAAGGTTAAGGACTTCTAGGGGTAGGATATAGATCTATCTTAGCTTTGCTTTGCTTGAGGGACTTATCTTTACAATGCTTTTAAGCGGAGGGTACAGATGTGTCTTAGCCTTGTCTTAGGGGCTTAGCTTTCCCTATACTTCTGGTGGCCTTTGCATGTTATCTTCATCCTGACTTCATGTCTCTATGATGTTTTATTTACACTATTATACTTGTCCTTCGTTTTCTTAAATCGGCAGCGTACTAATCCTGTATTCTTAGTTCTGTTTAGCCTTTTGTTCTTTGTTGTTTAAATTCCATGCGTGGAACTCTAATTACCTAATAGGGGGGTAGTGTGGAATTTTATTGGGTATGGTTGTTGTATGCTGGAACTACATAGGGCTGTTCAAATCGATCGTCGCTCATTTCTCGCTCGCCGATCGCTCGGAATATGCTCGCTCGGTTTGGTTCGGTTTGCAAACGAGCGAAGCATGAGCAAAGGTCCGCTCGGCTCGGTTCGGCTCGAATTAATTTTTATTAATTTATTACATATATAATTATATATGCACACACAAATTACATGTATATTCATATTTTAACACATACCGCTCTATTATATTTATCCAAACTCGCCTAAGCAAACCAATAAAAAATTTAACACTAAATTTAAAACTAAAACTCTAAGTCGTGAAGCGACAGTATTTGACATCTTTCTCTCATCAATCGTCCCTCACTCTCACCATACGCCTCACCTGTGATGCAGTTTTGGAAGCGATCAAATGGCTCAAGAACGATTGATTAATCAAAGACGATAAATTGAACCAATGGTTCCAAGAACAAAGTTCTTTCTATTCAATAATCAATCAAAAACTGAAAAACAATAAACCCTAGATACCCTATTTATACTAAACAATTAAAAAGATAAAATAGGAAATTCAAAATTCAAATAAATAAAAGATAACATTGATGCTCCTGCATCATACTCCCCATCTTCGGAAAAACTCGTCCTCGAGTTTTGTCTTTAAAGCAAAGCCACCTGGGTCAAAGGGAGCATCAACCCGATACACATTAATTGTTATCATCAAGACTCGCCTAAACAACTCAGCTTCATAAGTCGTCTCACCCAACTCTGCACCTGTACCACCTTGGTTGTAGGGAACATCAAGTCGTACCTCGTTCATATTTAATTTGACCAGCTTAAATAGATCCGCTCTAACTAGATGACCACGTAGTTGTAAACCATGGACATGAGGAATTGTACCGAATTGTATTTTAGAACCCAAATCGGGGATCATTTTAGATTTAATTTGCAAGACTTGGGCCTTTGTTATTGCATTCGGACCTGTAGAAAAAACAACAATGTTGTCGGCCTTGTATGGATCTTTCATTCTTGTTGGGCCACCACAATCCACTACTCTATTGTTATTAATTGAAGGCCCACGTAGAATCATTCAACTGATGCAGTTTCGCGTGCGATCAAATGGCTCAAACACTATGATTCATTCAAAGACTTGGAACCGAATGGTTCAAAAAAAAAAAAAAAACAAATAAATAAAAGATAACATTGATGCTCCTGCATCATATGTTAATCAAATGGCTCAAGATTAAATGGCTCAAGAACGATTGATTAATCAAAGACGATAAATTGAACCAATGGTTCCAAGAACAAAGTTCTTTCTATTCAATAATCAATCAAAAACTGAAAAACAATAAACCCTAGATACCCTATTTATACTAAACAATTAAAAAGATAAAATAGGAAATTCAAAATTCAAATAAATAAAAGATAACATTGATGCTCCTGCATCAACCTGCAGAGCCTTATCCTCGGACGATCCGACTCCAATCTTAGTGTCATCCTCGGACAGTTGGACCTTAGTCGTGACCCGATAACGGAGACATCAAAGGAAACATGCTAAATCAATGGTTGTCCAAATTACTCGTCGCCCTCGCTCGGAAATTTACGCGCTCGAATATGCTCGTTCGGATTTCGCTCGGTTGTAAACGAGCCAAGCACGAGCAAAGGTCCTCTCGGTTCAGATCGGCTCGTGAACAGCCCTAGAACTACATGATTGGCAATACCTGTCATGCTACAAATCATTTATGTAATAATGCTAACTGATTTTTTTTACTTCATTTATTTATGTTAAAATATTACCTATTCATTCCGAGTGTTTAGTTATTTGAGTGATAGGGGGAATTTGTCTTTTTACAATGAACGTGTTAAGGTTTTGGATCAGAGAAGTGGTAGGGCATTTCATGAGCAGGTGGTTATGCGTTGAGACACAAGTTTACTGTCCATATTATCATGCACCTACAATCTTTGTAAGGCTTAGACTTTGATTGTGTATAATGCTTTGAAATGTAGGTACAGGGATTTTTGTGTACGCAATTATCTATTACTATTACTAACAATTACGAATGCGAGAACAGTTCCATCCCCATCCATCGCACGCCATCTCCTATTAAGTTAATATCGTATAATAGTTTTCTTGGTCTTGGATTTCAAATTTTGGTTTGATTTCGTTAGCGTAACAAGATAATTTGCTTAATGAAAAGTGAGAAGGAAAAAAGTGATAGGGTAACAGAAGGATCTATTACTATTGTTGATTCCATTTCCATGTTTGATTTATTCTTATTGTATATTTACTATTGTTGGCTATGCATTGTAATGAAGTATATTTTAAGAGTTTCGATAAAGTTAGAAACATTTTTGCCATTTTTTGTTTTTTCGGCACAAATTTTACCTGAATTGTTATAAAAAACGAAGTACAAATATATTGATGGCATATAATATAGTTTTTACAAATGGATCGCCCTCGTGAAAAAAAGAAGGTTTATAGTTTTATAGCCTCCAGTCATCCACACATATTACCTGTTGAATGAGCTAAATCTTGAAAGTGTATTAGATGCTTCAGCTGACCGTCTTCTTCATTGTATTTCATCTGCTTAACTACTGTTATATATACGGACTGCAAAATTGGTATTGATGTTTTTTATTTTAAATATATGTGACAACAATGATTATAGATACCTTGTGGCTGCTGTTGGGTTGCAAAGTTTATGGAGCTTGTCATTAGCCATGATCGATGTATACGCACTTTGTGTAAAAAGAAGCTTGAGGAATCCTGTACTCATTACCATGTACGCCATTGGTGACGGGGTAATACATCGTCAATCTTTTACCAAACATTTATTCTCACTATGATAAGAAATCTAAGCGCGAATTATGTTACATAATCTGGTGCAGATCACATCAACCCTTACATTTTCTGCTGCATGTTCATGTGCCGGGATTACAGTTCTTATAAGCAACGATCTCAATAGATGCGACATAAACCATTGCAAAAAGTTCATGTCAGCAACAGCAATGGCTTTTATAAGTTGGTTTGCTATATCTCCGTCCTTTTTCCTCAACTTCTGGTCATTGGCCGCACGATGACAAAGAGAAACAGTCATCATTACTGATCCCGGTTTTTTGTTTTGAATCTTTTAATGGAGTGTAAGCTACAAATCTCAAATTTTGTGTGGTTAACTTATTATATTGGCTTTGATTTTTAAATTGGTTGAATCTTTTAAAGGGTAATTACAGGCAGGCGAAGAGGGGTCGCCGCAGCCAGTGAAGGTCACTTAGTTTAACATATATTTTAACGGGGATAAACTCCATAAATAATAAGTTATATATGCAAAGTGCATATACCACATACATGAACTATCTACAAGTTCTTATTTATTTATTAAAACTAGCAATCAGACTCGCCCGCATTGCGGAGCGAGAACATCACAAACATCGAAAGGATTAGTCCAAACGTCGTGTGATGCGATAACCATATGAAAACGCACGTTTTGACGTATCCGATTGAACTCGAAATAACCTATATAAGAATTACGATTTGATCAAAACGTAAAGTAAATCGAATCAATATGTGATCCGACTAATATATAGAAAAGAAACTACAGTCTTACTTCACACGGTTCGAAACAAAATTTACGAAACATACATAAAATACGCACGAATACATATTATATTTGTCCCGACTCATCTCCCAAATCGAAACGTATACCAACTCAAATTTATAGTACATAAAAATATGCACCTAAAAAATGATTTTTAATATTTGACCTGACTTATTTCCAGAAAAAGTTTACGTCGAAACGTAGAGCAAATCATATGTATACCGACACGTAAATAAAAATGTGCACGTAAAAAAAGTTTTTTTAAGTAAAGGAAGTATAGGGATAAACTCGAAACAAATGATTAGTAAAACTCAATATGTTAAAAACGTTCGTAAAACCATACCAAGTAGCACCAATGCCACATCATTGCCAGCAATCCTAGCATTGGAAAATTTCGTAAAAATAAAATAAATAAAAAAGGAAAAAATAACACTGAACGAAAAGCAAACGTAAAATCGTTAAACCACGCACGCCTGTTTCGGTGCGTTAATGCGAAGAATTAGACCGAAACGTAAAGTGTAGAAAAAAAAATAACTAAGTTGAACGGGAAAAATAAACGTGTTGCGACGGGCTTGTCAAATGAGAAAAAATATAAAAAAAAACAGGGAACACCACACGCTCGTTGCGGGGTGTCTTGCAAAATTTAAAACGAAACGTAAAACGAATAACTTGTGAAAGATGAAAATTATGATGGGTCAAAGATGAAAATAAAAATATGTTAGGGCTAAATTGTAAAAGATGAAAAACATTGGGTTATAAATGAAAATTTAGTTATTATTATTATTATTATTTTTTGAAAAACTCCGAATGCATGAAGTCCAACTTCATAAAGCAACATTTTGTAGAAAAGATATGTGGAAAGCTTTGTACAAATAACTTTACACAAAGTATAACAACTATTGTAGCAACTTGTTGCAAATTGATAGTATATAATGTAAAAACCAAAAACACACTGCATCTTATTTATTTATTTATTAGAATGTAAAAACCAAAAACACACTGCAGTTTGATTATTGATAGTAATATTAAATTTATTTCTTGGTTTATATTAACCTATATATTAAAAAGAGGAATGAATGAACAGTAAACAAAACTCATCTATATATATACTGTTCATTCATTCCTCTTTTTAATATATAATATATATATATATATATATATGATTAAAAATAGAATTAAATTAATAGTAACTAGAATTGAGACCCGCCGCAATGCGGCGGGGATTCTTTAGTTATAACTAAGTCGATTTAGGACCCGTACGTTATGTTAAACCTGTCAAACGGAAAAAAAAACAGACAATGTAAAAACGTTCACCCACACACGCACGTTGCGTCGTGTTAACTCGCAAAATTTAGAACGAAACGTAAAAACGTTAAACCAAAGACGCACGTTGCGATGTGTTAAGTCACAAAATTTAGAACCGAGCATAAAATGAAAAATTTGCGGAAAATGAACTATAAAGGACCAAAGTTGAAAGTAAAAAAAAAGTTGCGAGTATAGATTGCAAAAGATAAAAAGTTTTGGGTCAAAAGTAAAAAAACAAATAGTTTTGGTTTAAAAGTAATTTATGAAATACTTTTTGGTGAAAAGTAAAAAAAATCAATTTTTTTTTGGAAAACCCCCAAAGCCAAGGTCACGACAACCATATTCATAACCATTTTTTCTTTAGAAAACCCCCAAAGCACACCTCGCGTTGCGGCGGGGCGTAAAACGGTGTCAAATAGTACTAATGTCACACAACCGTCATCGACCACCAACACTGACTCGACCTAGGATCTGCGTGTTGCGACGAACCTGTTAAACATGAAAAAATAGAGGTAAAAACGTTGAACCACACATGCATTTTGCGCCGTGTTAACTTGCAAAATTTGAAACAAAATATAAAAAAGTTGAAACACACTCGTACGTTGCGTTGTATTAAGTCGAAAAATTTAGAACTATACGTAAAACGAAAATTTGCCAAAGATGAAAAGTATAAGTGACAAAAGTTGTGAAGTTAAATTGCAAATAATGAAAAGTTTTGGGTTAAAGTTAAAAAAACAAATTATGTAAGGTTAAAATTGCAAAAGCTAAAAACATTTGGGTTAAAAGTAAAAAATCAAGTTTAGTTTTGGGTTAAAAACCTTTAGGTTAAACGTAAAAAATCAAGTTTAGTTTTGGGTTAAAAACCTTTAGGTTAAAAGTAAAACTACAAAAGTAAAAAACCTTTAGGTTAAAAGTAAAAAATCAAGTTTTTTTTTTTTTTTTAAACTCCCAAAACACAAGGTACAAATGGTTATGCACAAAAAACTTGTTTATTTATATATGGAATAATATCACTAAAGAATGAGTTAGTATTGGGTATTGGTATCAAATTTACCAAACCGGGTGTATTTTTGGTATCGGTTCGGCACCGGTATTCATCGGTTATTACCCTCAAATGCCGGTGCCGGTACCGAGCCGTACCGTACCAGGTATATTCGGTACCGGTACTCACTTTTGGGGATTTGGGTAAAGGTATTTTCCGTACCGGTTGGTACCGAGCTCATCAAATCATGTAGCAATGAAAGTAATTGCACCGTTTAGATTACTTTTCATACACATAATAAGTAAATTGTATTTCGTTTGAATGAGGTTTTATATACACAACAACTTATTTTGCTTTATTTTTTGTCTTTTTTCGTAATAAATGAATTTTAGCATGTAAAATTAATTTGGATATTTAGATTATTGATGAGCAAATCGTATAAAATCTTGTAATCAAACCGGTATTGTATCGGTACCAAATTTACTATACCAAATCATTTTCGGTACCAATTTGGTACCCACATTTTGGCGTTTTCAGAATCGTTACTTTCGGTTCGACACCGGTCCAGCACCATACCTGTATTTATTGATTTTTACCTTCAAATACTATACCGTATTGTACCGAGCATTTTCGGTGCCGGTACCTAATTTCGATGATTTTCTGGATCGGTACTTTCGGTACCGTTACCGGTACCGAGCTCATCCATATTTTAACGTGTTAGCACCGTAATAACTGAACTGAAAACAACCGAATTTCCAACGTGTAGGACGTGTGGGTCCTATTATTATTTATTAGGTTATTTAAAATCGTTTTTTTAGGATGGAGTGACTATCTTTTTCACGACATTTTTATTTATGTTTTGATATTCGGTATCTGCTTGCCGTTACTGACACGCGTTTTGCAGTCATTGTGTCCTCGCCGCAATGTAGGACGTGTGGGTCATATCATTATATATTAGGTTATTTAAAATCGTTTTCTTTAGGACGGAGTGACTATCCTTTTCACGACATTTTTATCTATGTTTTGATATTCGGTATCCGCTTGCCGTTACTGACACGCGTTTTGCAGTCATTGGGTCCCCGCCGCAACGCGCGGGCGAAAAATCAACTAGTTATCATAAAAAAGAAAGGCTTCCGATTTGTAAATGAGTCACGTGAAGCACGAAGTCGAGGTTGAATTAGGTTAGAGGGTATGGTGATGGTCCTTCAAGGGAGGATGATCCGCCACGTCATAGTCCTCCCAAGGATGGGCCATATCACAAAAGTAGAGGGTATGGAGGATGGTCCTAGATGATCCTACCCCACCACTTTTATGTTTTTTATTTTTTTAATCTTCTATTTTTTTTTTAAATTTAACAAATAAACTTACAAAATAATTTCATTAATATTAAAAAACATTACATAAATTAAAAAAAAATACATAAACTTAAATATTTTCATTAATTTCCAGTTGGCATCCCAACTTTCTTTGCTGGCCGTCCTTATCCCCTTTCATTTATCTCATTATTATTTATTATTAATAATTAATAATATATATACATACACATATATAGATACACCCATCATTTTTTTGTCTGCAACAACTTTATACAAGAACACCCACCATTTTTTTGTCTGCATATGGACCGTCGCCAACGTCAACAACTCGACGGTGAGGACGGGACGGGTGGGGGCGGGATGGTAAGTCGGCGTCGCCGGTCCTCGACGGGGGTGGGGACGAACCCCATACCCTCTAGCCTTAATGTTAGGCAAACAAATGGACCTTAATACAAAATCCACACTTTTCCTAACTTTACCAAACTATTCTCGGAAACCGAGGCCTGGTAATGTAATGTTCAACTTTTTATAACTTTCTAAAAAACTATTATATAGAACTTAAACATAGTAAAATGCTACTTTTTTTAACGGCAAATTAAAATTTATTAATGCTACTATGGTATGCAAATTAAAAACGTTTTACAGTGCCGTTAAAAAAATCATATTCCAGTTATATATAATGGTAACCCAACATTAATAAGCTCTCATACACAAAATCTGAGGAAAAAAACCGAATTGCTTTTTATTATAAAGTATATGACGGTGAATAGAATAATAAATAAAAGAGTAAATTATGATTTTGGCTCATGTGATTATATCACTTTTACTCTTTTTAGCCCAAAAAGTAACCTTTTAACATCTGAGCCTCCAACATCTTTTTTTCTAACCCTTTAATGTTAGGGGCCAAAAGGGTTAGAAAAAAAGACGTTGAAGACTCAAATGTTAAAAGATTCATTTTTGGGCTAAAAGGATAAAAGTAATATAACCACAGGGGCCAAAATCGTAATTTACTCTAAATAAAAAGATACAAAGTATATGATGATGAAAAAGAATAATAAAAAAAGAAAAAAAAATACTTTATGAGAGGGCGGTTGGTATCTGGTATTCATTAAACGAATCCGATTGAATTTCGGTTCCTATTTTTTATCGACAAACCACTTTATATATTTTTATCTAATAAATATGGATTAAGGCTGATGTCATATGGACAAATTCACCCAATCTAAGGTCGGAATTTCAAAACGATGATGTCAATTTTTCAATCCATGATGTCATCTATTTTCAAAATTTTAACAATAAAGAAAAGATAAAATAATTAACTAAATTAAAAATTTAAAAACAATAACCGATACTAATTAAAATCACTGCAACATGTTCATTGGGCTAAACATTCTCCCCAATTAAACTCTGGTTCTTTTACACGCTTTTCTCTTTTCTGGAGATTCAAACGCCGGAGAATTGCTCCATTTAGTCGTTATAAGTTAAAGTTGTGTTTACAAACACGTCGAGTAGCAAATGCCTTATGGAATTAAGGATGCAAGTGTAACACCCCAAAACTCGAATGTTTATATTCGGCAAATGTTCTGATATGGTACATCAAGAAATAAATAACTAGGCTACTTAACCTAGTTAAGAATATAGTTGAAACAATTGAGAGATGAAAGTTGAGCCAAATATGTTTAATTAATAAACACAAGGGACTAAAGTGGGTTAAAATGAAAGTTGAATTAATATATGAAATTACACACACAAACACACACGATCGTATGTTCTAGAGAGAGCAGGAGCTCTCATGAAGCCAAAACCCTAACTTCATCTAATCCATCAAATTGGAAGGCTAAACGAAGCTCAAATTCATAACCGAGTATGGATTAGTGATCACCTTCACAAGGGGATCGTAAGGTATGTCTTAAAAGTTAGATTGGTGATCTTTCACGAAGTGGGTTATGATGTAAATTGCGAATTTGTATGAAATTGAGAATGGGTGTGTGTTAGAATCATCATATAAAACATGGATTATGCATGGTTTAGGTTAATTTGATGTTTAATGGTGAAACCCGTTTGTTATGGTGAAGATGATGACATGGGTAAATCATCTATGTCTAAATTCTTGCTTAATATTGATGTATTTTGATATGTATGGTAGATTCTTGTTAGAGGAATTGAAAGAAATGTGATACTAGTATGTTTGATGTTATGCATGAATGATCCATGTTGATTAGAAGGATAATTTGATGATTTATGTGTGAGTTTAGTAGAACATGCATGAATTGGTTGTACACTATGCTTAGGAGGTAGTAAACACGCCAAGTGTATGATGAAATGTATATAGTGTTGTCCGTATAGGCTATTATGATGTTACTGGTATATAATGATAAGTCGAAAGTTAAATTAATTGAATCGTTGACCTCTAAAAGTCAACTGTGTATAAGAAGAATGGTTAGACGTGTTGTCATAATTGTAAGATTAAAGTAAGTTATACGGTGCGTGTTAGACGTATGTGTGTTTAATGCGATGACATGATGGATTACACGAGTTGGAAATGATATGAATTTGGTTACATGTATTATGCTTGTTAGAAGTGACTAATGAAAGTCAAATGTGAATTATGCGATCGATATGATCGTTAACATGTACAATTGTGTATGCTAATAAGAATGTGATTTCGATGACATGGAAGTATAGGAATCATGTCGAGACGGAATCAAGCACGGAAGGCTAACGGGTCAAGAAGTGGTGAGGAAACGGATATGAACACGGATGCATGAGGTAAGTGATTTCCGTAATCACTTCTTAGTTGTTTATGTAAAGTTATGTGCGACTTAATTAAGTATGATAATTGAGGTCAAATAGGAATGAGTTGTATGAAATCGAAGAATTTCGCTAAGTAAATCAAATGGGTCAAAATGAGGTTTAATTGCATACCGGAAAGGTTGCATAAGTAACGACTTCGGTATGATAACCAGGTAATGGATAAAATTGTACGTAAGCATGCTAACTGAGAAACGGTGATGCGGGTTAATGGGCAAGAGGTTCAGTAGTAAATCATGAGTAAATGAATAAATAATTTCATAGATGAAAATTGTACTATTTAATATTCAATTACGTATTAATGAATGAATTTAACGAATACCGGGTATCGGGTGCGTAAACCCCAAGTACGACACTCCGGATAGTGTAAAAGTATTATGGTCATAAGGTTCATGTAAGTTTTGGGTTAAATGGAATGAGTTATTCGATAAAAACATGAACGGGTCGAATAAATCGTAAATGAATAATAAGCCGATAGTGCGTAAGATAAGAATTTCCTTAATCCGGATATGGGATTTCAAGTTCACATGATAGAATGTCAAATTACGAGCATGTAGGAAGAAACGGGAGGTTAAACGGGTAAACGGTTCAAAAGTTATGCGCGTTTTAGGGTGTTCGGACGACGAAACGGATCTGCAGAAAAATGGAGAAACCAGGGGCCGTCGCCGATGGCATGTTTGGCCGTCGCCGACGCCATGTGCAAATGTCGTTTTTCTCCGACGCCCTAATACACTGTCTACGCGATGTTGATCGACGCGAGGAAGCGCACGGTCATGCGCTTGGGCCGCATGGTCGTGCGATTCTGAGTAAATCATTGCACTGGCTTGTGCACTGCCAGTGCTCCAGACGTCGTAGGTTCCGCACGGTCGTGCGGTTGGGATGTACGACCATGCGACAGCTGCAAGTTCATCCGAATGTGCAGAATTCATCCGAAATCAGTCCCGTAACCTATAAGGAGTCCCAAATATATATTCTAAACTCATTGTAGAGTGTTTATGAGATGCGATGAGCGTGTACGCAAGCATAAAATGGAATGAAATAAGTATAGAGGCATATGTAAGTATAAGTATGGATTTACCTACATGATTAGTGAAAGGGAATCCATGGGCAAACGCGTCTATGAATGTATGAGTAGGTATGTATGTATGTAGTTATATATGTATGTATGTATGTGAGTAGGTATGTATGTATGTAGTTATGTATGTATGTATGTATGTATGTATGTATGTATGTAAGTACGTATGTGAAGACGTAATCATGTATGTATGTAAGTAGATGCGTATGTAAGCAAGTAAAGGTATGTATGTATGTATGTACGTAGTTATGTATGTATTGTATACGTGGTTTCAATACATTTAAGTATTGACGTTATTAACAGTGTGCCTCGAGAATGAAATGTAATGCAGGTACATTATTGAAGTTTCGCCAAGGATTAGACACCCGGATGGAATGATTAAATCTAGAAAGATAACAGGATGGAAAGTATATGTGGATAGAACGTAACGAGACTACATGATTAAGAATCTTGTTTGTATATAATGTATGCTAATGTTGCGAATGTATGTGGTGGGTGCAGGTTGTACGAATCACAGATTATCATCACGAGGAGTAGCGATCAAAGACCGAGTCACAAGATAGATAGTACGGGAATGCTTGAGTATGTAATTTGATAAACATAGGTTATGCTTTTATTTTATTAAATGAGTACGAAGGATGCATATATTGTAAAAGAGTTATTTTAAAATGAACTTTCAAGTAAGTCAAAACGTTTATAATGAAAGAAATTTTATGGTACGTATTTCCGCTGCGTCTTTTCAGTTAAAGTGTGTTAGGGTCTTACAAGTTGGTATCAGAGCCCTGGTTTGAGGGAAATCAAGTATGAGGAGATAAATACTTGAACTCAAACCTGTGTGCTCTTGTGACAAGGAACCCGTACAATCCGAGACTCGATCAAGATCTAAAGGTAGAAGTAAGGGTAAGTATGTGCTTAAGTATGTGTTTGAAGAAAACTAACAGCATGTTATGTGTAAGGTAAACTTAATTGCTTGAAAGGGGTGATCCGTGAATGCGGTCTAGAACCGGCATCAAGGCATGTAGTAAGACAAATTGGCCCAGGTACGTAAATTTAACACGTGGGCGCATGTAATGGTATAATCTGGCAAGTGAAATGAGACTTTAAATGAAATATAATGATGAAATGGTAAAGAAGTTTTGAAAATGTTAGACGTGCCGAAACTAAATTCTTCAGACATAAGGTGGCGATTACACGAAGACACGAAACTAGTATGTGGATTGGGTACCTGGCCAGTACACAAGAAGCATATGAGGTTCGTGAGACTGTGATAATTGTTGCAGGTATGTCCGTTAGAATTATGTAGTAGGTGGACGTGAGGGTGAAAAGAAATGTAAGACTTTAAGGAATGAAAGTATGAATGATATGTTAGAATCCGCGAGACGGATCCGAAACATGAAAGAAATGAAAGTACGAATGATATGTTAGAATCCGCGAGACGGATTCGAAACATGAAAGATTTGAAAGCATGAATGATATGTTAGAATCCACGAGACGGATGAAAGAATTGAAAGCATGAATGATATGTTAGAATCCACGAGACGGATTCGAAACATGAAAGGAATGAAAGTATGAATCATAGGTTAGGAACCGCGTGGCGGGTTTGAAACATAATGAATGATAAGAATGAAAAGATTCGAATGTGTAGATAATTACAGATTAAGCAATTAAACATTCCTTAAAAAGCGAATATTATCCAAGTTATGTCTTAAACTTATCTATATTTATATACACAAATATGTTTGTGTGCAAGAATGGTTAAAGAGACGAATGAGTCATGCGGGTCAAATGGTAACTGCCATTTAAACTCGATATATTTAATGTTTTGATTTGTAAGTTTTATACTTATAGGCGAGCATAATGTTTGGCACGCAAACTTAAATTTTGACGAAAGAAAGAAGTTTTGAACATGTTATGTGTTAGATGCGTCTTAGGAGTCATAATGGATGACGGGCTACGACCCGGACAATAATTTAAGTATGATTGGGAAAGGTAAGTTTTGGCAAGAATACTGAATTGATGTAATGAATGTCTTGGCAAGTAAGCATGAATGGAAAGAAGTAAGAACGCGTACTTTAATACATCTACGATAAATAAGAAATGTCAGATTGACCTCGAAAGGTCAAACTGTAAAGGTTGACGAAATAAGTAACTAGAATAAAAGAATTGCATGTAAGGGATGAAATGTGGAATGTGTTATAGCATGTATGTAGGAAGAAGTAAAAGGATTATAGGTGGGTAATCATCTAGTATAATGAATGTTGAATGAAAGGTGCTAACCGCCGATTTTGCAGATGTTAATGGTGGAATTCTGAATGTGATGAAACCAATCGAATTGGTGAAAGAATGTGCACGAGTGGAAGCCCAGATGAATGAAAGCTGGCCTGGTACGGTTAGTACTTGTGAAGGTGCGGATCGATCTGGTTTACGGGTCGCTGAAGTATGATATGAAATCGAGGTAGGTAAAATGCTTTAACTCATGCCGGATAGATATGAATTAGTAAATTGAAAACGACTTACGTGATGAATGATAAAATAGGTATGGTATGGTATGGAATGTTTGACTTTTAATAGATGACGTAATGTAACACCTCGTAAAATCATACCCAATGGAATAAAGACAAGTGGCATGTAAGATGAACGTGTCAGGAACCCGGGTCAAATTAAAAGATGTATGGTAGGATTTAAAAAGTGCGACATGTTATTAAACACCTCTGAGCGACCAAATTATAAATCCCAAGACCATAAATTGTAATAAACATCTGATGTACTAAACCGGTTATTCCTATAATAAATAAAATTCAGATTATAAAAGAATTTGGATATTTAATAATGTTACAACAAAGTTCGTACAAAATTCTTGTTTAAGAAGGATTCAAATTTTGAAACGCATGGCAAGACTCTTCCACAAAATCCAAAATGTGTAAGTGCATGCAAAGTCTGAGCACTTGGTCCCTCTACTGAAAAGGAAAGCATAAGATTCGGACTTGTAAGAAATGCATGGTCAAAACTTCAAATTTTCAATTTTTTTGGCTTCTGGTGAAGGGTTACGGACCGCAAGGATAGACCCTTACGGTCCGTAAGATAGCAGCGCTGGGCGATGTTTTTCTGAAGGTCGGTTACGGACCGTAAAGCCTAAGACTTACGGTCCGTAAGACCGTCGCTGGGCAAAATTATTGGACAGCTGCCTGTTCAGCAGGTTACACCGCCTTATAAGAGTGGTATTCAAAAATCAGGGGCCCTATAACTGGTTTTTAGCATCATAGGGACACCTGGGAACATCTTACAACCTTTGTAGACTGATTTGGAGTGATCTTGATGCATCAAAGTTGCTATATAAGAAGAACAAGTTGCAACATTTTTGTCACTCATTTGCAACTCACTTCAAGGACTTCTCTGGAGCTCCTCTGATCAGCAACAAGTCTTCTTAAGATCCCTAATCATACTTAGGACCTTTGTAAGTGTCCTTAACCCTTCCTAATTCAGTTTAGCTTAGTTAATTAGCTTAAAGTCAAACCGTCGTAATTAGAGTTTGACTTCGTGATTAATCAATAATTGTTCATTCAAATCTCGAATTAAAAGTACCTATAAGTAGGTAATTATGTGGGTAATAAACCCTTAAAAGGGTACTCTCTGATTCCCACTCTAACTAGGTCAATTGTCGGGTCAAACTTGATATTAAAAAGTCAACAGAAAGCTTAAATTCAAAGTAATGCATAATTAGCAATGTAGAAGCTATGCAACCTGTTTTATCACTAATATAACTTGGTAATTAATTTAAGAACATGTCTAAACATGTTCAACCCGACAATTTTCAGTTTAAGCTCGGTTCGGAACCGAAAGTCGCATAGTTTGACTTTTGCTTTGACTTTCGATTCTGACCCATTGTAGCATGTTTTAGAAATGCCTTACAACCCTATTAGGACCATGTTTCATGTTGGTATGACCCTCTGTGATTATACAACTTGGTTCATTAGTTACCCGATTCGTATGCATGTTTCCGTTAAATGCTTAAATGTTGACTATTATGCCCATATGACCTTAAAATGTGATTTTTGAAAATGTAAAAGAATAGAAACCTTAGTTACTGCTTATTAGACTTATCCCTAAAATTTGACATCAGTTTGAGGTCTAGATTAAGAGTAATGCTCAATAGCGTAATTTGAAAGCTTTTTATTAAATAAACGGCGTAATTAGCATATAGCCTATCTAAACCCGATTTTTAATATCAAACTTTTTACCTACTGATATAAAATAATATTTTGGGATTTTTGAAGATTTTTATTTAATTTTAGGCTGAGCATAACATAGGGTTGTAGCTTTAATTCGGTTATTACCGGTTTTGCCCTTTTGGGCTATAAAATGAGTTTTACAAATCTTTTTGACCCCAAACCTTTTGCTACTGATATTATACGATAAATAAATTATTTTAAACCTTCTGGAATAATCAGAATATCAGCTTTCTATATAGAAACCGGAAATGGCTCTAAATCGCCTTTTTAAGCGTTTTTAACGCATAGTATGTATTAAAACTATTTTGAACATATAAGGTTGGATGCCTACTGTTATTTTAAGTAAATTATTATATTATAACAGTGAGCAAAAGTTTTAAACTCAGGTTTCTAGTTTTGACCTTTTAAGCCTATGTGAAACTACCAAAATGCCCCTAAGGCGCATAGTTTGATTATAAACGATAAATTTCACATATAGGTTTTACCATACTGATATCACTTAGTAAATTAAGTATTTTTACTGATTACATCAGACCCGAAACTCAGATATAGGTTTTACCATACTGATATAGGTTTTACCATACTGATATCACTTAGTAAATTAAGTTTTACCATCGGGTCAAAACCACATTCTAAACCGGTCTTCGCTTTATCATGCGTTTGAACCGTGTATTCCTTTTGAAAACTAACCGGTCTAAGTCTAAGCTTAATTAAAGACCCGTTAGGATTCTAATAGGTTATTAAAAACCTTCGTTCCAGATTAGGAGCCCAGTAAAAGCTACGGGCACTTGCTGTATTTGATTTATACCTTGCTCAGGTAAATACTCTTAACTTATTTTCCCTATACGGGCTTGGGATACGGTATTATAATAATACCGCTTGGTCGGGTATGTAGTCATTTAAATCGGATTGTGATTAATGTAATTACATACCTCGTTTTATTCTGTATTATTTGGTGTATGGCCCTTGGGGGTTAAATGACCATGTCCCGGATATCCTTGGCATCATTCAAAGAAATGGCCACGACCTAAGCACGGGTGTAGGCGTACACCTGACAGATGCATTATGTAAAAACTGGTAATCCGCTTAAAGGAAATAATCCTTGTGGGCATTATACCTGTGGCGTGCCAATTAATCTAGACCGGCCCTACAAACCGGTCCTAATGGACGACAAATAAGTAAAACTGTATACAAGATTATTTTTAAATAATTATCCCAAATTATAAAGATATTTTTTTGCCGAAGTGCATTCAAATAAATTTTCAAACTCTTTTCAAAATGAGTCAGTTAAGTTGTATTTACCAGTGTAAACTGACGTATTTTCCAAAAAGGCTAAGTGCAGGTACTATACGTAATAGGCTGGCTACTCCAGGCATCAATAATTAAGTCTCGCAAGCTCTAGATGTCAAAGTCTGCTGAACCGTTTTCCTTTTTATTTGATCCGCCTGTGGATCTGATTCAACTGTTTTGTGATACCTAATATTACAATTTTATTCGGTTGAAATAAATCTATCTTTTGCTTCCGCTGTGCATTTATATATTGTGTTGTTTGACTATGATGATATCAACTACGTCACGATACTCCCCACCGGGCCCACCGGTAATACGTGGAAATATCGGGGCGTGACAGGTTGGTATCAGAGCCAACACTGAGTGAATTAAACACTAGCCTTTTGTGTTTAATCTCAGTTACACAATTGCACATTACTCAAATTTTCGAGTCTAGACAAAGAACATAGGACAAATCCTGATTTTTTTTGTTATATTGTTGTCTGTTATATTTTTCCGTGTTGTTGTCTTTGATTATGTTGACAGGTCTAAATATGCCGCCAAGATTCCTTAGGAGAAAAGGAAAGTCACCTGTAGCAGGCCACGACCAGGAGGCCGGGCCTTCTCAAAGACGAGCCTCACCTATCCCTATTAGCACCAGTCCATAGGGAGACTGGAGGGCGCATCTGCAGCCAGCGAGGCGGTTTGTCTCGTTAGCTTCGTCACCTTCTTACCTACACTCCTTTGGACCCCATTCAGAAAATGAGCCAGAAAACCCACAGCCTTCGTTTATCCCTCTCCAGAGGTCCAACTCTCGTCACTCCTTTGATAACCCGTCCCATATCTTCCGAAGCCGGTTCAACCCGGCAAACTACCTCGAGGAACCAGTGGGTGTTAACCCGTTGGGACCTGAAGATCACTTTTCTGGAGATCACGCCATGGATATGGATGAGGATACCGACCCTACCGAACCACCGACTGGTACCCCCACACATCCCATAGAAATTTCTGACGGGTCATCTTTTCATGGATCACCTTACCGTGGTCCAGATAGCTACCAAGCAAGGTTCAACCAGTATGAGTGGTATTTCACACCCTCTTACCATTCAATGCCTCAGCAGCAGCAGGATCCTTCCGGGGATTCACGTTTCGTGGCAGTTACCCCGCCACCACCACCACCTCAGCAGCAGCCTCCTGAGCCACCTAGGCGAAGGAGATCGAACGCACGGATGTCCGTGCGAGGAGGAGTGCATATCAGCACCCCTCAACCATCGAGTGGCAGCCACTACCCGCCGCTCCGAGAAGATCAGCAGATGGGGGGACCTTCAAACCCCAATCCGGAAGTGAACTCTGCACCTGTCATGCCACCACCATTGGGCTTTGATAACCCAATTCCCACGTACGCTGGCCCAGCAACGTATAATCCCTTTGAGCAGCCGGCTCACACAAGCTTTAATTATGCTGAGATCGACCCATACCTGGCGGCGTGGAACTACAATGCTCTTAACCCCGAAGGGCCCTACGGAGCTCCTTGGGGAGTTGGATACCCAGCCTATGGATACCAACAACAACCGCCTCTTCGACCTCCTTATCAGTCGCAGCCGCAGGTACCACGGTTTTCCCCGCCAGAACGGGAGGAAATTCTCCAAAGACTGGACCAGGTTGAGCAAGAAGTTCACAGAGATCGCAGGGAACGACATGGTTTCTTCAAAGGATTGGCAAGTTTAATAAAAGGAAAAAGCAAGAAGGACCATTAAATCCTTCAAATTGTTGGTTGTATTTCCTTATTTTCAATCCAGCCCCTGCGTGTGCATGTCTTTTGTTTAACCCCTGCGTGGGTATATCTTTTTGTATTCTGCCCCTGCGTGGGCATGTTTTTCTGTTGACCCCTACGTGGGTATGTTTGTTTGTTTAAGCCCCTACGTGGGCATGTTATTTTAGTAGAAGTCCCGTTTTGGGCAAAATTGTACTTGTTAAATTTTTATGGAATGGTTAATTTAAATTTTCATTTTATTAATTATATGCATAAACATAAAAGGTGAAATAAATAAAATAACATTCCTATTATAAGATCTACCATTATAATAAAATGACAAAATCTAAAAAGGACAAGACCTAGCCATGTGTCACCTTAAGACAGGGCCAAGATGGTAGTTCCACAATTAGGTTCAGATCCATATTGACCTCTCAATTTAGGATTGTTCTGCGTTAAATATTAAAAAGAATCTTAAAGGTAAAACCTAGCCTAAATGTCGTTGCAGACATGGCCAAGATGGTAAAACCTATTCAAAAGATTCAAAACCTTAACATCTGAAAGCATATTAACATGCTTGACAAATGTGATTCGATAAAATCACATAAGTCATTCTTAAACTGGGTTATTCAAATTTTCCCTTATTTATATAATCATCCCTTAAGGATGAAGTGCCCACGGGCTATAATTAACGTCCTCAGAGACTAAAGACAGTGGTAGCCTACAACTCCCTGTCAAGAAAAGGTAGCGAACTTTGATTCAAACCTTAATACCTCGATTCTGTAAAATCCTGGTTAATAAACTAAACTTGTCTACGTGACTAGGCCTTTTGTGCTATTACTAACTTATAATTTAGGATTATGATAAAGATCCTGAATAATTATATATTTAACAAATTAACCAGAATGGCTATTAAAAACCATGGTTAATAAATTGTCAAAAACAATAAACTGTATAAGCTTCTATATAAACCTTGCCTTATTTGATTTATGTAGCAATTAAAGCTACATGGCTAGGTCAGAAGAGGTAAACAGTCATCCAGTGGAAAACCACGAAAATACTAAGATACATGTGACCGGTGCGGAGTGACGTGCTGTCGTAGTACACGCAAATTTAATCGAAATAACAACTATAGATAGTGGTAAATTGGTATCGAACTCAGGGAGTATGTGGAAAATGTGTTGATTCAATAGCTTTGCACTTTAACTAAAATTAAACTAAAATTGCAGAAATTAAAATTCAAAAGTTGATTGTTTTGGTTTTAAGAACTAATATTAACTTATTAAATTGCAAATCAAAGGTTGGTTGTAAAGCAGATTCGGAGAAAGCGACCATCCTAAACCTCCGGTTTGCTTTTGACAATTGTGTTTAAATTCACTAGAAAGAATCACATAGACATGATTCGTGTATGATTGTTTGTTCGTGATAAAAGGGAACTAAGTACTCGGATTATGAAAATGCGAGGTTGTTACCCGATAACCAATTGACTAATATCCAACCCTAATCCCTCCCGTGATATCTCGATTGTCAGCGACACCAAGAACGTACGGTTTAGAATATGATCATAACATCAATCAACAATTTACAAACAAACATTCACACACCATAATAAACAAACAAACATTGAAAGTCTATTATTCTAGAAATACGAATCCAAACACAAAAGTCATAGACAAACCTTCAATTTAGGATGATCACCATAAGTTTAGCCACACATAGCTTGGTGAATCATCATAGCAACAAGTTTAATGTTCATACGAATCGAAAACACAAACTAATTGTTTAGAAATATTTGGAACCAAGCAAAACCAGCCAAAATCGCCCCTAAGATGCCAGAGAAACGTTCAATGATCAGATAATGTGAAAAGACACCCAAAAACTGATTAAATGAGGCAGTTACGGATTTCCTCGCAGCCTCCACCGTAAATTACGGTACCACCGTAATTTACGGTGGTCATCAATATGTTACGGTAGCTGAAGACTGTGTTACGGTGGAGAACTGGTCATATTTCAGGGCCACCGTAAATTACGGTGGCCACCGTAATTTACAGTGGAGCCCTGAATGTTGGGTTTTGTTTCTTTGTTCCTTCCACGCACGACCCGTTCATCTCCAAACTGTCCAAAGCTGCGTTTTATCCCTTTTTAGCTCCCGAACCGCACTTGAAACATAAGCAACCGTAGTCATCTAATTCAAGATAATTACGCGATTAAGTGAAGGATAAATTCGTCTTTTAACATCATTAAGGGTTGTCCTATGGACCACCCGTCACATCCCCACACTTAACCGTTGCTTGTCCCAAGCAACTCATCAAACCATTTTCAAAACAAGTGATCAATGTAAACCAAGCATAAACATGTAATCCTTTTACTAACCCCTTTTTAACACCCAAAAACAACGAACCCCTCGCTAAGTCTCTCCTCTCGGTAACAAGTAAGCACTAGCAATTGTAAGCTAGACACACAAAGGCTAACGGGCGGTTGCACAACTTTAGGCTTGTACCTAAATCAATCCTTCTCCTATCAAGTGTCAAACATGAATGCAAATCAAAGGGACTTTCAAGGTTGTAACGTGGCTAGGTGTATGGGAAGGAAATGGAATATATATGAAGTAGCGAAAACTTAACCCGATCTTTTTATTACACAATAAAAAAAACGAACAACTACCAACTTAACTAAAATATACAAGACAACTAAACATCATTTCTTTTTCATTTTTCATTGTTTTTTTTCTCTTTTTTTTTTTCTTTTCTTTTTCTGATTTTTTTTCTAAACAAAGCAAACAACCATACAATAAAGCATCAAACATATCTACATCATACTACTAAAACTACTACTACTAACACTATAAGACCGGGTCAAGTTGGGTAAATTTTTAGGTAACTAGCTAGGGGTAACAAACGATAGGCTTTTAGGCACAAAATTGGGCAACTAAATGTCCAAACCCCCACCCCTCTCGCAACCATGCTCATATATATAACTTATGAGGTCCAACCCCCCAAATCCCACACTCACACACACTAAAGACGAGGCTACCTAAATGCCCTTATCCTTTTCGCATTCATGTCCAACTAAGGACTCAAACCGTATCATGGCACAAGTTCTAATGCACCCCCACCCGAAGCCACTCTCATCAAAGATAAGTATTATTTATTTACATGTGTGGCTTCAACTCTCACCAAGAATAAAAAGGGGTATCAAGGGTTGCCGGTGCATCAATTGGGCTTAATCTAGGGTGTTCAAATTCTCACCTTGTTTCGCTTGATTTAAATTTTTTTTCAAAAACTTCAAAAATTTCCCCCCATCCCCACACTTGGGATACATTGACCCCAATGTATGGTTTTAGGAGGCTTTGATCACTTAACATCTTTCACATCATCCAAAAGCTCAACACTCAAACCACGAATTTCTTTTTGGATTTTTCATTTTATATATATATATTTTTTTTATATCACACCGCCAACTTCCACCAACCAAACAAAACATCACAAACATACACCACCCAACCGCCCAACCATAAACATATCAAACTAAATAAATATTCACAAAATATACAAGGAAGGAACACGATCTGATTAGTAATAGCGTGGCTGCGGAGGTCCAAAAATGGAAGACATCATGTCATTCCATTCTCCAAATGCAAATGAACCGCTACTACTCCCACCTTGTTGTGGAGCTCCTTCTTGTTGGCGCGGGTCAATCCATTGTGAATGATGGAGCTGCGGGGTCGGATACGAAACACTACCATCGTACGGTGGTAGAGACGCATAATCCACATGTTGTTGATCCACAACCACCGGTCGCCCGGCATGCCAATCTGCATGCATTCTCCTTGCTTGATCATCATTGTATCGACTATTCATTTCTAACTCATGGGAATACGCATGAGTGCGATTCCATGCCTCTTGACGATCGAGGTTTTGTTTCAAAGACCGCTCTATGCTTGCACTCATCATTGTATGTTGATCAAATAACGTCCGCTCCGAACCCGACCATGACTAAAAAATGGGTGCCAGAGGACGTTGGTTTTCGATAACCTCTTGCATCGTGCCATCATAAGCCCAATTCGGCACATAGGAACGTTCCGTGTAATCGTAAAAGGCACCACCATAACCCCCTTGGCCCCCTTGGCCTACATTTCCACCATGCGACTCGTCCGCATAATCATCTTCACCACTTGGGGCTTCCGCATCACTTTCCGGCTCGTCCGCTTCACCCGGTAGAAGATCTCTTGCACCCACCTTTAAAGCTCTCCATCTCTGCCCCTCCGACTTGAGTTTATGGTACCGTTCCGATTGCGTGTAAGTCCAACCAATCCCCAACTTGTCTAAAGTAAAAGGATGATGCCTTTTTGGTGCCCCTTTATCCTCTGACGTGATTGCCTTTTGTTGCTTCATCAATCCCGTGATGATTCGGCAATATGGGACAATATCTCTCCCCAACTTGTTTCGGCAAATCCATAGGTGGTTCATGATCAAGTATCGGATTGGAAAATGCGGAGACCCATTAAGTAGCGAATAGAGGACAGGTACTTCCGGGTACCTCACTTGCTCCTTGTCCCCCCTTCGCGGAATGACATTTAAAATGCAGATTGCTAGCAACAACTTCGCTTCTATCTTCAGATTCCTCCGGTATAAAACGCCACTGTAAGTACCGGGCAAAAATAACGCCGCTAACATATCATTCCAACGAACATGCTTCTCCGGTTTTATCAGAAGGTCATCAAGACTAGGAATCATGTACTCACGAGCATGTAGACTGTCATATTTTCCCAATTTCTTCAATGTGTCAAAAGACATTTCTACCGGAATCCCATTCACTTCACCTATCAACTTCATTTGCGATGGTTTTTCGTATGTGTTGCACTTGAGAGTTGCCATCCATTCTTGAATTTCGTTTATGAACAAGTTCTTGCTATCCTTGTCATAACAACTAAGTGCCGACTCCCATCCTAGAGCGCGGAATTTGGCAAACACACCAAACGGACTAAATTCCACTTCACGAACTTCCCTCTCGCAAATAAATGCGGCAGCCTTGTTTTTCAATCTATTCATACTGTCGTGAAAGAGTGTCGGTTGCCAATGTTCCGGTTGGTCATCCAATGGACCCGACTCCCATTTTGGCTTTTCAGCCGGGTCCAACTCCATTTCTTCCTCGCTTTCACTCTCATCATCTCGACCCAAATATTGCCTCTTTCTCGGTTGTTGTTCCGGTTGCTTGCCCTTATCTTTAGACGAAGAAGATGAACTTGCTCCGGCTCTTTCTTTCGTTCGTACCATGTTTCTACACACATTAGAGCAAACAACACAACCAAACACAATAAATTAGACCCTGTTCGCCACAATATCCCCACACTTGCTTGTTACTATGGTTGTAGATGCTAGTGAACCAAAACTTTTATAAATTTTTTTTTTCAAAAATTGGGCATGATGTCTCTACAATGTAGAGATTCCCAAAAAGTTCACTACTTTACCATCAATCCTACATCTACAACCCATAACAATGTTCAAGTAACAATTTTTATGACAAAATCTAAGAACAAGCAAGTGGGTATGAACAAATATAAAAAACAACCTCAATCTTCACAATGCATCATCAAAATACAACAAATAAACTTCCATACCTTTGTTTGAAGATGCTAGCACACAAATGAAACAATAACTTCAAAAACCCCCAAAATTTTTTGGACCTAGGGTTTGTGATTCGGACCCAAAAACTTCGTTTTTTCGCAAATCTCTTCTCAAAATCAGAAAGTATGTGAAAAATTAGCCAAGATAGACCTAAATTTCACTTGATTTGGTTAAGAATTGAGAGAGTTAGGAATGATTGAAGGATGAAGAAGTTTGAAGATCTTGTGGGTCTTGAGAATGAAAGTGATAGATGAACTTGTGGTTAGGGAAAGATGGAAGAAATCGTGTGGAGGGGGAGAGTTCACGTGACTGATTGCTTTTTTTTTTTATATATACAGAAACCGGAACAACCCATTTGTGACAACCGGTGATTTACGGCACCTAATTACGTGATTAACAAGTAATTAACGCGATAATAAATAATGTTTACGACGCAAATTAACTTAATTAGGCCCTTGGAGAGCCCAGGAACGTCTATACGACTTTACCGTGCGCGTATGGTGATTTACGCAGAATCTGCTGAATATTAAGCGACAACGAACTGATGCCGTACAAAATACTGACAACGCCGACAAATATTAAATTTTTACAATATATTTTAGCTTCGTAACTAAATTTTAGTGACTACAGTCGAAACCGGATCAAAAACGGATTAAAGGCGGCACCGATGGAATTCTTCGCGATTTTTATCGTAATCAATGAACGGGCAACGACTACAGACCGTATTTCATGTATTTTAATTTTTGACGTTAAACGGGAGTTCGGGTTTTGACAACGGGTCTCGTAGGAAGTACGGGCCACTTACACTTGCGATGGGCTTGTGGGCCCTGGGCCCAAGCCCAACACCCACAAGCCTAAACTTGCACATATATTAGATCTCTCAAGATCTCTTCAAGATTTGATAATCTTGTAAAATCCCTATAAAATCTTATATGATCTAAACTAAATCTCAACAAAATATTTTTACAATCTCTACAATCTTCTCAAGATTCATAGAGATCCTACTAAGATCTCATCAACATTTATAAAAAGGGACTACCCCCTATTTTTGAGCAGGCAAGTAATTACACACACAAATAAAAAGATTAGCCCTTCATCTCCCTCATCCATCTCTCTCTCTCGATCTCTACATACACAAAGAAACACAGAGAAGCCAAACATCCAATTTACTCCTCCTCTCCCACTCGACACCCCCCCTTCTGTTAATCGGCTAACCACCACCATCTTTTGGTGGTGGCGGACTTCAGCAGCAATACCACCACCACCACAGGCGGCGGCGCTGTGGTGGGTGGTGCCGGTCGGTACTTCAAGCGAGAAAGAGAGAGAGACTAGGGTGAGGAGGTGGTGAGCGACGGCTGTTCAAGAAGAGAGAGAGAGGGGCGATGAAAGAGAGAGGACGACAGAGATGGAGCCGACGTCGGAGGACGGCAGCGGCGCCGCTGTAGACGGCGGCAGCGGTGGTTTTTGTTTTTGTCCGACAATTTCCGGTAAAGCCCTCTCCTACTTCTTTTGTTTTTCTGAGAATTTATGGTGATGATGAGCCTGCAGAGAAGATGATGGCGATGCTGAAGATGGCTCGAGTGCTTGGTTCAGCCCGGGGTCGCGTACCGTTCAGATTCGGTGCAACGGGTTCGAGTTAAAGTTTGTTCCGGGTCTCGGCTCAGGAAGCCGGAATGGTTCGGGTCCTTCTAGTGGGTTCGAGTTCAAGTCCAAAACCGGTCAGCAAGTCAACGAGTTCTGGACGGTCAACATTTGGTTTATCGGGTCAACAGGTTCGGTTTGGTCAGGCGGTTCAGCTGACTCAGTCACCGAGTCAACTCAGTGACTCGGTTAACTCAGCTTACGGGCCAACTCGGACCGGGTCAACAATGGTCAACAGATCAGTTCGGGTGACGTTTCGGGTTCGGGACTCGGTTCGGTTCAGGTCAACGGTACAGTTCGGGTCGACACGGTCAACTCAGCGAGTCAACTCAGCCGGCTGACTCGGTCAACTCAGTCACACGTACGACGTCTCGACGTGAAATATTTGGTAAATGATTTTAGTGGCGCGATTATTTATGTCGTTTTAATAATTTATATTAATTTCGTGAACGAGCTCGAACCGAATGATTATAAATTGCATTTGTTATATATTTGACAAAGTTTACATATAGTTGAATCTTGATTAAATTGTGTTGAATTTTTGAAAATAAAACGACGACTTGTGTTGTCGGGGGCGTCCAAAAACAGAGGAAACTCTGCCCGTTTTTCGAGAAAAACCCTTAAACACGACACGTATTATATTTCAAAAACAACGCTTAATGGAATTCGAGTTTATAATACTTCAAACCTTGATAATTCCAAACGCTTTTACAAATAAATATAATGTTATATTTATTTCGAACGTCGTTGATTCGTATCCTTTTACAAAATAAATATAGATTATATATTTATTTCGAATAACAACACGACTTTGTTGTATAAAATAAATATAGTTGTATATTTATTTCAAACACGTGGAATCTTTTATAAAATAAATATAACTCTTTATATTTATTTCGAACGCCTAAACGGCATATACGTATATTTTTGGCAAATATACACAAGACGTGATATATATAATACAAGTTATTATATGTTATTTTCATACGAAACGCGATATATAATACGAGTTTGTTATATGATATTTTCATAGAAATATTCTTTTATACACGTATGACTACTCGAGACGGCTAACACACTTACAACGATATATTTATATATTTTTATATAAATATTTATTCCTTTTAAGTCTCTCGGAAACTAAGTCTTTTTCAAGACTTATTAAACTGCTACTGACATTAAACGAGACTTAACACGTATAACTTAATCTTTTCCAATAAGTTAACAACTTACCGTTGAATCGTTCGATTAACGATTCGGTAGAGCTCGGTGACACGTAGACTAGTTACCGCTTTTATTTAGAAACTTATTAGATATTCCGTGTTAGGAATATTGTAGAATGCACGCTAGCGAGTCTCACTTTGGAAACGACATCACGGAGTCGTAATTAGCTAGCTTTGCACAAGAATATTCAGGTGAGTTCATAACCCCCACTTTTTACTGTTTTACATTTTTGTAAATGTTTTCGGGGTGGAAAGACATGCACGTTTTGCAAAAACATACAAAGTTTTGAACAAACGCAAAACTCGTATTTCTAAATCATATTACGAAGGGATTTCGAGGAACACAAATGATTTACGAAAGGTTTATACTATACATACCGGTTTTCAAACAAACGTATCTTTCGGAATATGCATACCCACGAATTCTAGTTTTCTAAACTACGGGTAAATACAAGAAGCACTCTTGGTGAGAACGAGTACCAAGTATGATGCAAATGCTTATTTTTGAAATGTGAATGATTTTCGGTCAGGGTGACTAGGGATTCGGTCAGGGTGACCAGGGATTTGGTCGGGGAGACCAGGGATTTTTTTATACATGGTATGATTAGCGTAAGGAGGGTTTACTACTTAGATCATGTGAGTGGGTAGGCGGGAACTGGAGGCCATTAATCCTCATTGTAGGACCGAGGGACGTAAGCGGTAGATCTATCTGGGTGTAGCGAGCCCAGCCCCAGGCCCAACAGTACGGACCTCGGGGTGACTTTGTGCCCAACGCAAAATCCGCTAGGTTTGAGTCTTCCTACTTGCACTTCACACATATCAATGGCCTTGCAAACCATTGGTGATCTCTTTATTTCCTTATTTGCTACATACCAGGGACATATATACTTGCGAAACTACTTGTTCATACAAATTAAATACCATGTTTTATACAAAATTTAAAGCACAGGATTATGCGGGTATGGAGTCAAAGTCAGGGTGGGCATTGACGGTTTTACGAACATTACAAATACATGGTTTTTATGAACATACTGTGTTACAAACACAACGTTTCCATATAATTTGGCAAGAAAATGACTTTTGATTCATTTTCTCAATACTTTTTCAAAAACCGGTTACTCCAAAGATTTATTTCAAATCTTTCACAACTCAAAAGATTTATTTAAAATCTTTTACAAACAAACTATGAACTCGCTCAACTTTATGTTGACTTTTTCGCATGTTCTTTCTCAGGTTACAGTTCTAAGACAAGGCACGGTTGGAATAGGAGAACCATTGGAGTTTCGAGTACTTAGCGGCGTTCAATTTCTAGAAGTCTTGCTATATTTGCTTCCGCTGTGCAATGAAGATACCAGTCCAGTCACGCCAATGCTCTGATAATTTCGGGGTGTGACAGATTGGTATCAGAGCTATAGGTTACAGCGAATTAGGTTTCTGTTGTGATACCTAGGCTCTAACCTCACTTTTCACTGGGACTTAGACTATTAAGACGTTGAATACATACATAACGCCTAGTACTCGAATATGGTCTCCAACCGTTTCCGAAAAACAAACAGTCAAACATTTTGTTTTCAAACATACGCTATTGTGATGTTTTATACACGGTACACAAAACAATTACATACAGTACACAACACTCTGAGAGTTTAGGAAACATGCATTTAAGACCTTCGGAAAAGGGAATTCAGTCGGGTGGCTGGATCTGGTCTGAGAGACTAGGAGATTCAGTCTGAGAGGCTGGGAGGATAGTCTAGTGGGACTAGGAGATTCAGTCTGAGAGGCTGGGAGGATAGTCTAGTGGGACTAGGAGATTCAGTCTGAGAGGCTGGGAGGATAGTCTAGTGGGACTAGGGAGTCAGTCTGGGAGGCTGGGAGGCTAGGGGGACTAGGAGGACTATTTGATTGCTTATTGGTTATTTGTGCATGTGTGTGTTTATTAAAGGTCATCACGTAGGAACCGCGAATATTAACTCGGGCACACACTATTATCCGTATTGTCTATGATATTTTAACTTCCCGAGCAGGCAGCCTACGCATAACAAAACGCTAGTGCACGAGAATACATGAAACTTAAATTTTACGTCAACGGATGTCGGGGTACATCACATTCTACGCGACACACAACGCTAGTGCACATGTATACGTGAAACTTAAGCTATACATCAATGGAGGTTGAGGTACGACACATACGACTATCGAGGCGAGGCCTTTGAAAAGACACGATGGCGCAATTCAATGACGACGCTAGATTCCTGTCAGCAGGAGAACTGATGATCAGGAAACGACAACTTGTCACGCGATCCTGCAACGACACGAATCACGCTAGGGAGAAGACGATTGTCTCCGCATTTCCCCTACCTAACTAACGACGAATACGCTATGTTCGACATTCCATGGTAATGTCACCTAACAACTGGTCGTCACATGAAACCCCTGGGTAAAGTCCTCAAAATTTCTTTTATTGAAGTTTCGACTTTCACGTTTACTGAGTAGATTTTTCGTATCTCTACTCCTCTTAAGGGTCATTGTATCACGATCATTTCTTTAAAAGTTACATACATGGTTTTTCGTTGTGACCATGCCGAAAGTTTTCTTGTCGATACATACGTTTATTGTCGGATTGCGCTAAAACCAAGTTCGACTGTTTGAACTTGTCCACTACACATATTCACTTCAGAGCATCATATGATGTATTGGGAACATCATATTCAAAATTCGTTTTAACAAGTGTTTCATCTGTTCCGAGTCGAAGTAAACTTGTTTGGCATTCGACTCCGTTAAATTGTTTGCTGATTTCGACACCTTGTGGTGGTATTTTCACTTATTTGAACCTTGCGCTAAACTCGTTTACATATCTTATGCACGGATTTAGATATTTATTTATTGATCTAGATTAAATCCGCTTTGATTTATCACATTACAACAGTCTTAACACAATTGTGTGTTAAGACAATGGTACACAAATTCATTTCATATTCCGGTGTACCTCATAACGGTTCTTTCAACGTCGATCGAATGCTTTGCGACATTCATTGCTTCTTCACCTTCGATCGAAAACATTATTTCTTTGATGTTCAAATTTCAATTGAAAATTCTATGTTGTCATTTGAAACAAACTTTCGGATTCACCTTATTACGCTTTCATTTGACTTCAAACACGGTGGATTTGTTTAATCACCGCTATTATTGAATTATTTGAATCACTACGACACCTTGTGGTGTCAACACAAACTTGTAGCTTGGGCTAATCATGATTGAGCGTTTCATGCAAAACACAGGTGACACTTGTTCGATCACCCCTACTATTGAATTGTTTCATTCATTACGACACCTTGAGGCGTCGGTATAACTTGCAGCTTGTGTTGATCACGATCGAGCGTTTCATGCAAACCATTATATTTGAGATTGTTGATTCTAAGTTCATCCAGTGGATGTTATTGCTTCTAGAACTCGTTTACATGTTATAAACGTTCATATGGAATTCGATTGGTCGAAGTTCCTGTTCATTGTTGGATCCGTGTTAAATTAGTCACATTAGTGACTGTACCTATACGTCTCGTTTCCTTTGACATCAATTACTGAGACACATTTCTTTTAAACCGTTGGGATTCCTATTGTGGAGGAATGTCATTAAATTCACATGATTCGAATAAGTCTTGTTTCGATTACGCGGTCATTCACTTTGTTATTATTCGGACTTACCTGCGAACAACACAATTCTGAGGAGATAACATAGTCTAAATTTCGAGGACGAAATTTTTGTAACAGGGGGAGAATGTGACAACCGGTGATTTACGGCACCTAATTACGTGATTAACAAGTAATTAACGCGATAATAAATAATGTTTACGACGCAAATTAACTTAATTAGGCCCTTGGAGAGCCCAGGAACATCTATACGACTTTACCGTGCGCGTATGGTGATTTACGCAGAATCTGCTGAATATTAAGCGACAACGAACTGATGCCGTACAAAATACTGACAACGCCGACAAATATTAAATTTTTACAATATATTTTAGCTTCGTAACTAAATTTTAGTGACTACAGTCGAAACCGGATCAAAAACGGATTAAAGGCGGCACCGATGGAATTCTTCGCGATTTTTATCGTAATCAATGAACGGGCAACGACTACAGACCGTATTTCAAGTATTTTAATTTTTGACGTTAAACGGGAGTTTGGGTTTTGACAACGGGTCTCGTAGGAAGTACGGGCCACTTACACTTGCGATGGGCTTGTGGGCCCTGGGCCCAAGCCCAACACCCACAAGCCTAAACTTGCACATATATTAGATCTCTCAAGATCTCTTCAAGATTTGATAATCTTGTAAAATCCCTATAAAATCTTATATGATCTAAACTAAATCTCAACAAAATATTTTTACAATCTTCTCAAGATTCATAGAGATCCTACTAAGATCTCATCAACATTTATAAAAAGGGACTACCCCCCTATTTTTGAGCAGGCAAGTAATTACACACACAAATAAAAAGATCAGCCCTTCATCTCCCTCATCCATCTCTCTCTCTCGATCTCTACATACACAAAGAAATACAGAGAAGCCAAACATCCAATTTACTCCTCCTCTCCCACTCGACACCCCCCCTTCTGTTAATCGGCTAACCACCACCATCTTTTGGTGGTGGCGGACTTCAGCAGCAACACCACCACCACCACAAGCGGCGGCGCTGTGGTGGGTGGTGCCGGTCGGTACTTCAAGCGAGAAAGAGAGAGAGACCGGGATGAGGAGGTGGTGAGCGACGGCTGTTCAAGAAGAGAGAGAGAGGGGCGATGAAAGAGAGAGGACGACAGAGATGGAGCCGACGTCGGAGGACGGCAGCGGCGCCGCTGTAGACGGCGGCAGCGGTGGTTTTTGTTTTTGTCCGACAATTTCCGGTAAAGCCCTCTCCTACTTCTTTTGTTTTTCTGAGAATTTATGGTGATGATGAGCCTGCAGAGAAGATGATGGCGATGCTGAAGATGGCTCGAGTGTTTGGTTCAGCCCGGGGTCGCGTACCGTTCAGATTCGGTGCAACGGGTTCGAGTTAAAGTTTGTTCCGGGTCTCGGCTCAGGAAGCCGGAATGGTTCGGGTCCTTCTAGTGGGTTCGAGTTCAAGTCCAAAACCGGTCAGCAAGTCAACGAGTTCTGGACGGTCAACATTTGGTTTATCGGGTCAACAGGTTCGGTTTGGTCAGGCGGTTCAGCTGACTCAGTCACCGAGTCAACTCAGTGACTCGGTTAACTCAGCTTACGGGCCAACTCGGACCGGGTCAGCAATGGTCAACAGATCAGTTCGGGTGACGTTTCGGGTTCGGTTCAGGTCAACGGTACAGTTCGGGCCGACACGGTCAACTCAGCGAGTCAACTCAGCCGGCTGACTCGGTCAACTCAGTCACACGTACGACGTCTCGACGTGAAATATTTGGTAAATGATTTTAGTGGCGCGATTATTTATGTCGTTTTAATAATTTATATTAATTTCGTGAACGAGCTCGAACCGACTGATTATAAATTGCATTTGTTATATATTTGACAAAGTTTACATATAGTTGAATCTTGATTAAATTGTGTTGAATTTTTGAAAATAAAACGACGACTTGTGTTGTCGGGGGCGTCCAAAAACAGAGGAAACTCTGCCCGTTTTTCGAGAAAAACCCTTAAACACGACACGTATTATATTTCAAAAACAACGCTTAATGGAATTCGAGTTTATAATACTTCAAACCTTGATAATTCCAAACGCTTTTAC
The DNA here is from genome assembly GCA_030545235.1 of Helianthus tuberosus. Classification (NCBI taxonomy): domain Eukaryota; kingdom Viridiplantae; phylum Streptophyta; class Magnoliopsida; order Asterales; family Asteraceae; genus Helianthus; species Helianthus tuberosus. The sequence continues at coordinate 180,756,235 of CM060433.1, forward strand.
AAATAAATATAATGTTATATTTATTTCGAACGTCGTTAATTCGTATCCTTTTACAAAATAAATATAGATTATATATTTATTTCGAATATCAAACAACACGACTTTGTTGTATAAAATAAATATAGTTGTATATTTATTTCAAACACGTGGAATCTTTTATAAAATAAATATAACTTTTTATATTTATTTCGAACGCCTAAACGGCATATACGTATATTTTTGGCAAATATACACAAGACGTGACATATATAATACAAGTTATTATATGTTATTTTCATACGAAACGCGATATATGATACGAGTTTGTTATATGATATTTTCATAGAAATATTCTTTTATACACGTATGACTACTCGAGACGGCTAACACACTTACAACGATATATTTATATATTTTTATATAAATATTTATTCCTTTTAAGTCTCTCGGAAACTAAGTCTTTTTCAAGACTTATTAAACTGCTACTGACATTAAACGAGACTTAACACGTATAACTTAATCTTTTCCAATAAGTTAACAACTTACCGTTGAATCGTTCGATTAACGATTCGGTAGAGCTCGGTGACACGTAGACTAGTTACCGCTTTTATTTAGAAACTTATTAGATATTCCGTGTTAGGAATATTGTAGAATGCACGCTAGCGAGTCTCACTTTGGAAACGACATCATGTAAGACCCTAATTCGTATTTGACAAAAAGTCGCAGCGGAAACACGTACCATAAAATTTCTTTCATTATAAATACCTCAACTTATTTAAAGTTTAACTTTAACACAACTCTTTCTCATAAACCCGTCATCCTCTTATATACTAGTTAAAAACATAGCTTATGTTTACTACATTATGCACATCAACGTTTCCGTACAATCTCTCTAGTAACTCGATCTTCGATCTCCAATCCTTGGATATCCTCATGACTGGTACTACCTGCGCTCACCACATAAAATTCACATCATTAGTACGCATTATAAACATACAAGGTTTGTTCACGTTTACTTCTCGTTTCGTTAACTCTTTACATCCCAGCTTTTTCATCCTGATGATACGATCCGTAGTGAGACTTCTTTGGTATTCCTGCGTTACACTTCATTCACCAAGCACGCTATTATTACCGTTAGTACTCACTTTCATTAGATGCATGCGTACATACTTTCATACAAACTGATACATACGTTTACGGTCACAAATAGCAACTTTCCAACATACGTACCTACATACATACGTACGTACCTACGTACGTGCATTCCTAAATACACCCATTCCTACCTACGTACATACATACCTACATTCATAAATACATACATACATACATACATACATACATACATACATACATACATACATACATACATACATACTTATTACATGCCTTCACACAAACCTACATATGTGCATACCTTCGTACATACTCCCTTGCGTACATACGTTCTACCTACCTTCACTCCTACATACATACATTTAAACGCATAAGACATACGTACGTATATACCTTTCTTACGTCTTTACATACATGCATACACTCGTACATATCTTTATACATACATGAACATACATCCGCATACATACATACATTCCTACGCCTTCGCATATATACATACTGTCACACGTATCTTCATATATACATAAATATGCATCTACATACGCGCACAACATCTTGCATACCCCTTACATACTAATACATTAATTACATGAGACTTAAACTTTGATTTATAGCCCATGTTCATCTAAGGACCAATCAAAATCATGTTTAGAAAGTCCGCCGTAGTCAACGGATAACAAACCGAAGCCTACGATACATAAATCAACTTAAATCACAAATTTCAGACTTTTTGACTTGGGGAGGTCGTCGGCGACAGCCCTAGGGCCCGTCGGCGACGGCCCGTAGTTTTTCCCGTCGGCCAAAACCCCGTAGACAGGTAAATAAGGCGTCTGAGAAAAACTGACTTTCCCTTGCCCGTCGGCGACGGCCTCTCTAAAATGCATTTTCCTGCAGATCCGTTTCGACGTCCGAACGCACTAAAACGCGCATAACTTTCGAACCGTTTACCCGTTTAACCTCCCGTTTCTTCCTACATGCTTGTAAATTCACATTCTATCATATAACTTAAAATCCCACATCCAAATTAAGGAAATTCTTATCTTACGCTCTATCGGCTTATTATCATTTCCTAATTATTTGACCCGTTATGGGTATTTGCGCATTAATTGGTCTAAGACTAGCAAGACCATACTTCCCACTTCCATACTTGTCCAAAACATTACTCTATCGAACAACTTGCTTCTAAACTACTTTTTAAGATCGTTTACCCCAAAATACCCATCAAGGGCATTTAGGTCAACTTTAACCCCATCAATTACGACGGAAGACTTTAACACATATTTGACCTCAAACATCATGTTTAATCAATTATAACACTTTATTACTTACTTGAACTAAGAAGTGATTACGGAAATCACTTACCTTATGCGTCCGTGCTCGTATCCGATTCCTTGCCTCTTCTTGACCCGTTAACACCTCATGCTTGAGTCCGTCTCGACGTGATTCCTATACTTTCATTTCATCGAAATCACGCTCTTATTAGCATACACCTTTGTACATGTAACAATCATATCACTCGCATAATTCACACTTAACTTTCCTTAGTCATTTCTAACAAGCATTAATATACATAATCAACTTCATATAATCATATCCGTATACGTTAAACTCATGTAACTCATCATGTCATTACATTTAACACGGATTGCTATAACATGTACCATACGACTTCCCATCAACCTACATTTACGACAACGAGTCAAATCATGTTTCTTATACTTAGTTGACTTTCAAAAGTCAACTATTAACCATACTTAACTATCGACTTATCATCATATACCCGTAACATCATAATCGACTATACGGACGACACTATATACATTTCATCATACACTTGATGTGAGTACTACCTTTTAAGCATAACGTACAACTATTTCATGCACAATTCTTCTAAACTCATACATAACCCATCAAAACCAACTACTAATCATCATGTATCATTCCAAATGAACATTAAACATAACATCATCATATTCCTATACTTTCATCTAACAATAATTCATCATACCCACATAATACATCAATCATTCAACAAGACTTGAACATAGGAGGTGATTCTAGTCATCATCTTCACCCTAACTAACGGGTGTCACCTCTAAACATCAAATTAACGCAAACCATTCATAACCCATGTTCTACACGAGGATTCTAACCCTTGTACATGATCAATTTCATATTAACTCACGGATTAGAACATAACCCACTTCACCCATGATCACCAATCTTAGATTTAAGACATACCTTATGATCCCCTCGTGTTGGTGATCATTAATCCATGCTCGGTTATGGATTTCAGCTTCATCTTGCCTTCCAATTTGAGCTTAAAGGTGATTTAGGGTTTGAGGCTCCATGGGAGCCTCCTGATCTTTCTCGAACACACACGTATGTGTGTGTTTGTGTGTGATTAAGTTATTTAATAACTTAACTTTCATCTTTCCCACTTTAGCCCCTCGGGTTTACCTTTAAAACATAACTGACATTACCTTCCTCTTTTAATACTTTTGACCATACCCTTAACTAGGTTAAATAGCCTAGTTATTTATTTCATGACGTGTCATATAGGAACTCACGACAAATATTAACATTTAGATTTTTGGGGCGTTACAAGTCTACCACCCTTAAACAAGGTTTCGTCCCCGAAACCTTTCTCACTTTCATCGAACACACATTATCTTTCTTCCAGTCCATCCTTACGACCCCTAGCCCATCCTAATGAGAATCTTCTAGCTCCAAGAACCCGTTCCGGAGTTCTTATTAGTGTCACTTTCACCAATAACTCAAGTTCCTAACAGCCTTTATAGCTAATGATTCATTCATCATTCTAATACTCGTATATCATATGCATTATATATCTTTTATTTACTTGAAACCATTCCAACATCCCACTACTAACATTCCCTTTTTTATTATTTGCACATTCATAACGTTTTCATCGACTAAACGTCCTTAGTTTGTATTTGAAATCTATACATACTCATATATGCTTAACTTCAACATTAACCTTATTCTACATTTTCTACCGTTACATATACCTTGCATACCTTTATTTTATCTTTATATCATTCCGTTCATTTCACATTACTATTGCTTTCACTTCATTCATTACTTTAATTCACGTATATAAATAGTTCATATCTCTCCAATCATGGGTTAAATATTTTACTAACCTCTTTTTCATTTCCAAACCACGATCCGCAACCCAGATCGATCATCTTTTTCCTCAAGTACTAGCCGTACAGGCCAGGTTTCATTCATCCGTGTAAGGGAGCTTCCGCTCATGCACATCCTTTCATCAATACAATTGGTTTCATCACACCAATAGTTCTACATTATCATCAACATCATCGGCGGTTAGCATATATCATTTAAACCTTCATTAAACTAGGTGGTTACCCACCTATAACTCTTCTACAATTTCCTACGTACCTACTATTACGTACCACACATTCTATCTCTTACTTACAATCTTCTCATTCAATTAATCATTTCACCAACTGGAGTACACGCTCGTACTCCCTTCCATTCATGCTTACTTGCAAGAACCTTATTACATTGTTTCAATATTTCTTACTAAGCTTACCATTCCCGCCCATACTCAAGTTATTGTCCGGGTCACAGCCCGTTATCATTCTGACTTCTAAGAGTCAATTACTAACACATCTAACACATAACTTTATACAAAACTTCGTCTATTATACTATCACTTTTTACTTTATTCTTATTTCTATGACCCGTTAGACTCAATCATGGTCAAACCGTCGACATCTTCTTTGGCGGATTAATTTCATCTTTCTATATTTTTGAATCCGTCTCACGGATTCAGACGCATCATTCATGCTTTTTCATTCATTGAATCCACCTTACGGATTCAAACATTATATTCATGCCTTTCTTCCTTGAATCCGTCTCACGGATTCAAACATATCATTCATACCTTCTCTTCCTTCTATGATTTGAACCCATCTAATGAATTCAATCATATCATTCACATCTTTCATTCCTTACATGTGTTGAATCCGTTTCGCAGATTCAGACATATCATTGCTACCTTTCCTTTCCTTGAATCCGTTTTACGGGTTCAAACATTCCATTCATGCCTTTCATCACTTGAATCCGTCTCACGGATTCAAACATTGCATTCATACCTTTCATCCTTGAATCCGTCTCACGGATTCAAACATATCATTCATATCTTATTGATCCGTACTAAATTACGGATTCCACATTCTTCATTCTTATCAGGCATGTTTTTCATACTTTCATAGTACTCTCAATTCCCCGAGAGTCTTACTTCCCATTTCACCCACACGCCCGCCTGCTACCTAACTCTGCCGGACATACCTGTAGCAATTATCATGATCTCACGAATGTCATACGTTTCTCGTGTACTGGCCAGGTACATAATCCACATAGTAGTTTCGTGCCTTCATGTAATTGTCACCTTATGTCCGTAGACTTAGGTTTCGGCGCGTGTATCACTTCCAGTACTTCATTACTATACAGTCATTGTCTTTCATTTTAAAAAAAATATTTTCCTTCCCTTAGTGAACTTTACCATTACTTACACCCACATATTAGATTTACGTACCTGGGCTCATTTGCCTATTTGTCTATTACCTCTTTGCCTGCCTTAGTATTCATCCTAAACTGCATTCACGGATCATCCTCTTCCCACACTTATGCTTACCTTGCACATACAAAACCGTCAGTTTCTTTATACGTACACATAGGTACCTACTTACATTAGCCTTTACCTTTGGATCTTGATCGAGTCTTAGATTGTACGGATTTCTTATCTCAAGAGCACACAAGTTTGAGTTCAAGTACTTACCTTCTCGTACTTGATTCCCTCAAACCAGGGCTCTGATACCAACTTGTAAGACCCTAATTCGTATTTGACAAAAAGTCGCAGCGGAAACACGTACCATAAAATTTCTTTCATTATAAATACCTCAACTTATTTAAAGTTTAACTTTAACACAACTCTTTCTCATAAACCCGTCATCCTCTTATATACTAGTTAAAAACATAGCTTACGTTTACTACATTATGCACATCAACGTTTCCGTACAATCTCTCTAGTAACTCGATCTTCGATCTCCAATCCTTGGATATCCTCATGACTGGTACTACCTGCGCTCACCACATAAAATTCACATCATTAGTACGCATTATAAACATACAAGGTTTGTTCACGTTTACTTCTCGTTTCGTTAACTCTTTACATCCCAGCTTTTTCATCCTGATGATACGATCCGTAGTGAGACTTCTTTGGTATTCCTGCGTTACACTTCATTCACCAAGCACGCTATTATTACCGTTAGTACTCACTTTCATTAGATGTATGCGTACATACTTTCATACAAACTGATACATACGTTTACGGTCACAAATAGCAACTTTCCTACATACGTACCTACATACATACGTACGTACCTACGTACGTGCATTCCTAAATACACCCATTCCTACCTACGTACATACATACCTACATTCATAAATACATACATACTTACATACATACATACATACTTATTACATGCCTTCACACAAACCTACATATGTGCATACCTTCGTACATACTCCCTTGCGTACATACGTTCTACCTACCTTCACTCCTACATACATACATTTAAACGCATAAGACATACATACGTATATACCTTTCTTACGTCTTTACATACATGCATACACTCGTACATATCTTTATACATACATGAACATACATCCGCATACATACATACATTCCTACGCCTTCGCATATATACATACTGTCACACGTATCTTCATATATACATAAATATGCATCTACATACGCGCACAACATCTTGCATACCCCTTACATACTAATACGTTAATTACATGAGACTTAAACTTTGATTTATAGCCCATGTTCATCTAAGGACCAATCAAAATCATGTTTAGAAAGTCCGCGTAGTCAACGGATAACAAACCGAAGCCTACGATACATAAATCAACTTAAATCACAAATTTCAGACTTTTGGACTTGGGGAGGTCGTCGGCGACGGCCCTAGGGCCCGTCGGCGACGGCCCGTAGTTTTTCCCGTCGGCCAAAACCCCGTAGACAGGTAAATAAGGCGTCTGAGAAAAACTGACTTTCCCTTGCCCGTCGGTGACGGCCTCTCTAAAATGCATTTTCCTGCAGATCCGTTTCGACGTCCGAACGCACTAAAACGCGCATAACTTTCGAACCGTTTACCCGTTTAACCTCCCGTTTCTTCCTACATGCTTGTAAATTCACATTCTATCATATAACTTAAAATCCCACATCCAAATTAAGGAAATTCTTATCTTACGCTCTATCGGCTTATTATCATTTCCTAATTATTTGACCCGTTATGGGTATTTGCGCATTAATTGGTCTAAGACTAGCAAGACCATACTTCCCACTTCCATACTTGTCCAAAACATTACTCTATCGAACAACTTGCTTCTAAACTACTTTTTAAGATCGTTTACCCCAAAATACCCATCAAGGGCATTTAGGTCAACTTTAACCCCATCAATTACGACGGAAGACTTTAACACATATTTGACCTCAAACATCATGTTTAATCAATTATAACACTTTATTACTTACTTGAACTAAGAAGTGATTACGGAAATCACTTACCTTATGCGTCCGTGCTCGTATCCGATTCCTTGCCTCTTCTTGACCCGTTAACACCTCATGCTTGAGTCCGTCTCGACGTGATTCCTATACTTTCATTTCATCGAAATCACGCTCTTATTAGCATACACCTTTGTACATGTAACAATCATATCACTCGCATAATTCACACTTAACTTTCCTTAGTCATTTCTAACAAGCATTAATATACATAATCAACTTCATATAATCATATCCGTATACGTTAAACTCATGTAACTCATCATGTCATTACATTTAACACGGATTGCTATAACATGTACCATACGACTTCCCATCAACCTACATTTACGACAACGAGTCAAATCATGTTTCTTATACTTAGTTGACTTTCAAAAGTCAACTATTAACCATACTTAACTATCGACTTATCATCATATACCCGTAACATCATAATCGACTATACGGACGACACTATATACATTTCATCATACACTTGATGTGAGTACTACCTTTTAAGCATAACGTACAACTATTTCATGCACAATTCTTCTAAACTCATACATAACCCATCAAAACCAACTACTAATCATCATGTATCATTCCAAATGAACATTAAACATAACATCATCATATTCCTATACTTTCATCTAACAATAATTCATCATACCCACATAATACATCAATCATTCAACAAGACTTGAACATAGGAGGTGATTCTAGTCATCATCTTCACCCTAACTAACGGGTGTCACCTCTAAACATCAAATTAACGCAAACCATTCATAACCCATGTTCTACACGAGGATTCTAACCCTTGTACATGATCAATTTCATATTAACTCACGGATTAGAACATAACCCACTTCACCCATGATCACCAATCTTAGATTTAAGACATACCTTATGATCCCCTCGTGTTGGTGATCATTAATCCATGCTCGGTTATGGATTTCAGCTTCATCTTGCCTTCCAATTTGAGCTTAAAGGCGATTTAGGGTTTGAGGCTCCATGGGAGCCTCCTGATCTTTCTCGAACACACACGTATGTGTGTGTTTGTGTGTGATTAAGTTATTTAATAATTAACTTTCATCTTTCCCACTTTAGCCCCTCGGGTTTACCTTTAAAACATAACTGACATTACCTTCCTCTTTTAATACTTTTGACCATACCCTTAACTAGGTTAAATAGCCTAGTTATTTATTTCATGACGTGTCATATAGGAACTCACGACAAATATTAACATTTAGATTTTTGGGGCGTTACACATCACGGAGTCGTAATTAGCTAGCTTTGCACAAGAATATTCAGGTGAGTTCATAACCCCCACTTTTTACTGTTTTACATTTTTTAAATGTTTTCGGGGTGGAAAGACATGCACGTTTTGCAAAAACATACAAAGTTTTGAACAAACGCAAAACTCGTATTTCTAAATCATATTACGAAGGGATTTCGAGGAACACAAATGATTTACGAAAGGTTTATACTATACATACCGGTTTTCAAACAAACGTATCTTTCGGAATATGCATACCCACGAATTCTAGTTTTCTAAACTACGGGTAAATACAAGAAGCACTCTTGGTGAGAACGAGTACCAAGTATGATGCAAATGCTTATTTTTGAAATGTGAATGATTTTTGGTCAGGGTGACTAGGGATTCGGTCAGGGTGACCAGGGATTTGGTCGGGGAGACCAGGGATTTTTTTTATACATGGTATGATTAGCGTAAGGAGGGTTTACTACTTAGATCATGTGAGTGGGTAGGCGGGAACTGGAGGCCATTAATCCTCATTGTAGGACCGAGGGAGGTAAGCGGTAGATCTATCTGGTGTAGCGAGCCCAGCCCCAGGCCCAACAGTACGGACCTCGGGGTGACTTTGTGCCCAACGCAAAATCCGCTAGGTTTGAGTCTTCCTACTTGCACTTCACACATATCAATGGCCTTGCAAACCATTGGTGATCTCTTTATTTCCTTATTTGCTACATACCAGGGACATATATACTTGCGAAACTACTTGTTCATACAAATTAAATACCATGTTTTATACAAAATTTAAAGCACAGGATTATGCGGGTATGGAGTCAAAGTCAGGGTGGGCATTGACGGTTTTACGAACATTACAAATACATGGTTTTTATGAACATACTGTGTTACAAACACAACGTTTCCATATAATTTGGCAAGAAAATGACTTTTGATTCATTTTCTCAATACTTTTTCAAAAACCGGTTACTCCAAAGATTTATTTCAAATCTTTCACAACTCAAAAGATTTATTTAAAATCTTTTACAAACAAACTATGAACTCGCTCAACTTTATGTTGACTTTTTCGCATGTTCTTTCTCATGTTACAGTTCTAAGACAAGGCACGGTTGGAATAGGAGAACCATTGGAGTTTCGAGTACTTAGCGGCGTTCAATTTCTAGAAGTCTTGCTATATTTGCTTCCGCTGTGCAATGAAGATACCAGTCCAGTCACGCCAATGCTCTGATAATTTCGAGGTGTGACAACATTTCCTCGCCAGGTCCACCGTAAATTACGGTGTGGACCGTAAATTACGGTGGATGCTGGCAACATAATTCCATCGTAACTCAGTAGGATCCTGCCGTAAAGCCCAAAAATTTTCACTGGCCACCGTAACCTACGGTGCCACCGTAAATTACGGTGGCACCTGGACATCTCTGATTCGTTGAAAATTGTGATTTTTAGTGTCATTTTTATATTTTTTTTCAGTTTTTTTGATTTTTTTGTGTTTTTAAAATTTTTCAAAAACATGTAAAAATTACCCTACCCCCTCAAAAGTCCCGTGTTGTCCTCAACACAATGTTAGAGCAATTCGCAACCCGAATGTCCCCACACTTGTTTCAAACACAAGCTTCAAGCAAGTATGGTAAATATGCAAACTATACAAAATAAACAAAATGAAATGCTAACTATTTACACTACCAAACCTGGGCCTCTCATGGTTGCTCATCGTCGACCGGGCGTAAGATGTAGCCCGCTTTGTCAAGCTCCAAGTTGTTGATGTTGTTCCCCTCCAAGTATGGCTTCAACCTATGGCCATTCACCGTTTGTTGTTTTAGTGTTTGCTCATCTTGGATATCTACATCACCAAACTTCCCAACTCGCCGAATGACATACGGGCCCATCCATTTGCTTTTAAGCTTGCCCGCAAACATCTTGAGTCTTGAATTGTACAACCAAACCTTTTAACCCACTTCAAAGGTTTTCTTCCTCAACTTTGCATCGTGTACCTTCTTGAGCTTGTCTTTGTAGGCCGAAGCACACTCATACGCCTCATCTCTAATCTCTTCTATCTCGCTTGATTGTAACTTCCTCATCTTCCCCGCCTCATCATAATCCGCATTTACCGTCTTAATCGCCCAATGTGCCCGATGCGCTAACTCCATTGGCAAATGGCAACCTTTTCCATAAACCATCCGGTAAGGTGTTGTGCCAATCGGAGTTTTGTAGGCCGTTCGGTATGCCCACAACGCATCATCCAACTTGCTCGACCAATCATTCCTATCCGTTCTAACCGTCTTCATGAGAATTTCTTTTATTTGACGGTTGGACACTTTGACTTGTCCACTCGTTTGCGGATGGTAAGGTGTGGTAATCCGGTGATTCACACTATACCTCTTCAACAATTTCCCGAAATTAAAGTTCTTGAAGTGCGAACCACCATCATTTATAATAACACGCGGAATACCAAAACGAGAGAAGATGTTGGATTGAACGAATTTACAAACAACCGAGTGGTCATTTGTTCTTGTTGCAATAGCCTCAATCCACTTCGAGACGTAATCAACTGCCACCAAAATATATAAGAACCCGTTGGAGTTTGGGAAGGGACCCATAAAGTCAATACCCCAAACATCGAATATTTCGACAACCAAGATTGGTTCCAATGGCATCTCATCCCTCTTCGATATGCTTCCCATCTTTTGGCAGTTTACACAATTTCTAGCGAACTCACATGCATCCTTGAAAATTGTGGGCCAATAAAACCCACATGAGAGAACCCGGTAACCCGTTTTATGCCCACTAAAGTGACCTCCACATGCGGATGAATGAGCATGAGTCAAAATTTCCATCACCTCCGTTTCGGGCACACACCTTCTAATGACTTGATCCGGCCCGATCTTGAAGAGATCCGGTTCATCCCAAATGTATTGCTTTACTTGAACCATAAATTGTTGTCGTCGCTTCTTGGTCCAATGACTTGGGATGGCACCCGTGGCTAAATAGTTGACATAATGAGCATACCACGGTGCAACGAAAGTGGATACGGCTAAGAGTTGCTCGTCGGGAAACGTTTCATTTATTTCACTAACATCATCAATCCCTTCAACCGGAATCCGAGATAAGTGATCTGCCACTACGTTCTCACTTCCCTTTTTGTCTCGAATTTCCAAGTCAAACTCTTGCAACAACAATACCCACCGAATCAAACGAGGCTTCGCGTCCTTTTTCTCCATCAAATATCGGACCGCACTATGATCCGAATAAACCACCACCTTGCTCCCCCAAATATACACCTGAAACTTATCCAAAGCATACACCACCGCTAATAACTCCTTTTCGGTTGTGGTGTAACTGAGTTGCGCTTCGGATAAAGTCTTGCTTGCATAATAAATCACTACCGGCTTCTTGTCAACCCGTTGACCCAAAACTGCACCAATAGTAGTGTCGCTTGCATCACACATTATCTCAAACGGCTTTGACCAATCCGGTGGTTGCAAAATAGAAGCTTTGACCAAATGTTCCTTCAAAACAGTGAAAGCTTGCATACACTCATTAGTAAAATCAAATGGGACATCTTTTAATAACAAGTTGCATAAAGGTTTGGTGATAACACTAAAACCTTTTATGAAACGTCTATAGAACCCCGCGTGTCCCAAAAATGACCTTACACCCTTAACATTTTTCGGAGGTGTCAAAGATGCTATTACCCGTATTTTTGCCTTATCCACCTCCATTCCCCTTTCCGAAATTACGTGACCCAACACAATACCCTCTTGCACCATGAAATGACTTTTCTCCCAACTAAGCACTAAATTTTTCTCAACACATCTTTTTAAAACTTTTTGTAATTCGTTGAGACAAGATTCAAAACTAGTGCCAAAAATGGAAAAGTCATCCATAAACACTTCAAGCGACTCTCAAACCATGTCTGAGAAAATACTCATCATACATCGTTGGAAAGTTGCCGGTGCATTGCACAAGCCAAATGGCATTCGCCGAAAGGCAAAGGTGCCATATGGACAAGTGAAGGTGGTCTTGTGTTGGTCATCCGGGTGTATTGCTATTTGATTGTAACCCGAATACCCATCCAAAAAGCAGTAATATTTTTTACCCGATAATTTTTCAATAATTTGGTCAATGAATGGTAGCGGGAAATGGTCCTTAGAAGTTGCGGCATTCAATTTTCGGTAGTCAATACATACACGCCACCCGGTGACCGGTCGGGTGGCAATTTGTTCACCATTTTCATCTTTGACTACTTGAATACCGGCCTTCTTAGGCACAACTTGGGTGGGACTCACCCAAGCGCTATCCGAAATCGGATAGATAATCCCCGCATCCAACCATTTAATTACCTCTTTCTTTACTACCTCCCTTAGGTTCGGATTCAATCGCCTTTGAGCTTCTCGTGTTGGTTTTGCATCTTCGGTGGTAATAATCTTATGCATGACGATTGATGGACTAATTCCTTTAAGATTGGCAATCGTCCATCCAATAGCTCCCTTGTTCTCCTTTAACACTTCCAACAATGCTTGCTCTTGCGCCAACTCTAAATTAGAGGCAATAATGACCGGTAGAGTGTCATTATCCCCTAAGAAAGCATACTTCAAGTGGCTCGGCAAGTCTTTAAGTTCCAACTTTGGCGGTTCCTCTAACGATGGTTTAGTACTCGAGTTTATCTCCACCGGCAAGCCTTCGAATTGGTGAGTCCATGGCGGTCAACCTTCTTTCAAGGCCATAGCATCCTGTTTTTCCTCTTCAACCCGGAGTGCATAAGCATGTACCTGTTCAAAAAAATCATACAAGCAAACATCCATACCATCCTCCTCATACTCATGCGGGTTGCATCCGTCAACTAAATCTGCCATGAAACACTCATCAACACCATTAGCATTAGAATTGTTAGTAAAAACATTCAAACGCATTTTTCGGTTCCCAAAAGTCATATCGACTGTACCAAATCTACAGTCAATCACGACATGCGCGGTGCTAAAAAATGGCCGACTCAAAATGACATTTTGTTGTTGTTTTGGGTCCGCGGACGAGTAGTCCAAGACTAAAAAGTCAACCGGGTAATAAAACTCATCAATTTTAACAATTACATTTTGAACCATCCCCCGAGGTAACTTATGAGACAAATTGGCTAAAACAACCATTGTTTCCACCCTAGCTAACGGACCAAAATCGTATTGGTCATATAAGCCCCCCGGTAAAATACTAACTCCGGCTCCAAGATCTAGCAACGCCTTCGCCATTTGAAAATTACCAACTTGTATGTTAATCAATGGCGTGCCCGGATCTTGAAGCTTAGGAGGAAGCTCCCCATTCAAAACCGCACTCACTTGCCCGGTTAAATCCACCCGCTTAGGCATTTTCTTCTTTTGTTGCCTTTTTTGTGTGCATAATTCCTTTAGGAATTTAGCATAAGCAGGTACTTGTTTTATTGCATCAAGTAGTGGAAGATTAATTTTCACTTGTTTAAACATGTCCCACAATTCTTCTTTTTGGGGACCTCTTGGTGCAATAAATTTTTTTCTACCCGGGTCAAGTAAAGCCGATGGAAACGGGACTTGACTCGGTTCACCCTCAACTTTTTCATTTTTTTCATTTTCACCCAAACCCGATTTTTTAACATTTGTTTCTTTAGGTTTAACCGGTTAAACTTCATCATCGTCACTTTCATTACCTGTGACATCCTCAACTACCCCCTCAACCAATTCGGGTGACAAATTGGCTTTAAATTCTTTTCCACTTCTTAAAACACTAACATGATGAACATTAACATTACCTCGTGACGAACCATGTGAAGGATTTACCTTGGTGTCGCTAGGAAGTTGACCCTTGTTTTTCTTCAACTCCGCCACATCGGTTGCCAATTGACCCATTTGGGTTGTTAGTGATTGGATGCTCTTGTCACGAACCTCATCCTTTTGCATTCGAACTTCATCGAGTTGGTTCCGTTTTTGCATCTCCGCTTGCATGCTCTTTAACATTTCCATCATCTCGTTTCCACCCGAAGACCCCCCTTGTTCTTGACCCGTTTGATATTGCTTTTGATACCCTTGGTTGTTCCCACCTCGGTATCCACTTTGATTGTTGTATGTTGGCGCGAACCAAAGTTACCTTGGCTACCTTGAAAGTTCGGGTTAGCTTGATTTGAAGGGTTCCCATACCGAAAATTTGGGTGATTCCTCAACCCGGGGTTGTAAGTATTAGAATTCATATTGTAGTTCCTACCACCCCCTCCTAGACCTTGTACCGCATGAACTTCATCATATTGCCCTTCTACAACTCCTTGGCAATTTTCAGCCGCATGACCTATTTCATTGCAAATAGCACAAACACTGTAAATTTGATTAGAGATTTGTACATTACCATCATCAACCGCATGCTTGGGCTTTCCTCTTTGAAGTGATTGCCATTTGCTCCAAAAACTCCCAATCGTCATTCTCATAATTTGTACCAAAAGTGCCACCAGTAATAGACATTAAGTCTCGAGCATCTTCGGCACTCAACCCCTCCTGGAAAGCATTCATTAATTCCCAAAGTTCAACTCCATGGTGAGGGCAATTCTTGATCATCATATTGAAACGCTCAAAAGCCTCATGAAACATTTCACCTTGTTGTTGCTGAAAACTCCTTAATCCCTTCCTAGCATCATTTGTCTTTTGGGCGGTGTAAAATTCATGTAGGAAAATTTGTTGCATTTCCGCCCAAGTGTAAATAGATGCTGAAGGCAAAGTATAGAACCACTTCTTTGCCTTATCCTCCAATGAAAATTGAAACAAGACTAACTTGACATCATCGGCCGAAAAACCTTGACTCCCAAGAGTATTGCAAATTGAGTCATAGGCCTCCAAATGGAAATAAGGCTCCTCTGTTGCTAGCCCCTTATATTTCGGCAAACTTTGTAAGGAATTAGTCCTTACTTCAAAAGTTCTTCCTTGATCATTATGAGGAATAACTACCGGTGAAGGATTTTGAGTGATTACCGGCCCAAAATGCGTTTCAATGCCTCTTGCATGTTCTCTAAGATGCCTTCTTGGCACACCCAACCGAACCCTTGGTCGAATAGGACCCATTGGCCTTGGCATAGGCCCTTGTGGTACATGTGGTTGAAATTGTTGTTGTGGCATCGGTTGGTGTTGAATCGGCCTTTGGAATTGATGTTGTACATTTTGCGGACGAACTTGTTGCAATGGTATAGGGCGTTGCACTTGTGGCCCTTGTGGCCTTGGCCTAATGTGTTGTGGTATAATTTGTTGTTGTTGAAATCCACCAACACTTGGCATTCTTTGAGTTTACCCTTGCACATAACCAAACTCTCCTTGATCACCATCACCCCCATAAGCATACCCGTCTTCATCATACCCCTTAAAATCTTCATATCCTTCCTCATATCCATCTCCCCCTATACCCGAAGATTGCCCAAATGGAAGGGTCGAGTATTGAAAGCCCGATTGGTTCGATGGTCTAAATGTTGAAGTAGCATGGACAATGGTTGAATTTGGTGGTATTGAATAATGAGAAGATGATTGACCCGTAGTTGGTGGAAAGAAGTGTGATAATGGTGGGATTGTGGCAGAAGGGCTAAAGGTAAGATTAGGTTCAACTTGAGTGGTGATCGGTTGTGTGGTGTTGGTTGGTGTAGTGTCATAAGGTGGAGTAGGAATTGTAGTGGTATTAGGTATGGTTGTGTTTGGTGATGGGTGTGTGGAAGTAGGTATAAATGATGAGGTCGTTTGACCCATTGTGGGTGGTATTTGAGATTCTTGCATGATGTTTCGTGGTGTGATGGGTGATGTAGGTTAACCAATAATTCTATTTTCTCTTACTAAAACACGGTTTTGCCTTAGCGTTCTTTCGATCTCCGGATCAAATGACAATGGTGAAGACTTATGAGAGCCTCTAGTATGCATGCACCTGTAGAAACTGCACACTAAACACACCAGTGTAAACCCGAAAATAACAAAGCAAAACTAACAAACTGACACACGTTGCGCACTACTCCCCGGCAACGGCGCCAAAATTTGACGTGCTGTCGTAGTACACGCAAATTTAATCCAAATAACAACTATAGATAGTGGTAAATTGGTATCGAACTCAGGGAGTATGTGGAAAATGTGTTGATTCAATAGCTTTGCACTTTAACTAAAATTAAACTAAAATTGCAGAAATTAAAATTCAAAAGTTGATTGTTTTGGTTTTAAGAACTAATATTAACTAATTAAATTGCAAATCAAAGGTTGGTTGTAAAGCAGATTAGGAGAAAGCGACCATCCTAAACCTCCGGTTTGCTTTTGACAATTGTGTTTAAATTCACTAGAAAGAATCACATTGACATGATTCGTGTATGATTGTTTGTTCGTGATAAAAGGGAACTAAGTACTCGGATTATGAAAATGCGAGGTTGTTACCCGATAACCAATTGACTAATATCCAACCCTAATCCCTCCCGTGATATCTTGATTGTCAGCGACACCAAGAACGTACGGTTTAGAATATGATCATAACAACAATCAACAATTTACAAACAAACATTCACACACCATAATAAACAAACAAACATTGCAAGTCTATTATTCTAGAAATACGAATCCAAACACAAAAGTCATAGACAAACCTTCAATTTAGGATGATCACCATAAGTTTAGCCACACATAGCTTGGTGAATCATCATAGCAACAAGTTTAATGTTCATACGAATCGAAAACACAAACTAATTGTTTAGAAATATTTGGAACCAAGCAAAACCAGCCAAAATCGCCCCTAAGATGCCAGAAAAACGTTCAATGATCAGATAATGTGAAAAGACACCCAAAAACTGATTAAATGAGGCAGTTACGGATTTCCTCGCAGCCTCCACCGTAAATTACGGTACCACCGTAATTTAGGGTGGTCATCAATATGTTACGGTAGCTGAAGACTGTGTTACGGTGGAGAACTGGTCATATTTCAGGGCCACCGTAAATTACGGTGGCCACCGTAATTTACGGTGGAGCCCTGAATGTTGGGTTTTGTTTCTTTGTTCCTTCCACGCACGACCCGTTCATCTCCAAACTGTCCAAAGTTGCGTTTTATCCCTTTTTAGCTCCCGAACCGCACCTGAAACATAAGCAACCGTAGTCATCTAATTCAAGATAATTACGCGATTAAGTGAAGGATAAATTCGTCTTTTAACATCATTAAGGGTTGTCCTATGGACCACCCGTCACGGAGCTGCAAGCATTAGTAGATAATGCTGTTATAAAAGCTATAGAGCGGCAGTATAATGAATCTAGCGGGACTCGAAGTAAGACCCTATCCACACCGCACTCCAAGCCTAAGACTCATTCGGAGGCTCATAGCAAGCCACCCTCTAAGAAAGATGAGACTAAGAAAGATGATGATCGACATTCATCTAATCAAAACAGTGTTCCATCTAAAAGGATTGTGTTTGATGATAAACCACGTACCAAGTCCTGTACTTATAAGTACTTTGTTTTCCTGCAAACCCCGGGATTTCACTGGGGAGAAGGGGGCAATTGATTGTATGACCTGGTTGGATGAGATGGACACGGTAGTTGACATAAGCGGTTGTGCTGAAAGGGATGTAGTGAAGTATGTGTCCCAATCGTTCAAAGGAGAGGCACTACCATGGTGGAAGTCTCTCATTCAAGCTGCTGGAAAGATCCCGCTCTACAATTTGTCATGGGATCAGTTCGTTGCTCTCATTAAGGAGAATTATTGCCCGCAGCATGAGGTTGAAAGGATTGAATCAGATTTCTTATAATTGGTGATGAAGAATTTAGATTGTCAAGCTTACCTCACCAGTTTCAATACCCTGTCTAGGCTGGTTTCGTATCTCGTAACCCCGGAACCCAAAAGGATTGCTCGCTTTATTGGGGGTTTAGCCCCAGAAATCAAAGCTAGTGTTAAGGCGTCCAGACCTGCTACTTTCAGATCAGCAGCTGACCTATCTCTGTCTCTTACCTTGGACGCGGTCAGGCTAAGATCGCTGAGGAACTCGGAAGAAGGTAAGAGAAAGCGTGAGGATGATAACTCACGAAGATCTGAAAAGAAGCATAAAGGTAGCACTGACTTCAGGAAGAAGTCTGGATCCAACAAGGGTAACCAACAAGCTGAGGAAAAGCCAAAGTGCAAAACCTGCCAAAAACGCCCTTTTGGAAAATGCAGATTTGGGTCCAAGTCTCAGTCAGGACCAGCTGCATGTGGGTTATGCAAGTCTAAAGAGCACAAGACTGTTGATTGCAAGAAGATTAAAGATGCCACGTGCTACAACTGCAATGAGAAAGGGCATATAAAGACCAATTGCCCTAAATACGCCAAGAAGCCTGAAGAGGTCAAGAAGACCAATGCAAGGGTCTTCCGAATGGATGCAAAGGAAGTTGTCTAGGACGACAATGTGATCACAGGTACCTTCCTCATAAATGATGTCTATGCAAGGGTGTTATTTGATTCAGGTGCTGATAAATCATTTGTAGATAATAAGTTTTGTAAATTGCTGAATTTACCTGTTAAAACCCTAAGCGTGAAATATGAGGTGGAATTAGCTGATGGTACCTTAGAAAGCGCATCAACCGTGTTAGATGGGTGTGTTATATCCATTAGGAACCACTCCTTTCCTTTGTCTTTACTTCCTTTGAAGTTAGCCGATTTTGACATAGTTATAGGCATGGATTGGTTATCTCATAACCAAGCCCAGATAGTGTGCAATAAGAAGCAAGTGGTGATCAAGACCCCTTCGGGTGAGCCACTTACCATTCAGGGAGATACCCAGTATGGACTGCCTGAGCAAGTGTCTATGCTCAAGGCATCTAGATGTTTGAAGAAGGGTTGTGTCATTTATATGGCACAAGTGACTATTGATGAATAGAAACCCAAGATTGAAGATATTCCAGTCATCTCTGAGTACCCAGAAGTTTTTCCTGAAGAACTACCTGGTTTACCCCCAGATATGCAAGTAGAATTCAGAATTGACATCATCCCTGGAGCTGCACCTGTTGCGAGAGCGCCTTATAGGTTGGCACCAACAGAGATGAAGGAATTGAGGACACAACTAGATGAGTTGCTGGCCAAAGGTTTCATTAGACCTAGTTCGTCTCCTTGGGGAGCGCTAATTCTATTTGTCAAGAAGAAGGATGGATCGATGCGTCTGTGCATCGATTACCGTGAGCTTAATAAGGTCACTATCAAGAATAGATATCCTTTGCCCAGGATCGACGATCTGTTCGATCAATTGCAAGGGGAAGGCTACATCTCTAAGATCGATTTGAGGTCAGGCTATCATCAATTGAAGGTTAAAAATGAAGATGTACACAAGACCGCATTTAGGACTCGTTATGGTCATTACGAGTTCCTAGTGATGCCTTTTGGGCTCACTAATGCACCTGCCGCATTCATGGATCTCATGAATCGCGTCTGTAAGCCCTACCTAGATAAATTCGTCATCGTTTTCATCGACGACATTCTCATTGACTCAAAGAGCCAAGCTGACCATGAGAAGCATCTTCGATGCATTCTGAAACTGCTTCATCAAGAAAAGCTCTATGCCAAGTTTTCGAAGTGTGAATTCTGGCTTCGTGAAGTCCAATTTCTTGGACATGTGGTTAGTGAGCGTGGTATCCAAGTAGATCCCGCTAAGGTTGAAGCTATTATGAACTGGCAAGAGCCCAAGACGCCTACGGAGATTCGCAGCTTTCTAGGACTAGCAGGATATTATAGGCGATTTATCGAAAACTTCTCAAGGATTGCTGCGCCCCTAACTTCGTTGACGCGTAAGAATATTAAGTTTGATTGGGGCCCTAAGCAGCAGGAATCCTTTGACATTCTTAAGCAAAAGTTGAGCAATGCACCAGTATTAACATTGCCTGATGGAATAGAAGAATTCGTGGTATATTGTGATGCATCGCACACAGGTATGGGGTTTGTGCTTATGCAGAAAGGAAAAGTTATTGCCTATGCTTCACGACAATTAAAAGTGCATGAGAAGAATTACACCACCCATGACTTGGAGTTGGGTGCTGTTGTATTTGCACTGAAACTGTGGAGGCATGACTTGTATGGAACCAAGTGTGTGATCTTTTCAGATCACAAAAGTCTTCAACATCTGTTCAACCAGAAGGATTTGAACATGAGGCAGTGACGTTGGATGGAAACTCTGAATGATTATGACTATGAGATAAGATACCATCCAGGCAAGGCAAATGTCGTTGCCGATGCCTTAAGTAGAAATGAAAGAGTGAAGCCTATAAGGATCAATGCCAAGAGCATTGAGATAAAGAATAGTTTGAACGAAAGGTTGTTAGCTGCATAGAAGGAAGCTGTGCTGGAAGCTAACTATCCTGATGAAAAGCTAGGAGTAACTGAAGAACAGTTATCCCATGACAAGGACGGAATCCTAAGGTTAAATGGATGAATATGGGTTCCAGTTTATGGAGGACTTAGGGATGTTATCCTCCAGGAAGCCCACAGTTCCAAATATTCTGTTCATCCTGGAGCTGATAAGATGTACCAGGATCTAAAGGCAAACTATTGGTGGATAGGCTTGAAAAAGTCTATAGCTGCCTATGTAGCTAAATGTTTGACGTGTGCGCAAGTTAAAGCTGAACATCAGAAGCCGTCAGGTTTGCTACAACAGCCTGAACTTCCCACATGGAAGTGGGAGATGGTGACAATGGATTTCATCACCAAGCTGCCAAAGACAAAGAAAGGAAATGATACTATATGGGTAATAGTAGATAGACTGACTAAGTCAGCACATTTCCTACCCATTAAGGAGACTTATAGCTCCGATATGTTAGCCCAATTGTACGTAGATAAGATTGTATATCTGCACGGCGTACCAGTGTCAATAATCTCTGACAAAGATACCAGATACACATCACATTTTTGGAAAAGTTTCCAACAATCTTTGGGCACGCGCTTAAATTTTAGTACGGCTTACCATCCACAGACAGATGGGCAAAGTGAGCGTACAATCCAAACTTTGGAAGACATGCTTCGTGCATGTGTGATTGATTTAGGTGGTAGTTGGGATAGCCACCTGCCATTGATCGAGTTCTCCTATAACAATAGCTACCATACCAGCATTCAGGCTGCACCTTTTGAGGCATTATATGGTAGGAAATGCAGAACACCTATTTGTTGGGCGGAAGTAGGAGAAGTTCAGTTATCAGGACCTGACATAGTCTTTGAAACAACGGACAAGATTGTCCAGGTTCGTGACCGCCTGAAAGCTTCCAGGGATAGGCAGAAAAGTTATGCAAATAAAAGGCGAAAACCTCTAAAGTTTGAGGTTGGTGATAAAGTATTACTTAAGGTATCACCCTGGAAGGGAGTGATGCGATTTGGTAAGAAAAGTAAGTTAAGCCCGAGGTATATAGGACCATTCGAGATTATCGAATGTGTTGGGTCAGTGGCTTATAAGTTGAACTTGCCTGAGGAGCTCAGTGGTATTCACAAGGTATTCCACGTCTGCAATCTGAAGAAATGTCTAGCGGATGAATCGCTAGTCATACCACATACAGATGTGCACATAGATGAGAGCTTGAAATTTGTGGAAAAACCTTTGTCGATCGAAGATCGATGGGTTAAGAAGCTTCGGAGGAAGCATGTACCTATCGTAAAGGTTAAATGGGATGCCCGAAGAGGTCCCGAATATATGTGGGAAGTCGAGGCTACCATGAAAGAAAAATACCCTCATTTGTTCCTGTAAATCTCGAGGTCGAGATTTCTTTTAAGGGGGTGAGGATGTAACACCTCGTAAAATCATACCCAATGGAATAAAGACACGTGGCATGTAAGATGAACGTGTCAGGAACCCGGGTCAAATTAAAAGATGTATGGTAGGATTTAAAAAGGGTGACATGTTATTAAACACCTCTGAGCGACCAAATTATAAATCCCAAGACCATAAATTGTAATAAACATCTGATGTACTAAACCGGTTATTCCTATAATAAATAAAATTCAGATTATAAAAGAATTTGGATATGTAATAATGTTACAACAAAGTTCGTACAAAATTCTTGTTTAAGAAGGATTCAAATTTTGAAACGCATGGCAAGACTCTTCCACAAAATCCAAAATGTGTAAGTGCATGCAAAGTCTGAGCACTTGGTCCCTCTACTGAAAAGGAAAGCATAAGATTCGGACTTGTAAGAAATGCATGGTCAAAACTTCAAATTTTCATTTTTTTGGCTTCTGGTGAAGGGTTACGGACCGCAAGGATAGACCCTTACGGTCCGTAAGATAGCAGCGCTGGGCGATGTTTTTCTGAAGGTCGGTTACGGACCGTAAAGCCTAAGACTTACGTTCCGTAAGACCGTCGCTGGGCAGAATTATTGGACAGCTGCCTGTTCAGCAGGTTACACCACCTTATAAGAGTGGTATTCGAAAATCAGGGGCCCTATAACTGGTTTTTAGCTTCATAGGGACACCTGGGAACATCTTACAACCTTTGTAGACTGATTTGGAGTGATCTTGATGCATCAAAGTTGCTATATAAGAAGAACAAGTTGCAACATTTTTGTCACTCATTTGCAACTCACTTCAAGGACTTCTCTGGAGCTCCTCTGATCAGCAACAAATCTTCTTAAGATCCCTAATCATACTTAGGACCTTTGTAAGTGTCCTTAACCCTTCCTAATTCAGTTTAGCTTAGTTAATTAGCTTAAAGTCAAACCGTCGTAATTAGAGTTTGACTTCGTGATTAATCAATAATTGTTCAGTCAAATCTCGAATTAAAAGTACCTATAAGTAGGTAATTATGTGGGTAATAAACCCTTAAAAGGGTACTCTCTGATTCCCACTCTAACTAGGTCAATTGTCGGGTCAAACTTGATATTAAAAAGTCAACAGAAAGCTTAAATTCAAAGTAATGCATAATTAGCAATGTAGAAGCTATGCAACCTGTTTTATCACTAATATAACTTGGTAATTAATTTAAGAACATGTCTAAACATGTTCAACCCGACAATTTTCAGTTTAAGCTCAGTTCGGAACCGAAAGTCGCATAGTTTGACTTTTGCTTTGACTTTCGATTCTGACCCATTGTAGCATGTTTTAGAAATGCCTTAGAGCCCTATTAGGACTAGGTTTCATGTTGGTATGACCCTCTGTGATTATACAACTTGGTTCATTAGTTACCCGATTCGTATGCATGTTTCCGTTAAATGCTTAAATGTTGACTATTATGCCCATATGACCTTAAAATGTGATTTTTGAAAATGTAAAAGAATAGAAACCTTAGTTACTGATTATTAGACTTGTCCCTAAAATTTGACATCAGTTTGAGGTCTAGATTAAGAGTTATGCTCAATAGCGTAATTTGAAAGTTTTTATTAAATAAACGGCGTAATTAGCATATAGCCTATCTAAACCCGATTTTTAATATCAAAATTTTTACCTACTGATATAAAATAATATTTTGGGATTTTTGAAGATTTTTATTTAATTTTAGGCTGAGCATAACATAGGGTTGTAGCTTTAATTCGGTTATTGCCGGTTTTGCCCTTTTGGGCTATAAAATGAGTTTTACAAATCTTTTTGACCCCAAACCTTTTGCTAATGATATTATATGATAAATAAATTATTTTAAACCTACTGGAATAATCAGAATATCAGCTTTCTATATAGAAACCAGAAATGGCTCCAAATCGCCTTTTTAAGCGTTTTTAACGCATAGTATGTATTAAAACTATTTTGAACATATAAGGTTGGATGCCTACTGTTATTTTAAGTAAATTATTATATTATAACAGTGAGCAAAATTTTTAAACTCGGGTTTCCGGTTTTGACCTTTTAAGCCTATGTGAAACTACCAAAATGCCCCTAAGGCGCATAGTTTGACTATAAATGATAAATTTCACATATAGGTTTTACCATACTAATATCACTTAGTAAATTAAGTATTTTTACTGATTACATCAGACCCGAAACTCAGATCTATATTTAAACTCTTTTATAACCTTTTAAATGACCAAAACGCCCTTACAGGGCATAATTTAGGTTTAAATTCATATGGGGCATAATAGAAGATATCTTACTGATGTCACAACATATTTAAGGCATATTAACTTAGGAAACTTTTATATGACTCATTTGGTTACCCGTTACGCATTTTCGCGTTCGGATCGGCTTATGTGACTAGTTTGCATAAATTAGCCGAAACGGGTCAAACCTTACCGTTTTCATCTCCAAATCCAGAATGTGTTTAAGTTACCCATATTAAGCAAGCATACAAGCTTGTCGGGTCAAAACCACATTCTAAACCGGTCTTCGCTTTATCATGCGTTTGAACCGTGTATTCCTTTTGAAAACTAACCAGTCTAAGTCTAAGCTTAATTAAAGACCCGTTAGGATTCTAATAGGTTATTAAAAACCTTCGTTCCAGATTAGGAGCCCAGTAAAAGCTACGGGCACTTGCTGTATTTGATTTATACCTTGCTCAGGTAAATACTCTTAACTTATTTTCCCTATACGGGCTTGGGATACGGTATTATAATAATACCGCTTGGTCGGTATGTAGTCATTTAAATCGGATTGTGATTAATGTAATTACATAACTCGTTTTATTCTGTATTATTTGGTGTATGGCCCTTGGGGGTTAAATGACCATGTCCCGGATATCCTTGGCATCATTCAAAGAAATGGCCACGACCTAAGCACGGGGTGTAGGCGTACACCTGATAGATGCATTATGTAAAAACTAGTAATCCACTTAAAGGAAATAATCCTTGTGGGCATTATACCTGTGGCGTGTCAATTAATCTAGACCGGCCCTACAAACCGGTCCTAATGGACGACAAATAAGTAAAACTGTATACAAGATTATTTTTAAATAATTATCCCAAGTTATAAAGATATTTTTTTGCCGAAGTGCATTCAAATAAATTTTCAAACTCTTTTCAAAATGAGTCAGTTAAGTTGTATTTACCAGTGTAAACTGACATATTTTCCAAAAAGGCTAAGTGCAGGTACTATACGTAATAGGCTGGCTACTCCAGGCATCAATAATCAAGTCTCGCAAGCTCTAGATGTCAAAGTCCACTGAACCGTTTTCCTTTTTATTTGATCCGCCTGTGGATCTGATTCAACTGTTTTGTGATACCTAATATTACAATTTTATTCGGTTGAAATAAATCTATCTTTTGCTTCCGCTGTGCATTTATATATTGTGTTGTTTGACTATGATGATATCAACTACGTCACGATACTCCCCACCGGGCCCACCGGTAATAAGTGGAAATATCGGGTTGTGACAGGTAAGAAGAAAACTACGTCATTAAGAACTAAATCTTAGAGGTTTTGAGTAAAATTTCGGGTTTTGGTTAAACTCTCGCCTAATGAACTTACATGACACGTCTGTTTATGCAAATTAAGTAATGCATGAATGAGAGGAATAGGAATGTAGAATGAATGAGGTGAGTTAAAGATAACGTAAGGGTATGTATGGTACAAATAACTACAGGAAATGTAGTATGATATTAATTTTGGAGTTAAGCACGTATACGTGACCATAAAATAGTAACTTTGTTGCGATAACAAAACGATAATTAAATGTTATGTAATATATGTATAGAATGTAATCTTAAAGGATGAGATAAAGGTATTAGATCCGTTTTAAATGGATTATATGAATGTAAGCATTATTATAAGTTTAAATAAATATGTATATTGATCAGTTACTAACGGGTTGAGGAAATGAGAATGTTATGTGAAAGCATGCCATGGAAAGTATAGGCTGGTTAAGAAGAAGTCAATTGTATGAATAATTATGAAATGAGATCGGATGGTTGTTTATAATTATGATGCAACTATGAAGTTTGACATAGATATGTGTGTGTAAGAGGAAATGAGATAGGTTTCGGGGACGAAACCTTATTTAAGGGGGGTAGACTTGTAACACCCCAAAATCCGAATGTTTATATTCGGAAAATGTTCTGATATGGTACATCAAGAAATAAATAACTAGGCTACTAAACCTAGTTAAGAATATAATTGAAACAATTGAGAGATGAAAGTTGAGCCAAATATGTTTAATTAATAAACACAAGGGACTAAAGTGGGTTAAAATGAAAGTTAAATTAATATATGAAATTACACACACAAGATCGTGTGTTCTAGAGAGAGCAGGAGCTCTCATGAAGCCAAAACCCTAACTTCATCTAATCCATCAAATTGGAAGGCTAAACGAAGATCAAATTCATAACCGAGCATGGATTAGTGATCACCTTCACAAGGGGGTCGTAAGGTATGTCTTAAAAGTTAGATTGGTGATCTTTCATGAAGTGGGTTATGATGTAAATTGCGAATTTGTATGAAATTGAGAACAGGTGTGTGTTAGAATCATCATATAAAACATGGATTATGCATGGTTTAGGTTAATTTGATGTTTAATGGTGAAACCCGTTTGTTATGGTGAAGATGATGACATGGGTAAATCATCTATGTCTAAATTCTTGCTTAATATTGATGTATTTTGATATGTATGGTAGATTCTTGTTAGAGGAATTGAAAGAAATGTGATACTAGTATGTTTGATGTTATGCATGAATGATCTATGTTGATTAGAAGGATAATTTGATGATTTATGTATGAGTTTAGTAGAATATGCATGAATTAGTTGCACACTATGCTTAGGAGGTAGTAAACACACCAAGTGTATGATGAAATGTATATAGTGTTGTCCGTATAGGCTATTATGATGTTACGGGTATATAATGATAAGTTGAAAGTTAAATTAAATGAACCGTTGACCTCTAAAAGTCAACTGTGTATAAGAAGAATGGTTAGACGTGTTGTCATAATTGTAAGATTAAAGTAAGTTATACGATGCGTGTTAGACGTATGCGTGTTTAATGCGATGACATGATGGATTACACGAGTTGGAAATGATATGAATTTGGTTACATGTATTATGCTTGTTAGAAGTGACTAATGAAAGTCAAATGTGAATTATGCGATCGATATGATCGTTAACATGTACAATTGTGTTTGCTAATAAGAATGTGATTTCGATGACATGGAAGTATAGGAATCAGGTCGAGACGGAATCAAGCACGGAAGGCTAACGAGTCAAGAAGTGGCGAGGAAACGGATATGAACACGGATGCATGATGTAAGTGATTTCCGTAATCACTTCTTAGTTGTTTATGTAAAGTTATGTGTGACTTAATTAAGTATGATAATTGAGGTCAAATAGGAATGAGTTGTATGAAATCGAAGAATTTCGCTAAGTAAATCAAATGGGTCAAAATGAGGTTTTATTGCATACCGGAAAGGTTGCATAAGTAACGACTTCGGTATGATAACCGGGTAATGGATAAAATTGTACGTAAGCATGCTAACTGAGAAACGGTGATGCGGGTTAATGGGCAAGAGGTTCGGTAGTAAATCATGAGTAAATGAATAAATAATTTCATAGATGAAAATTGTACTATTTAATGTTCAATTACGTATTAATGAACGAATTTAACGAATACCGGGTATCGGGTGCGTAAACACCAAGTACGACACTCCGGATAGTGTAAAAGTATTATGGTCATAAGGTTCATGTAAGTTTTAGGTTAAAAGGAATGAGTTATTCGATAAAAACATGAACGGGTCGAATAAATTGTAAATGAATAATAAGCCGATAGTGCGTAAGATAAGAATTTCCTTAATCCGGATATGGGATTTCAAGTTCACATGATAGAATGTCAAATTACGAGCATGTAGGAAGAAACGGGAGGTTAAACGGGTAAACGGTTCAAAAGTTATGCGCGTTTTAGTGCGTTCGGACGACGAAAGGGATCTGCAGAAAAATGGAGAAACCAGGGGCCGTCGCCGACGGCATGTTTGGCCGTCGCCGACGCCATGTGCAAATGTCATTTTTCTCCGACGCCCTAATACACTGTCTACGCGATGTTGATCGACGCGAGGAAGCGCACGGTCGTGCGCTTGGGCCGCATGGTCGTACGATTCCGAGTAAATCATTGCACTGGCTTGTGCACTGCCAGTGCTCCCGACGTCGTAGGTTCCGCACGGTCGTGCGGTTGGGACGTACGACCATGCAACAGCTGCAAGTTCATCCGAATGTGCAGAATTCATCCGAAATCAGTCCCGTAACCTATAAGGAGTCCCAAAATATATTCTAAACTCATTGTAGAGTGTTTATGAGATGCGATGAGCGTGTACGCAAGCATAAAATGGAATGAAATAAGTATAGAGGCATATGTAAGTATAAGTATGGATTTACCTACATGATTAGTGAAAGGGAATCCATGGGCAAACACGTCTAGGAATGTATGTATGTGAGTAGGTATGTATGTATGTAGTTATGTATGTATGTATGTATGTATGTATGTATGTATGTATGTATGTATGTATGTATGTATGTAAGTAAGTACGTATGTGAAGACGTAATCATGTATGTATGTAAGTAGATGCGTATGTAAGCAAGTAAAGGTATGTATGTATGTACGTAGTTATGTATGTATTGTATACGTGGTTTCAATACATTTAAGTATTGACGTTATTAACAGTGTGCCTCGAGAATGAAATGTAATGCAGGTACATTATTGAAGTTTCGCCAAGGATTAGACACCCGGATGGAATGATTAAATCTAGAAAGATAACGGGATGGAAAGTATATGTGGATAGAACGTAACGAGACTACATGATTAAGAATCTTGTTTGTATATAATGTATGCTAATGTTGCGAATGTGTGTGGTGGGTGTAGGTTGTAAGAATCACAGATTATCATCACGAGGAGTAGCGATCAAAGACCGAGTCACAAGATAGATTGTACGGGAATGCTTGAGTATGTAATTTGATAAACATAGGTTATGCTTTTATTTTATTAAATGAGTACGAAGGATGCATATATTGTAAAAGAGTTATTTTAAAATGAACTTTCAAGTAAGTCAAAACGTTTATAATGAAATAAATTTTATGGTACGTATTTCCGCTGCGTCTTTTCAGTTAAAGCGTGTTAGGGTCTTACAGCAAGGTATCGGCTCTTGCACTACAAAGCCGAGTCAGTGAGGCAATGATATGGTTTTTGTAATTTATCTTATATATGGTATTTTTTTTATTTCTATTTATTCCATTTTGTGTATGCATTTTGTCAGACCCCGATATTTCCACGTATTACCGGTGGGGAGTATCGTGACGTAGTTGATATCATCATGGTCAATAATCACAGTTCAATGCACAGCGGAAGTCTTAAAGTAATAATTATACAAACTGATTTGAAAGTAACATAAAATATTACACAACGGATTGTAAGTGGATCCACAGGCGGATCTAAAAATAAAAAGAAATATTGTTCAACAGATTTAAGCATCAAAAGCTTGCAAGACTCTTTATTTGATACTAGGAGTAGCAAGCCCATTACGCGTAGTACCTGCACTTAACATTTTTTAAAAAATACGTCAGTTTACACTGGTAAATACAATTAACTGACTCTTTTGAAAAATGTTTATAAAAATTGATTTAAATGCACAAGGCACAAATATTCTTTTATAACTTGGGACAATTATTTAAAATAATCTTGTATACAGATTTATATGTTTGTCGTACTTTTAGGATCCGGGATAGAAGACGGAACAAGATTAATAGACACACCACATAATATAAACCCATGGCGAGTTATCCTCAACAATCGGGTATATCTTTTTACATACGCAACTGTCAGGTGTATGCCTACACCCCGTGCTTAAGTCGTGGCCATTTCAATGAATGAGCCAAGGATATCCAGGACACGGTCATTAACCCCCCAAAGGTTTAGATCAAACAAAATAGATTAAAACGGGTTATCTCAATGATTTAACCACTAATCGATTAAAGATTCAATACTCGACCAAGCGGTATTATTAAATACCGTATCCCAAGCCCGTATAAGGGAAATAAGTTAAAAGTATTTACCTAAGCAAAATTATAAATTTTAATCTCAGTCGTATATCAATCAGCAAACACATGTAGCTTTTACTGGGCTCCTAATCTGGAACGAAGGTTTTAATAACCTATTAGATTCCTAACGGGTCTTATTTAAGTCTTAACTTAGACCGGTTAGTTTTAATGAAAGGTTTACGGTTCAAAACGCAAGATTAAGCGAAGATCGGATTAGAATGTGATCTAGACCCGACAAGTTTGAAGACTTGTGTAAAATGGGTAAACTAAATACATTCTGGATTTTGAAGTAAAAATGATAAGGTTTGACCCGTTTCGGTTAATTTATGCAAACTAGTTACATAAACCGTACCGAGCACGTATATGCATAACGGGTAGCCAATTGAGTCATGTACAGGTTCCACAAGTTAATATGCTTTAAATATGTTATGATATCAGTAGAATACCTTCCATTATGCCCAAAACGAATTTAAAACCAATTTAAGCCCCGTAATGGTATTTTGGTCATTTTAAAGCTTATAAAAGAGGTTAAATATCAATCTGAGGTTCTGGTCTAAAATAATCAGTAAAAATATTTATTTTAATAAGTTATATCAATAAGATATCATATATTTGTGAAATTTATCATTTATGACCAAACTATGCACCGTAGGGGCATTTTAGAAATCTGAGTTCAAAACTTTTACTTACTGTTAAAGTATAAAAATTTATCCATAACATCAGTAGGTAACAAGCTTTAGGTGCCAAATATGGTTTTAAACCATACTATGCGCCTAAATCGCATAAAAGTCGGTATTTGACGATATTTGGGTTGATTAAGAAAATCTGAGATTTTGATCAGCCTTTACTGTTTAAAATAACTTATTTAATATATAAAATCAGCAGAAAAAAGGTTTGATATGTAAAGGATGTATAAAACTCATTTTATTAGCAAAAAGGGCATTATCGTCAATTACCGGGCCTATGCATGAACTCTATGTTAGGATCAGTTTAAAATTTAATAAAAATTTCCAAAAATCCCTAAATATTATATTACATCAGTGGGTAGAAAGTTTGGTGTCAAAATTTGGGTTTAAATATGATTTATGTCAAAAATGTCATTTAATTAACAAAAAGCTTTCAATTTACGATATCGAGCATAACTCTCATTTCAGACCATAAACTGATGTCAAATTTTTAGGACATACTTAAATATCAGTAATAAAGGTTTTTGTCCACTCACATTTTCAAAAATCTCGTTTTTATATCAAAAGGGCATAATGGTCAACATTTAAGCATTTAACGGAAACATGCAAATGATTCAGATTTCAAAGGACCCATATAGTATAATCTCAGAGGGTTATACTAACATGTAATATGGTCCTAAAGGAACCCTAAGGCATATCTAAAACAAGCTAAATCGGGTCAGAACTGAAAGTCAAAGCAAAAGTCTACTTTTGCGACTTTCGGTTGCGAACCGAGTCTAAACTCAGAATTGTCAGGTTGAACATGCTTAGACATGTTCTTATATTAATTACCAAGTCATTTAAGTGTTAAAACATGTTTCATAACCTCTGCATTATTAGTTATGAATTAATTTGTGAAAATGGACTCGTTTGACTTTTTTATTAAATAGTTTGACCCGACAATTGACCAAGTTAGAGTGATAATCAGTAGGTGCCCTTTTAAGGGTTTATTACCTACATAATTACCAACTCATAGTCACTTTCAATTCAAATAATGGCTGGACCATTAGTGATTAATCACTAAGTCAAAGCTTAATTACGATAGCTTTGACTTTTGGTCATTAAGCTAATAAAACTTGAACTTAGGAAGCTAAGAACACTTACTAGAGTCCTTAGCACGAATTTGAAACAAGAGAAAGCTTCCTTAAGCTCCAGGAGGCTTCAGAGAGTGAGTTGAATGAAAATATTCAAGTGTGCAAGTGAACAAATGCAACAAGGGGCCTTTATATAGGAACTTCAAGGCTTCAAGATCAATCCATATGTCCCTATGTTGCTACGAGATGTTCCCATGTGTCCCTAGTGCATGAAAACCATTTGCTCAGTCCCTGGTATCGAAATCGGCCATGCAATGGCGGTGTAACAGGCTGCAACATGCAGCTGTGAAGTTTTTTGTCACTGGCACTGCTCTCGCGGCCTGCGTAGACTGTAGAGAGAGTCTACGCGGCCCGCGTAAACCTGTTAATCCGGTAAAAAGTTTGCATTCCTTGCAATTTCAGTCCCTGGTCCATTTTAAGTTTAAATAACTTCCATTTATTGCACTTATGACCCCCATAGTTAACTATTAAGGGTCTTGGGTCACATTTTAACTCCGTTAAGCTCCCGGTTAGTTGTAAGATCACCCGAAAAGTCTTGTTTTCATCAAAACTTCATAAAATTAATATCCAATATTCTTGAGACAAATATATGAATATTACAACGTTTTTGGGATCGTTAAAAGGTCACTCAGAGGTAACATTTAACATGTTGACACTTTTAACCCCTATGCTTCGTAGAATCCTTAATTTAAGCACAAACGATTTTTTATGTTCGACAATTTATTCATTACAGAATATGAACGTCGTGTGAGGTCAATCAGTGGCACAAGATTGGCATGTTGACACTTTGGATCCTTTTACTTACATATTTATATTGTTTGACAATTTAAGTCCCTCGGAATCAATTCTTTACACGTTTAAAGTCCATGACACGTGTCTTTATTATATTGGTCGTGATTTTGCGAGGTGTTACACATTTGGACTTGATATACAACCAGGTAATGTTTCAAAACGATTTCTTCAACATTAATAGTAGGTTTAATATTTGATTTTTACCAGTAATTGTTTCTCTTGTGGGTACACAATTGCCGAAATCGGGGAGCGAATATTAATGGATTAAGGGACAAGCTTGGTTATCAGAGAAATTGTTGTCATCGGACATAGAGTTTCACTAATGCTTGTAAGTTCATTTTAGTACTTGATTTGAAGTTACATTTCTGGATGTGGATAATGATAGTATACATATAGGTATTCTTATTGGATAGGATTGTATGGTGAAATTGTGCCAAAAAGTGTCGGTATGTTAACTTTCTTTTTTCAATTTTGTCTTTGATCGTTTTTTGTTGTTACTTGCTAGTGTTAAGTATGCATATTGCTCTCTAGGCATTTTAAATATCATAAGAAAATTTCATTTTTTTAAAACTGAATTATCTATTATCTATTTTTTTAATCTTTTCAGGAAATTTCAGAACACTGATGATTCGTCCCGCCCATTCCAAGGGAAATCCACTGCCTTTATATAAGTTAGCTTTGTTTGTCACGTTGTTCATAGGTTTATTCATGTTGTTACTATATAATACATCAACGTAACCTGTCTATCGGATGGGTATTAAACTAGTTATTCTTGGTTTGGTGTAAATAGCAAATACCACTAGTGGATTTTATAATATTTTGATATTTAACTAGTGAACGGTTGAATCTTACCTAGTAAAATATTAGATTAATCCACGCTACATTTACAATATGAAAATATGCTAAAAGACGAAGAACCAACGACTTCTTATGTCACGATGTTAAAATTTTCAATGTGTGTATATTGCAATATTCATCATTCAATGTATATGATAAGTTTCTTTCTCGTGTTCACCTTTAAAGTTACGTGCTTTTTCATAAAGAGTTAAATAAAGTATACTTTGTTCAATACTTATGTTGCACGGGAACGGGTACGGGACTCGGGTACGTCAAAACTCAAAAATTCTAGATACGGGTACGGCAAAGGTACAACAAAAAAAATATAAAAAAAATTATACGGCAAAGGTACGGCAAAAGTATAACACTATTTAAATCAGTAGAAAGCATAAACATTGAATAAAATTAGCTGACAAAATAAAAAAAAGTAATAAAGTATAATTTACTCATGTAGTTAAAATGGGTTTTTTCTCCTGACTATTTGACTGGATATTTTTTAGCAGGCCCAATTTAAGATTAAAATACCCACAGCCCACAAATCTCTTCTTCCTTCTTAAACAAAAAAAACCCTAACAATGTTTTCCTGCAGCTTTATACATCACCGACATCAACCGGAATTTTCTGATATCTCCAACCTTCTTCTATCCATGTTGCTCTCGTTTGGTCAAAGGTGGCCCACCTCGTTCACTTCTTCCCCTCCCTCACGCCGTGACCAGTCCTAACCCACCAGCCGGCAACCGCGCCCGTGTGGCAGTTGTTGGGCCGTGGTTGGCTGAAAGTCTAAAACAACCCCGGACACGTCCCGGATACGTCGCGCTGACGTCCCCACTAACCCGGAAACGTTTGGGGGACATTTCCATGCCGTTTCCGTCCCCATACCGTCCCCGGGACGGGTACTGTATCCTCCTTGCCGTCCCCGTGCATCATATTTCATTACAATGATCGAGTAAATTCAATACATTCATACGATTTAACCTCCTAATTAAAAAAGAATATATATTTATTTAATTAAGTTACTATAAGTGTCCTTGTTTGTATAATGAAAGCAAATTTCAATTACCGCAGGTTGAAAATGTTTAGAAGCTTTATGAAAATTTCAGTTTTCCTTGTTTGTATAATGAAAGCAAAGAAGTCGCCATTGCGTCAATATTATCCAAACCCAAACGTGAATATACGATAGCTTTTTAACTATTCGTCTATTAAAACCTATATAAGTTTGCAAGTTTTTTTGCATCATGACTTGTACTCCATTTAGGGAGTGTTTCAAAAAAAATTGATTTTTCACCTTCAACCTTCAAGTTTTTTATTTTACATTTTAACCCATTTGAAAAAAATTGATTTTCACTTTCAACCTTAAAGTTTTTTCTTTTACATTTTAATCCATATGAAATTTTCACTTTTAACTCAAACTTTTTCATCTTTTGTAATTTAACACAACACTTTATTATTTACAAATTAGGTCCCCTATACTTTTTATCTTTCGCAAGTCGTTTTACGTTTCGTTCTAAATTTTGCAAGTTAACATGTCATAGCGTGCATGTAAGGTTCAACGTTTTTGCACTATTTTTCATATTTGACAGACCCGTCGCAACGCGTCCATTTTTTCCCTTCTGAAAACTTCCCCGCAACGGGCGGGTCCTAGATCGACTAAGTTGTTATTTTGTACGTTTTACGTTTCTGGTTAATTTCTCCGCATTAAGACACTGTAACGGGTGTACGTGGTTCAACGATTGTAGTCTCCTTTTCGTTCAGTGTAATTTTTACCATTTTATCTATTTTATTTTTACGATGTTGAGAGTTGATGTCGTTGTGGCATTGGTGTTACTTGGCACGGTTTTACGAACGTTTTTAACCTATTAATTTTTTTTACTAATATTTTGTTTCGGTTTACCCCTATATTTCCTTTACTTAAAAACTATTTTTTACGTGCATATTTATGTACGAGTATGTATAAATATGATTTGTTCTACATTCCGACGTAAACTTTTTTAATAGACGAGTTAGGTCAAATATAATACGTTTTCGTTTAAAGAAACAATTTTTAAGTGCATATTTTTATGTACGTTTTGGTAAAAATTCAAGTTGTTCTACTTTCGACGTAAACTTTTTTGGGAAATGATTCAGGTCAAATATAATATGTTTTCGTGTTTATTTTATGTATGTTTCGTAAAGTTTTTTTCGAACCGAGTGGAGTCAAACTATGGTTTCTTTTTCTCCCATTTTTTCCGAAAGCTCTAATTAATCCATTTCGATTGCATGTGCTATTTTCCTTCATACCCGTTACGTTTTCTATGTATGAGTTGGGTCACATATAATACGTTATGATTGTTCGATATGAATTCCATTTACTTTACGTTTGATCCAATCACAATGCTTATACAGGTTACACTAAATTCAACTGGATACGTCGAAATGTGTATTTTCATATGGTTAATGCATCATATAATGTTTGGACTAATTCATTCAATGTTTACGATGTACCCGCGCCGCAACGCGGGCGGTTGTTAACCCTAGTTTGTATAAATAAGTAACTAACCATACATTATTGCATATAAACATGTAAATAATTAAAACATGTGTAAATTTAGTAGCTAGTTGTATGAATAAGTGATAGTGAATTTACATTTATTTATGATTTATTATCTTCTATTAATACCATATCCTTTTTTATATAAACTAGGGTTTTTCAATGACGCGCGTTGCGCGAAAGGCATTGGTGTTTTCGACCGACATCATTCTTCAAATGATTCGAGATAAACGATGCGTAACCAGCCATATCCGGCATCGTGGAGTGTATTAAAAAGGGAGCATTTAGACGATTGGATGTTGGGCTAGGTGTTTCTTGGAATGCCCACGGATTGTTCGGGTCAAAACCACGATTATGAGGATTCATTTTTCGTATTGTGGTTGGATGAGAATTTTTTTTTAAAATAAGATAGAGATGATTATAGAAGAGGTGGAGTAGTTGTGGTAAAAAATGAATAGAAGTGTGAGTATTTATAGTGAATAATTTTTTTTAAACACATAGCCGTTGGCCAATGGTTAGCCCAAACGGCTACTTGTCTTGGCCAATGAGATCCTGTCATGTCATCTTGATAGCCCCGTCCAACGCCCGGGCTGAAACCCCCGCCCAACCCACGCCACAACCCCCGCCCCCAGGCTGAAAACCCCGCCCAAGGGGCCACGCCGAAACCCAAGCCCACCCGGGGTGGTGACTTGGGCGTTTGTACCCAACCCTCGTCACAACCCCTGCCCCATACCCCATATTATAATTTTAAAATAAGATAGAGATGATTATAGAAGAGGTGGAGTAGCTGTGGTAAAAAATGAATAGAAGTGTGAGTATTTATAGTGAAGAAGTTTTTTTAAACGCATAGCCATTGGCCAACGGCTAGCCCAAACGGCTACTTGTCTTGGCCAATGAGATCCTGCCATGTCATCTTGATAGCCCCATCCAACGCTCGGGCTGAAACCCCCGCCCAAGGGGCCACGCCGAAACCCAAGCCCACCCGGGGTGGTGACTTGGGCGTTTGTACCCAACCCACGCCACAACCCCCGCCCACAGGCTGAAACCCCCGTCCAAGGGGCCACGCCGAAACCCAAGCCCACCCGGGGTGGTGACTTGGGCGTTTGTACCCAACCCACGCCACAACCCCGCCCCATACCCCATATTCTAATATACCCTAAATTAACTGTTCATTTAGTTTGTTTTTTATCATTCACTGTTCATTTCGTTTGTTTTTTATCATATAGAAACCCCCGCCCAAGGGGCCACGCCGAAACCCAAGCCCACCCGGGGTGGTGACTTGGGCGTTTGTACCCAACCCACGCCACAACCCCGCCCCATACCCCATATTCTAATATACCCTAAATTAACTGTTCATTTAGTTTGTTTTTTGTTTTTTATCATTCACTGTTCATTTCGTTTGTTTCTTATCATATAGTAATAGTAATTTAACCATAGCAAATCACAAAATGACCGTCCATGTACACTACTAGTAACATGTGTGTCATGTATATCTAACTTAATTTTTTCTTTTTATACTTTTTTATTAACTATAAAAATAGTACAAGAAATAGTTGATTTTCTTAATAAAAGTGTAATTATCTGTACTATATTATAATATATATATATATATATATATACACGATAGATAAAAACTTGTTTATATGCAATTCTATGAGTTTAAGTAATTACCATTTTTAAAATACATTATAGCATCTTTTATAACATATTCTTTTTTTTTTAAGTAAAGGTTACATTGTTACTACTCTACTCATAAAATACACCAATAAATACTAATCGCATCTCATGCCATGATTTGAACTCTGATCTTTTCTCCAGGAGGTAAAAGCACTTACCATCCGGTCAAAACTGGAATGGCTATAGCTTTTTAAACCAACTTCAAGACGATTTTCAGATGGCTATAATTTTTCATAAATTAATACTTTACAAAAAAAAAAAAAAAAAAAAAAAAAAACACCATAAACTGATCATTTTATTTTTTTATTTGAATATGATATTGTTATAGTTACTTTTAAATTTTTAAAAAAATTAACATGTTACGTGATTACTAGTTTTATTTTCTCCGTTGTATCATATGGACACTTGTCTACTTTATCTAAAACAATACAATGTGATAATATACATATCTCACTTTGGAGTAAAATTGTGTATATCTTGTTACAAAATAAACTATTTAAGTCGAAAAGCACATTTAACAAAGAATCAATTTTAAATAAAGAATTACAAGAATCGCGAAAAAAACTTGTGTGTAATAAATGCAAAGAAGATAATCACATATAAAGAGATAGAAAGAAAGTTGGTTAAAAAAACTCTCTTATTTACCACGTCTTTTATATAACTCTTACATTGTATACTTAGAAATTTGAAGATAATCACATATAAAAAGATTGAAAGAAAGCTGGATTATGTCGCAACCCCCGACCCCTGCCTCAGGAGGCGGGCGGCTGCGGCACGCAGATTTGGTGGTATCGGTGTTTATTAATTTGGCAGCGGAAATTTCATCAGAACCGTAGTTAGAAAATAGTTTATCAGAGTAAAACACCACATTTTTATAATCATAAATACATGGGAAAAACCAAGTTTCCATTACAACATGTTTATAGGGATAAACCCTAATTTATTGAAATAAAAATGCTTCATTATTTAGGTAACTTTTATAGCCATTTTTCCAAGTCTTCTGTGTTCTCCAGGTGGCTTCTATTGGCTTTCACATTTGGTTACCTGAAACGCGTTTTAAAAAGTTTTATCAGCAAAAATGCTGGCGAGTGAATCCCAGTTTAATCAAAACAAGTTTTATCATTTTACAGCATTGAGGGCATCCCGCAATTACATTTGTTTACATCTACTTTAATTACCACCCACGGTACTGTCAATCCTGACTTGTGATCGTGTTACCACTCACAGTGTAGTAACAAGTAATGTATACAAAACCCGAACATACCGACGATAATTGTAGAATCACAAATACTCAATCACTGTTAATTATAATTTAAAACAATTGAGTTTTTGTAAAAACAGTTTAAATAAAGAGGAATTACTCACATTGCTATTTTAAATTTTTCATGGTGTCTTCCTGGTTATAATCTAATAAAATTAAACAATGCATACGCGTTAGTATAATAACCCAATTTACATTAGTTATACCCTCCCCCCCGAGACAGAAGTCCAACGACTGAGTCAGACAGAGCCTAGACATGCGTTACGGAGCTCTAGACCAATCAGGCAGAGTTACTAATACGTAACCGGGGGTTATAATACTTACAACGAAGCAGAGCTTTGCTAATTAGTGGGTATTATACCCGAGAATTATTTCTAATATTCAGAAATTGAAGAGAGAGAGTTGCGAGAAATGAACGATTTCCAACTGAAGTCGTTCACCTCTATATATAAGGCTGATCAGGGACTTCCTCGCGCCCCGCGAGAGAAACAAGAGGGGCCTTCGCGGCCCGCGAGGCCTTCTAGGGTAGGCCCTAGGGTTGCTGAATCAACGGCTAGCTTCGACACGACACGACACGACTAGGACACGTGGCGGCCTAGGGGCTTGCCTGATGGCCACCTGGTCGCGGCTCGCGACGAGCTCAGGGGATGCTGGCGCGCCCCGCGAGCGACCAGGAAATTTTGTTTTTATTTAATTTTTTGTAAAATAAAGGTATTTCGGGCACGTTTTTCGTATACGGTGTGTATTTTAGGACATATAGGACATGTTTTAAGGATTATTAGGAGAGTTGTTATATTTTAAAAACTCTTATTTATCACGTCAATAGTGTCACACCCCGATATTTCCACGTATTACCGGTGGGCCCGGTGGGGAGTATCGTGACGTAGTTGATATCACCATAGTCATATAATCACAGTTCAATGCACAGCGGAAGTCGAAAGTAAATATATTACAAACCGATTCAAAGTAGCATCAAATATTACAAACGGATTGTAAGATGGATCCACAGGCGGATCTTAAAACAGAAATATAAACACTGTTCAACAGACTTTAGACGTTTAGAACTTGCAAGATTTCTTATTAACGCCCTGAGCTCCCAGCCAATTTACGTACAATACCTGTCACTTAACCTTTTTGGAAAATACGTCAATTTACACTGGTAAATACAATTAACTGACTCTTTTGAAAAGTGTTTATAAAAATTGATTTAAATGCAAAAGGCACAAATACTTTTATAACTTGTGATAATTATTTAAAAAATAATATTGTAAAAGAATTATATGTTTGTTATATGTTCAGTAGCCCGGGTTGAATACCGGATTAAAGATTAATAGACACACCACATAATATAACCTACGGCGAGTTATTCTCGAACAAGCAGGTATATCATTTTACATACGCACCGGCAGTTGTATGCCTACACCCCGTGCTTAAGTCGTGGCCATTTCAATGAATGAGCCGAGGATATCCAGGACATGGTCATTAACCCCCCAAAGGCTTTAAGCAAACAAAACAGATTAAATGGGTTATCTCAATGATTTAACCTTCATATGATTAAAGATTCAATACCCGACCAAGCGGTATTTTAAGTACCGTACCCCAAGCCCGTATAAGGGAAAATAAGTTAAAAGTATTTACCTGAGCTTAAAATGCAATTTATACTCAGCCGTATATTCTAATCAGCAAGCACAAGTACCTCTACTAGGGCTCTCAATCTGGAACGAAGGTTTTATTAACCTATTAGATTCCTAACGGGTCTTATTTAAGTTGTAACTTAGACCGGTTAGTTTTAAGGAAAGGTTTACAGTTCAAAACGCAAGATTAAGAGAAGACCGGATTTGAATGTGATTTAGACCCGACAAGTTATGGAGACTTGTATAATATGGGTAAACCAAACACATTCTGAATTTTGAAGTGAAAATGATAAG
This sequence comes from Helianthus tuberosus, assembly GCA_030545235.1. Classification (NCBI taxonomy): domain Eukaryota; kingdom Viridiplantae; phylum Streptophyta; class Magnoliopsida; order Asterales; family Asteraceae; genus Helianthus; species Helianthus tuberosus. Next base: position 180,797,934 of record CM060433.1, read on the forward strand.
GTTTGACCCGTTTCGGTTAATTTATGCAAACTAGTTACATAAACCGTACCGAATGCGAAAGATGCATAACGGGTAACCAAACGAGTCATGAACATGTTCCACAAGTTAATATGCTTTTAATATGTTGTGATATCAGTAGGATACCTTCCATTATGCCCAAAACGAATTTAAAATCAATTTAATCCCCGTAGGGGTATTTTGGTCATTTTAAAGATTATAAAAGAGGTTAAATAGCAATCTGAGGTTCTGGTCTAAAATAATCAGTAGAAATATTTATTTTAATAAGTTACATCAGTAAGATATCATATATATGTGAAATTTATCATTTATGGCCAAACTATACACCATAGGGGCATTTTGGTCATTTCACATAACCCTTAAAGGTCAAATTTTGGAAATCTGAGTTCAAAACTTTTACTTACTGTTAAAGTATAAAAATTTATTCATAACATCAGTAGGTAACAAGATTTAGGTGCCAAATATGGTTTTAAACCATACTAGGCGCCTAAATCGCATAAAAGTCGGTATTTGACGGTATTCGGGTTAAATAAGTAAATCTGAGATTTTGAACAGCCTTTACTATTTAAAATAATTTATTTAATATATAAAATCAGTAGAAAAAGGTTTGATATGTAAAGGATGTGTAAAACTCATTTTATTAACAAAAATGGCATAACCGTCAATTGCCGAGTCTATGCAAGAACCCTATGTTATGATCAGTTTAAAATTCAACTAAAATCTTCAAAAATCTCTAAATATTATATTACATCAGTGGGCAAAAGGTTTGGTGTCAAAATTTGGGTTTAAATATGATTTATGCCAAAATTGCTATTTAATTAATAAAAAGCTTTCATTTTACGATATCGCGCATAACTTCTATTTTAGACCATAATCTGATGTCAAACTTTTAGGACATACTTAATTATCAGTAATAAAGGTTTTTGTCCTCTCACATTTTCAAAAAAAACTCGTTTTAATATAAAAAGGGCATAATGGTCAACTTTTAAGCATTTAACGGAAACATGCATATGAACTCTAATTCTAAAGGATCATGTAGTATAACCTCAGAGGGATACACTTACATATAATATGGTCACAAAGAAACCCTAAGGCATAATTAAACTAAGCTAATTCCCATCAGAACTGAAAGTCAAAGCAAAAGTCAACTTTTGCGACTTTCGGTTGCGAACCGATTCTAAACTTAGAATTGTCGGGTTGAACATGCTTAGGCATGTTCAATTAATATTTACCAAGTTATTAAAGTGACAAAAATGATTTTATAGCTTCTATATTATCAGTTATGAATTTTATTTAAAAATTGACCCGTTATGAGGGTTTAACACTTACCTAATTACGATCACGTAGCCATGTTCGTTGCGAACCATGGCTCGACCATACAAGGTCTAGCTAAAAGTCAAAGCGTTTATTGCAAACGCCTGACTTCTAGGCTTTAAGAGCCAAATAAATAGAACTAGCCACGAAAAAGGCACTTACAAAAGGTCAAAGGGACAGAAGATAACTCAAAAGGAAGTTCCAATGATCAGGATCCTCAGATTTGAGTCTAGAGAGCAAGAACTCAAGAAAATGGTGAAATGAAATGAAAGATTTCACCTCTATTTATAGTGTTTGGAGGGTCTTTAGATGATCAGCAAGTGTTATGAGAAATCACAAGATGATTACAGGTGTAATACCATCTTTCAAAACCATCAAATGATCCCTAGAATCAAATATATGAGACAAGGAGGCAAACCAAAGCTGGTTTTTGAATATTCTGTTACTGGGCATGGTATACGGACCGTAAGGGTCCTTGTATGGTCCGTAAGGACCTAGCCAGCTCACCAGTATTTTCAAATGTTGTCATATTTGGCCCCTGCACTTCCGAACTCTTCCGAAACGATGTTTTTTAGCTCACAAGGCCTTGTATTTCCAACATTAGGCACATCCAAGAGTATAACCAAACATCATAAACTTCTCGATACATTAAATGAGTTAGTCAAAGGCCTAGTTTGACATATTGACGCTTTTAACCCTTCAATTTGCGAATTTACGCGTATTAACGCGAAATCGCGTAAAATCCTTACAAGGTTAACAACAAGCATTCCTAAGAGTATAATGGAGTATAATGAAGTATTACGACACTCCAGTTCACACCTGTTCGCTTAAATGGTCGCTCAAAGGTGTAGTTTTAAATATTGATGCTTTTGGTCCTTTTAACGCGCGAATTTGCGCGTATTATCGTTTTATTGCGTCAAAGCCCTATGTAATCCATATTGAGCATTCCCGAGAGTATTATCGAACATTACGATGCTCTGGGTTTGTTAAAAGGTCACTCAGAGGTAAGAATTAACATGTTGACACTTTTAACCCTTTTTTAACGCATAAACTTGTGCGTATTGTTGTTTATCGTCATTAAAGCCCTAATTGGCCAATGTTTTATATTCCCAAGAATATGATCAGATATAATAATGTTTCAGGTTTGCTAAAAGGTCATTCAGAGGTATTATTAAACATGTTGACGCTTCTAACCCTTCACCGTACAAACTTTCGATTTATACGCAAACGGTTTCGCTTATCCAACAAGTGGCTTAATATGAGAATACGAATATCATGAGAGGTTATTCAGAGACTTATTTTAATCATGATAACACTTCTAGTCCTTCCATAATCAAAGTTTTTGATCTTTCGCAAAATTAGTCCCTTAAATTCAACGTTTGACTTTATTAGGGTTTATTACACGTGTCAATACATCATTGGTCGTGATTTTACGAGGTGTTACATCCTCACCCCCTTAAAATAAATCTTGACCTTAAGATTTGCTCAAAAGATGGAAGTACTTTCTGTCTTATAATGGACTTATTCTTCCACAGCATATCTGGGGCCTCTACAGGCACCCCAAATGACCTTTATAATAGGTATATGTATTCTTTTGGAGCTTCTAATCTTGTCGATCCTTAATCGATGCTGATTTGTCCACCAACCATAAGTTTTCATTAATCTACACATCAATGTGATAATGCTATCGACTTATTGTCTAGCCATATCTTGAAGTCTCCAGTGTGGAACACATTGCGAGTTCCATCAAGTTCCTTAAATAAGTTTTAGCTTATAAGCTATTGATCTTGACGTATTCGATTTTCTCGAATGGTACAATTTATCCAGTGTTTAATTTGCCTGCTACATCACAAGTGTGGATATTTCCTTTGCATTTCTGATTCAAGCTCCCATGTATACTCAGGTCCTCTTTTGGAGTCCCACTTAACTTTGACCAGAACTAATCTCTTATGCTTGAGGTTCTTGACTTTCCTGTCTTCAATTTGTAGAGGTCTTTCTACAAACTTGAGTTGTTCATTTACCTCTATATCCTTAAGAGGTACTATTAGTGATTCATTGGCTAAACATTTCTTGAGATTAGATACATGAAACACATCATGTATTCCTGCCATTTCCTCCGGCAGTTGTAGCTGATAGGCTACAGGTCCTATTCTTCTAATAATCTTAAAAGGTCCAATATACTTGGGACTTAGCTTTCATCTTTTGATGAATCTTACCACTCCTTTCCAAGGAGAGACTTTTAACAATACTTTATCTCCTACTTGAAATTCCAATGGTTTGCGTCGGTTATCAGTATAGCTCTTCTGTCGATCACGTGCTGCTTTCAGTTGTTCCTTGACTTGAATGATCTTGTCAGTTGTTTCTTGCACTATCTCAGGTCCAGATAGTTGTTTTCCCCAATTTCTGCCCAACAGACTGGGGTTCGACACTTTCGTCCATAGAGTGCTTCGAATGGTGCAGCATTGATACTTGTTGTAGGATCGTGTACGGACCCGAAATGAGTCGTTCAGAGGCGTTCTACACAATATGAAAGGCGGAAACAGACATATTGTGTGTAAATCAGCAAGATATTCACTAATAACTGTCTTTTGATTGATTTTTGAGCAATTATAAATCTGTAGATACTTCGACAGAGCTTCGCCGTCGGAAAACACACATCCAAGACTGACTGAAACGGAATCACCTAGTCCCTATATATAGATTACCTAATTCCGCTTGAACATGACTCAAGCGGAATCACTATACAAGCGAAATTAACATCTCAAACGAGATTACACGTTTCAAACGGAATTACATTGTAATTCCAAGCGGAATTACTTGTTGACCTCTTCAAGCGAAATTAGCTAGTTCAAGCGGAATTAGCTTTTTGACAAGATTTCTCGATCTCGTGCCCTGAACAATGCAAGACTCGATACAAGACGAAGTCGACAGACGTATGCACCAACAGACCCCCCTCGGATGTTGACGAGTCTTAAGTGTCGAGTCTTCAACGTCTTCAGTCTTTATCAGTCTGATCACTCTCTTTCTTCATCAGCACCAACATGCTCCCCTCGAACACATTCATCTTCCCTCGGATGTTGATTGCAATTTGACTTTCACAGAATCAGGATTGTGCTCTGGCTCTATACTCAGACTTCAGAATCCAGGCTATCCTGCACATCCTCTACCCAAAAGTAAATTTCACAAATTTAACATTTTACAAAATATATACAGACTCCCCCTCAAAATCAACTAGAATGATTTATCAATGATAATTTCTGATGAACCACTTGAAAAACACATATTCAAAATATTTTCTCATTTAAACACATACTCCCCCTCAAGAAATGCTCATCATGTTTAGCACTTGGAATTTTGAAAATCAGCTTTCCAACATCAGTTGTCGAAAATCTTTTTGGATTTTTCAAAAGTTTATGCTAAAACACACTGAAAATCTTTTTGGATTTTTGAATATAATAAGAATGCAGTAAAGAAATATTTACAGACACTATTTTTGTGAGTTTGTGTAAGAGGATCATATCAGTTTTTGACAAGTCACAAGTACCGTTGAGCTTAGTTACACATTAAGAATTAAACAATTCACTTAGATTGCCGATATACTGATCCACTTAAATTCTTACACAATTTTCAACTGATTCAGGATATGAATTAGGTGTATTAAGAACTTAAACTCATTCATGTGTCCCACCTCTTGAATATACTGTAGGATCGTTTTCAGACCCGAACGAGTCGACCAGAAGAGTTATTCACTAACACAAGTGGCGGAAACACAAGTATCAGTGTTATTTCAGCTAGAATGCACGAGAAATCACTTAAAACTGTCTTTATATTGATATAAGATCGATTACAATGATGTAGACACTTCGGCAGCACTTCGTTATACTGACCGGAATTTGTTACAAATGAAATAGCACACAAGGTATTTATAGGAAGCCTGATTTCGCTTGAAACTAACTCAAGCGAAATCTCATTTAACTGATTTCGCTTGAAATGAACTAATCAAGTGTTCAAGCGAAATAGGAACTTGTGATTTTGCTTGAAATGATCATTGATCATTTGAAGCGAAATTACCTATAAACACAATTCCTTGATTTCCATGCTCTAATCTATCATTCTTCATACAAGACTCGATACAAGACGAAGTCGACAGACGTATGCACTAACAGACTCCCCCTCGAATGTTGACGAGTCTTCAGTGTCGAGTCTTCGGTTGTCAAACCTTTAGTCTTTATCAGTCTGCTCACTTTCTTTAAAATATTCTCCATTGTAAGCATCCACAATCAATCTCTTTCTCTTTCTTGTAATCTTCAGGATCTGAATCTATTTCTACAATCTTCAGACTTCCTCTCGATATCATCAGACTCCCCTTTTCGCTAAACCGGGATCGCAGTCTGGAATTCAATTTCCATAGGTTCTCAGATTGAAACCTGGCACTCATCCAACTCAGGTATCAGAACCTGTCTAACCTGCATACATCTCTACCCAAAAATAAGTTTCACAAATTTAAATTTTTCAAATTTAGAAATCAGTTGCAGGTATTATTCAAAAATGATTTAATCTTTGATAACCACTGAAAATACAACTTTTTCATACATTTTTTTTCAAACCTGTTCATCAAGTTTAGCACTTGGAATTTTGAAAATCAGCTCTCCAACATCAGTTATCGAAAATCTTTTTGTATTTTTCAAAATTTATACTAAAACACACTTAAAATCTTTTTGGATTTTTGAATGAAAAGAATATGCTGTAAAGAAATATTTACAAACAATATTTTTGTGAGTTTGTGTAAGAGGATCATATCAGTTTTTGAGATAAATCACCAACACCGTTAAGCTATAAACATTTTAAGTTTTAAACGATTCACATAGATTGACGATATTGTTGTCCACTTAAACTCAATCTAAAAACTTTCGAAATGCTTACCGATACATTAAGGTATATTAATTTGCACTAAATTCTTATGGACCCCATGATCTCAGCATATCCCCTCATCATGCAATACACTGACTCAAGTAATGCATTTAAACTTTTATCAACTGTGATTTGTGCGAAAATAAAGCAGAATGAAAATAAAGCAGAATGTTTAAACATTAACAATCAGGTCGATACTTCCGTATACGCAGAGAAAGTCCAATGTTTAAACAAAATAAGAAAATAAAAATAAGTTGAAGTTGTTTAGGCTTTAACCACCAGGTCGATACTTCCGTATACGCAGAGGAGGTCCAAAGCTTAAACGAAACACCAAAGAAAATAAAGCAAAACGTTTAGGCAATAACATCCAGGTCGATACTCACGTATACGCAGAGGATGTCCAATGCTTAAACAAAATAAAAAATAAAACAAGTTTAAATCTTTGCAAAATAAAATGCACAATCACAGCGACTTTTCAGCAAAGTTGTGAAAGTTCACAAACTTAACCAGTTTTATGTCTTTCGACAATCAGCGATTACTGAGTAGGTACACAATCAAGAAGGACAAAACTAAGTACTATGCTTTTGACCATGTTTCCCACTAGAACAAGGCTTTTTCTTTTAAGTTTGTATCGTTATCGCAAATCTACTAGTCTAGCTGAGCCTACCGTCACATCTTTAGTGAGACCGTTTATCACATTTTAACTTTCCATTTCTTTAGCATGCTGTGATAGTCCACTGATGTACTATCATTTCCTCTTTTTTACAACAAAACTCATTTTCATTTTATCATGTTTTTGACTTTTTCAAATTTTCAAATGTTTTTGGATTTTCTGAAATACATACTCCCCCTAAAATACAAAATCATTTAACGAAATTTGAAAACAAACTGTACAAGTAAGTTGACAACTGATATCGAATCGTTTCAAATCGCCATCCACTTGGCATAAACAATCAGAACTCCCCCTTACAACAAACTATTTCCCCATTGATTTCAAAACACTTAAGTTTGTTTTAATCAAATGGTTTTTCCGGAAAATTAGTTTAGTTGATTGATTTTACCAATTGTAGATTAGGGGTTTGGTTCATCACATTTTTTTCCAACCAAATACCATTTGTAGGAAAATACAAGTACAACTTAATGTCCTTGATTTACCACTTGTAGGTAAAAACCTTTTTCAACCAAATACCACATGCAGGTTGAATTCTCAATATGCCGATTCCTACTCCTCACTTACCAACCTGGGAGTTCCGGCAAGTCATACTAGTGACCAATTTTCAATTTTTCAAACAATATAAGAAAGATGCCGATTCATGTTCCACGATTACCAACTTGGGAGCTCCGGCAAGTCAGGTTTTTCAGTTAGAAATTTTCTCCCAAGCCTGACGGTCCTTGGGAGATTCCGAGTTACCATCACTCGATTGCTTACCTGCCATCTTTTTCTCATAAAATTCTTTAACCCCATTAACCTTCCCATCAATCATTTTACCAAACATATTTTGCACTGTGGGATTAAAAGCCTTTTCAATGTCAAATTCCTTCTTTTCAGAAAAGAATTGATTTGAAATTTCAATTTTACCAATTTTAGATTTAAAATTTTCAGCCCTCAATGGTGGAAAATTAACATCATCCATTTGAGGTACTGATGTTTTCAATTTTAAATCAACTTTTGGTTCCTCTGATTTTGTGGAATCAGATTCATCACCAGAACTGTTTCCTGAATTCTTAACAACCCATTTTTGGTTATTAAGTTTCTCTTTTCTTTTGAAACCACTTTTCGAACATTCACCAACTTCATAAATTGAATTTCTCAATAACCTTCTCTTTCAGTTTACCAGAGACTCCCTGTTTTGTTTGCATTGCATTTGGACAATTCCTAGCAATGTGACCAACTGTTTTACATTGAAAACAGGTTCTCGTCTCTATCTTCTTCTGAGCAACACTTTTCTTCATTTCTTCTTGCTTTTTGGCAAGGAATTCTTTGTTAGTCTCCTTCCAGAATGAACTCTTTTGTTCTTTTTCAGCACTTGTTCCTGAAACAAAAACAATTTTTGGTTTATAAATTTTCTCATTTTTATAATTTTTCGGTGGTATAAAACCTAGTCCATTCTTTTTGAAATTACCGTTATGGTTTGGTTTCTTTTGAAAACCCGAACCAGAACTATAACCTTTTTCTTGTTTAAGCGTTGTTGAACTCTTGAGGTGTAATGATTTGGTTTTCCAGAAAGATTTAAATCTTTTATTTCAGAAATATTAATTTCTGTTAGTTTGAAAACCTTTTTAATCATTTCAGTTTTCACACCTCTTATTGGAAAAACCTCATCAGAATATAATTTGTCAGAATCTTTCAAAGTATATGCTACTTTGATCGGTTCGTTATCCAAATTAGATTTTGATAATAAAAACTCTTTATTAAACACCCGTTTTCCCTGTTTGTCCTTTTGACTTGATGTGTCGGACTTTGACTTTGATTCAGATTTTGACTCCGACATTGACTCCTCTGTTTCATCCTTATCCAACACCTGATCGACCACCTTTTTTATTAATTCGGACTCATGATCAGTATCGGACGACGTGAACGTGACATCTATACTTTCTGGCAAATTTTCTGATGACTCAGACTCCCATTGTAAATTTGTTGCCTTTTCGAATCTTTTAGAATTCGGATTTCTAGGAGAATATCCTTTTTCAACCGGGGGTGGACATTTGTTATAGACAACACTTGGTTTCTTACTAGAAATCTTCACTTCATCATCTTCTTTTGTTTCAGACTTCTTCTCTTCCGAAGTCTTCTCTTCTTCAAACGTCTTCAATCCTTCCACTATGGGATAAATCATGTCAATAACAAAAGTAGAGCATGAGTAACTTTTTAATAATCTGTTAACTCTCTCAGTTTCAATTCTCTGAGTTTCCAGTTTCAGCTCAAGCTCAGCACACTTTTCAGTGTAATAGTTGACATTGTCAAGCTGTCTCATGTATGCCCCTTTGAGTGTATTCATTGCTACAGCTTGTTCACTGTTCGACTCGGTGTACTTATTCATCTCTCTGTTCAAAAATCATATGATTCTTTTAGCCTTTTTATATTGTGTAGCAGCTCATGGTTTTGTTTTATCAAAGAATCACAATTTATACACTTCTCAGGAACTTTGACTGCATCAGCATCTGTTTTGATTTCAAATTCTGGAACTTCTTTGACTATTCTCACTTGAACTTCTTCTTTAGCCTTTTTCTTTTTCTCAGCTTCAGCTTGTTCCTGTTCTTCTTCCTCTTCATATCTCTTCCATTTCTCTTCTTCAGCTTTCGCAATTTGTCTATATTTTTCTACCCAATATTCATCAGAAGCATTAGCAACACAACATTTATGATTTGTAGATTTGTTCGGATCATAATCATCCCAGTTGAAATTTTCCCAACTAATTCCTTCAGGTAACTTTTCATCATCTTGATTTATCAGACATGCTTTAGTGTTAGCTGGAATATATTTGTCCCAACTTAAACCTTCTGATGATTTCTGATCTTCTTTATTCACCAAACATGCTCTCTTTGAATCTTCAATCACTTTCCTACCATGTGCCACTTGAGGTTCTTGCTGTTGTGGAGCAACTTAATGATAGATGGATTTCCTATAGTAATCATTGTTGTTGAAAGGATTTTGAGCTCCACTTGCTTCGCGATTAGTGCACTCCCTCTTGAAGTGTCCTTTCTCCCTGCAACGAAAACAAGTAACTTTAGATTTATCAAAACCTAAGTTAGAAACAAATGCATCACGGAAGTCATCTCTTCCTGTGATCTGTTTGAATTTCTCAGCTCATCTTAACACACTAGCCAAACACCATTTTATATCCATCAATTCCATCTCCTCAGCATCGATTTGATCGTAATCCTCTCTTGTCAACATAGGATTTCCGATATTACCTGCCACTAAACTTCCATACGACTCCAAAACAGTTCCCAACAAAGACATGTGACTTTTTGCGACTTCTTCAGAATAACCTTGATCATTTTCAAGATTTAATACAATATTGCATTGTAGCTTCTTGCCATTCTTGGCTGTGGAAGAATGCGGATCAAATTTTGGAAATGACATAAATCCTGTTTTGTTGCTAGATCCCTGAAATGAACTTTCTGAAGAACTTTTTGCATTGTAAGCAGTTTCAACTTTTGGAGAAAAATTGGTCTTATCACTAACACCACTTTTGAAATACAATCCGATGTCTTGTTCTCCATCATAGTTCTTCATCCTAGCAATCTTTCTTTGCTCCATCTCTTGAGCTTCAAGATGTTTAATAAACTCTCCCAGTGTTAGCTTTTTATATTCCTTTCTATTATTCCTCAACATCATCAGATACGTTCCCCAAATATCATGTGGTAACACATCAGCTAGTTTCTCAATCAATTCATCTGTATCCTTTTTTATGCCTAATTTTGTCATATTTTTCACCAAGTTACAATATCTTTCAATAATCTGCTTGGTGTTTTCTGTTTTCAAACCACGGAAAAGATCAAATTCTTTCTTCATAAGTGACATTTTGTTCTTGAGCATATCATCACTTCCCAGAAATTTTGATTCTAATTCATTCCAAATCGAATATGCACTTCCATCATGTTAAAGAAGAATCAATATGTCCTCTTTAATCGCTTGCTGTAATAGACTAACCAACAATTTCGCATCTCTATACTTCTTCTTTTCATCAGCACTCATTTCTCTAATTGGCATTATCTGATTATTGTTCTTTGTTGGTCTTTCATATTGAACTTCAGTATGTTCCCAAGCATCCAAATGATAAGCTTCAACCCAGTTACCAAAACGTTCAGACCAACCATTATAATCATCAATATCCAAAAGCTTAGGTGGTTTTTGTGATGTCCCCGTCTCATTTTCAAGTAATGTACTTTGAGTCACAGTCATCGGACTAGCAAAAGCGTTATAAAACTCGTTCTCCATGTTTTGTTTTTCAAAAGGTAACAAACAGGCTATTCAAGCGGAATACTAACTTTCAAGCGAAATAGTTTTTCAAGTTAAACTACCACTGAAGCGCAATCAAGATTTTGAAACTGAATAACAAGTTTCAAGCGGAATCAACAGAATTTCTCAAGCGAAACCTGTTCAAGCGAAATCAATCTAATATTTCAAGCGAAATATCGATTTCAAGCGAAATCAACTCCAATTCTCAAGCGAAATCAAACCAAAATGCACTCTCAAGCGAAATCAACAAGAACTATTCAAGCAAAATCAGCATGATGTCATACTCTCGGTCTGATTTTTGTCCAATTGATCAAGCAAATGGTCTAATTTGATTCTCAAACTTTCTAGGGTTTGTTAAAACAGCATTATGCACATGATATGTGAAAATCAAACGTTTTTAACCGTGAAAACTTTTTCAATTTTGAAAGAAGGTGTAGAAGTCAGAAAATAAAGCTGAATTGGTATGAACTCTTCCTCCTGAGCTCTGATACCACTTGTAGGATCGTTTTCAGACCCGAACGAGTCGATCAGAAGAGTTATTCACTAACACAAGTGGCGGAAACACAAGTATCAGTGTTATTTCAGCTAGAATGCACAAGAAATCACTTAAAACTGTCTTTAGATTGATATAAGATCGATTACAATGATGGAGACACTTCGGCAGCACTTTGTTATACTGACCGGAATTTGTTACAAATGAAATAGCACACAAGGTATTTATAGGAAGCCTGATTTCGCTTGAAACTAACTCAAGCGAAATCTCATTTAACTGATTTCGCTTGAAATGAACTAATCAAGTGTTCAAGCGAAATAGGAACTTGTGATTTCACTTGAAATGATCATTGATCATTTCACTTGAAATGATCATTGATCATTTGAAGCGAAATTACCTATAAACACAATTCCTTGATTTCCATGCTCTAATCTATCATTCTTCATACAAGACTCGATACAAGACGAAGTCGACAGACGTATGCACTAACATATACTCCCGTATCCAGATCCCAATATTCAGTCTTACAGGTGAGTATACCACAGATGATATCTGTAAGGGGTTAGATGCGAAGACCGTGAGAGCTCAGGTCAGAACTTCCGTTCAGCAGAGAGATGACGACTTCGACTTTTGGTGGGTCCCCTTTAGAGGATCTTTTTTACAACAGCACATGATTAGCATTATTATTACTACTACCGTCTCCACCATCACATTCATGGATATGGATTCATCTAGAAATCCATATTGCGCTCGTCGTACTTCCAGACGAGTCGCTCTCCCACCTGTCGCATTCTTTCACTACTTTCTAAAATCTCCTCGCCAAATGTCCTAAGTTCTTGTACATTATCTGCACTCATTGGGGGTGCAGGTTCTAGGACTGGGTTCGGAAACTGGTGTGCGGGTTCCTGGTATGGGGGTGTAGGTGCCTGGTATGGGTAAGGGTTTTCTAAGATCTCCCTAATGAATACATCATTATCGTAATAGGGATCTAGAGGATCTAACCCTGGATAGGCTCCTAGGTTCGGCATGGGTATGTCTTCGTGTATCGGGTAACGTTGCACATAATCCCTATTGTCATCCCACCATGGGTCGTAATTTGGGTTTAAGGGATTTGGTACGGGTACCCTAGGTATTTCCCCCAGATTAAAATCATGCATTTCTACTTGATTTTCGGGGTTTTCTATCTCCATCGGTTGGTCAGGAATTGGTGATTGTGGTTGGGGTGCTATAATTTGTTCCAGATTAGGGTCAGCTGCAGTGGTTGCTAAGATATGGATATTGGCTATACCCATATTAATCATATCCTGGGTATAAGCATCGGTTTCTCTTTTAGCTGCTGCTAGTGCTCTCTGGTCTTGTAACTTTTTCATACGCTTCCTACGCTCATGTGCCCCTCGACTGAACCATCCCCTCTTTTTCTGAGAGAATGGCTCTTCAGACTGAGCCTTAAACACGAATATTCCTTCTTCCGTATCAGCAGAGTACCCTGAGAGGGCAGGCTAAGAAGAGGCACCTTCGCTTCTAGGCGAACCAGATGATTGACGGTACGCGTCAGATGGTCCTTGGTCGCTCATACTGTAAACTAACAAATAGTCAAATAACACATAGCAATAAAATACAATTATGCACGTATTTCCATAATTTATTTCCTAACAGACTGAATTTTGGTGTCAGCAGAACACTTCTGTGGCTGAATCAGTGGCTTAGCTCTGATACCACCTTCTGTCGCAACCCCCGTCCTCCTATTCAAATACAGGAACGGGAGGCCACGAGCCAGTTTCGGTGGTATCACGTATTGTCTAATTTGGCAGCGGAATTTTTCATCAGGACTGTAGTTAGGAAACATTTGATCAGAGTAAAATACCACACTTTCATTATATTAAACACATGGGATAAAACTCAAGTTTGCAATACACACATTTTCAAAGGAATAAATCCTTAGTTTAATAAAAACATTTATTTTAGGTAACTCTATTGCCACTTTTCCAAGCCTTCAGTGCTGTCCAGCTGGCTTCTATTTGGCTTTCACATTTTGTTACCTGAAACGCGTTTAAAAACATTTTATCAGTGGGAAATACTGGTGAGTGAATCCCAGTTTAATCAAGTTTAAATAAAAACCATTGTACAGTATTGAGGGCGATCTCGCAATTACATTTGTTTCCAAGTTATAACAATTATCACCCGTGGTACTGTCAGACCCGACTTGTGGAAATGTTACCCCTCCAGTAACAAATTTTGTATACAAAACCCCAACATACCCACGATAATTGTATCCTTACAAATACTCAATAAGTGTTTAATATATAATTAATCGTGTGAGGTTTTGTAAAAACAGTTAACAAAAGGTTTACAAAAAGTGGATCAATTCACATTGCTGTCTTAGATTATCCTTTAGGGTTTCCTGAGAATTATCTATAATTTACACAAATGCACACGCGTTAGTATAATAACCCATTTTAACATTAGTAATACCCTCCCCGAGACGGCATTCCAACGACTACGTCGGGCAGAACCACGACAGCCGTTACGGAACCCTAGATCAATCGGGCAGAGTATCTAATACGTATCCAGGGGTTATGATACTTACAACGGAGCAGAACTTCGTTATTTAGGGGGGTATTAGACCCGTATATTATGCCTACTATCAGATTTTCATGATTGAGAAAAGAAAGTGAGCGAACAGACTGAAGATCCGATGGCCTCTACTTATAGGACCTGTTTTTTACTTTTACGCGGCTCGCGTCAACTCTGGTCAACGCGTAGGTAATCCAGATCAGCTTAGTAGGCTCGACATGTGTTGGGCCACGTGGCGGCCCAGGGTTCAGCCAGCTTTCACCTTCGCGCGGCCCGCGTAGGGGTTGAGGTGAGGCTTACGCGGCCCGCCTCAAACCCAAAAATTCCATTTTTAATTATTTTTAATAATATTTAAGGTATTCGGGGCCCGTTTTCACGTATGGGGTGTTTTTAGGGACATATTGGGATATTTTAAATATTTTTAGGGTGTCGGAAAATATTCGGGAGAGTGCCGGTTTAATTTAGAGTTGTTATAGTGTTACAAATAGATATAATTTTTTTAGAGTAAAGTGTCATTTTGGTCCCTATGGTTTGGGCAGTTTTGCCAGTATAGTCCAAAGATTTCATTTATAGCCTGTGGGTCCAAAAACTTTTCACCATTGCCATTTTGATCCAACTAACTTAACTCCATCTATGAACTCCGTTAAGTCAGGTACATTTTAACCCATTTTCTTCAACCTATTTTGAATAAACAGAAAGCAAGCAACTCTATGTTCCGTTTCATGCTTAAATGGCTATCCCACCCACGCGCCAGAATGCTTTCAAATCCTCCGCTCTGATTTCATGGAGATCCATACCTCTCATTCTCTCTCCACCCCCCCCCCTCTCTCGCTCTCTCTAATAACCTATCACATATATCACGTACAATACTTTATAACCGCAGACCGGTAAGCAGCAACAGACAATCAGCTGACACTTCACTCTGGCGAGACAGGGCAGACACTTCACTCCGGCGATCTATCAAAGGTGAGAATCTGGCCGGGGTTAGCTAGAACAGGAAGATACTTCGATTTCCGTTCACTTTTAATTCCCGCGTCAATAGATTTTGCTGAAACATGAAATTAGATTATAACAAAGTAGCACCCTATCTTACTCAACCTGTTCATGTGTTAAAAGGAGACTCTGTTGTAGCAGCATTCTCTTATAATGAAACTAATATCAGTTATGGAATTGATTTTTTGCCGGTAATTATGTTTGTTCATATCGTTTGTTTTGTTTAGATACATATATAAAAAAATATTCATAGATTGCTATGTTTGAGATACACACATTCAACTGTATACGATAAAATGTTATATTCATCACATAAGGTCTTCTAAGAGGAGTCCATGGTCACATAGGTTGAAGATAATGGGTTAAAAGGAGATGGTTTAATAAATGAACTATTATAAATATAAGAAAATGACAAAATTTTACCTGACTTAACAGAGTTCTTGAATGGGGTTAAGTCAGTGTCAGTTGGACCAAAATGGAAATGCTGAAAAGTTTTTAGACCCACAGACTATAAATGAAACTTTTGGACTATACTGGCAAAACTAACCAAACCACAGGGACCAAAATAGCACTTTACTCTTTTTTTATATAATTCTTACACTGTATACTTAGAAATTTATTCTGTATTATACTTCCACTAAAACCAAAAATTTATATGATGTGGGTGACCAAACAGTTATATAATGTGGGAGATATTTTTTATGTTTCCTTGTTTTCCCATCAAATATGCTCCAAGTTTATTATATTATTCTTTTTAGCTCTAAGTTTATTATATTATTATTCTATTTAAATAATAACTGTAGTTAATGGCTCGACGACGCATCTTTGTGGTGGCTAAGCAATCAAGATAAACATGATTGATAGTTTACTAATTACTATAATGTACATAATCACGTGTTTGTTTATATTTACGTATAGCAAATGTATCTCGTTTGGTCAACTGTTCTCACCTCCTCTGATACCATAACAAAGAAATATAAAAGGGTAAATTTAGTCATAATTGTAAAGCTACGATTAAGAATTAACTTTCGTGGCAAATACTAACTTTATATAATAATCTTCAGTTGTTGATGATTTTTACCGGTTAATTATTGATAAGCATGTCAAAATCATTTTTGGTGGCTAAGAATGAAATTAACCATTAGAATGAAATTAACCAACAGGTTGTGAATAGTAATCTCTCAACCTTTAAGGGTCGTTTCGTCTTTAGTAGTATTGGTTTTGCAATTCAAAAGGGGGTTGCGGCGCAGCTTGTTGCCCGTTTACCTGCCACTTGTTTGTAATTTGCTAATTTGGAATAATATTGTTCATTATATTTAAGCATAAAAAAAAATAGAACAAAAACTGTTTGTTACCTATATTAGAAATTTAAATTCTTCTATTTTTTTAAATACCTTTATTTGGAGAGGGCATATACATATGTTCCTATTCATTAAAGGAACGGAATGAGAGTCTTTTATTTATTTAAAAAAAGTTAATTGAAGTTAGTTCCGAAAACAACATATTTTGTTTGAATATTACAAAACTTAAAACTAAGCGTTAGTTGTTTTATAATTATAAATCTCATATGAATGGGAACAACTCATGTTCTGTGTAGTCATGGTCCTCTACTTGCGGTATGGTGTTTTTGATCATGCTCTACCTCTTGAGCATATCAAGGATAGCATACCTTTTATATTTTGTGGCGAGGACGCTTGAATGGTGTCTGGGAAGATGCTCTTGAACGATTTTGATTAACCCAGAAAACATACTTTACCGATGCATGTAACATGTCATGTCGAATCTTTGTATGACAAAACTGAGAAATAAAAAAAGGTGAAGAGAGTGATGTATGGAGTCTTGTGAGGGAAAAATGTAGTAAATGGGAAAGAAATCGGAATATCGATAGTGAGTTCTAGCTTGTTTTGTCCAACACCATCAATGAGTTCCTTGATTGTGAGCCTTTAAAATTTAAGATGGAATAATGTGAGCTTTAAGCTCGGTGGAACAGATGGTAGTGGTAGATTGATAGCTATTGATCATGCAAAGCAACTTCTTCGGTGCTTTCTTTTTTAAATTTCACCCCTCGATGGAAATTATGGGATAAAATGATGCATTGAAATGGGTATTGTTGATGCAACAAATGAGAGACCAAGGATGGTAGCTATGCTGATTAGGCAAAAGGGTTGAAGGGTTCAACTTTGCCTAACGCAGGTCGTGGGGTCCCCCCACGTTTGCAAGACGTGGAAGGAGGTTCACTAGTTTATTGTTGTTGTTTGCTGAAGATCCTTCTCTGAAGTATACTCAGATTCGGATGTAGGAGCAAACGGAATGTGTGTGTTGGATGTGAAAGTGAGTGACTTGCATAAAGCAAATACTCAATGTGAATGACCAGAGTTTAAGGAAACAAGCCTGGCCGAGAATGTCCCAACTCAGTAAATGAAGTGTCACTTATATAGGAGAAGATATCTCCCAAAGAGGCACTCATTTGACTAGTGTCCTTGCTTGCAGCGAGGGGCTTACCCTTTCGGGGGTTAAAGCCTTTTGACCCCTGGATAATAGCGTGTACTCTGCGGACCTGCATTGCTTTTGCGGCTGTGGGTTGGTGAAGCAATCTCTGGATGTGACTGGCTATTGTTTCCGTATTGCTTTTCACAGCTTTTTAACCATTAAACCATTTAACCCTTTGAGCGTTTACATATTTAGTCATGTTATTTAGTCTTGGGCTACCCCCGTCATCAGGTATTAATTTTTTTTAATGGTTTTATGAATTTTAGCTTTTATTCATACATCAAATGTAAGGTTATTCGGTTACAACTCTTTCGTGCAAATTGTAAAAAACAACGTGTATTTGTCTAAATCATATAGTTATAAAACATATGTTTATAACTAACTACTCGGCATTATGTTTATAATTATGCTTTTGTTATGCATATAATTACGCTCCATATGCCTATAATAACGAACCACTATAATTGCATGATATGGTATTACTATCATACTATAATTAAGTACCATTATTTTCTATGTTCTTTGATCTCTCATATCTGCATTTTATCCTTCGACATGCACAAATGTCTAATAACGAAATTTTGGAAGATTTTACGCATACACGTACCTAAGTATATTTTATGTTTAATAGTATATTTGAGTTTTTAGTATCTACATATATACATCATCAAGACATCACATATTATTTCAAACATACGCATACATATGTAGACTCTTACTAGCGTGTTTCAGAGTTCTAGGTGCCTAAACCCATGTCGTATAGTGTGTAATAATGCATTCTAAAATTGTTAGGCTATGCGGTATGGTGATGGTCCTCCCTTGGAGGATGGTCCGCAACGTAAGATGGGCATGAGGATGGGGCAAAGAGGATGGAGGTATGGAAATGAGGGGATGAACCTAAAAAGTATATGTATATATTGTATGTATAGGTGTGTGTGAGAGAGGAGGGGCTGTTTTTTTGTCATCTTGTGAACGTCGACAACGTCCTGGAGAGGACGGCGAGGACGAAGCCGGGAGGGGGCGGCGTGGTGTTTGGCCCGGCGCCAGACCAGAACGAACCGGGGACTAACCCCATACCGTCCAGCCTTATGTACCGTGTGTATCATTAAGAACTTCAAACATATCTTTCAATATACATATATTTTATAGGAGACATTTTTCGTGTGTAGGTAACAAAAAACCATATGGTATATACATACGCACATATATCAATCAGTTGCAAAAAAAGATGTTTGCACATATGTATGTAACAAAAAATAAACATTTACACTTAGGTAGAAAAAAATAGATGCTTACATATGTATAGGTAACAAAACAATAGATATAAGAAATCTATATTAACTCTAAGACATAATTCAGATCTACGTATACACATACGCGAATTCAATAGATTAGCCGTTATCCTGTTTTTACCTAAGGATTTAGTTTTTTTATTGAGTTAATTACCCGGATAGTCCCAGTGGTTCACCATTTTTCACGTTTAGTCCCCATCTTTTCCAAATAGCATGTTTGCTCCCTGTGATTTAACAAATTGTTACTTGGACAGTCCCTACATTAGATGGGGGTTAACTTTTGCTGTTAAGTGAGTGTGAAATGACCAAAATGCCCTTACTTATAAATAAAACATAAATAAAACAAACCCACCCCACCACCTTCTCTCTTTCTCTCTCTGCTTCTTGCCCTAGAACACAATGAACGTCCATAACCACCACCTGCAAACCTCCAAACACACACACACACGCGCGCAAGAAATAAGGGGTCACCGGAAAATTGCCCTTACAATAATCTGTTCTAACGCAACCAAAATCCCCATAAAAAATGAAGAAATCAATCACCCAAACTCCCAACCCTCAATCCCCATCGCCAATCAAACCACAACACAATCAAATTCAAACAAATAACCACTCCTAATCGGTAGTAGTTCCCGTTAATGGGTGGATTGAGAATCGCCCGTTTTCTCACAAGGTTCACAGTCGATTTATTGTCTTCAAAACCCCATAATTTTCAACCTAATTTTGTTATTCATCGTCTCATTAGACCTCTAAATCCCAATTCAATACCTCATTGTTTAATACCCACTACTAGATTTTATAAATTTAGGGGCTTTTCTCATTTTTCGACTGCTGCAAACCCTATTTTTTATCTGAGTAGTTACGAAGATGAACAAAAATTTGCAGATGAATTGGTTGTGCGAGATGAAGATGAGGATGAGTTGGGAAAGATCTCTGTCAAAGCCATCTTTCTCTGTACAAGGTTTTGTTTTTTCAGGGTGTTGTAAAAAATGGATGCTAATTTGACCGATTCATTGTTTAAATCGATGTTAATTTAGGATTCATGGTAATTTCTAGTAATTTCTGCCACCATCCTTTTAACACAGATTCTTGTAATAGCAATTTTTCGGTGACCCCTTATTTCTTGTGTGTGTGTTTGTGTGTGTTTGGAGGTTTGCAGGTGGTGGTTATGGCCGTTCATGGTGTTCCAGGGCAAGAAGTAGACAAAAATAAAGAGAGAAGGGGGTGGGGGTGGGGTAGGAATGGCAATGGGTCGGGTTCGGGTCGGGTTCGGGTCGGGTTCGGGTCGGGTATTGGTAATCCCATACCCATACCCGGTTGTAAAATCGTGTCCCATACCCGACCCAATACCCATCGGGTAATTACCCGTCGGGTATCGGGTATACCCATTAGTTTGTTAAAAGATATACGTTGTGATTTCCAAATACATTTGTTTACTATTTTAATTATTATATAATTAATATACATTACATGCATATAAGTTATATTATAAATTAATAATAACTTTATAATACTTATACACTTACATGTATATACTTCACACGATATAAAATATAAATACTATTATCAAATACATATACAAAAAAAATATGTTTTCACATTATGAACATACTAAAATAAATCACTAATAGACAAAGGTTAATGAAAAATAAAAATCAAAATTAAAAAATTCGGGTATATGATCGAGTATATAGTTCGGGTAAATGGGTATGTGGTTTCGCGTAATCGGATCGGGTATAACCTAATCCCATACCCGACCCATACCCGCAAAAATTTTTAGAACTGATCCCATACCCGGCCCAATACCCGTCGGGTATCGGGTATACCCGTCCCATTTGTGTCGGATTTCGGGTATACCCGTCGGGCTCGGGTATTTTTGCCATCCATAGGGTGGGGTGGGGGTGGGTTTGTTTTTTTATGTGTTATTTATTAGTAAGGGTATTTTGATCATTTCACACCCACTTAACACCAAAAGTTAACCTCAATCTAGTGTACGGACTATCCGAGTAACAATTTGTTAAACCACAGGAAGCAAACATGCTATTTCCACAGGGACTATGCAGACAATTCACTCTAACATTATATCCTTGAATCCTAGACCCTGGTTTACAATCTTTTATCGTTTTATCCTTCATTCGCAGGTTTCAAAGCTTTTTCTTATCCATTATTCGAATCATTAGTTGTGGAGACTGCTCCACATGCTTCCTTGATTGCAACTGAAACAATCGAATAGATCATGTCGACTGCAAAAAAAATTGAGCGAAGCCTCGCCGACCTTTGAAAGGAATGCAAATTCTCATTAGAGAGAGAAAGGGACAATAATCAATGATTTAGCTAAAGAATTTTAAATACATACACTTAGGGGGTGTTTGTTTTTTGAAAAAAAAACACTTCATAACCTCTTATGTCTGCACCACGCAGACCACGTGCAGTCGTTTGAGTCTGCAGCGTGTTTGATTTTTGGAAGAGATTTCATTAAAAAAGGTCTTCTAGACCTCTTCCTCGCGTAGATCTGGACTCACATCTTCAAACCTCTTTAAGGCTTCTCTCCTCTTTCAAAACACAACCGGGTGAAGCAAAAAAAAAACACCTGGAGATGGAAAACTCTAAAACGTAGACAACGTCAGGCCTAATGAAGCTTCGCAGATCCTCCATCATACCGAACGTTTCAAGGTCCGGCTCCGACGGCGATTTAGAAGAAGACGAAGCTGACATAATCGATAGAGACCGAATTTGATTGGCGAGTGAGAGAAGAGTGGCGTTATTCAACTGATCGGTTTTTCTGGAAGCGTTGGCCATAATGTCTTTGGATGTTCCATTAAGGATGACGCATGCTTTGCTAGTGGGATTCCTTCATCGGATTTGCAATTGACGTTCTTACCACTCTGAATTACCCGAGGATGAGGTTTGCTTGCTGTTTGATTTTGACTTACCCTTTTTTTAGGGTTTTGTGGTCGAAGTAGTCAGAATTTGGGGTTTGTGGTGTTGTTACTGGTTGGGTGTTGGAATTCTTTAATTATTGTTAAAGTAATTGCGATGCTTTTGTGTATTTGTGCTTTGGATTTGGGATGTTGCAGGTGTTGATCTTTTTTTGGATCTGTGGAATGGCATCAGTTTGCTTAGGATGAATGCGGTTGTAGTTTGCTGAATTTTTTATTGTTATTCATGTAAAATTAAATATATTATGTTTTAATATTTAATCTAGTAGCCATTATGATCATTTACATTATATAGATCAAAATATATAACAACCTATTAAATAATTAGTTAGTAATTGTTGATGGACCATATTACCCTTATTAACTAATTAGGTTTCCTCTTGGGTGCTTATATAAGGAGACTTATGTAGAGGTTAAAAGGTTACACACTTAGATAGATAACCTAATTAGCATAACATCAATTCGACCTCCCTCTCCATAACCGATCTCCCTTGTCGGTTTCATAATCCCCATCATCAGTCAGCACCCTAAGGAGGAACCAGATCACACTGACAAATATGTCGAACTCCATGGCATCATCTCTCACTGGATTCTCCTCTGCACTGTCTGCTGTAACAGGTATGTTTTCATGTTTTCCATTATGTTTAGAACAGAACTGATCCAACATGTGGTATCAGAGCATATGTTGATTAGTCGGTTCTGTTTTCGTATCCTTAATTCTGGCATTGAAATCTGGAAAACATAAGTTTTGAAAATTTAATGAACATCATGGCTGGTTTCGAGTCTGATGTGCCGAGATCAATTTTTTCAGAAAAAGAATGTTATATAAATGACTCGAAATCATAATGGTTAAAATCAAGTCCGAAATCTGTTTATAAAAAGCCTTAAAATTCAGGTTTCAGGTTCCAGAATTATGTTTTATTTTTTTAGGGTTCATCACATGTTCTTAGGAAAATTCGAAAATTCCTTATGTTTTG
The DNA here is from genome assembly GCA_030545235.1 of Helianthus tuberosus. Taxonomy (NCBI): domain Eukaryota; kingdom Viridiplantae; phylum Streptophyta; class Magnoliopsida; order Asterales; family Asteraceae; genus Helianthus; species Helianthus tuberosus. The sequence goes on from CM060433.1 coordinate 180,820,901, forward strand.
GAATATGATTCGGATTATTGAGTGTTTTTCCTGTTTTGATCTGATTTTGTCCTCTAAAGACTTTCGAAAACTGTTAAAAGATAAACAGATTATAATTTTCGAAATACTTGATAAATTTAGATCATCACTAAAACAGGAAACCATATCTCAAATCCCTAAGAATTCGAATTTTCAGTTATGTTTTCACATTAACAGCTGTTAACAGGAGTTTCGAGATCACTTTTAACGACCTGAGACCAAGATCTCGACTCGAGACTACAAGGTATCGACTCGAAATCATAAGTGTTCTCAAATCTTTACAACTCGAGACAACGATTTTGACTCGAGACCATAAGGTTTCGACTCGAGACCACTGAGGTTTCGACTAAGGGCTTCAATCTTCACAACTCGAAACCATGGTTGCGACTCGAGACCTCATTATGTAGTCGAGATCTCATAAAACACAGTAGTCGAGACCATGATTACGACTCGAGACACTGAGGTTGCGACTCGGGACCTTAATGAGTCGAGACCTCATAATGTTACAAGATAAGTCAAGACTTGACTCGAGACCTCATAACTGAGTTTGATCCTCGCTAACAGGTGGTTTGCTATTAAATAATTGGCTTTTGTAAATACTTAGTTAATTAATCAGAATCAGATAATGTTAAAACCAAAATAGCTTAACTTGAATGAGCTTCTGATGTATTATTTCTGGCCAAAGCTGATTCGATACATCTACTTATCGTTCAAGTATTACGAAAGCTATGTTAAGTGTGCATAACAAACGTGAAAGTCTTAATATCTGGCCAAAGCTGATTTAATTCTTTCATGTATAGCATGCTTAACAAGTGCATAACTAACGTGATTGTCTCAATTTCTGGCCAAAGCTGATTTGTCACAAACACTTTGCACACATGCTTAAATGATTACACTTCTGGCCAAAGCTGATTTGTCTTCGTTTAAGTAGAATTTTAACTAAGTCTATTATTTTGATGTTACTAATAGACAATATCACAGCTTCATAATTAAAATGGTCATTATTTATGCCTGCCTTAGTATTACGTGCCCTTAGATCACATTAGGACTTCTTCCCTAGTATCATAACTTGCTCATCTTATTTCCACTATCAGCACCCAATTGTGGGATTCCACCTTTGACTGGTGATAACTTTGCTGCATGGAAGGATGCTCTCATGCTTACGCTTGGATTGCTGGACTTTGACTATGCTCTAAGAGAGAATAAGCCAGCGGACCTTACTCCACAAAGTACTGTTGCTGAGCAGTTGACTCATGAAAAATGGACTAGGTGTAACCGCATGTCTCTCATGTTCATGAAGCAGTCCATAAGCAATGCAATCAGAAGAGCCATTCCTGATTCTGAAGATGCTAAAACCTACTTGGCTTCTGTGGAGGCGCAGTTCAAGGGGACGTCTAAAGCACACACTAGTACCTTTATCCTCAAGTTGGTGACAACTAAGTATGATGGGAGGAGCGACATTCGCGAGCACATCATGATGATGAATGACATGGCCAATAAGCTAAAGGGGTTGGAAATAGAAATTAGTGATGGTTTCCTCGTTCATTTCATCATTACTTCGCTTCCTTCGTCCTTTGAAGCATTCAAGATCAATTACAACACTCAGAAAGACAAATGGACGATGAGTGAGCTGGTCGCTATGTGCGTACAGGAGGAAGAGCGTATGAGGATGGATCGCACTACTGATGTTGCTAACTTCACCACCTCCAACTCTAAGAAGAGGAAGAACAATCATCAGAGGAAGGATGCTTCGAAAGTCCAAAGGCCCAATCTCAATACAAGTGCACCTTCCAGCTCTAAGAACTCCTTAGGCAGAATCCACTGCAAGTTCTGTAAAAAGGTAGGACATATGCAGAAGGAATGCCCTAACTTTAAGGAGTGGCTGGCTAAGAAAGGTAACGATTATTTTATGATACTTGAGTCCTATAATTTAAATGTTCCTGCTAATTCTTGGTGGTTTGATTCTGGTTCTATGGTTCATGTTACCAATTCAACTCAGGGATTCCTTACAATCCGAAAGCTGGAAAGAAACCAAAGAACGCTTAAGGTTGGGGATGATCGAGAATTAGAAGTGAAGGCCATCGGAACATTACAATTATTTATGAAAACTGGTTTATGTATTAAGCTTTATGATACCTTATATGTTCCTGAGGTAACTCGGAACCTTGTATCAGGACCAAAGTTAGACATGGACGGTTTTATTGTTTCCCATGGCCATCGCAAACTCTTTATCCTCTATGATTCTGTTCTTTATGGTACTGGTATTCTGGATGGTGGTCTCTATAGATTAGAACTAGATGATATTTTTTCCAAATCTTTTTTGTCATATAATATTAATGAATCACTCACAAAGATGAAAGAGAAACGAGACTTAGAGACTTTGTCCATGTTGTGGCATCAACGTTTAGGCCACATCTCAAGAGAACGATTAAATCATCTCGTAAAGGATGAAGTCTTACCTCCTCTTGATTTCTCTGATTTTGGAACATGTGTCAAATGTCCTA